>OX344720.1:105649046-106294879 GCA_947034835.1 Ballota nigra | reverse complement strand
CTAACTGTCAATACAAGTATGCTAAAGTTGCAGCTCCCCAAGCGTACTGTCCAAATTTTGACATATCATTTGTGTACTGCAACCACGAACTACTAAAACGGGTACCATTTTTATCCGCAAATAAAGTGGTACCAAATGTGTACAGGACTTAGGCCCTAGCAACATAAAGAACCTCCCTCTCGTCACTGGAATCCATTAGAGGCGCAAAAGTATCCCTCAACCACAACAGCTTCACAGAAGAGCCACGTGCACCACCAACTGCTAGTGTAGCATCTTTCTCTGTTCTACCCAGAAGCTTCATCACATCCATATTTCCTTTCTTTTGTTCTTCCCAAGTAGATTGTACTGGGAGACCATCAACCGATAATCTAGTATCAAGAGTGATCGTCATCTCACCAAAGAGGAAGTGAAAAGAATTTGTCTCCGGGTGCCATCGCTTGACAAATGCTGAGATAAGGTTCATGTTTGGATTCTTATAAGCTACTTGCCTAATCTTCATAATTTTGGAGCTTTTAAAATACAATCGAAACTCGCAAAGATTCCTCTTTTCCTTATCGTCATCCAGCTTCCAAGATTTTAGTTTTGACACATGGTTGTGACACCTCAACACGTCTCCTTCAGTTCCCTGGTATATGAATTTTGCAACCTGTGTTTGGAAGCCTTTCAAAAGTGGAGGAGAGTATTTTCAAACTTTTCGGCTCTTCCCCTTCCACTTCGTCTTCCTCCCCCTCTTCCCCTCCCTCTCCCTCTCCATCATCAACAAAATCATCCTTATTTTTGTCGTCATCTTATCATCTAATAAAGAACCTCCATCATCCCCTACCTCATGCTCTACTTCTTCCACAAATTCAGTTTATTGTGGTTCGGGTTGATGTTGTGGTTCGGGTACTTCTGGTTCATTGGAACCACTCAACAATCTCTTTTTCCTTCGATTAGAAGCAGTAGGGTTAATTCTTTCTGAAAAAAATAAGCAAATGTGTGTGAGAGTTAACAAACAACAATCTAATTAGGGTAAAACAACAAAAATAAATATCTACAAAATAAAGATGTCGACTTAAGCATTCTAAAAATTGAAGAAATAATACAAACCTAGTAGTTCGGGTTGTTCTTGTGGTTCGATTACTAATTTCTTTTTCCTTCTATTAGAAGCGGTAGGGTGAATTCTACCTTAAAATTAAGCAAGTGTATGGATTAACCAACCGAATTTTTTTACTAATTTTTACTTTGTATTTTTTTTAGGAACTTTAACTCATAACTGCAGGCTCATTTTTACTAATTGATTTCGGATTTTCTTGTGAACCTTAAGGAACTTGTGAAGAATTTACGTGGTATTCTCAAATAACAATTTGTTCATACATCTTCTTGTGTTAGCATGCATTTAGTGATACTAGCATAATGTACTAATTCTAGGTACAATCTTTCAGAGTTTTTTCTTTGTTTCTCATCTATGTTTTGCCGATTTCAGGGCCTGCAAATAATATATTGACCAAGTAATATGGGCCAAAGAAAATATTCCATATATCAGCAATTCATACACATTTAAGAGTAAAGTGTAGGAGGATTTCGAAAATAACGAACGTAAAATTAAGGCCAAGGTTAAACACAGGCTTATTCGAACAGGTTAATCCTAGTACAGAAATATGAAAACATAAAGGCCAAAGTATAAGAGGATTTCTGTATTTAATAACCTTGGATGTTAATCCTAAAAATACAGGTTTGTTCGAACAAATTTCAGAAAAAAATCCAAAAAAACAACCAAAACTCGAAAAAAACTGAACTTATGCTTCAATTTCGGAAAACCCAATATGAATGTTTCAAATCAAGCTTATTTCCCCCCACTATGCTCTCATTTATACACTACTTAACCAACATTCTTAAAATTCAAGAAACTAAAAACCATTCTGATTAGGCGTGAAATTGTCATGATTCGTCGCTCGAAATGCCCTTGTTTTGATGGATTTATATAAGTATTTAGAGTCATTTGAGTATTATTTTCACAAACTAACAAATTTGTTTCTTTGATGCTTATAGATGGATAGAGGGCAAAAAGAGAAGTTCGTGGGACTTCGAATCGACTCAAACGGATACCCGGATGAGAAGATATGGAAGAAATACGAGAAGTATTAGTTCGAGCGAGCAAAAGTGTCATTGAAGTACTCAAGATGAAGGTGCTCGAGTAAACACTACTCAGGCACTCGAGTAGTGCACTCGAGCAGGGCTTGGTCGAGTAGCCACTACTCGGGCACTCGAGTAGTGCACTCGAGCAGAAGCCGGTCGAGTAGCCAGTACGCGGGCACTCAAGTAGACTACTCGAGCAGAAGTCGGTCGAGTAGCCAGTACGCGGGCACTCGAGTAGACTACTCGAGCAGGGTTCGGTCGAGTAGAACTACTCGAGCTAAAGGGCTCGAGTACTTTTCACGTTCTGTACAATTTTAACACTCGAGCTTGCATTGCTCGAGTACTTTTTACTCGAGCTCTACTCGAGCTCGACGGGAATTTTGGCCCATGAGATCTCGTTTCGACCCGTTGCGTATATATACCTCTTCCAAACACGTTTTGAAGGATCCCCGAACTCACGACATCACGTTTATATAGAATTTTTAGAGAGAGAAGGAAGAGAAGAGACGAACAAGTTTAGTTTTATGTTTTTGAGGTTTTTGCTTACGAATTCACATTACGATTTCACTTTTAGTTTCGGTTCTTAATATCTTTTGTTCTTTAATACGTTGAGACCTCGTTTTGCCAATTAATTTTAGTATTCTTTTATATCTTAAAACCCTAGTTTATGTACGATCTTTTCTTTGATTTAATTATCATGTTCATGTTCGTCACTTGTCTAATTGTTATTGTTTACGTTAAATCTATGTCTAGCTAAAACCCTTGCATGCTTAGGGTAGGATGAACTCGTAGAAGTAGGTTGTGGGTAAGTAATTAGGGTAACTTGTGACGTTAGGTTTTAATTCTCTTGGTTAATGAATTCTTAAAATTAATCTAGACTTCGCTCTTGAATTTCGTTCGAAAGGTGTTAGAGAGAGGACGACCGTATCACTCTTTAACAACGAGTAGATTTAACGAGAGGGTTTAGGAAAGGTTAATTCATCTACCGGTTTAGCGAAGGAGGACAACCGCATCACCTTAGTTAAATTAGGGTCTCATTAATTAAGCACAATCTATTAACTTGTTAGTGGATTAGTGAAGTCGAGTGTTAGGGTAAAGTATTAGGGTTTAGAATCTTGAGCTTTCACCTTGCATTCTTAGACTTAGGTTAATTCTTGTGTGTCACAGTTATTTTGATTATGTACCTGCTCAGTTAGTATACGTAGGGATTCCCATCTTAAGCATCACCATCTCATATTTGAAAACACACCTTTTGATATTTCGTTTCATTTTCCATTTGCATTCGTAGAATAATTTTATTTTAGTTTAATTACTCTTTCCAAAAAAATTCCAAAAAAACAATACACTCATATTAACTACGACGCGTAGATCTTCAGGGATCTATTCGCATATACACTGTCCCTTGGGTTCGATATACTTGGTCATTATACTTGCTAATACTACAGTGAACCCGTTCGCTTGTGGGTGAGCGACTAGTAGAAGTTAGTTAAATCGCTTCAAGTCAATGGCGCCGTTGCCGGGGATGGCGTTATATGCTCTTTGAATAGGACTTGTCGATAGCTTAGTAGTTAGTAGTGAGTGCTTATTTCTGTTTTTATTTCTTATTGTTATTTTTATTTATTCGGCAGTTGCGTTTTGATCCTTCTGCTAGTGTGTCAGGTTTATGAAAACACGCTCACAAGGCAATACGAGCGAAGAGAGAATACCGTTGGACCCTGAGACAATAGCTAGAAGGAACCGAGCTTTCTTGAGAAGGATGAACGCTGCCGACTTAGGGAAGGAACCAATGGATATCAATAATGAGTTGGACGATACTGCCAACGATTTTAATCAGGCAGTAGACCGGGTTGATGGCTCTGGAGGGAGTGGTGGTCAGAATCAAGACCAGTTCGTGGATAGTCAGAGCCAGAACCCGGGTGCACAAAATGTAAACAATCCAGCTCAGAATCTTGTCCAAAATCCTCTGAACAACCCTACTTATCCACAAAACCTAAATAACCCTTTCAACAACCCAGTATATCAACATTACCCATACCCACCATACCCTTATCCACCATACCCGTACCCTCCACCTCCTGTCTACAACCAACCTCCTGTGTACCAACAACCTCCAGTTCAACATATACCAGCACCACCTGTCGCTCCTCAGCCTGTGCCCCAGAACGCAGATCAGAATATGGCAATTCAGGGTAGGTTCGCGGCACAACCGCAGAGGTACTACGATGGAGTGGCTTTACCACCTGTTGAGGCGAATAACTTTTCAATTTCCCCAGGAATTCTCAAGCTGCTTACCGAGAATCAATTCAAGGGGGAGGTTGGGAAGGAGAACCCTCACACTCACTTGAGGAGTTTCCTCATGATAGCATCTACTTTCAATTACAATGGCATGTCGGAAGATGCCAAGAGGCTCAGGTTGTTCCCATTCTCTCTTACGGGAATAGCCAAGGAATGGTACGATAACACGCTCCCACGGGGAGGTGTTAACACATGGGCCAAGCTCGAGCGTCTGTTCCTCGAGCGATTCTACCCTCCATCGAGAACGATTAAAGCGAGAATTGAGATCTCTTCCTTTCGCCAGAAGTCTGGAGAGGATTTACGCCAAGCATGGGAGAGATACTCAAATATGTTGATCGAGTGCTCGCAGCACGGGTACAACAAGGGAGATATTATGGCGTTCTTCTACAGTGGAGCCAGCAAGGCTGGCCAAGCCCACCTAGATGCATATGCAAGTGGAGCTTTTCTGAACCAAGGGGTAGCGAGGTGTAGAGAGATCGTGGACAATATTATCACGAATGTTGGTGCATGGAACGATGATCCAGAATTTCAGAGGGTATGCAAGTTGGAGGTGAATGAGGGTACAATGAAGCTGTTGATGGCTATGATGGAGAAGATCAGCAACCTTGAGATGGGGCAGAACTTGGTTGGAGGGAATGTAGCAGCAAGCGAGAAAGTGGAACCACCCACGAGTCAGCAAGAAGAGGCCAACTATATGGGAAGGCCTAATTACCCACAAGGGGGGTATCCACAAGGTGGAAACCAGTATGGAAGACCTTCTTATGGTCAACCATTTGTACCTCCAGGCCCACAGCCGCCTCAAAATCAATGGAGGAACACACAAGGGTATCAAGGAGGCCAGCAGCCTCCTCAAAACACATGGAGGAAAAATGAGAATTTTTCTTATGCTAACCCAAAAGCTGGTATTACTGTTCCTGCAGGTGTTGATCCGGGGTCTAAACCTCCTGGTGGAGAGGGCGGTGCATCAACCGAGGAGATGTTGAGAGCGATCCTTCAGAAGGTGGAGGAAGGTAGCAAGCGATTGTCCTCCTTGGAGTACGATATGAAGGAGTTGCATAAGAAAGGCGATCATCGAGATCAAGAACTCCAGAAGAGAGACATCGAGTGGAATCGAGTTCAGCAAGAGAACAACAGAAGATTCAATTCTATCGAGTACCAAATTAGTCAGATCGTAAAGTCTCAGCCGAGAGAGCCTGGCAAGTATCCTTCAATGCCCGAGGATAACCCAAAGGAACATTGCAAGGCTATTGAGTTGAGAAGTGAGACCAAATATGATGGTCCCGAGATGCCTACTGATTTTGAGACGCTCAAAGATGAAGTTGAGACAGAAGGGATAGAGTCTCAAGGTGATGGAGTTGAGGTTGAGAAGGAAGGAGTGAAGATGAAAATTGATGATAAGAGTCAAGATATGGAGGAGACCCAGAAGAGCAAAGTGCCTGATGAGGAGATTGAGAGAATTCCAAAGTGGAAAAAGGCAAAGGAAGCAAGGGAGAAAGTGAAAGAAACTGAGAAAGATGAATGGGGGGTACCCAAATCTGTGATACCTGTCCCATATCCACAGCGCTTCATGAAAAAGAAGCTTGATGAGAAGTTTGCTAAATTCCTTGATGTTTTTAAAAAGTTACATATTAACATTCCTTTTTATGATGCTTTGGAATAGATGCCGAACTACGCTAAGTTCCTGAAGGACTTGATTGCGAAGAGACGGAGAATAGATGGACCCGAGCTAGTGCACTTGAACCACGAGGTGAGTGCTATGGTGCACAAGGCACTTCCGCCCAAGCTGAAAGATCCCGGGAGCTTCATCATTCTTTGCGATATCGGGAACGGGATCAAGAAAGGAGCTTTGTGTGATCTCGGGGCGAGCATTAATCTGATGCCTCTTTCGTTGTTCAAGAAGTTAGAGGGAGTTAAGCTTCAACCCACGATGATGACTCTCCAGCTAGCTGATAGGTCCATTACGAGACCTCAAGGAGCAGTGGAGGATGTTCTAGTGACGGTGGAGAATTACGTTTTTCCCGCCGACTTCGTAGTACTCGAGATGGAAGAGGATGAGCATGTCCCGCTGATTTTGGGAAGGCCGTTTCTAGCTACTGCCGGGATGGTGCTTGATGTAGCGAATGGGAAGATCACGGTCAAAGTTGATGATCAAGAAGTGAAGATAGCTATTTACGAAGCTATGAAATACCCTATGGGAGATGAGAGTTGCCACTTCATTGACATCACGGATGCTTGTGTTGAAGACACACTTCTAGACCCTTGCTCTTTCTATGTTCATCAGTTTGATTATCCTATTCTTGACGATCTTTCTTATGATTCTTATGATCTTGATTATTTTGACAGCTTGAAAGATAATGAAGACGTCAAGTTCTTGGAGTTGAAGAAAATAGAGGATGAAGATGACTTGGAAGCTGAGGAGTTAACTTTTGAGAAGATGTTCGATAAGGCGCCACCATTGGAGGCGAAGAAGGAGTTGAAACCGCTTCCCGACCACCTCAAGTACGCTTACTTGGATGAGACCGACAAATATCCGGTAATTGTATCTGCCCTTTTATCTGATGATCAGCTTGAGAGACTTTTAGTGGTGCTTCGTAAGCACAAATCTGCTATAGGATGATCGATCGCGGATATTAAGGGAATTAGCCCCTCGATTTGCATGCATAGGATTAGATTAGAAGAGGGTAGAAAACCGATAGTGCAAAATCAGCGTAGAGTTAATTCGGTCATTCAAGAGGTGATACATAAGGAAGTGTTGAAGTTGTTAGATAGCAACATGATTTTTACTATTTCTGATAGTCCATGGGTGAGTCCGTTTCACATAGTTGCTAAGAAGGGGGGTACCACGGTGATTAAGACGGAGTCTAATGAATTGGTAGCCACTAGATTAGTGACGGGTTGGCGTGTATGTGTTGATTATAGAGAGTTGAACAAGGCAACGTGTAAGGATCACTTTCCTTTACCGTTCCTTGATCAAATGATAGATCGATTAGGTGGTTTTGAGTATTACTGTTTCTTAGATGGGTACTCGGGGTATAATCAGATCATGATAGCCCCCGAAGATCAAGAGAAAACCACTTTCACCTGCTATTATGGTACGTTTGCTTTTAGGAGAATGTCGTTTGGGTTGTGTAATGCACCCGCCACCTTTCAAAGGTGTATGATGGCGATTTTTCATGGCTTGATTGAGAAGATTATGGAGGTTTTCATGGACGACTTCTCCGTTTACGGGGAGTCGTTTGATAAATGTCTAATCAATCTAGAAGTTGTGTTGAGCAGGTGTGAAGAGACGGACTTAGTGCTTAATTGGGAGAAGTGTCACTTCATGGTAAGAGAGGGTATTGTTCTTGGACATCATGTGTCCTCGAAAGGTATCCAAGTGGACAAGGCGAAAGTGATTGCTATCGAGAAGCTTCCACCACCTTCGACCGAGCAGGGGATTCGGTCATTCTTAGGATACGCGTGTTTTTATAGACGTTTTATAAAAGACTTTTCACAAATAGCTAAACCCCTCTCGCGGCTTCTTGAAAAAGAAATCGCTTTTGAGTTTACTAATGAGTGTTTAGTGGCTTTTAACAGGTTGAAAGAAGCGTTGGTGAATGCCCCGATACTTGTCACACCGGATTGGTCTAGCCCGTTCGTGCTGATGTGTGATGCTAGCGATTATGCAATGGGGGTTGCTTTGGGGCAAATTCGTGAGAAGCGTTTTCACGCTATTTATTATGCCTCGAAGATGCTGAATTCTGCTCAAGTGAATTACACTACGACCGAAAAGGAGCTGTTAGCGGTCGTGTATGCTTTTAATAAATTTCGTCCCTACCTAGTAGGGACGAAAACAATTGTATATACGGACCATGCGGCGATTCGGTACCTTATGAGTAAGAAGGATGCAAAGCCCCGTCTCATTCGTTGGATCTTGTTGCTCCAGGAGTTTGATGTAGAGATTCGAGACAAGAAGGGATGCGAGAATGTGATAGCCGATCACCTTTCGAGATTGGAGCTCACCAAGGAGAACACCGTGGAGGATCGAGAGGTGAACGATGAATTTCCGGATGAGAAGCTCTTTGGCTTAGGAGACACCCCTGTGTATCGAGTTGAGGGGAAGGCACCTTGGTCTGCAGATTATGCTAACTATTTAGCAAGTGGTGAGTTGCCCGTTGAGATAGACTCGGTGCATCGGAAGGCATTTTTGAAGAAGGTTCGAGAGTTCATTTGGGATGACCCCTACTTGTTCAAAAGAGGGATCGATCACGTGTTGAGAAGGTGTGTGCCAGAGGAGGAGTGGAGTGATATCATAAGGCATTGTCACACCTTGCCATGTGGAGGACATTTGGGTGGAGAGAAGACCGGAAGAAAAGTCCTTCAATCTGGTTTTTATTGGCCAACTCTGTTGAGAGATTGCATGGAATGGGTTAAGAGGTGTGAGAAGTGCCAACGATTCAGCTCCATTACTAAGAGGGACGAGATGCCTATGCGCGTGTTCATGGAAGTCGAGATATTCGACGTATGGGGGATTGATTTCATGGGTCCATTTCCTCCTAGCAATGGATTCTTGTACATTCTCGTATGCGTTGATTATGTCTCGAAGTGGATTGAAGCTGTCCCAACTCGAGTGAATGATTCCCGAGTGGTCATCGAGTTCTTGAGAAAGAACATCTTTGCAAGATATGGAGTTCCAAGAGCTTTGGTAAGTGATGGGGGAAGTCATTTCGTGAACTAATGGATGGAAAAGCTGTTGTCCAAATACGAGGTAAGTCATCGAATCTCTACTGCTTATCATCCTCAATCTAACGGTCTTGCAGAGGTTTCCAACCGTCAAATCAAGGAGATCCTTGAGAAGACGGTGAGCATAAGTAGGAAAGATTGGGCGATGAAGTTGGATGATGCACTTTGGGCATATAGGACAGCTTTCAAAACTCCTCTTGGTATGTCTCCATATCAATTGGTTTTTGGAAAGGCATGTCACTTGCCCGTGGAGTTGGAGCACAAGGCATATTGGGCGATCAAGAAGCTGAATTTTGATAGTGCCTTGGTTGGTGAGAAAAGATTACTCCAATTGCATGAGTTGGAGGAGTTTCGAGACAGTGCCTATGAGAATGCCCGAATTTTCAAAGAGAAGACAAAGAAGTGGCATGATGCACGATTGAAGAAGAAGGTATTCAAGGTGGGTGATCAAGTCCTCGTATTCAATTCGAGGATGAAGCTGTTTGGTGGAAAGCTAAAGTCCAAGTGGAATGGGCCGTATATTGTGAAGGGAGTGCACAAGAGTGGATTCCTTGAAGTCGAGAAGGAAGATGGACAGAAATTCATGGTGAACGGGCATCGAGTGAAGAAATTCTTTAACTTCTCTTATGAGAATAAGGGAGGTATTTTAGAGTCTCAAGTCCCGTGAGCTCCTTTGAGCTCGGTCCGGCATTAGGACCTTAAAACTAGCGCTTAATGGGAGGCAACCCATTTTTACTTGCTTTTATGTGTTTTGTTTATTTTTCGTAGTTTTTGGGAATCGTAAGTGTTAACCTCGTTTGTTGAGAATTTTCGTGTAGGCTTGCTTAGTGGAGATTGATCGGAGAAAGAGAGCTGAAGGAGAAAAGTCATGAAGTTGAGCACGTTTCGATTAGGAAAGCATTCGAATCTTGGAGTTAGAGGTAACCGAATCCCAAACGTCGACCTCTTTGCGAAGTCGAAGTTTGGGGGGTGATGTTTCTTTTCGTTCGTTATTTTGCATTGGTAGTGAGTCGAGTTCATACGAATTTTGTGTACTTACTCGTACGTACTCATTCGTTTCAAACTTTGTTATCGCGTAGCAAGAACAAAGTTTGGGGGGGTGTGTATTCGTACTTCGGGTTTGTACACGAAATTCTATGAAAAATTGGTCAAATTTTTCAAAAATATCGATGCATGAGGGTCGTTGGATCGAATTAAGTGTGATGGCATAAGTTCGACTTGAAGTGGATTGGTGAATTGCACGTTAGGAAGAGACCCCAACTCCTCGTTCGAATGAGCGATCGGGCTTAAATCGAGGAGTTTTCCAGGTTAGTACTCGTGTTGGTCTTTAATCTTCTGAAATCGGGACGAAAAGGTCGAAATTTGAGTTGGAGTGGTGAAACTACTCGAGCCACCCTTGGTCGAGTAGTCACTACTCAGGCACTCGAGTAGTGCACTCGAGCCAGCTTGGTCGAGTAGTCACTACTTGGGCACTCGAGTAGTGCACTCGAGCCAGCTTCGGTCGAGTAGTCACTACTCGAGCTGCCTAGGTCGAGTACTTTTGACATTCTGTAAGTTTGCACTACTCGAGCGGGATGAACTCGAGTGCTCACTACTCGAGCGTGAACCGGTCGAGTATGACCCGGTTCAAAGACGCCCTAAACCGGTTTTTCACCACCTATAAATACCTTTTCACACACAAAAACACACACACAACACGCTGGAGTCGATTTGGGCGATTTTTTTCACCCTTTTTCTTCAATTCTTCGACATTTGTTCATCTTTGTTCATAAAATTCGTCGGTTCCTCACATAAGGTAAGTATTCTACTACTTTCTTCATCCTATTCTTAGGTTTGAACTAGATTGTGGACGAATTAAGTAGGTAGAGTTAGGGTTCTTATACTATTAATAGGAATTGGGGATTTTTCACATTACTTGATAGTTTTTGCGTATACGGTGTAAATTGATGTCTCAATGCTATGGGTTTATCAATTCAAGAGTCAATTTTGAAATTGCATGAGTGAATTTGGTGAATTTCTTGAGAGAGAAAGTAGGAATTGCCATGGGTATTGTGAAATTTGGAATATTTGGATGCTTTGAATTAAATTGAGAAGAAGAATGATGAAATGAGTCTTGAGCATGTAAATTGCATGAATATGTGATGTTACTTCATGATAGATTGTGTTTTGTTTATTTCATTAAGCTTGAAGGATTGAGAGGATTTTGAAATTGATTTGAGGTGTTGAATCACCATGTGTGAATTCTTGAGCATGATTGATTGATATTGGAGGTTTGGATAGTACTTTACTTGAATTGCTTTGATGTTGATATGCATGTGTTGTGTTGTGTTTTGCTATATTTGATGAATAGGACAATGGCCCGTACAAAGAGGAATGAGGATAGAGAGATAGAGGGTGATGAGCTAATTGCCTTGACTGCCACCTTGACGAGTAAGGGATTGATGCCCTCTCGCTTTGACAATTTGACATATGGGGATAGGTGGTCTGTTCATGCTTATCGATGGAGCTTAGTAGCAGGGAAGGTGGAAAAAACTCGTAGGCCAAGCGTTCAGTTTATGCATAATTTGGGGATTGAAGACGAGGTGAAAAGAATTTTTTAAAAGAACAATATGACGGAATTCTACGAGATATTGCTTACCATGGATACTCATATAGACTTTGTGGAGCAATTCTTGGCTTCTGTGGCAATGATGCGGGATGGGTCGTTCAAGTTTATGATCAGGAATCAGTGGTATGCGTACGAAGTGGGAAAGATCAATGAAGCCCTTCACCTGCCGCAACTGGGAGATACGAGCCGGAAGTCGAGCTTATACAACGCAGAACAATTTTGGGAGCTTATAACTGGAGGAGTTGCTGGGAAGTATTCATCGAAGGATGCACGAGCTTCTAGCATCCGAAACCCTGTTATCCGGTACATCGAAAGAATTCTGGGGAACACACTCTATGCGAGATCTGAAACAGGAACGGTGACAGCTAAGGAACTGTATGCATTGTGGTGCTTACTTCATCATAGGAAGTATGATTTTGGGAAGGATTTCCTTGAGCTGATGATTCAGGCTCCCTTCAAGTGTGGGCAGAAGACGTCTCGGATCCGAGGAGGGGGCTTGATTTGTGTGTTCTTGAAGCACGTGGAGATTGAGTCTGTGGTGGTCCCGGCAGTAGGAAGGGATATCGATTTCGAGCACATGTACCAAACCTGGATGTGTGAGCTTTGGCTTGATCGATACTGCATGAGGCTCCGAGAGCATGAGATATTTCCGTTGCCAAATGTGAAGTTGGTCACCTTGAAAGGGTTGAAAGATGAGAACATCAGGATGGATGGACCGCATCACGTGTCAGTTATGGAGAAGTTCAAGCAGAGATTGGAGAGCAATGGAATGTGGGAACAAAGGCCAAGGAAGAAGGGCAAGAGTGCAGCTGGGACGAGCGGAGCAGGATCAAGTGGACTCCAAGACCTTATGGAGGAAGAGGAAGATGAATATGAAGAAGGAGGAAATATTGCTGATGAGGCCGGAACTAATGTGGGGAGGGAGGTCAAGGACCTCAAGAGATGGAGTTTGGGACACCCGAGGTGTCTACTCCAGTGACGTGGTACCCGAACCAGCTAGAGTGGGATGGAATGCGAACTGATATTCAAAGCTTGAGGACTGATGTTACGGAGCTTCGCACCACTCAAAATCAGTGGTACACAGAAGTCACGGCTATGCAAGGACAGTTTCATGAGGTTCGATCTGAGGTTTCAGACTTGAGGAGATGGATGGAGGCGCTCTTTGTCTCCCATTTAGGACCGGACCATCCTAGCTATCGCCCACCACCGCCTCCTGATGCTTGATGATCATGGGGTTTTCCCCAGTTTCAGCTCCTTTTTCTTATCTTTATCTTTCCTTTTCTTTTCTTATTTTGCTTGTAAGTTTGAGCTTTATCGTTTGAGTGGTGTGATGTGGTTATGGGGATTGTGATGGATTTGCTATTCAAATTTCGGGTTGTAATTGTGGTCGAACTCATTGAATTTTCTGAATTATTTCATGCTTGTTGACCCTCTTTACTTGTTAGTTGTCATTCTTGAGTATGAAGTGATGAGTAGAGTAGAATTGTGGATTAGAGTTAGGGATTCTCTTGTGTGAGTGTTTGAGCTAGAGTGGATTTGAGGAAGAACGTGTACGCTTGTGAACTTTTCTTTTGAATACTTGTGTGATGAGAGTGAGAATTCACTAGAACTAGCATGGATGTGAAAGCCGTGAGATTTGAGCCTTATGAGATTTCGATATATGAATGAATCTCTTCGTTTGTGAGTGAATCATCACCTTAGAGGATGCTGGAACTTGTGTGTGCTCTTGCTTCTTGATTGTGTCTAGTTTGATATGCCGAATGTGATCTTAGGCCGTCTTTGATTTAATTGAGTCACTTAGCCAAAATTTTCCTTACCAATGACATTGACCCCTTGTTAGCCCCTTTGAGCCTAAAGCCTATTTTATTTGCTAGCACATATGAACACTATTCCAATTCCTAAGCCTTTTTGTCCCAATTTGAGTGGAGAATAGGAAAGTGTGAATGTGAAGGGAGTGAATTGAGTTGAAAAAGGAAAAGGTTGTTTGTTGAGTGAATATGAGAAGAAGGAGTGATGAAGTTATGAGATGTGGGAAAAAGAGAAAAAAAAATTGAGAATGAGCAAAAGAAAAAAAAATGAGCTCATGTGTTTGTGCGAAAAAAAAAATGAAGTGATTGAAAAAAAAAATGAAAAGAGTGAGAAAGAAAAAAAAATTGAAGTATTGAGAGTATGGAATTGAAAGGGTGTTGATTGAACATGTTTGAAGTATTCTGTTCCTAATCTCGAAGTGCCAAAGTTTGATTTTCTATTCTCCATTCACGTTAGTCACTTTACCCTATATTGTTATCCCACCTGTCCAAAGAGCCTACATTACAACCTTGAGAAAAGTCCTTTTTGATTCGGCATTGATTTCTAGAGTATGATCGAAGTTAAGAGCACTTACAAGCCTATGGCTGCCAATTTATGTGATTGATTGATTGAGTGAGTCCCTTGATCATTGTTATACACTTGAAAGGGAGTGAAACACATCGTTGAGTGCACATCCATGTTTGATTTTGGTGTTTCTTGCTGTTGTTGCATGAATATGATAAAGGAAGGTGAGTGAGTATACTTGTGATGCATCTTTGAAGCTCGAATTTATGTACTTGCATGATTGGATTCCTTGACTCATTCCTAACAATTTCACTTGACTTATTATTTCGTTGCTTGAGGACAAGCAACATGGTAAGTTTGGGGGGGTTGATTAGGCGTGAAATTGTCATGATTTGTCGCTCGAAATGCCCTTGTTTTGATGGATTTATATAAGTATTTAGAGTCATTTGAGTATTATTTTCACAAACTAACAAATTTGTTTCTTTGATGCTTATAGATGGATAGAGGGCAAAAAGAGGAGTTCGTAGGACTTCGAATCGACTCAAACGGATATCCGGATGAGAAGATATGGAAGAAATACGAGAAGTATTAGTTCGAGCGAGCAAAAGTGTCATTGAAGTACTCAAGATGAAGGTGCTCGAGTAAACACTACTCAGGCACTCGAGCAGGGCTTGGTCGAGTAGCCACTACTCGGGCACTCGAGTAGTGCACTCGAGCAGAAGCTGGTCGAGTAGCCAGTACGCGGGCACTCGAGTAGACTACTCGAGCAGAAGCCGGTCGAGTAGCCAGTACGCGGGCACTCGAGTAGACTACTCGAGCAGGGTCCGGTCAAGTAGAACTACTCGAGCTAAAGGGCTCGAGTACTTTTCACGTTCTGTACAATTTTAACACTCGAGCTTGCATTGCTCGAGTACTTTTTACTCGAGCTCTACTCGAGCTCGATGGGAATTTTGGCCCATGAGATCCCGTTTCGACCCATTGCCTATATATACCTCTTCCAAACACGTTTTGAAGGATCCCCGAACTCACGACATCACGTTTATACAGAATTTTTAGAGAGAGAAGGAAGAGAAGAGACGAGCAAGTTTAGTTTTACGTTTTTTAGGTTTTTGCTTACGAATTCACATTACGATTTCACTTTTAGTTTCGGTTCTTAATATCTTTTGTTCTTTAATACGTTGAGACCTCGTTTTGCCAATTAATTTCAGTATTCTTTTATATCTTAAAACCCTAGTTTATGTACGATCTTTTCTTTGATTTAATTACCATGTTCATGTTCGTCACTTGTCTAATTGTTATTGTTTACGTTAAATCTATGTCTAGCTAAAACCCTTGCATGCTTAGGGTAGGATGAACTCGTAGAAGTAGGTTGTGGGTAAGTAATTAGGGTAACTTGTGACGTTAGGTTTTAATTCTCTTGGTTAATGAATTCTTAAAATTAATCTAGACTTCGCTCTTGAATTTCGTTCGAAAGGTGTTAGAGAGAGGACGACCGTATCACTCTTTAACAACGAGTAGACTTAACGAGAGGGTTTAGGAAAGGTTAATTCATCTACCGGTTTAGCGAAGGAGGACGACCGCATCACCTTAGTTAAATTAGGGTCTCATTAATTAAGCACAATCTATTAACTTGTTAGTGGATTAGTGAAGTCGAGTGTTAGGGTAAAGTATTAGGGTTTAGAATCTTGAGCTTTCACCTTGCATTCTTAGACTTAGGTTAATTCTTGTGTGTCACAGTTATTTTGATTATGTACCTGCTCCGTTAGTATACGTAGGGATTCCCATCTTAAGCATCACCATCTCATATTTGAAAACACACCTTTTGATATTTCGTTTCATTTTCCATTTGCATTCGTAGAATAATTTTATTTTAGTTTAATTACTCTTTCCAAAAAAACAATACACTCATATTAACTACGACGCGTAGATCTTCAGGGATCTATTCGCATATACACTGTCCCTTGGGTTCGATATACTTGGTCGTTATACTTGCTAATACTACAATGAACCCGTTCGCTTGCGGGTGAGCGACTAGTAGAAGTTAGTAAAATCGCTTCAAGTCACATTTCCAAACTTATAAACCCTAGAATGAAATAATTATCTTTTTTCATTTGGATGATAAGAATAGATCAGCGTGGCAGTGGTGCAGGCGTCACCGCAGGCGTGTGGCGACGAGAAGCGACGGCTTAATAGATTAGGCGTTTTGTACTTTTGAGTTTGGAGTTGTATTCACAAAATAAAATTGAAGAGGATAAGTATATTAGAAGTCGACATGGTACTTAGGGAATTAGAGGGGGTGTATTCACCATTGAAAAAAAATTAATAAGAGGAGTGTATTAATAACATATAGGACTGTATTTAACCTTGGCAATATTTTATTTCCAACCCATTTACAAATAAATTACAATCCACAAAAATTAAATACCAGCCCACTTACAATTTTAACTCTAAGCCCATAAATTAAAATAATTCATGACCATATACCAAAGGCCAAAGTTATATACAATCTTATCTTTTGTTAATACGCTCCACCCAAAAAATATTTAGAAAAAAAAATTCGAAAATTTTAACAATTTTCGAAAAAAATCCCAAAAATACAAAAAAATAAACATATGAATTTTAAAAAATTGTTACATTTTTCGGAAAAAAAATTCCAAACCTTTTTGGATAGAGTGGTATTAACAAAATATGGGACTGTATTTAACCTGTGCCTATACCAAATTAACTCCCAACGCCTTAACCTTACTCGGCCCGTTATAGGAAATGACCATCTCACATTTATATTAAGTCCCATGTTATTTGCACTAGCCTCTTTTATTACACTAGCCGAATAAATACACTACCCTCCTCATTCCCAAAATGTGTTGCCATATGATGTCTTCTCCATCTTCTTCACTTTGGTAGTATTTGAATTGAGTCATATGAAATGCAAGAGATTTGAAAATGAATAGATTCTCAAATCCATGGATTTCAAATAACATAATTTTGCTAGATATTTGAAATTCCTCAATTTTGAACTAGGATTATAGCTAGGAATTTGAAATCCATCCATTTGAATATTTTACTCAAATAAGTGGAGTGAATTTAGATTGTAGATTTAAAATCTATAGCTCAAATCCTTCCATCCAAACACAATCTTTAAATTTTTGCATACATCACCCAAAACACATCTACTCAAAGAACCAGCTGAAACTTATGTCTAGCTAACTACCCAATTCACCTTCTGTTGGTCGCTACTCAGAAAAAAGTTGACAATCTTGATTTTTATTTTTATGAAATTAGGTGTTCAAGAAAAGAAACATGAAAACTTGGACTAATTTAAAAAAATGGCAGTTTTCGAATTTTTTTTCCAAAATTTGTACTTAATTTCGGAGAATAAGATCCTAACATGACCATCATAGTTTTTTGAAAATAAAACCCTCAAAACAATCAACCATGAACAAAATTATCGTACTTATTTAATTTAAGACACTCAACCAACAAAAAAAAAAATTACATAAAAAAACACCGTAAAAAAACAACAAGGATTATTATATTCAACATTTAAAAACCTGTTTCATAAAAAAACCTTAAATTTTTATGTTAAAGGCTTGGAGTATTCACCTTTTTTAGTACGTACGCCTTCACCAAAAGATTTGTGTAGCTGATCGTCGTTCGTGATAGTTCTCTTTTATGGAATTTCGTGACTAGCTTATAAATTCTTGAGAAATTACATCATATACGTATTTAAAATGAACTTGATCAAATAGATTGGACTATCCGCGTGTGATGTAAAATGAGACTCTATAAAGACCTGTGGAAACTCAAGGAGCAATTTCAATAGTACGAGGAGATGTGGATGTCGTCAAAGTTTTTGCCTAATCCAATTTTGTCCAGGTCGGTGTATTTATTTTGAGATCAGGGTCGATCCTATGAATTACAGAGCGTAGGTCGAGTTTAAAATTGAGTCCCCTCGTAATTTTTTTTTTAATTATACTAACTTAAAGACAATATAAATTTTAAATGATATGAAATTAATATTGTAAAATATTTAAGGAAACACTTATGTTTAAATTAATATGATAAATATTTTTTAAATAATTACTTAAATATTGTTGTAAATAAGTGCGTATATAAATAGACATCGTTTGTTGACCCAGTTCGTCAGGAACGACTACGTCTAGGGGCGATCCAAGCCAGAAGTTCCACTAATATTTTTGTGTATGAGAGTATACAATTTATGAGTACAAAGGTATATATATAATAGTAAAACCCTAGTCTAATGGATAAGGCTCAATATATTTCTTGATCCTTAAGTAATGTTCACACCAAATCTCCTAGATTTGGAATATTAAATCTTCTTGATTTATAACACTCCTCCTTGGACATTAAGACATAACATAAATGTCTTGTCATAAAAACTCCACGTGCTAGGGATCGGCCAAATAATAAGTAGGGAGGAATGTCATCGATCTTCTAGATCTAAATCTTCCAGATTTATTTTAAGGTTACCGCTCCCCCTGAAGACAACAACACTTTAAGTCTTTGCATCCCAATACCACGAACGTACTTTTCAAAAGTAGACGTAGGTAAGGACTTAGTAAACAGATCTGCTAGATTATTACTAGATTGCACCTTTTGAATGGTAATCACGCCACTCTTCTGGAGTTCGTATGGGTAGAAAAACTTAGGTGAAATATGTTTCGTCAGGTTTCCCTTGACGTACCCATTACTCATTTGTGCGATGTAAGTAGCGTTGTCTTCAAATATAACGGTGGGAGGTGTATCGTCTTTGGCGATACCACACGAGTCACCAATGTGTTTTACCAAGGACCTTAACCAAACACATTCTCGTGCGGCTTCAAATAAAGTTATTATCTCTGAGTGGTTTGAAGACGTGGTAACCATTGATTGTTTAACCGATCTCAATGAGATTGCGGTTCCACCACAGAGAAAAACATAATCAGTCTGGGATACGGTGTTGTGGGGATCATACAAATAGCCAGCATCCGCATAACCTACCAAGGTTTTGTCTTGGTTCTTACGGTAAAACAGTCCAAGATCTTGAGATCCTTGAAGGTACCGGAGAACGTGCTTAACACCATTCCAATGTCTCCTCGTAGGAGAAGCGCTATATCTCGCAAGCAAGTTGACAGCAAATGCAATGTCCGACTAGGTGCAATTTGCGAGATAGAGCAAAGCTCCAACAGCGCTAAGATAAGGAACTTCTGGTCCCAGAATTTCTTCTGGATCTTCTCTTGGCCTAAATGGGTCCTTATCCACTTATAGGGATCGGACAACCATCGGGGTGCTAAGTGGATGAGATTTATCCATGTGAAATCTCTTCAATACCTTCTTCACGTAGGTCGACTGATGAACAAGGACTCCTTCTGGGAGGTGCTCGATCTGCAAGCCGAGGCAGTACTTGGTTTTACCCAAGGACTTCATTTCGAATTCAGCTCTCAAGATTGAACTGACGTCTTCAATCTCTTTGCATGTTCCGATTATGTTCAGGTCATCAACATATACGGATATGATGCAAAAACCGTCTTGCGATTTCTTCGTGAATACGCACGGGAAAGCTTTATCGAATGTGTATCCCTTCTTTTGAAGGAATTCACTAAGTCTGTTGTACCACATAAGGCCCGATTGCTTTAGGCCATACAACGACTTCCGCAGTTGTATGCTATACATAATGCGGTTTTCACCATCCCTTAACTGAGGAATGTCAAATCAATCTGGGATTTTCATATAAATGTCGGCATCTAGTGATCCGTATAAGTACACGGTTACTACGTCCATTAATCTCATTTGAAGATTCAACTTAACTGCCAAAAATATCAAGTAGCGGAACGTTATTGAGTCCATGACGTTGAGTTCATGATGGGAGAATAGGTTTGATCGATATAACTCCCGGGTCTCTGCGAAAGCCCTTGTGCTACCAGCCTTCTCCATAGTATTGTTCTCATTTCGTTTTCGTACAAAAACCCATTTATATCCTACAGGGATAGCGCGCGCGGGTGTACGAACGAAAGAGTCAAATACGTGTCTTTTGTTAAGCGCTGCGAGCTCTGCTTCAATTGCCTCTTTCCATTTTACCCAATTGGAGCGCTTCCGGCACTCTACAATAGTTTTGGGTTCTGGATCCGGATCGTTAATGGAAAGAGCAAATGTCGCTGCAAATGTGTCGTCGACGACAGTAATATTTATATTACATGTTTCTCTCGTATCTATGAAATTCACAGAGACTTTGACGTTTACGTCAACCAGACCTTCATCATTTCCCATTGTATCTGGGTCTGGTCGTTCCACGTAAGTTCCCGACATTCATTCAATTTTAAATTCGGATCTCCCCCTAATGCCGGGAAGTAATCTTCATCGAACGTGCAATCAGCGAACCGGTCCATTAATTGATCCCCGAACAAAGGCTCGAGGTATTTCACGATGGATGGAGAGTCAAATTCTACGTAAATACCGAGTTTTCTTTGTGGGCCCATAGAGGTTCGCTTGGGTATCGTAATGGTACGTATACCGCACATCCGAAAATACGCAGATGGGAAATGCTAGGTTCTTTCCCATGCACTAACTGTAGGGGGAATGATCATTATATGCAGTTGGACGGATTTGGATTAAGTGTGATGCATGAAGGACTGCATGCCCCCAGCATGAGGTGGGTAGTTTAGAGTTCATAAGCAATGGTCTCGCGATAAATTTGATACGTTTTATTAGCGCCTCAGCAAGACCATTTTGGGTATGGACGTAAGGGACCGAATTCTCCACTTTAATTCCCAGGGCCATACAGTAATCTATAAAGGCCTTCGAGCTAAACTCAGCTGCGTTATCCATGCGAATCGATTTAATTGGATAATCCGGGAATTGAGCTCTAAGCTCGATAGTTTTCGCAATGAGGTTCGCAAAAGCTTGATTGCGGGTGGACAACAAACATGCAAATGTCCACCTAGTGGAGACATCAATAAAGACCATGAAATAACGGAATGGTCCTGATGCTGGGTTAATCGGTCCGCAAATGTCTCCTTGAATTCGCTCTAGGAAAACCGGAGACTCTAGTCCAACCTTGGTGCGCAACGGGCGCACTATCAACTTACCCTTAGAACATGCATCACAGAAATACTCATCGACGGGAGGGATTCTATTATTCGAAATATTATGACTAGTTGAATTAGATAGAATCCTACATATCATAGTTTGTCCCGGATGACCTAATCGCTGATGCCACAATTTAAAGGATTTTGGGTCATGGAATTTCGTCCTCATCACTAGATGGGAACTAGACGGCCGGATGTAGGAATAGTACAAACTTGAGGAGAAGGATGAAAGTTTTTCTATAACTTGCTTACGGTTACCTCGAGTACTAGTCATCAAAAGGTATTCGTTATCATTTTCAGTTTTACTTTCAACATGATATCCGTTTATCCTAATGTCTCTAAAACTGAGTAGGGTACGCTTAGATTGCAGAAACAATAAAGCATTATTAATTATTAATTTGGTACCCATGAGGAGGACAATGGAAGCTCTTCCAGAGCCCACTATCAACGTACTGTCATTCGCAATTGTACTTATACTCCCCTTACTATTAATCAAGTTATGAAAACACTTCCTATCCTTTAGGATCGTATGTGTGGTGGCGCTATCTACCAGACATAAATCACTATCGGCGTCCATCATGCAAGAGGAAATAGTCCAAACCTAATAGCTGATATGTTTACAAACCATAAATAAAAACAGCAGTATCCGAATAAACACATGGATAGCTATTAAGGTAAACACATCAAAGCTAATAAATTCATTCATAAAATAAAATATCCGAAAGAAAGGATCCAAAACATAATGTGAAATTATTTTATTCAGAAAACAAAATACTAGGAATAACTAAATACGCGAATCGACTCGTTTATCCTTAATTTCGAGCTACGGGCTCAAGAGATCATCGTTGTCTAAGTCAAGATCTGCTTCGGGCAGGTTGTCATCTTCAGGTTCATAAACTGGAGCCTTCACTTTGTCGTCCTTTTGCATCATTAAGTAAGTCTCGACCAAGTGTTTGGGAGTATGACACGTGCGTGACCAATGGCCTTTGAATTCGCATCTGAAGTAGGACTGCTCAATCATGCTTTGAGAGCTAGGTTTTCGAGGAGCGTTAAACTGGGTCTTGTAACCACCGAATGAACTACGACTTCGGTCGTTAGTCCAGGATTTCTTACTCACTCTCCCTCTTCCACGGTTGTGACCAAACGAGGGTTTGGCCCTATACTGCTGCAGGAGTACAGGGTCGCTAGCGTGGAACTTTGATACAGAATTCTGGACTAGGTTGGTCACAATACGCTGCAATGCAGAGTTGTACTGCGTTATAGACTTAAGGTCTTCATAACGGATGTTCAACCACTCGTATTGTGATGGAGGGAGGAGTGCAAAATCATGTTGTTGGAAACGTTCCTTCAGGGATTTCCACAACATTTCGGGGTCCCTTTTTGTGATATATTGGAATTTTAGACCTTCATTCATGTGGTTCCTAAGAAAAATCAACACTTTCGCCTTCTGGGCGTTAATAGATTTTGAACCTTCCATGATGGTTTCGCTTAACCTATTTGAGGCTAGATAGAATTCTATATCTAGCGTCCATGTCGGGTAATTGCTACCATCGAGAGCAAGCTCATCGAACTCTTTCATAGTGATATCAGACATAATTCACTACAATTTAATAAAAGCGACATGGTAAGGGGAGATGACAAGACACATAGACAATGAGGAAAAACAAGATTTCATTTAATTATTCCAAGGCACATAGATGCACGTACTGGGCGCCGTCTACCCAAGGCATAAATTCACGGTCCGACAAAAACCAGGCGCCGCCTACCCGGGCATAATAAGCGGACTATAAATAAATAAACTATGTGCGCAGGATTAATGCATGTAGGATAATTAAATCACATAAACATGCAATAACAAATAAGGGAGATAATCGCATGAAAATAATTTGCAGAAAATATACGATTTAATAGACAGAGGAAATAATCATAAGAATAATTATTTCATGTATATTAACGCAATTTAACGAAATATTTTCAGGATTATATAATATAAATTTTGTGATACGAAATCGAAGCAGGATCAGGTTTTTCACAAAATTCACAAGGGGTATTCGCTATATGTGACTAAAAGTGTACGTAAGTCGTGCATGGTGCACACGGCGAGAGGAGAAAACCGAAAAACAAAGAAAAATGAAAATTTGAAAAATCAGTGCCAGTCGCGCCTGGGGGACGCGACTGGAATGGGCGATCGCGTTCCCAGGATGCGACTCCCAGCCTCTGATCGCGTCTTACAGGCGCGATCGGGGCTGATTTTCTGGTTCTCCTTCTTCGTCGCGAAATCGACCGAGGAAGAAGGAGCGCCACCTCGACGCGGCGCACGGAGGCGGCGGGGAAGCCCACGGGGGAAGCCGCCATACAACACGGCGGCGCAGGGCCGCGTCGCACGCAGTGGCTTCCAGTCACTTGGCGCGGCGGCATGTGGGGCTGCTAGGCGGCGCAGCGGCGGCGGCGAGGAGGCAGCGCGGCGCTGCTGCGGGCGGCGCTTCGGGGTGGTTTCGGGCAGCGCGACGGCGCGCGTCTCACGGCGGCGGCCGTGCAGCTTCGGGCGACGGCTGTCGTTCGTTTTTCGATCTCGATCCAAGAATTAAAATAATAAATTCAATTCTATAACACATATGATTCAATATATATCAAACATAAGAATCAAACAAGATAATTATATACGAGCATATAAATCATGCAAAACATGGATTGAATAATTCAAGTACGGGAATTAATTCATGTGATTCAACGGGAATTAATTCTAGGGCGTACCGTTTAATCTCGGGCAGAGTCTCGTGCTGATAACGTGTTGTAAATAAGTGCGTATATAAATAAACAGCGTTTGTTGACCCAGTTCGTCGGGAACGACTACGTCTGGGGGCGATCCAAGCCAGGAGTTCCACTAATATTCTTGTGTATGAGAGTATACAATTTATGAGTACAAAGGTATATATATAATATTAAAACCCTAGTCTAATGGATAAGACCCAATATATTTCTTGATCCTTAAGTAATGTCCACACCAAATCTCCTAGATTTGGAATATTAAATCTTCTAGATTTATAACAAATATAATCTGTTTTATAGTTTTAGGAGGTATGAAACTGGAGAAATAATTTAAAATGGAGACTAAATAAACGGATCATTAATTATAGAATAGTATTGATAAACAACAATAAAAAATTAACCCATGCATATATATATTTGTCAAATACAAATTATAAATTTAAATTTCTTCTCATTGTTAATCAATAAGTATTTTGATATAAAAATTTCAATATATTTCAATTTTCAATCATACAAATAAAAAGAAATTAAACCATAATCTCATAAATATAAAATTATTTGATGGATTATAAAATTCAAAGAGTTCTTCTCTGATTCACCCATGACTCGCTGCTTTTGTTATAACTTCATAAAATCATTTATGTATATTTGTTTGTGTGTGTGTTAGAATAATTCTGAGCCTCTAAAAATTACAAAATTTGTGGGCCCAAGTCGATTGACTCGTTAAGGAATTATAGTGGATGGAGGAAATTCCAAATTTTGATGCGTGAGGCCATGAGGATACAATGTTCTCTCCTATAAAATGGGGTACCATTAACATGGACAAATTTCATCAAGAGAGATTTTCAGCAATTAACATAAGTTTTTCTAATATAGTAGGTAATTTAGGCGGGAAACATAAAGTTGTTATTTTTAGCAAACTATTTTGTTTATATATATATATATGTAGATATAGATATAGATAGGTATAGTGTGAACAAGTTTTACCATGAAATTGGTTTTCAACTAATTCCCTTTAGTGAGAACTAATATCTTTCATTAATACCCTTTAGTGAAATAACTAATACCCTTTAATGAAACAGGCTAATATCCTTCAAACTTGTTCACGCTAAATCTTGTTCAAATATAGATGATGTGGGTGTACTCGGAGAGTAAAAATTAGAGTAGTGTTAGGTGATAGAGTAGGGTAAGATTAATATGATTTCAAAATTCTTAATTTAAGTTAAAAAAGAAATGAAGTTTTGAGATTGCAAAGTCCAAAATTTAATCATAATAACAAACATACCTATACATGGAATTCTCTAACAATATGTATAGAAGTGTGTTAGGGAGTATTTAAGGTGTTTTATAATGTTACTAGAATGTTCTTTATGATTAGAGGATTGTGGAGGTGTTTAAAGAACATATTTCAACCATTCAATCGAAGTGACATCCACCGTCATTTAGGAGACAAACTTGTATGTATAAGGTAAAATATATCCTTTGTTAATCTTCTAAAAATGCAAGCATTAGTAATTAATACACAAAGTTTTCTCTCAAGTTCTTTTGTGTATTTTATTAGTTTTTCATCTTTAACTTTAACATACACAATAAGTGTTCAAGAATCTAACTCAACTAAGCATCAAATTAACTTGTACTTATTTTAGAAAGTAAGTAAAAATTAGTTATGTGTCTTCAGTAGTATGTGCATATATAAAGAATATGAAATGAAAATAACGAAAACAAACACAAATTTGAAAAATACACACAATAATACATATTCTCTCAATTTATTTTATCAAAATAAATTTTGTGCACACATAGTATATATGCTAACCAATTTTATAGCATACTCCAAATAACTTTGAATTATAGTGATATGGTTAAGTCTTTGCACCTGTCAAAACAAAATTTAACACAAAATATGATTTAAACACATTCTAGTGTCAAAACAACATTAAATACGAAATATGATTTAAACATATTCTAGTGAGTCTATATATTAGTTTATTGCTATTCGATTGTGTAACTCGAATCTCTCAAGAAAACCATTTTATGTTGACTGCAAAATAAATTGTATTAATATCTAAATCGAGTAAAAAAAATACAATAACTCCCCATAGAGTCAAAACACTTATTAAATTATAATCTTTCTTTATCCGATCAATAACTCTCACAACTTCATTTGTAGTTAAATTCAGACATGATATATAAGTGTCCAAAAATTCTTCCTTTTTTAGCATTCGAAGAGAAAGATGATGAATAAGGATAGTTGATGAGAAAATCATCACCCATCTCACAACTATTTTTTATTTATTTTCCCAACAAACTATTTGATTATTATAGAATAATTCACAATTTTTTTAGCTTCACTTATTGTGTCATAGGCAGGCTATATGGAGTTTGACATAAATTTATCTAATCGTATTTGAAGATTTATGTAATTATAAGTTTCCCAAATTCTAAGAGATGTTGTTTATTTCGACGTAATATGCAATTGTTTGTTGGATTATGAGAATAATATCAATCTGATGAGTGGGAATATTTTGTCATGATAGCAAACAACATATGATCACTAAACATGATAAATGGAGATTAATTCAAACAAATCTATCTTTGCTCATAAAAATTGAAAATAAACTGAGTTAATTCTATCTTAAAGCATCACAAAAAAAGAGTGCATAAGCATAAACAATTATTAATTCTAAGTAAGTCGGTTCAAATATTCTTGTGAGATAATGGTCATAAGCACACACCTAGCTACCAATGGAATAGTACAACATTCTGCTAAACAATGTATTATTCATTTATATATACAAATCATTTGAAACATATTTCACTAAAACATGTTCATATAAAATAAAAATAAAGTTGGTTCAAATAAGACTTTGTAATAATCAACTTGGGATAAATTCCCAGTATTAGAGCAATAAATCTTGACATGTTTACAATATAATTTATGAATAATATTGATTGTTTTGAATAATATATTAGTAACTTCCAATATTTGTTATATCATAAAGGAATAAGTGCAGGATAATACAATACCAAACAACTTTTTACAAATTGACACAACATAATTGAACAGAAGCACAAAAAAAAGTTGAACATAAGAACATATTTTTTGAACATTGTGCTATCTTGTAAATAGTGGTTTGGGATTGTATCATTTTGTAAACGCCCCTATCATAAACTATTGTTCTCGATACAAATAAACCTAAAATAGATTGAATGGTGTTAGGATATTTTCTTTGTTTGAAGATGTTAAAACCAGACTTGTAATAGGACCAATTGAATCTGTTAGTCAGCTGGAGATTAGTATAGGACTTAGTCTATTGGGAACTTGTCTACCAGAAGAGGACAACTCAAATCAGTCGACCAGAAGGCTGACCAAGACGAGTTTAACCAGAATACTTATCCAGACGAGTCCATCCAGAAGAGTCCTACCAGACAAATCTGTCTTAGCCAGACCAGAAGATATCTAAGTCGTCTGATGATAGTTTCTCACGCAGAACTGAAGGAGCTTTTTAAAGGAATTTTTTAAGACCATTGGTGATTGAAGACAGATTGAAGATTTAAACTAAATCAACACGGTTTAAATCAAAGGATCTCACCAACTCAATCAATCAAAAGAAATTGATTAATTGACTTCCTTAATTAGGGGACTTAAATTGATTGGATCTTTCCAACGGTCCAAATCATCTTCCCCTATAAATATCGAGTTCCTAAAATTAAGATATACACGCGCAAGAGCTCTCAAGCAATATATATAATCTACGACATTCCAGTATTCATAAGCTGCACACATATATACTCTCTAGGAGTTTATACTCAACTTGTTCATCATTTAGAAAGGTTAAAATAAGTTTGAAAAGTAGATTCTTAGATCTACTAAGTTGTACTAGAAACTTGTACTTGTCAATTCCAGTAAGAGAGTAAGTAAGTGAGTGATAAGCCTCATTTGATAAGAGAGAGTGGATGTAGGATTTTATATCCGAACTACTATAAAGATTTAAGGATGTTCTGCCTAAAAAGATTTTAACAAACACTTCTTAAACTCGCTTCCGCATTTAACCAGTCTTACTTTTAGCAAACGAGTCTAGTCAGAAGACATCAAGCCGTCCGATAGTTTTGGTACTTAGTCAAAAATTGAATTTGAGTAAAGAAGTCTATTCAAACCCCCCCCCCCCCTCCCCGCGGTTCTAGACTTCTCAATCCCCTAGAAGTACCTAGTGGTACTGTATAAGTATGAAATTTTTTAATATAAAAATTTCAATACGCTACACGGTATGCTTTGATATCTCGGTATACCATACCGAACCATCCCTAATTCTACAGATCTTAGACCTATAAAATATTTCATATGAGATTTTTTTCTAGAGTAGTTTTAGTGTGCACTTGAGTGCATGATATGAACTTGAATTTTGAAAAATAATACATCAAGCAGAAATCAGTAATACCTTAAAAAGTAATCAGTGATACCCCAAGAGGTAATCAACGATACCCCAAGTGCAAAAACTTACAAAGTTCGGTGTGTTTGTGTGTGTTTTGAAAAATCAAAATTGAAGTCAAAATTGAGCTTAAAATCCAAATGCATGCTAAAATTTGTGTTTCTTCAATATTTCTTATTTACTATAGATTTATTATTATATTATTCCATCCATTCCAATGAAATTTGCACACTTACCTTATTTGAACGTTTAACACTAATTTGCTCATTTAAATTTTTTTTGATTTGTGTGCACACTCATAAAAATCTTATTATACTATATTTCCAAACATCTCCAAAATGATGTGTCAGCACCATCTTATTCTTAAGCTGATGTGGTACCTCTTAAATCATTTTATTTCAAAATTCTGCATTCTCCTTAAAAATTATTTTAGGCATATTTTAAATCAAATTAAGATTAATCTACACCATATATTTTATACTTTTAATCTCAATCATACATTTCATTTTATATTTTCTATAAATGTCAAATCTTACTTTAGTTTTCATTCTGATTTTCAACCATAATCATCTTCTTCTCTTCATTCCCTCATTCGTTATCTACCGCATCATACCACTGCTCCTTGATTTTTCTTTATACGTATAATACTGATTTTTTCTCCTCTATTTTTCTCTCACGCCGCTGTCCCTCTTCTCTCAGGTTATTCACGAATCATCGCCTCCTCATGGATCTCCGCCCTCGAACTGGACCAGAACACCGCACACCGCCACATAGGGTAAGAGACCAATTTTTTTTTACATTTAATTGAATGGTTGTTTTTTTCTTGCATAGATATGAATAAATTCTCGGTATGGCGATCCCAACCCGCAACACCACCATATTGAAAATGGTCTCAAAATCCCAGTTTATCAGGATAATTTGGAAATCTACAGATGAAGATTTTTTCTTTATTTTTTAATAGTTGTTTGTTTGTAAAATATAGAATTGTTATTATTAAGTTGTTATTTCTCTATAATATAATATAAATTTGAATAAAATTTAATCAATGAAAATAAAATATTTACGTATAATATGAAATATTCTTTTAACCAATAAACTAATGTAAACAACTCTTTTTTCACTATTGAACGATATATATATTTTTTTTTTTGCAACAAATTGATATGCGAAATATTTAGAAAAATATATTTTCACCAAAATAGTGTATGATACACAAAAAATCTTGCAACCAAATAACATATATTGCCTTTAGTAATAGATTGCAATACAAAATTTATTTTTGGATAAAATTATGCGGTCAAAATAGACTATTAAACTACAAAATGCAATTTTTCTTTTAAGTTTTTTAACATACAAATATTAAAAGAGTATTGTAATTGATAAATTAGTAAAAGGTTGTTATATCTTATATAACTAATGTATTTTTTTTTCTTAAAATGTGTGGATAAACTTTTTATGGATAAGAAATTATAGTGTTGGCAAAAAAAAAAAGTAAAAAAGGATATTAAGGATTTTTACTAACAATTTAAGTACTATAACTTTAAAAAGTATCATACATTAAAATACAATAAATCTGAATATATTTTAATCAATGAAAACATGTGAGACCCGAACTTCTCGCAACTCATAGATTAATATAATTCGTATATTTTTGTATTTTTTATTTTTTATTTGGGGACTCCACTTTATTTTATTATGTATTTTTAATTGAGAAATATTTACTCTTTTGCATAATTATTAGTGACGGAGCTTTGATATTATTACTATCAAGATTTAAGTAATAATGTAAATCATTTTATGGTTGGTAGTACTATTTAAATGAATATAAAATAAATTCACTACTCGTTGACCAATATGATTTATACATTGCGTGTTATTTATACTTTACTTTATTTCATATTATTTATATGCTATTTTTTATCCTGGTAATTTATTTGGCTTTTAAATATTGAGTTATTTGCATGCTCTTGTATATCCAGTGGTGATAAAACTTTAGTATTGTAGTTGAAACTTTATTAGAACAGAGAATAATCGAACTGTAATACCTGAGCTTCTCACTACTCATTTGACCAATATCTCATGTATTATGTGCATTTTATATTATTTAGTGTTATTTATAATTTACTTGCATTTTATAATATTTGTGTGTCTATGATTTAGCAGCGTTCTATTACTGCTTTTAGAAATGAGAAATATAATTTATTGGATTTTGCAGAGTTTAAGTGAATTTAGTGATTAATAATGCTAATTAAAATAGAGGGTAGTAAAATGAATAAGTAAATATATAAGAATGGTTAATTAATTAGATATAAGAATCAAGCATTATATGGCCTTTGTTGCATTTGGGCCGTGAGTGAACATGTAGAAAGCTAAATAATTAATTAGTGTATGTATGCTTTCCTAAAATATTTAATCTTTAGTATAAACATTAACAATTAAATAACACAAGTACATGGTGCATGTGTGTGGCACCAACACGTGGATATATATTACATACTTCAATTCAAGAACTACCTATACTGTGTGTAATAACAAATAAATAAATAAATAATAAAATACAATAAATGGGAGGAAAGCTTACCAGGAACGGCAAGAAAGGCGGTGTAGAGGAATATATATGCCCATATTTCATTTCAACTATAATTATACACACAAAGGGTTAGAGCAATCAGTTAAGAGGAGAAAATTAAAAAAAAAAAAAGATCAAGGGACTTACTGGTTTGGAAACATCTTACAGGTATTAATTGTATTATAAGGATATGATCTTTTCTATTAGTTAAAGATGGTAGAGCAAAAAGAATTAATTGGTTTACTGATTATTCCAATTGTTTGGAGAAAAATTAATCTAATTTCAAACGGTTTGGTTTTGATCTTTTACAATGAAAAAAAAAAAACTAGTTGAATAAATTTATTAAATACTTTAATGTGTTATATTCAATTGCCATTGAATTGATATATAGTTCTTCGGTTTAAAGATTAATTGATTCATGGATTAAGATATAATACCATTGGGTGGATAATTCCTGATGTCTCGTAGATTTGTCGAACCTTGTACCTAATTGATGAGTTTATGTAATTTACATATTGGTTAAAATGGCGTGAACTATTCAGTAATTAATATAGTGTGAACCTATTTTTAATCTCATGCGTTTATGTGTAGCTGCGTGTATATAGTGAATTTTAAATAGTTGAACTTTTACTTTTTCGGCTCTTATTATCAAAAGTATGTGATTTAGTTAATTAAGAGAGTGAAATATTTGTGAAGTATTGTAACAAATTTTCTTATTAGTTTAATTATAATATAATGGGTTTTAGTGAACTTTGTGTTAATTAAAGAATTTGGATTTAAGAGTTGAAACAATGGATCTTTCTCATAACAAGTGGGCTTGAGCAGTGTTACAGAGTTGATTAACAATTCTTGAGTACTAGTCAGACATTAAAATGTTGGAGTATTATTAAATAATGAACTATTAATGGGCAATTAGTCATAATGCAGGGACCTATAAGATAATTGAGTTCTTGCTTGTATGTTGCTGAATGCATTTACCTTAATGTACCTTTTAATAAAATCCTTCATCAGATTTATTATAGTTTTTATAATAAAGTGGTGAAATTATAAACAAGAAAATGTAGTAATCTATTATTTTTTTATTGATAGATCAAGTTCCATTGTGGAATAAATTAAGGGTCGAGAAGTTGAAACGGGGATTTCTGAATTTGGAGTGTGGTGTTTCACTTTTAGGTAAGTAGAAATTCATTTACAACTACAATGTATAAACATAATATTTTGTGAATTATTTATATTTAAATGGCGAAACGTGAATTGTACGTGATATTGATTGATGTTCAGTGATTATTTTGGATGAGTCTGTGAGCTCAATATTTGAAGTGGATTGAACCTGTGAGTTCAACAGTCTGTGAATTTTGTGACACATCATTGGTTGCACTGCATCATGCATATCGTGTATTAAAATGAAAGTATATTTTTATAAACCGGTGTGGTTGACCACTGATTATGCACCGAGGGCGGAAGGGGCGACCTAGGATGGAGCGACCTAGGGCTACCTAGCGTGGGCCACCATCTTATACGTTATGCTATGTGCATGTTTGTAGAGGGGACTTCTGAATGGACAGGGGGTCAAGTTTGACGATGGATCTCGCTAAGCCGTTAGAGGGATGGATCCTCACCGTGTGAGTTCACGTGTAGGGGATTACTTCTTGGTGGACATGAGGGGCGCGATGGGGGGGGGGGGACCCTCGATGACCACAAGAGGATGGACCCCCGTCGGGTCATACTTATTGTGGTCACTTGATTATATTTTATTGATGCTGATGATTGTGCCGGTGCATAGTAGTGAGTCAAGGGCCCTTAACGAGTATTTAAAAAATAAATTGGTGTTTTTGAACGAGAGTACATTGTGCATAGTGAGAATTTTGAAATGTACATCACATCATGCATAATTTCTGTTTACTAGGATTTGTAAATCTCACGTGGTTTATGCATTGTAGGTAATCCTGATGAGTAGCGATATAGTGATTCTATTGGGCAAGTTGTGCAGCTCTTGCGGGGTTTTGAGTGGATGTGTACATAGATGATGACCTGTGGGCCAGATCGTGGGCTTGTATTTTGAGTTGTGTATTATTTGTAGTTTTTAATTATATTATATTACGAGGAGTCGTCGTCCTTTTTTAAGTGTTCAACTAGTTTGTTTTTTGGTTGAGCACAGAAAAAAAAGGTCGCACGTGCGCACGAGTCATTTAAAAAAAAAATTATTTTCAATCACTATTATTATTGAGTTGAGTGAGAGTGGACGTGTCAAAACATTATATTTACGTATAATATGAAATATTATATTAAACATTATGTTAATGCAAGCATAACTTTTTTCACGGTTGAACGATTTCTTTTCTTAGATATTTTTGCAAAATATTGATTGATGTGAATTTTTTGTATGAGGGAATTGAAATATTTCGAAAAAGATATTGTCACCGAAATAGTGTATGACACAAAAAAAAAAAACTTTCCACCAAATATAATATCTTACCTTCAATAAACAAATATTTACGTAAAATGTGGAATATTATTTTAAACATTATATTAATGCAAGCATATATTGTTTAACAGTTGAACGATTTCTCTTCTTAAATATTTTTTAAAGTTATTTTTGCAAGATATTGATAGATGTGAAATTTGTAGGAGGGAAGTGAAGTATTTTAGAAAAGATATTGTCATCGAAATAATGTATAATATCAAAAAAAATATTACCACCAAATATAATATCTTGCCTTCAATAATAGATTGTAATACAAAAGTTTATTTTTAGATAAAATTATGTCGCCAAAATAGACTATTAAACTATAAAATACATATAGGATTTCGATTTTTCGTTTATATTTTTTTAACATACAAATATTAAAACGGTATTGTAAATGATAAATAAGTAAAAGGTTGTTGTATGTTATATAATTAATCCCTTAATAGGAATAATTGCCCTCTACTACACAATAACAACTCTTATTCCCTAACACTATCAATTCAAAATTGAGTTTATAAGAGATACATTTATTTACAGCTAACTACATCAGACACATTTTCTCTCTCCTCTCACTTCTCTTTCCTCCTTTAATTCAAATTCTCCATATCTCTTCCCAATAAATCCAAAAAACTACCCCCCACTCTCCATAATTTCTCTGTGCATATTTCTTTCTCCCGCAAACAGTAACCCTCTCTCTCAAGAAAGAATATGCGTCCCTCCCTCTCACGAATGAATATGGAGGAAGACGGTGGCTTTCCCGCTCAAGATGGAAGCCAGTCTCACCACCACCAAATCGACCCCCAAAATTCGCGATCTTAGCCGCCGCGATTAACCACCACCGTCGTCGATTCACCACCACCGCCTAAATTGAAGCCTCAAATATGTAGGTGGCGCGTCAAATTTAGGGCGACGGAGGATGAATGGCTGCCTCCGTGATTTTCTTGGGGTAGATCTAGGGTTTTGATGGGGTGACAATGGATCTAGAGTTTTGATGGATGTCGATGGTGGGGCGGTGAGGTCGGCAGATATCCGGGGCCGTGGAGGTCGACGGAGGTGTTCGAATCCGGCAAAAAATATCGTCAATCTGACGGATCTACTCTCTCTCTCTCTTATTCCGACTCCGATTGCCAGAAATTTGCAATTTCCGGTGAGTTAACTCGACTTTCGGAGACATTGATCCCCAATTTTGTAACCTAACTCGATGCTCTGTTAATTTCAGTTTCGCCGTGAAAACTGGAGGAGTTTCCGCTGATGTGGTCACATATAGCAGGTTGCTCCAAGGGTATTGCAGGGAAGGAAGGAATGTGAGACCTATACAATTTTGAATGAGATGATTAGGAGTGGGTGTTTACCAAATACTTACATTTGCAATATGTTGCTGCACAACCTCTGGAAAGAAGGTAAGGTAGCAGAAGCAGAGAGATTAATGCAAAAGATGAATGAAAGAGGCGATGGACTTCGAGGCTCCCAATCTCGTTGAAGGATGGGAAATGGATTTTCTATTGGTTACTGTAAAGGAATTTTGATGGAGAAGAACTTTGGGAGATATGATCTTGTATGGAGGATCCATTGATGGATTTGGTTCAATAGATGGGTGAATGCATATACATACACATACATACATGACGAAGAGTTTGTATATATATATATACTATATTATTTTTTTATTTTTTAGAATGCACTAAATATACCTATAGTATACATAATAACTATAGTATAATGAATAACGGTGTAGTATATTAAAAATAACGGTGTAGTATACTCACCATATCAATGGTATATAAAGTTACAACATGGTACACTAAAAAATGGTGTGGTATAAAAAATAACGGTGCAGTATAGTCAACATATCAATGGTATATAAAGTTACACTATAGTACACTAAAAAATGGTGTAGTATAAAAAAACGATAAAGTTGCTGAAGTTGTCAAATCAATGTCAGTGAACAGTGTAAAGTGGTAGTGAACAGTGTAAATGTCAGTGAACTGTTCACATTGTTCACGAAATTACACCACACTACATTGTAGTGCTTGAAAACTAAATTTGTAATTGATGGCTATAGGCAATAAGCTTTGCTATTTTGTACCTATAGGTAACTACCCCTAATTAATATATATATATATATATATATATATATATATATATATATATATATTTAAATATGTGGAATAAAAATTTCATGGTTAAAAAATTATAGTGTTAGGCAAAAAGAATAAAAAAAAAAAAAGAAAGAAAAAGACATTAAGTTTTTTTACTTAAGTATTATAATTTTAAAAAGTATCTTACTCTAAAATAAGATAATTTTGAATATATTTTAATAAATAGAAACAAAATACTTACGTATAATATGAAATATTATTTTAAATATAAAACTAATGCAAGCATATCTTTTTTTATAGTTGAATGATTTCTTTTCTTAGATATTTTTGGAATTTATTTTTTCAAAATATTGATAAATGTGAAATTTGTAGAAGGAGATTGAAATATTTTGGAAAAGATAGTGTCACTTAGATAGCATATGATTCCGAAAAAGTATTGTAATCAAATATAATATCTTACCATAAAAAATAGATTGTAACACTTTTTTTTATTTTATAAAATTTTACCTGTAAAATAGAAATATTGATTTGTAGAGTAGAATTTTGATTTAATTTTTAACAATTTCAATTTTTTTTTTTTTACAAAATATTTGTATACGTGAAATGTCTAGGAGGGAAATAAATTTTCTTAAAACTAAGATTGACGCTTAAACATCAATTTTTATTGTTGAATTGTGTATTATAAATACCAACACATTAATCAATTTTTCTCACACAAACATCTACACAATATTTCATTTTAATTACGATATTTTTTTTGTTCAAATGTTACTTTTAAATCTGAAATGTGTGATTCTATCTTTAGAGTTAAACTTTTGCGTTCAATTATTATTGTATCTTTATACCATGGGGGAAAACTGAGCATGCAACTAAAAAACAAATGTAATTTTAAGTAATACTGTGTTATATTAATTTGAGATTGGATGTGTGAATTAGTTAATATTAAAAAAAAAAATTCTATTTATTCATGTTTAGTATTTTTTATTGTTTGTTGAATTATAATTACAATTTTAATATTATACCGAAATTACAAAATATTTAAAAATAATATTTATAATTTAAAATAATATTAACAAAAAAAATTTCCAGTCCGCAAAATTTGCGGGGATACACACTATTATACATATATTTAACCATATGTTACTACTTTACTAAATATTTTTTTTTCTTAATTTGTATGCACAACTAGGTGTGCAAATTATTTTAGGAAGGAAATAATATTGTTTAATTTAACTGATTTCTATATACATGTAGATTTTTTTTATATAATTTAAATCAATCTAAAAGAATATTGATATTTTGTCATTAATTATGGAAATTTATATTGAATATTTTTAGAATAAATTAACAATATATTTAAATTATTATAATATAATTTTTTTTTAAAGTTGGTGTAATAAGCAACGAGACATTGAGTATTAGAATAGTTTGAGATATACATACAGCTGAAGAATAGATTGATATATCTTGGGTAGGAAGCAGCGGTAATATCAGTAAATTTGGAAAAGGTGGGTTTGTTCGAAACAGAGCGATTTTAATGGAATCGGGCTCCTTGTCGGATACAGGATCACCGGAACCCTCATCGGATTTTGGGTTCGCGTTCAATGACGTCAATTTCTCGGACAGAATTCTTCGCATCGAGATCTTACCCGATTTGCCCGGAGAAAAATCCGACCCGGATGACAACATCGGTGATTGGGCTCGCAATCGGAAGCGTCGCCGCAATGACCATCTCAGCAATACTAATGGTATGGTATTACTCATTTTGTTTGCCTTAATTTGTGCGTTTTCTGTAATTCTTGTTATCTAAATTCTGACATTGAAGTATATATGCTTTTTATTTGCGTTCATTCTGGTTTTAGGGCTTCCGAGGTTTTTTTTGGGTTTTATGTTCCATGGAAATCCCTCTTTACTTTTCTTTTGCATTTTATTTTTAAGGGAATTCTGGACACGAGCTCAGCAATGTTAATGGTATTGTTCATTTAGTCTGCCTTAATTTGTATAACTGTGCGTTTTCTGTAACTCTTGTTTTATAATGTGATTGATGATTCCAGACATTGAAGCAAAAATGCTTTTGATTTGCCTTCTGTGGTTTTAGGGCTTCAAGGTTTTTTTTTGGGGTGGGGGTTATGTTCCGTGATGGTTTTATTATGGAAGTTCATTTTCTTTTCCTTTTTACATTTGATTTTAAAGGAAATTCTGGATGATACATGAATGTGTTTTCAGGGTTTTAGGTGTAATTCTTAATGAGGGTTTTTGTTGGAGATCAAAATGGGAACTCACAGAGTTCTTTTTGGGTGTTGTGTAATTTGACTTGATTTAGGGTAATATTTGATTTTGAGCGCTTTAGTGTTAGGGCTTTGACTTTGAGGATTGCTTGAGGATTACAGTATTGCTTTGAGTTTTGACATTTGCATGTTGGCCTGAGTTACATAGTGAAACAGAAGTTACGTGGCTGATTGGATATGATTTTGCCGTGATGATGTTTAGGTTGGCTTCTTGTGTGTACGTTATGGTTTTTTGTTTTCTAATTCTTCCTTTCGTTGACATTTTACTTTTTTCTGAGTTGGATACTTGAATTGTACTCCCTCCGTCCATGAAATATAGTCATGGTTGCCTTATTTGGCTGTCCACGAAAAATAGTCATATTGCCTAAAATGGAAATAATAAACTTTATCTACACTTTTCAACATACACACATAACATTTTTAAAATAATTTATTTTGTACTTGATTTGACACAATATTCTTACTTTTTACATATTATATCAACTTTCTTAATAACCGTGCATAAAGCAACAGGACTATATTTCAAGGACGGAGGGAGTATTCCTTATTGACAGCAGGCCTAGATAATACACCTGCCACAAATATCATTTGTTAGAGAAGACAATTTGTGTTTGGTCCACACCCGACATTCCAATTCTTTGGAGTGAACTTCTGGGACACCTTTTGCTTTCAGTTGTTAAATGTGCATATTCCTCTAAGGATCGGATGATTGTATTCAGGGATCAGTGCAAGATAAATTCAATTTTATAAAGGAACGTGTTAAGTTGTCCATTATTTCCAAATTTTATGTTGACAAAGTTCTTCGGTCAATTAGAGTTTGAACTTTTATGCATAGTTGTTAAAGGTGCGGCCCTCCAGGGTCTGCACCTTTTCAGGGCTGAGCTGGATGCAGTTTACCGAGGAGCGCACTTCTTTTTCTTTCTCGATTTTCTCACCACAAAACGCGTTTTGTGCACAACTTTTTTTTAGATAAAAAACCATTTATTGAAAAAAAAAAAGGAACTCCAAAGAAAACAGAGACGAACATACACAAGAGATCAATGTTGAATTTAGGCCTAGGGTTTAAGTGAAAATTGGTAAACGAAGAAAAGTAGGAACTGGAAACATCACTGCCCCTGTATGCTAGGTTCTTTCCCCTCTTTTTTACTTTGTGAATCTTATCTCCGTTGCTGCATTCTTTCCCCTGTAGGAAGAGGTATGACGAAATCTTTATTTAGTTAAGATTATATCTCCTTCATATAGCAAGATATTTGCAAATCTTGATTTAGATAAATTATAGAGCTCCAGTATTATTTTTCTGTTAAATAGTACTTGTTTTCATGTACAAGAGGTGCGCCTTAGGTGGTAGGAACCCTCTTGCGTCTTGGTGCCCCTCACGCCCTAAACACCTATGCTTTTATAACAAACTAATTTATGGTCATTCTTTTGTCTATAATAATGGATTTCCTATACTCATGTAATGGTACATTAGGTGTGGCACCCCGGACTTTTCCAGTTACATAAATAAGGGGCATTTGTCAGCAATGCTTTTTGGTGTACATGGATTATTTTTTATCATCTTATAGTTGATTTGAAAGGGGAACACATTATAGCCTACCTATTGGATATTGAACTTTTAGAACATTCCTATTCAAACATGTGACTTTACTCAAATTATACCAGTAAGTCATTAAAGAAGGAAAAGTGAAAACGTGAACCTAATAACCTAATAAGCCGTGCACGCACTTGGTTTTCTGAATGGAGTTATGTGGAAGAAAATGCTACCAAACTACTGTGCACCCAACCCATTGTTCACCATAATATATGCCGTTGAAGTTTGTTCGTATGGTCTATCTGGTTTTGGAGAATTATTGGACATCTGATGTTGGAAATTGGAATTAGTTTTGACCCACGCTTGTACAGAGGACCTTGTCAAAGTTATTTGAATTTTTGCAAATTTTATTTAATTGGTCATTTCAATTCAGATCATGATATCTATGAATCTTCCATTTTGATCTACCTCTCTAAGCCTTTCTTTACATATTTTAGGCTCTTTTATATGAAGTGATATGTTGGGGTGTGATTTTTTGCTTGCTTTATTCATACAGAAGTTACTTCTGTGTTGTCCATCGTTAAAAAAAAAAAAAATTAAGGCAGAAGGCTGCATGTCTTCTAAAAGCTTATGTGACTTGGTACATTTTTGAAAAATATATCGTCCTGGTAAAAGTGTGAGGTTTCTCAGTTTGTTTATGTTTCTGGAATGTGCAGAACTGACTGAACAACGTGAAGAGCAGATATTGGGTGGCATTATGCCAGATTTGGATGATATTTATGAAAATCAAGAGGAGGAAGCTGTTGCAATGATAGAGGAGGGTTCAGGAGGCATAACAAATCGACCTGGTATATCCTTGCTTGAAAATGTTTATAGGGTTCAACATGCTTTCTAGAACTTTATACCTTAGTAATCTGATTTCAGTAAATAACTCACCAGAACATTTAAAATTGATTCGGGATTTGGGTTTTCGAGGCATAATTTCGAACTTTAAAGGTTAAATTTCATTATCATATAGGTCATGAAGTTGCTCGGGACAATGAGACAACCTCAGGCACGGACCATTCAGCAGTACAAGTTAGGACTATTCACATCAGCTCTCCAATTTTGGCAGCAAAGAGCCCGTTTTTCTATAAGGTAAGTTGTGTTTGATGCAACCTTTTTTTTTTTCCTTTTTTTTCTTTTTTTTCCTGCCCAATATTGATTTGTTTGTCCAATGTTTCATGTGTTCTCAAGCTGTTCTCAAATGGTATGAGAGAGTTAGATCAGAGACATGTAACTCTACAGATCCGAGCCTCAGGTAAACATAGCCATATATCCTTGGTTTTGAAATTATTCTGTTGAAGGTTCAATTTTATTAATATTGACATTCGTTTTTTTTTTATATAATTGTTCTATATCATGCCCACTGTAATTTAATATATTTTTGCATGGGTTTTAAATAATTATATTTTGAAGAAGTATTATTTACAGGATATTTTCATGTTAGAGAAGTCTATTTAAACCTAAATAAAATATAAGATGCTTGTGAGTTCTTTTCTATAAGAGAAATTTCATTTATGTCATTAGCTCTCTCTCACCCTCTCTGCTTGCACAGACACATATATGTAGGAGTTTAATCAATATAAAACCTGAAAAATAGTAAAATTATCAATTAGGGACCTGAAAGATTTTCTTATTAATTTTATATTAAAAATTAGAAACTATGAATTCGGGGCTCGAAAGATAAAAAATTACTACCTCCGTCCTAGAAGAACTTGCACACTTTCCTTTTTGGTCCGTCCCGGAAGAATTTGCACACTTCAAAAAAGAAACATTGATTTGTGTGCACATTCACAAAAACGCATATTTATCCATATGTCACTACTTTATTTAAAAGTTGACTTTTTCTTAAAAAGCGTGTCTGTGCAAGTGTGCAGGTTGATCCAGGACGGAGGGAGTAGCAATTTATGACTCAAGCATTTTAAAACCATGTTTGACATCTTATATATTCAAGTTATCCAACCATTTTTTTAAAATCACAGTTCAAAAAAAGAAAGGATAAGAAAATAATAAGAATAAAAAATATATTATGTATATTAATGAATAAGGCTATTAACTATAAGATGTCAAACATGGTATAAAATTTGTAAATCCTAAATTCATAATTTATATCTTTCAGACCTCAAATTGATTTTTCCATTTTTCAGGTCTCACATTGATTGGAAAGATCTTGAGGTCCCTAATTGATAGTTTTATTATTTACCAGATCCTGATTGACAAAATTCCATTTATAAATTTATAATATATGTTTGTATATGTGTTTGAATTATTGCATTCAGCTGAATTGTTCGGTTCCCTTTTTCGTTGAGCAGAGGAAGCAGCCCTCATGCATTTGCTGAACTTTATGTACAGCAATACATTACCAATAACTTCACCGACCGCTTTACTTGACGTGTTGATGGCTGCTGACAAATTTGAGGTTGCGTCTTGCATGAGATATTGCAGCAGGTTATTGAGAAACATACCAATGACTTGTGAATCAGCCTTGCTTTATTTGGATCTTCCTTCCAGTGTCTTAATGGCCAACACAGTTCAACAACTCACAGATGCTGCCAAACAGTTCCTTGCTGCACGCTTCAAGGATTTAACCAAGTAATCACTGCCTATTCTTCAAGATTCTTATTTTTATTTATGGGTGTCGGTGTAATAAGATGTTGTAGCGTCATGATTGGGAGCCTCCCTTGAATAAAATAATTACAGGAATCGAGTTGAATAAGGATTTCCATTCTAAAACAAAATATATCTCAGGAAGCCTTTTAGAATATAATCCATTTCAGGAATGGATTTAAATAAGGACTTGCAGTTATAAACAAAATATATCTCAGAAATCGATTTTAATTATGGACATCTGCAGAAATGCAAGGGCAAAAAATCCCAACAATGAAGAATTTACACTTCTGCAATATGAAATTCTAGAGAAGTGACTCGTGTAATAGTTCACATCATGTTAACTATAAATTTTTTTTATTTTTTTTAACAAATGTATTTCCAAAAAAGTCTATTCAAGTATGCTTGCAAACCAGCTCAAACTGCTTGGCTAGTTATTCAGGTTGTGTATAGGTCTGATGTTTATGGTGTTATTTTTGGGTACATTTTAGGAGAATAATTTGAGAATGTGGGGAGGAATGGGATATAGGCTTATTTTAGGGTAAATAACTCAGAATTATGTTGTTTTGTGAGGAGACCCCAATCTGTTTTCAAACTCATCTCAAATTATTTGTTTTTCTTTGTTACTGATCATAGATTAGCTTATAATCATTTTCTGAGGCAAGGTTTTGCTCCATCAATAATGCTATTCTATTCATTACAGGTCTCCAGAAGATGTTTTAAACCTACCTTTAGCAGGTATCGAGGCAGTTCTGTTTAGCGATGATTTGCAGGTAGCTTCCGAAGACGCAGTTTTTGACTTTGTCCTAAAATGGGCTCGATTGCACTACCCAAGACTCGAGGAAAGACGAGAGATACTGAGCACACGCCTACTCCGTTTCGTCCGTTTCCCATGCATGTCTTGCCGAAAGCTAAAGAAAGTCCTCACATGCTCCGAAATCGATCCGGATCTCGCCTCCAAGGTCGTCCTCGACGCTCTCTTTTTCAAGGCAGAAGTCCCACACCGCCAGCATTCTCTCCCAACCGAAGAAGCAAACGCCTCGTTCCGTCGTTTCGTGGAGAGGTCGTACAAATACCGACCCGTGAAGGTGGTCGTATTCGAATCGCCACGCCAGCAGTGTGTAGTTTATCTTGATCTGAAACGGGAGGAGTGTGCGCAGCTGTTCCCATCTGGCCGAATCTATTCTCAGGCATTTCACTTGGGGGGGCAGGGGTTCTTCTTGTCGGGGCATTGCAATAACGGTGATCAGGCTGCGGGAGGTGGTTATAATTGTTTCGGGCTGTTTTTGGGTATGCAGGAGAAGGGTTCGGTGGCGTTTCCTGTTGATTATGAGTTTGCTGTGAGAATGAAGCCGTCGGAGGATTTTGTGAGCAAGTATAAGGCGAAGTACGTGTTCACGGGAGGGAAGGCAGTCGGGTACCGTAACCTGTTTTCTACACCGTGGGCTGCGTTTATAGCGGAAGACAGCCCTTACTTTATCAATGGTGTTCTTCATCTGAGGGCAGAGCTCACTATGAAGAAGTCTTCCTAGATCAATGACAAGTGCTTAGTTTTGGTTAGTGTTAACTGCTCTAGCTGAGGTAAGGGTGCCAAAACACAATGTAAATAATATCAAGTAATTGCTGTTTTCTGAATGGGGTTTGGTGACCTTTTATATGTAGAATCCCTTTGATCTCATGTCCATTTTATATCAACGCAGTTGGCACATCGTCTATTGTTATTTCTTTGGTTTTGGCCCATGCTTTTGTGGTTCTCTTCACCCACTTTGAGTTGAGTAACACAACTGCAGTTTTGATTAAGAAAATTCAACTTTTTTTTTTTTCCCGAGTCTTAGTAAAAAAAAAAAAAGTCAAAAAGGTATTAGTTCATAGGATGATCAATATTAGTTGTATATTTAAAAAATTTGTCCAGCTTACAAAGTAATACTTTCTAATGAATCCAACATTTTTCTTCATACAATGTTCTCTAATTATGTATTTTAGTTTTTCTCTAAGAATGATTGAATCAGCAAGCTAACACCTCATCACAAGACATATTTGGGGTCCATCTTCCATTACAAAAACCAAAACCATGATCAATCTTGTTTCACTTAATTCTCCCCCCTAGCAGGTAGTGGGGCTGGCGAAAAGGGTCTCCTTACATCAAACGCCTTCTCATAGTCTACCAACCGCTCTGCTTCATATTTCTCCTTACCAGGCTACACAACCGAAAATGAAGCTACTGTTTCGAGGTTACGCCAGGAATCAAGTATGTTGGATTGTTGTGGGATTAGTTGGAGGGTGAGCTCATTCATGTGTAAACAAAGGGAAAAACAAGTTGTTGGATTCATAGTACCAAAATGCCACGACCTCAAGTTACATCTCTTCCTAATCCAAATATGTCTTCATGCCATTTAAATCACTACCAAAAAACTCAAATTTAACATTTCATTTTTGTACAATTAAGGCTTTCGGACTCATTTGTCATGGTGCCATTTACTATTAAAAAAAGGTCTTAGTCCTAAACACATAATAATCATGTTTAATTAACTGAGTGTTAAAACAACTTCATTTAGGTTTTACAAATGGGGGACATCACCAAATTTATCCGGAAGCCTTAACTTCAAAATAAAAATAAAAAAGTAAAAATTTAGATTAAAATGAAATTTCAAAAAAAAGTAAGGATTAAGCCCTTTTTTTAAATTAATTTTCTTTTGGGATATATTATGACAATATATGAATGTTTATTGCTACATAGTAACTAGGAGTTGAGTTCTCCCATGGATGAACAATTAGTATATATACAAATATTTTGTGCGTGAATTTTGTAATTGAAGACATTTAAAATATATACATTAAATTCGTACAGTTTATAAAAGAGAAATGCAGAACAACACCACTTTTAAGTTTTTGTTTTAAAAAATGACTTTTTTTCTTTGAAAATGCAATCGGAAAAAATCGCACAAGGGTTGTGCGTGACATTATTAAAAAAAAAAAATGTTGGGTGATATTTTTTAAAATAAAAACTTGAAAGTGTCACTTTTGCATTTTTCCCTTTATAAAATGCTTAAGTTAATCACGACAAATCATTATGTTGTTTTGAAGGTTCATTTTACTCGCTCTTTATTATTGAACATAGAAAATGATCACACCGGTGGACATAAACTTATATATCCACCACGAATGTGTTAATAACACATAAACATGGATCCACTATTATTTTAATTGATTGTTTATATCTGCTTATTTGTTATTAACATATTCACGGTGGGTATATTAATATGTGCCCTCCGTTGGGCATGTGACCAGAGGCGGATTTAGGATTTAATAATGGAGTGGACTGAAAAATATTTTGATATTCACTAAAAATGCCCTTAAAGACTTCAAAACATAAAATTCAGCAATTATTGAATCTATGTCTATATTTTTAACAAAAATTCTCTCAATAAAATACATCAAACAATCTCCAAATAAATCATCTTTTACAAAGTGCCTTCTTCACATGTTTTATTGTTGAAATTAATTTTTCAATAGTAGTAGAAACAAGTTACATCAAAATTAAACAAATCAATATTAGCTAACATCCTAAAAAAAAATTATACATTTAACGCAAACATAAGTATATGAATGATATTTATAATAGCTATTATATATTATGCCAAAAATTCTTTTTCCATTAGGGTTACTAATTGGTCAACTTAATTTATTAATGTTGTCGGAAATAATTATATGTCCACCAGTAGACACAATATATATGTCCACTACGAATGTGATAATGACATATAAATATACATAAGCAATTAAATACAAAAATAATAGAATACTTGTTTATTTGTCATTACCACATTCAAAGTGGTCATATAAATTTGTGCCCACCAGTAAATGTGTAATCCTTTTTCGATCACAATTTTATTAATAAAGATCAAATTCATTTTCAAGAATAATTATTGTAATATCATTTACATAATATTTTCTCAAAATTTAAAAGATATGATAGTAAAATTTAGAAAATTATACTAAATTTATTTAAGAAATGTAAAACTGAGATTTTATCCCCCAAATATATTAGATAAATTATTAATCACTACTAATTTTTTAATATTTCCGACCGAATCGAACCAGCAAGAACCGCTTGTTTTCCGACGGAATCATGGGCATTCAGATCGAATAGAGATATTAAAACAACTCAAGTTCCCCTTATTCACGACAATAGTGGCGGACTTGTTAAACTCTATAAAGGCTTTTTTCTTAAACACTACTTCTCTGATCTGGAGTATAGTGAGTCAAGATTTGTGGAAGTATATATATATATAGGCAAATTTATGTAAATGGGGTAAATTGCAGGTGGAATGGTGTAAATAGGGGATGTGGAAAAGTAATTGCATTTATAGGGTGGATTGCCTCTGGGAAGGGCGATCTACCAGGTTGATCGCCTCCCCCAGTAGCGATCCATCCAAAAGCCGTCGCGTCATGGATCGCCTCTACCAGAGACGATCTACCCCGACCAAAACTGACGCATGTAGACTCATGTTTTGTCTTATTCAGTGCATTTGACAGCTAATGAGCATGCATGCTCTTTCTTCCGTGCATTTTGACAAAGGTTCATGCCTCCCCACATTTCACCTCACACATGCCTACAACTTCTACAAGATTCCATCTTCCACTTTTTGGACAAAAATCGAGGAACATGCATGCATGAATACACTATTTATACGTTATTTTTTAAACAACAATAATAATAAATATTCATATACTCCCTAATTATTACTTTAATGATAATATATAAACAGCGGTATTCATATACTTTAATTAATATTCATATACTTGCTCTCAAGTAGCGATTTTCGGCATTATTATTACTTTAATTTATGTATAATACATATTCATGTACTCCCTAAGATAAACGTAGCTTCGCTCAGTATTTAATTAATTAGCTTGTAACACTTTATTTTTTCACTGCACTATTCAAACACTTCTAAAGTACATCTCATTCCACTAATAATTATATAAAAATATATTTATTTTGTTGCATGCACTTAAATTGAATAATACATCATTGTGAAAAAGCTATTTTATGCATTTAAATATTAAATTAAGTCTCATTTTAAAGTTAAAAAATGTCAAATGGAAAAATAAAATTGAGACGGAGGGAGTATTATTTTAAAAATTGTTAAAAGAGACAATTATTTTGAAATGAATAAAGTAATAATAATGTATAAGTTTAATGTTAAGTAGCGGTATTTAAAATTACAGACATAAAAAAAATTGTCAATTAAAATGAATATATATACATAATATCATACAATTAGTGACGATGTAAATGACCACCCGTGCCACATTGTGTCGGACGTCTATCACGATGTCCACGACGAGGTTGTTGTTCATCTTGGCTTGGTCCAGGGTTTTCACTTGTGCCCGCAAATGGTATAGGCGTTGAGCTGTAATTTGGGCGTTGTGGTTCGAATTGAGGTTGATAATAGGTATTCAAATTAATACCCGTGTTTAATATTTGAGTAAATGAACCACTCCATGATGTAAGAAGATCTGTCACATATTTAGTGAATATAGATCAATAATATATTTTACAAGATATACATTTACTTATATAAGTTGATATTACATACCTGGTTCATTATAAGGTGTCAATTGGGCTGAGGCACCACCTGTTGAAACGTCGGTGTAGAAGCAGACTGAGGTACCCCCTCATAGCTACCCCAACCAACTATCAAGTTAACAATAATATAGTATATTATATATATATATAAATAAACATAATCTCTTAAAAAAATATTATTTATTAGTGTAATTTCGGGGTTTAGTAACTTGCATACCATCTCCAGCAGGTTGTGTGTAAGCTCCATGTCCAAAGGAGGATAACCCACAATGTGCGTGAGGCGTAGGTTGAGGCACCCCCTCATTTGATTGCCAAACTGCTATCAAATTAACAGTGATATGCATATATAATAAATAAATAAATATAATTTCTTAAATAATTTTAATTAATTATTGTAACTTTGATAATATTGAATTACATACCATATGCAGTTGGTTGTGTGTTACCCAAAAATTCAGACGGAGGTGCTCTATATTGTTGCCCCATTGATGTAGAAGCATCTGTCACATGTTATAAAAAAAATATAATAATTAAATAAATGTAAATCCAAGGAAATGTCATATTTGCAAGTGTAATTTCATAAATTGCATACCATTTCCAGCACCATACTGTGTGCGGGGCGCAGACTGAGGTACCCCATGTTGAATACCTTGTCGGGGAAAAGGGGACTCCGATGGCGTTGCTGAGGAATGTCTTCTCCGACTCCTAGATGTTGAAGGACCCGCATCTTCACGTCCTACAGATCTCATTCTTCTTTGTCTTGTGGCCCTTTCCTCAACTTCTACATTTTCATCTGAGACACATCTTGTAGATAAGCAGGGTTTTCTATGTAAGGCTCCACTTCAGTGATGTATTTCTCAGTGAGGTCCAAATGATTTTCTACTGATGCTCTATCATCAATATTTATTTGTCTTTTACTAATTTTGAGCTTCCGAAACCAGCGTGTCTGTAACAAAAAAAAATTGACTGTTATTCATGTTTCAATTTTCAAATATTATAAAATAAAATTTGTGATATATAATTTACCAAAATATCTCGCGTAGATGTTTTTGCTGGTTGGAAGCCTCGGTTCACTGCAGTATACTCCACGGGTGAAATCAATCGTCGTGTAATCCCATAGTACCACTGCATATAGTCATTCGAGACTGGATTACCATTGTTGATAGGCCTGCAAGGCATGAATGGTCGTCTGTTCCTCCAATAAGTAATCCATTTTCGATGTTTAGTGGTCCAATCGTAGCCGGACCTCCCCTGTCGGTTACAACTATGCAAGTCCTGGTCTCTACCTTCAACATCACTCGGAATGTTTTGGACCATTCCAAATTGTCTGAGCACCCTATTTGGATAGTGAAGCTCCACTATCCAAATATTTATCAATGGACATTGTGACCTCCAATTTTGGGTCAAACAACGAGGTCCAAGACTCGAGATTTCCTCAGCTTGCTCGTCATAGGGTTCCCAGATAAACTGTAAAGACACAAAAAAATTACTATACAAAGTATTTTGCGACAGTGCATGAATGCTTCAATGCATGGCTTGAATGCCCAAAAGACATATCTCAACGTGTGCACATTCCGCTCAATCGTATCATTGTGTTTCCACTCCACAATGGTCCCGGGATTGTATTTCTGCAAGGCCCTCATATACTTGGGTAAATACTGACATGAACTCTCCCAAGTTCCGAACACATTCTCCCTAGTACGTTTCAACGCTTTCCATGCCTTTTGATATGAAATAGTATAATTATATTTCTTATCTGCATGCTCCATGATACATTTGACGTCATATGCTGGTTCAACTTGTATGAGACTCTCCAAGTCAGCTGCAAGCAAGTTTTTACAGAGATTTGAATGACTGCGTGAGTCAATATCCATCAGACAGGTATGTGGCGGCCCCAACCTAGTGATTTCCCAATGACCGAATCTTTTACGGTATGAGGTGCGTAAATGCCACTCACAACGTTGCAATGTCGAGCAATTGTCATTTTCACTAGCATAGTTCTGCTTGCACACCAGCTTCATTGACTTCGAGTTGCTCTCTTCGACTCTGTACTCACGTCTTGCATGTCGGACCGAGTAATCCTTCACGACATTGATCACAATATCTTTGTCTTTGAAGATCATCCCTAACCTCAAAACTCCATCATCCGCATCATAGCCCCGATCACTACTTGGAACGCCTACTGAATCAACAGGTACATCATTACATGACCTATAAAAAATGGCACTCCAACCAAATTTGGATGAGGTCTCACTCTTGGCATTAGAGAATTTGGTACACTTGACATCCAAGGATTGTCAGCGGTATCATCCTCATTAGACGGCCCCTCGTCCTCAGAACCATTATCGCTTGGTTCAGAATTACAAGTAAAGTCTGGATATAGATCACCCTCTATATCAGCTATGAAGGTGCTAGCAGGGGCTATCTTAGTGATACCAGAAGATCCAATATTAGGATCTGAACCACCGGTATGACTGGACCCTAAACATTGGTGGGGCTCATCTTCCCAAGCACCCCACTCATTATGGTTCACTTGCGGGGCCTCATATGCAACTAATGAAGGTCTATCCATATTAGCACCGCCACGGTCTGACCATTCAGAAGGATAATACTGGTTCTCCAACTGACCATGGGATGCTGGGTACTGCACCTTCATTTCAACCTCCACTAATAGCTCAACGGAATTGAGCCCGACTTGTGGATGGAAGAAAAATCGAAGGTCATTGTTGTTCCTAATAGGATAACTAGACGAGGCATTCCCATTATTTACTATGCAAGACACATTCAAAGAATGCACTCACAAATCTAATCCCGTGATCTCAGACAACACACGTAATAGATCGTAGAAATAAAGCATACGAACAACTCTTCTTGTTCCAATAACAACTCCGTAATAGCGCACGAGGATTCCAATATCGCGAGAGATTGACATATCTTCAATTACACAACACACTTATAAATATTAATACCTAATCTAATCAAACATACATTTAGAAAAAATTGAATTTTAAAATTATTCAAGAAAATTCAATTTTTTAATTTTTCTATGATTGCAAAAATTAAATTTTAATCAAGTAAGTTACATTATTTTTTTGCACAAAATCAACTACACATATAAAATCATGACGCTTAATCTAGAGTTTTGTTTTATACACTATATATATATTAAGTCTAGATTTTTTATACACTAAATACACTAGTTTTTTTTATAAAAATATATAAAAAGGCAATTGTTGGATGGTTTCAATTTAATTTAATAAAGAAAAATGCTTTAGTAAATTTAATAAGAATAGATACAAGCAGTGAAGTTGGTCTAAAACCTTAGAATATATAGAGAAAAATGTTTCAATTTAATATAAAGAATAAAGGAAAATGTTTCAATTTAATATAAAAAGACCCCCTGGAATTTTCTAAAACCTTAGAATATATAGACATAATTTCCATATTATCATATAATCTGAAGTTGGGCTGTTGGTTTCGCAAGTTGCAATAGGGTTTTCAACTAATAATAATAATAATTACTATTGACACAGGTTCGATCTGTTCATTTTAATTCCAAATTAAGTTTTCCTACATTGATTATTATTAATTTAATTTTTTTTTAGTTCAATAATATTATCAATATAACAATATCTTCTCATTTTAATTCCTAATTAAGTTTTCGTACATTAATTATTATTAATTTAAGATTATTTTAATTCAATAATATTATCAATATAACTGTAAATATTTTAATACTACTAATTTTGTATTATTATGATCGCAGTAGTAAAATAGGAGGAGTATATTTTTTGGACGAATTCGAACTAGGACAGAGCATGGCTCGGTTCGGTTACCAAATCGAACCGAAAAGCTATAACCGAAATAAACCAAATTATATATAAAACTAACCGAAACTGAACCGAAATTTCTTAAAACCGAAAATACCGAAATCAAAAATTTCGGTTCGGTTTCGGTAAATAACCGAAAAACCGAAATATAGTGAACTTTTAAATTGGGCCATATTTTTTTACACTTATAACCTCCTAACAGGCTAAACTCATATATATTAATAGATTGCAACCAAAACAAATAACCCACAATTAAAAATTCAAAATAACCAAAAGAATACAACCATATTGAAATATCAAAATACTCATAAATTCATAATTCATCCATAGTTTGTCCAGCAACAATGCAACACAACCAAAATAAACATTATCCAACAACAAAACCCAAAATAAATGTTGTCTAGATAATAGATACTTATATATACTCTCATTTCGGTTTTGGTTATTTTTGTATTTTTACCTAGATAACCGGAACCAAAATCGAAAGCCAAAATTTCTAAAATTTAAAACCGATACCGAACCAAAAATCAAAATAACCGAACTGAATTGATATTTCGGTTCGGTTCGGCTCGATTTTTCGGTTTTAACCGAATTAACACTTCCTCATTTATACATAAAATTGCACCTACCATTTTGTATATAAATATGATATTAATAGGTTGAGAATATGGGATGTTTGGACCGTATTATAATTAAAAAAAGTGAGAATTTTGATAATGTTTCGTTCTTATATTAATATTATATTACAAACAATGACTTACGAAATTGCAACAATCTAAGTTTTCATCTTTTTGCAACAATCTTACTACATTACTCACACTAACACAAAAAAAAAATATAGAAAGGAAATAAGGGGAAAGAAAAGTCTTTTATTATTTATTCCACTCCCTCTTGAGTTCCTACATACACTGCAATTTATTAATGATTAGGTGAGCCACAATTTAACTTTCGCTACAATAATGTTTTATTCATTATTATAAAAAATAAATAAAAAATATGCATTACATATATACACTATTAAAAAAAATATACATGCAAAATAATTCTAAAATATAATTTTTTTAAAGAATTTACCTCTTGATTGTAGTGTCTGTACTCCTCAGGTAGATAGCAAAACACCAACTCGTCAAGTACGTGAGACTGTAAATTTGTATTTTGGAGGGCAATTTTTTTTTTCTTTGTTTAACAATAGCAGCCTTTTTTTTTTTTTTTGGGTAACTGAAGTTTTAGGACAGATTTTTCTTTTTTGAATTTTAGGCTATATTTGGGAGGTTGAAGATGAAAGAAGGAAGGAGGTGGAATACTGAATTGGGGGGAGAAAGACGAGGGTTTCGTGTATATAGAGGCATGTTTGTGGGCCCACCATAAAAAACCAAAATACAAGTCATGAATCTCTTATTAATGTTGCAAAATGATGTGACAAGACACTTGTAGGAATGATGGCACAAGCAAGACACAAGTCTTGGGAAACTCACGAACAACTAGAAGGCACAACCTCTCCACTAGAAGACAAACATGAGTCAACACGCATGCAAGCTGTGGCAGAAATGGTCGGCTTAGATCACCTTTGGTGCATGCGATCTACGACGTGTCGAAAGTGTACGTGGATCGCTACTCTGGGAGGCGATCCTCCTGATAGATCGCCCTTCCCAGAGGCGATCCACCCTATTTCCAAAAACAAATTTCTAATCTCCCTAATTTAACCATTCAATTTCCTGTTTACTATATATTCATAAATTTGCCATATATATATGGATAAGGGGTATTTTTAAAGGGTCTTACATGTCACTCCAACTATAATACATACACCTCAAATCTTTTATTTTATTTATGAAAATTCAAATTTACCTTTGTATTTTAAAATTAAATATTCAAATTTTAAATTCTAATTTGAATGACAATCCACCGGCAGCCACAAGCCCTCCGCCTCTGTTTTTTCCCCGCCACCGCCCACACATGCATGGTACATATGAAGATAACATTTTCTTCTTCCCTCATATGTGCATACATATTTATGTTATATATATAACGAATACTCTTAAAATCACATATGCATTTAAATAGTAAATAAAATAATTAATGGCTTTCAAATTTCTTATAAGTTGACTAAGAATTTAAAAAAAAAACCCATGAAAGTGGGAAATTAAAAATCTATCTATCAGCAAAATTTGACTGTAAAAATAGTAAAACAGAATGGATCTGAATTATATGGGTCAAAGAAGCATCATCAAGATTTTTTTTTTAGTCAAATCGAAAGTAACCACATCAGAAACATCAAAAGGGTGCAATTCTTCAAGGGAGAAAAAAACCGCCCACGATTTTTGCTGCAATAGGAGGCGCGATCTCAAAAAAAGATGGAGGGGTTGAGATTGTTTTCTGCTCGTGAGAGTTGAGATCATTTTCTGCCGCTGTCGGATCTATAGGGAGAAGACGAAGAAAAATTTAAAGAAAAGAGAAAAACTAAAGCAGGGAGAAGAGGATATAATTGGTAGTTTAATGGGGATGAAAGTGAATCTATTAGAGTTGGAGGGGTATTTAGCCGGACCCATTTTCAAATTAAGCTGCACTGGGCTGAAGCCCTGCCCATGCCTAAAGTAGATCCGCCCATGCATGTGATCAATTCCGGATTTGACATTTTCATTCTAGCTAAATGTGTAAGGGTAACTCGCTTTCTTCTCCTTAAAGTTTGATAAATGCTCCGTGAAAAAAAGAAAAAGAAAAAAAAAAAGGAAGTTTGATTAGTTAATAGAGCTAACTCTCATTAACCCCACAATGTTTTTACTTTAATTTTTTTTTTTAAATGCGTGTCTATTTTAATGAGAATAAATTTAGAGAGGTAGTGAAGGAACAATTAATTTTTTATTAAGCTGATAAAACTTGTTATTTTTTTTTTCAGTTTAGAAAACTTTTCATTGAAAATCATGAGAGTAAAAGAAATACCTTAAAGAAAAACAGATAACAAAGAAAGAGAAGCTCAAGAGTAGCAATAGAGTTAAAAATGAAACTAAACTAACTACCTTAAAAAATTTGAATTGACAAAATAATATATATTCTTTAGTAAACCAATTCCAAAGTCTTACTTTCTGCTCCGTCATTTTTTTATATTTTTAACAGAAATTTCCTTGAAATGACCGTATTTCTCGGTTTTCCACAAAAACCAAACAGTACTCCTTTTCCATTTTTACCTTAGAAATATAAAACCAAAAGTAAGCAGGTTGGTGGTGGTACCTAATGCATCACAATTGAAGTACGTATCCAAGCATAATAGTGCATCCCCAAGCCATGTGAAGCATTACATTAAATATACAAGTAATTCTTATTTTCCTAATGTAAGCCACACAAAGTACAACATACATGACTCAGGAATACCTCACCTACATAGATGAATTTGGTACCCACAGTAATCTCCATATGCATGAATAATAGCCTTCAATGGGTAAAACTTTTCCAATTAATTTGAAATATTTCATTTTCTCCCCGTTCAATACAACAACCCGACAAGAGTAAGTCTCTTTTGTAGTATATTTCCCGCTCGGCACTCCAAGCTTTACTTGAAACCTATCAATCAATGTTTTAAGAGCTAATCTCCAAGACCACCTCTACTACTCTCACTCCCAAACCCCCATATTTTCTAATTTTTCCTGCTTACCAAGATTAATATGAAAGAGTCTAGACATATCCCGTAACACATCCTCTCAAAACCAATCTTCTTTTCAAGAAAAGGTGTTCAAACTATCTCCGATTTCTTCCCAAACTAGCCCTCACTCCTCCATTAGAGATTTTTAAAATATCCTTCCACAAAAAAAAAAAAAAAAAAATTCCTAGGCTTGGCAGTGGGGCGGAAAATCCCTATTCGCCGCGGGATCAGCTCCAAATGGAACAGGGAATCCCTGAAAAAAAAATGGGGACGAATAATTTTTTGCCCCATAAACGAGGCAGAGCAGAAACGGGGATTGTATTCCCCGCCTCATGGGCCTGCCTATTTTCACACACACATATATATATATATATATATATATATATATATATTATTTTAATTTTTCTTGCATTAGTACGTAGGTGTTGTTTAGCAACACCCACATATATTTTGCTTTAACAAAGTTAATCAAATTATACTTATTTATTAATTTTTTTTATTATACTTAACACATATTTCACTAAAAAGTTATGCACATATTTTTATATAATCAAATCTATAATATACTTAAAAGTGGCTTAGCAATATAAATCATTTTTAGACCATACTACCCTTGCATTTGTTTTTTTTTTGTCATTCTTCCCCCAGGACATTTTTCTCCCTACTCCTAAACTTTCTCGAGTTTCCTTATTTTTTCGTCATCTTCTCCTCTTCCTCCCCCAGTGATTGATGCCTTCTCTCTTCCTCCCCTAGCCGATCGGTGCTTTCTCCAGATAGAAATTTGATTCTGTTCCATCCTCTCCCGATAACACCGTGAATCCTTCTTCTCTTCTCCCTCCCCTTTCCCGATCTGCGTTGCTTTTCATTGTTGGTGTCGTCCTCTCCTATTATGTCACTGCAGAGAAATCTCCGCCCTAATCTTCGATCGTATGACGGTAAATATTTACTTCGAGCGTATGACTGTAAATCTCCCCCTAATCTTCGAAGGTATGACGGTAAATATTTACTTCGATCGTATGACTGTAAATCTCGCCCTCTAAATTGTCGGTAAATCTCTACTTCTTCCCAGGCTCAAACTTGAAGAATCGTTTTTATTTTTGGAAGTTTTCATCTTTCCCCCTGTATACTTGCAATTATGTTTGACTAAGTGTATTGGCAAGCTAACTTTTATTCTAAATTTTGACTTTGCATATGGAATGGACACTGTTCTTTTCCTCAGAAATCGAGTCTCCCCTTTGAATCGTTGCTTATAGAATGACCCTTTGCTAATCTAAGAACTGCTTATCACAATCGCTTCAACAAGTAAATATCCGACTCTTTTTCACAGGTTTCTTTCTGTGATTTTTGTTGTATCTATGGTAATTTTTTGTGGTAATAAAATAATTATATTACTTTTTACTTTCGTGGTAAAGTTCCCTGGATGTGGATATTTTGTTAAACCCTAACGTTTAAAAGCCTTAAGCTGATTCTTAAAAGGTCAGTGGAATAAAGAAAAGTGCAATTCTGAATGGTAGAAATAAATAGAGTGTTTATCTGTAAGCTCTTGTTTATTGGATTGAATTAAATATCACATATATTTTTGAATTTATGAAGAAAGAATAGTACTCCTTCCTTCACGCATCAATCTGCACATTTTTTTAAGAAATATGTTTTTTTTCCGATTAAAGTAGTGACGTATGTGTATATATTTGTAAGTGTACACATAAATCAAACCAAAATAGCAAGGGTGCAAAATTGATGCAAATCAAAGTGTTGCACGAAAACTTGTATCGGATATCTCTTGTACATGATATTTGTATTTTTTTTGTAATACTTTCAAAATTTCAGTATTACAGAAACTTGCAAGCGTATCACGTCTCATGCCTCGTACAGGACTTGTTGTCTCGTCTCATACAAAAGTTGCACAAAATGTTATGAAATTGTGTGATTAAGTCAAAAGGGTTTTATTTATTTTGCTTTTACTGTTTTTTCAGCAACATTTGGATGATAAGCATCTTAGTCGATTCTTGGATGTTGATGTGGTAATGCCAAAGCTGAGTTTAAAGACCAAACTGGTGTTTCATAGCGATTCATTTTTGCAAAAGGTGAATGGTGGAAATTGACGAAGTTTTCGTTTGATTAAGATTGTTATGTTTCAATTGCTGCTATGATATTTGAAAATGTTATTTCAACTCGTATTTGCTCTACATCAATAGAGATCGATGAACTATACTTGATGTTCAAATTAAGTTTATAAAGTTATTTGATGGACTGTTTAGTACAACAATGTTCTTCAAAAATAGAGAATCACAGGTCCATTTTTGGAATTCAAATTCTTATGGAACTTGGATAGTTACTTTGGGTTAGTTATTGTAAGATGATTCCGAAGCTAATGTAGAACGAATCATTTTACCAATTTATTCGATCAAGATTTATTAAGTCGCTCTAGGTAGTAACAAATTGACATGGACAAGAACAGTCCCAAAATGCTGGAAGTCGTCTTTAGCGCTGCTGAATAAAGCATTAGGCATTTGACGAATTAGAAAGTGCCTAGGTACTAAAAATTATATCGTCTACTTATTTCTTCTTGAAAAGGAAATGTGAAACCATCCATTCTTCTCCATTATTGTAGTTAAATAGTTCTGCAACTGCAATAAAGAAAGTTCTCCAATAAACTGTCGCTTGACTGTTGAATCTTTGCATATGGAATGACACTGTTCTTTTCCTCAGAAATCGAGCCTCCCCTTTGAAACTCCTATATTCTAAACATGTTGTTTACATTTGGAGAATGTGAGTCGTTATTTAGTTGTTTTTATGAAGTTTCACATAATTTTATTCCAGAGTAGGCTTCATTCAAGGTGTGTGGATGGTTGGAATAATTGATGAAATTCGGATGCCTGAGGCCACTAGATTCCCAATATTAGTTGACACAAAAACTCGTGTTCGAGCAACCCTTCCAGGTGAACCACAAAAGAGAAACGGAAGGTATAAGATTACTCATGGCAATTGATTAGGCATATTTTCTTTTTGCATCTTGGTCATTTTGTCAAAATCTGTTTGGCAAGCTTCAGTTAATGTGCTACAAGTGTTTGTGGGACAGTTTAGTTGTGGAAAGATTTCCATCCCAAAAGTTCTATGATTTCTATTCGTTGAATCCCAATCATACTTTATCCACATAAATTAGAGAGAATACATCAAAGTTGGGTTTTCCTTTAGAGGTAAATGGTTCTATATGTTATGCCTTTTCCGTATAATTATTTTGCATCAAGACAACATTATAGATGGTGATAACAAATCTAATTTTGTAGCATAATCTTATAATTAAATATAAGAGACCTGCACAATCCCCTTCATTATACGCATATTCGACATTTGACTTATTTATTTGCTGCCTGTTGAATAATAATTGGGTAAATTGTTTGATTTATTTGAGAAACTATCTCTCTGATTTTCTTTTTAGTGTTATTTATTGTTCTTTAGTTTGATAAAGGACCATGTGTGAAATAAGCATTATTCCTTAGTACCAAAAGAAAATATTAATTTTTTTTGTCTCGACTGAAAAATAGGACGTTATTAGAGTCGACTATTTGTTTGAACTTTGAAACTCTCATATTAAAAGGAAAAATATAATTGGAAGGTTTGTCAGCTGTTGATGCAACCACTTTCTTGTATAATTTATGAATAACGTGCAACGCACGTGTTTCATAACTAGTTAGTTTAAAAAACAACTAGCTTACTTTTCAAAATGGTCAAATTCTTATATAATCTTAATTTTAAAAATGGACCAATTGTTACGTGATATATTGAATATTGATGGATTAAAAGAAAAATACCTGCGGGGACAGGGATGAGGACTGTTTGATAGAGATTTTCCGGAGATGGTGATCGGCTCCCTGTTAACATTTCTAAATTTGTGGGTACCACCCCAAGCCTCTCCATATTTTGATGTAATCACCGATCAATACATACCTGGATTTAAAACTCATTTGAAATTCTTAGGTAAATGCAAATCCATTTTATGTGGCCCCCCAAAAAAAAAAAATCACTTCTTTTCACATCTCCAAAATCATTTATTATTAATTTTCAGAATTTGCAAACACCACTTGAATCTGTTACTTTATTCTTCTCTTTCATAACTTCTTATAGCATATTGACTTTGCATAATGAGTTGATTCTATTTTATCGGGCAAGGCACTGTGTTCTTAGTTCTTACAACGAGTGCTATAATCCATCAAACAATCGTGGCATCGAAAATATTGAAAATTAAGTTGAATAAATTAAGCTCTTTCTTTAGCCAATTGTATGACTTTCACCGTCGAGTACTTCAAAACATTTCATTTGCCATTTTTTTAATTGAATTCAAAAGGAGCAAGCATAATCAAGATTGGAATTTATATTAATAAAATATTTTACACTTTTCTTCCACAAAAAATGGTCTTGTAAATTTACATGAGTTTTAAGTAAAGTAGATATTTTATATATAAAAAATAAGAATATTATAGTCAAATTACAAAATAAATTGTTTTATAAATGTTGTGTGAGGCTCAATGGGAAATGTTATAAATAAATGTATGTTAAATGGTGTAAATAAAGATAATTATTTCCATTTAAGAACAAGACCATTTTTTACAGACGGTTAATAAGACACCGTGGACCATTTAAAATTAATGATCATAATTATTCAGAACTAAAGCCTCACAACAGAAGATATATGAGTAGGGATATTTTCACCCCCACAATTTGATTGTTCACCCCTCTAAATTTTTGTTCTAAAATTTTTTTAGAACATTTGTCATTTGTTCGAAAAAATGACTAGAACATTATTCATCCCCACAAAAATATCTAAATGTTTTAATCGTGTTTTCGAACAAATGACAAATGTTCTAAAAAAAAATTCGAACAAAAATTTGGGGGCGAAAATATACCTACTCAAGATATATATGTTGAAGCCCATTATTATCTTTTATTGGGTCAGATATCCAACATGTCTATATTACCTAACATGTTGAAGCCCAAATTGACTTCACATTTGGTATTATGTTGCAATGACAAATATACAGGTAAGACAAAATTTCATAAAGGCCGAGGTTAAATACAGTCTCATGTTTTGTGAATACACCCCACCCAAAAAAATGTTCGGAATTTTTTTTCGAAAATTCATATGTTTAGTGTTTTTCATTTTGCATTTTCGAATCTTTTTTTTCGAAAATTATAAAAAAATTCGGATTTTTTTTTCAAACACTTTTTAGTGGGGTGTATTAACAAAGTATAGAACTGTATATAACATTGGATTTTCATAAATTCATGTTTTCAGAAAATACCAAAAATCAGATTGGAGGATTTTTGTTAGATTGGGGTTTCCGATATGTGGGGTAGCCCACAAAACTTGGTCTTATCTTACCTTAGAGAAAGATAGAAATGTATATATAATTCAAACATTCATAAAATATTTTCACCGTCTAAATTGAAAATCCCAATGTGTTGTACAATATGTTGGAAAAAAAGGGTGCCCGGAATTTATTCGAGATGAAATTTAAATACGAATTTAAATACAATTATTACTAGCATGAATTAATCCTAATTAATTCAAATAATAATTCCAACAACCAATTTAACATCATGCATGTTGAGTTAATTCACATATAATTTATGGCGGAATAAACAAGATAATATGTGATTAACGTACCTCTCGTAGAACTTGGCCTTTGAATAAAACGGGACTAACACGTACGCGCTTTATCAACCCAAAAGCCTTCTCAAGTATTCCCTTTCACCTTATTCGATCACCGGTGGGAGATGCTATCGAACAATTTAAATAACTAAGGAAAAAGAAAAATATCTATACTCTTGATTTTTTCCAACACATGGAATTATGTACTTGAGGATGAAATAATCATCCCCTATTTATAGAGTAGTGGCCGAAAATTTGAAGATTTTATGGGCCTGGAGAAAATCTTTTCTTAGACTCTAAGAAATCTTGAATATATCTCATATATTCTTTTCTCCATAATAAAATATTCCACAAAAATCACACTCTCCTAAATATAGGGTGATATTTTCGAAAATTATAGGAAGAAAATCCAAGATTTGGATCTTCTTGAATATATGAGATAATCTTGTATTCCAAAAATACTTATCTTCCATAATATCTTTCCAAGAAAATCAACAAAATCTTTTTTCTCCTAGATATGCTATTTTAGAAAATTACATGGAAAAATCAGCATAATATATTCTTTTTATTTTAATCACCTTATCATTATTGGGCTACTTAATGGGCTACTTGAGGGGCCTTTAAGGAGAATTAAGATTGGACCTCCTAATGGACTTCTGAATTTCAATATTGAGTCCAATCCATTAATATTAATTATTACCACTAATAAATTAATATTGAACTATCCATCTTAATCCATATTACGATAATATGGGCTCCCGGTTATTATTTCCCGCGTTTAAAATTATCAAGTCCTTCAATTAATTAAGCTTCTGAATAGCTCTAAATTAATTAATATATTTCACCTTGGAGTAAAGACAGCTCAACATTATTATCCGTACCGAAGAAACTGATTCTTCACTTGCAAGATTTGGTACGATAAAACTTCTGAGCCCACCAAGGGGACTAATCACACGAGCCGTACTCGCACGCGTTTCTCCGTATTAAATCTTAGCAACCGTCGTATGATTAATATTACTGCCCAAGACACAAAGTTCGAAGTCACAATGATTCTCACCCAACATGAATCAAAGCAGTAACCATTAAGCACACACGGTCCTATTTAAGTGACGGAGATTAAGAAATCAACAACCACTGAGGTCTAATTCTTCACATTTCAGAACAGAAGAATTTATCCTCGTTGTAGGTCCTCTTCAACACATACTAAATGTGCTAGTGCAATCTCTTAGTCAAGACAGACCAATCTGAGCCTTACACATCGACCTTTCACGGCGGATTGTTCAATTCCACCTAGGTCGTGAACATGTACGTTTAGTTACAAGGAAACAGTTAATGTTGTCTTCCGTGATCGGGTATCACCACATTAACTACAATGTAACTAGTATCATATATTGAACTGTTTGCAATAAATATTCAACATTCATCATATCTAAAACAAATGTGATAAAATAATTATTCTCATAAAACAAGTGTTTGATACACGAGTTATACAAAGTAAAAGCATACTTTCACGTATAACTCCAACACAATAACAGGAAGATCCAATAGTGGATTTGACTAAAACGATCTACTGAACCATAAGTAAATTATTTAGAAAACAATCCATTCAAAGCTTTTCCTGATGCTACTGCAAAGCTTCGAACACGATCTCCACCGTAAAAAATGCACCCCCACAAGTTTTGATTGCGCTATCAAAATTTCATCTTAATCCATCGATTGAGACTTCACCTAATGCTTCTAAAAGATTTCTAATTTTTGGTATATTCTGAAAACACGCGAATAATGTAATTCTACTCTTCAAAATTTGTCTAGTTATAAGGTAAAATAACATCAACGGTTGACCCACTAGAAATATTTTAGAATTTGAATGCTCATTTCCATACCAAAAGTATATGGATAGTTGGTATTTGTGGATGAAATCTTTCTAAGCTCATGTTATCCATAATTGATTATCTTGATATGAATGTGGCTGAATATTTTGTTGTGACAAATTGTAAAAATTGGTTTCGGATTATAGTGGAGTTTTTAGTTCACGCTCCCACGATATATATTTACACCAACTTGGACAAGAACTTCTATGTAAAAATTGTTTGGATTAAGTCTTGTTTGGGGTGATTATGATATTACTTCATCTTACATTGAAGATATTGTTGGTATATCTTTGGTCGCAGTATTTGATATAGTATCGTATTAGATTCACATAAAAGTTAGATATTTGTACCATTTGAAATTAGACAAAGAAATATAATATTGTACTTTTTCATATGAACATATAGGTAAATATATATTTAGTTGACAATAATTTGTGTATTTTATGTGAACTAGATTTCTTCAAATAGCACTTTAAAAACAAGCATTTTTTAATAGTAGATACGCATAATAGTGACAGTGTGTATATATACATAACAGTGATATTTGAAAAAAAGAGCTCCCATGAATTCAAAGTCACAAAAGACCTTTTTTTTTTTATTAGAAATAATTCTCATTCCAACAGTGTGAGTACCAAAAGTACTTTTAAAAAAAAAAATAGAGTACACCAACTTATAAATTGATCTTACAACTTAAATTTAAGAAATCACGCACATCCCAAACATTATTTCTAACTAGAAATTTCACTCCAACAACTGGACTCAAAAACCAATTCGAGAGCGATATATCTTTATACTGAACCATGATAAATTCTCGCTTTGATTTCATTTGTTGTTTTGACAGCATAAGGGACAACACCTTCGAAAATCAAATCATTCCAACACAAGTCACTCTTTTTCATATTTAACTAAGTTACTATACATTTTAATATTATATTTTTTTAAACTTGTGAAAAAAATAAATGAGTAGCATATTAGTTATTTCATTAAATAATATTAGTTGAATAATATTAGTTGCCATATTAAAAAGTGTTTGTTGTTTTATTATAAAGTATTAATTGAAAATCAGTTTCATGTAAAAACTGATTCAAACATGACCAACTCATGTATTATTTGTTAGTGATAATAAAATTTATGATTAATAAGTACGAAAATAAAGATAACCACACTTACTAGTTAATTCAATATTAATAACTAAGAGGGGTGTATTGGTTATAGAGTCTGTAAATTTTTTTTTAGACTTTTAAAGTCTTGAGGTATTCAATTTGGATTTTCAAACGTCTTTAAAAATCTTGAGGTATTCAATACGGATTTTAAAAAGTCTAAAAAAATCTTTAGGTATTCAATAGTCCATAGATTTTAATACTCCATGGATTTTCTTTGATTATCTTCCAAAATATAAATAGATTTCACTCTCCAAAAAATCTTCTAATAACCAGAGATTTCTACGGATTTTAAAAAATCTAAAAAAAATCTTTAGATATTCAATAGGGTATGAACTTTCTTTGATTCTCTTCCATTAGGATGTCAAAGGGGCGGGGACGGGGGGTCATTCTCCATCCTCATCCCCGCCTCGTTGGGGATCCCCGTCTCGCAGAGATTCCCTGTTCCCCGCCTAATTATTTTTTATCTCATTTTTAAAATATAAAATAATATTTAAATTAAAAAAATTAATCCTACACAATAATTACTTTAAGTTGGTGTTAAAAGAACTAATAATTTAAACAATTTGAAGAACCTCTAATTCTAATATTTTTAATTAACATATATACTAAAGTGAAAATTATATAATTTAGAACTAATAACATAATATTAAATAAAATATAGATGTAATTTTTGATAAATAGTTAATTGAGTAGGAAACTATGAAATATTTATTTGTAATTTACTTTAAAATTATATATATATATAAATATATTAATTATATAAAAAATAATGCGCTCCCGGCGGGGAACGAGACGGGGATCCCCTGGGGCTGGGAATATTATCTCGGTCCCCGCCTACGGGACAAAAACATTTCCGGTCCCCATTTGCTTTGGGGATTCCCCGCCCCGTTCAGGGCGGATCCCCACGGGGATCGGGATTCTCCGCCCCGTCTACTCTTCAAAAATATAAATAAATTTTACTCTCTAAAATCTCTTCTAACAACCAGAGACTTCTAATGAGGGCGAGATATAACGGTGATAGAAATGAAGATGAGAATAATAATGTATTCTTTTTAGTAACGTATTTTTTTCTAAACAGTTTGAATAACTTTTTTTATATACAAGTGTGTTCCATATACATTTGCATCAATGGTTCCAGTGCCGGGGTCTATGAAAATTCATGTAAATCAATAAAAAAAAATTGTATTTCACTATCCTGTAAAGTCTATGATAATCCAAGGAAATCAATAAAAAAGTTACTCAAACTCTGCATGGAGTCTATAGATTTTCTAAATCCACAAATTTTTTAAAGTTCAAAAAAATCCAATAGAATCCCAATTGAATACACCCCTCTAAATCATTTATATAATCGAACTAGTGCGTACCCCCGCGAATTTCGCGGACTTGAAATAAATTCTTTATTATAAATGTTATTTTTATTTTATTTTAATATCTTGAAATGTATATATAATATTAAAATTGTAATTGCAATTCAAAAAACAATGAAAATTGTAAACATGAATAAGTATGATAATTTGAAATATGAACTAATTCACACGTTAAATATTAAATTACTATAACATATTATAACTTCAAACTACACGTTTCTGAAAATTTCTCTGTAGACAACATTTCTTGTATACTTGCATTCCATTAGAATCAAGGCAAAAAGAAAAAAAAAATTCAATCCTCTTTTTGTTTTTAACTCTAGAGACTGTGTCTTGACTTTTATTTATAATCATTGCAAACATAAAAGAACTGTAAACTTTCTCCTCTGAATTCTAAAAGGCAAAGTATCCCCCGAATTAGTTAAGGTCATTCGGGAAATGTAAACTTTACTTCCATATTTTTTCTTCCAGAAAATAAATTTCAAGTTTTGTAACAATCAATCTTATTTTATTACACAGCTCTGACTTTTGATCGATGTTTATAAGAAACATTATAGGTCCACCAACCTTCAACACCACTTGGTGGTGTGGAAGTCTTGAACACTTGACTTAGTTCAAGTGATCAATAGAAAACAACTTCCCTGACCACCCGATCTATACTCACATCTACAAAGGGAACTTTAATATTCTCTTGTTTCACCATGTAACATAGACATAACCTTCTCATTGATACATTTCACTTCTTTGTGTGTTGGAGCAAGTATTGTTCTATCTTTAAAATATCAACGTGAGCGAAAGTTATCAGAAATTGAAGGATGTAGGAGAGATTCGAAAAACTTTACCCTACTCACCATTTGGCGAGGGAAGCTAGATATTACTCTAGTTCTCAATATTGGATCGAGCGTCCATCTTGTCTGGATTCCCTTCTCGATATTTCTTGTTTTTGTTTGGGAACTTATTATTTTAAAAAAAAATCCATCAAATTCTAATTGAGGGGATATAAATTTCTTCTTAGTGGAGAAAATTTATCAAATACTTTTTATTTTGCCTATCCTACAGAGTTAAATACTCCCTTCATCCCGGTATTAACTTCTCGTTGTTTTTGGGCACAATATTTAAGAAGAATAATTAAATATAGATATAGTATATGTGATGTGTTGGAGAGAGAAGATAAATGGATAGTAATAAAGTGTATGGATATATTATTAGTTGATATCCAAAAAAGTATGAGAAGTTAATAGTGGGACGAACGAAATGACAAAATGAGAAGTTAATAGCGGGACGGAGAGAGTTATCAAAATTTATTTTTGTACCTCTACCTATTTTTTTTGTGATAGTATGCGTACATTTTTTTTACATATACATTAATTATCAAATATTAAATATTTTATTTAATATACTCAATTTTATTACAAAAAATTAATTTGTAATTGTGCATCTATAATTAAATATCATAAAAAATATAATATTCAATACTTAAAATATTCACTTTGGATATTGCACTTGCTTTGACCGTGAGAAAAACCATCAAAATGAAAGCTTGAGGTGAAGACCGATAGCTAAGTTTAACATTTTTGTTTTCTTATGACTTGAATTTAATGAAATTGTTAGCCACCACATGCATTTTGTTAACCATAGTACTTCCAACCAAGAATTAGTTGAAAATTCAAAGAAATGTTCACTCCATCACATGGCTATTTTTACATTTATTTTATTTGGACGTTCCACAACTACTATTACACTCCTTAAATGAAAATAATTTGCTCCTATAAAAGTAAATACAATAACTGTACTTTAATTAAAAAAAATATTAAACCCCACTCACTCATTTTTTGAAAAATATGTGTCATTCCCTACTATAAAAATAGTTCCACAACCGAGGGAATATAATGCAACATAAGTTTAATTATGCAAAGAACAAAGAGCAACAAAATAATACAATTTGAATACTTGCTAGAAGAATACAAATTTATATGGAAAAGAATAATACTCAAACTTTAAACATAAAAATAACCAACAAAAAACAACTCTTATTTTTGCTGATCTATTATACATCTTCATCTTGCAAATGGAGATTAATCCATTTGTGATTAAAATATTTAACCTCATCCATGCCAGCATTATCTATTTATGACCTCCATCTTACAAATATTGATTAATCCATTAGTTTTATAGAGGAGTTCAAAACAATCGTAATATCATCCATGCCATCATTCTCTATTTACGATCACCTCTCATCACTAAATACGTTGATAGCTTTAATGGACTCCCTGCATAATAATCATGAAAAATAATAGAAAAGAGACGACAGTGTTTAAAAATATAAAAGGCTCTTAAATGAGTAGAATAGTCACACCTGCTTAGATATAAATAATTCCTCAAAAAGTAGAATAGTCACACGTGCTTAGATATCAAAAGGCTCCCAAAGGAGTAGAAAATAGTCACACCTGCTCCACCTATGGCTAAGTGCTCGTAGAGTTTTGGGTGTTTTTCCATAGTTGTTTACATTAAGCTGAGAAATGTCCTCTACCATTTGCCTAAATTGACAAAGATTATAAATCACAATATACAGAAGATAAATATTTCATAGCCTGTAAAGATTAAAGTGAACCGATCCACTAAAAATGTATATTGAGGAATGAAATAGAGAGAACTAATAATAATATGCAAAGTTTATGCACACAGTAACCGATTTATCAAAAAAATATTAAGTAGTTCAAGTGAAAAACTACTGGTAATTAGACAGTATAACATACAAAAATTTCAAATGTTTCTTTGTTTACATATGTCACATATGTAAAATATAGCAGAAAGTAGGAATGATTATATGTCTGCAATACCAATGTAGCAAATATAGGTGTTATATCACTCAATCGGCAAATAAGTGTTGTCATAATCTATGCATGAGTGCATAATTATCTAATATATTTATCGGGACAATAAAAAATGAACTTTTAGACAGTATATAACAAAAAAAATCTATTATCAACACCGATGGCACTTCATGACATATGTTTTTTTCATGAAACTCCATATATGAGCAGACCAATTTTGTAGCACAAAAACACAACATGAAAGAATCATAATACTTCAATTGTTTACATTATGGCAACCACCATATGATGCAGAGAGTGTAAATTCTGAGCTTCTCCCCACCACTTACCTGCTTACTTTGGATCAAGTTGGCAAATAAGAATGCAAATAAGTAATACTCCAATTATGAAATCTATAGTTAATAAAGACCATTTTCAAACTATATTCAGATGAAGCAAAATACAATCTCCAAAATGATTTCATATGGTATATAGACTGCTACAATTCTTGAGACAAAACACAAAAAAAAAAAGCATAAATCATAAATGAGTATTCTAGTAGAAATCCAATATATGAATCGACAGGTGAAAAAAACTCCATCACTTAATGATTGATTGGTATTAATTTTTAAGTAATTTGGCCAAAATTAACAAAATCTGAAAATAATATGCATTGAAACATGAACGCCAACTACTGAAAATTCAACAACCTAACTGAAATACCACACCCCAGACTGGGAAAAAATATTAACTGATTCAAACACTGTCACACGCGAATCAGAAACACAACAACATATATCGAAAAAAGCAACCTATAACTGGAATGCACTGGACAGAGAAGAATAGATGAACTCAATGTCCAATTTTATCGAAAATTCAACATTAATTCAAATTATGAAGAGAACTCATTCTATAATAAAATTAAGAAGATAAACTTCTAAAGAATCTAGCAAGAAACCGAAAACCAAATTCAAACCAACCCAAATTCCAAATCAGGGAAGTTCAAGAACTCCAACAGATTTAATAATAGAAGAATCTAAACCATAAATCTAATAAAAAGTTAAAAACACATCAGAGATATTCTTTAAAAAAAAATCAAATAATTCTCCAATAACAATAGTGGAGGAAAACATGTATTATTTTTTATTGAGAAATCATACATGTTTTGAATAGAGCAGACATCAGATAGCAAACGTTCAAAATATGTTGCAGAATGTTGCAGCAACGAAGCTAATGAGAACATTGAGAAGTGGGGGAAAAAGCAGAGGATGAGAATCCTACACTTAGAAATAAAATAAGCAATCACTAAATTGACTCGACATGAAGTGAATAATTATTAGTGAGACAAAGGCAGCGATAACCATTTAGGAGGGTGATGACTTTCCAAAACAAATAATTTTCCTCCAACTGAAGGAGCTGCAGGTTGTCAGTTTCCCTGTCGATGCGTGATCTTCTATCACCCTTTGTATCTATATCAATATATGGCAAAAATCATGTATATAGCATAGCTAATGGGATATAAAAATATTAATTATGCACCTGAGCTCACTCTATTGGCATGACTGTCAGAATGATCAGTTGAACGTTGTTTAAAAGACTCATTTTTTGCCACTACTTATGTTGGAGTTATACGTGAAAGTATGCTTTTACTTTGTATAACTCGTGTATCAAACACTCGTTTTATGAGAATAATTCTTTTATCGCATTTGCTTTAGTTATGATTGAATGTTAAATTTCTATTGCAAACCGTTCAATATATAGTACGTGTTACATTGTAGTTAATGTGGTGATACCCGATCACGGAAGACGACATTGACAGTTTACTTGTAACTAAACGTACATTTTCACGACCTAGGTGGAATTGAACAATCCGCCGTGAAGAATTAGTTTCTTCGGTACGAATAATAATGTTGAGCTGTCTTTACTCCAAGGTGAAAGATGTTAATTAATTTAGAGCTATTCAGAAGCTTAATTAATTAATGGACTTGATAATCTTAAACGCGAGAAATAATAACCGGGAGCCCATATTATCGTAATATGGATTAAGATGGATAGTGCAATATTAATTTATTAGTGGTAATAATTAATATTAATGGGCTGAATTATATTGGGGCTCAATATTGAAATTCAGAAGTCCATTAGGAGGTCCAATCTTAATTCTCCTTAAGGCCCCTCAAGTAGCCCATTAAGTAGCCCAATAATGATAAGGTGATTAAAATAAAAAGAAAATTATATTGCTGATTTTTTCTTTAAATTTTCGAAAATAATGATATTAGGAGAAATTAGATTTTATTGATTTTCTTGGAAAGATATTATGGAAGATATGTATTCTAGGAATACAAGAATATCTCATATATTCAAGAAGATCCAAATCTTGGATTTTCTACCTATGTTTTTCGAAAATTACACCCCATAATTAGGAGTGTGAGATTTTTGTGGAATATTTTATTTTGGAGAAAAGAATATATGGGATATATTCAAGATTTCTTAGAGTCTAAGAAAAGATTTTTTCCAAGCCCATATCCACATGAAAAAAATCGGTCACTACTTCTTATAAATAGGGGATGATTATTTCATCCCCAAGTACATAATTCCATGTGTTGGAAAAATCAAGAAGCATAGATATTTTTCTTTTTCCTTAGTTTATTAAATTGCTTGAAAGCGTCTCCCACCGGCGATCAAGTGAGGTGAAAAGGGAAATACTTGAGAAGGCTTTGGGTTGATAGAACGAGATTATAATTGTCCCGTATATCCAAAGGCCAATACTACGAGAGGTACGTTAATCGCATATTTACTTGTTTAATTCCGCCTAGTTAAATATGTGAAATTAATTTAACATGCATGATGATAATTAGTTGTTGGAATTATTATTTGAATTAATTAAGATTAATTCATGCTAGTAATAATTGTATTTAAATTCGTATTTAAAATTTCATCCCGAATAGATTCCGGGCAACCCTATTTTCCCAACAACTGGTATCAGAGCCACGGTTTCGGGCTCTGAATTTTAAATTAGAATTTAAATTGTTAAACATTAAATTGAAATTGGATAGTAGAATTGTTAGATCTTTTTTGCAGGTATCCAATTGTCATGGTTTTAATATTGTTAATTTCATGCGTGTGAATTAATTGTTTTTTAATTCGATTCGTTCGAATTCGTTTTTCTCGTGAGAAAATCCACGAGTAGATTAGTTGTTTTTATTTTGATTCGATCATTGTAATAGACTAGTCTAGATCTAATATTTATTTTGTTTGTAAAAATAAATTGTAACCGGATCGTGACGAAGAACGAAGAATTAAAAACGGCGTACCCGGACGACGCATACAAGCGTGGCGCGTGTATGGACGTAGAATCATGCAAGGGGTGAAGAAAACGAGGACGAACGGCGAAAAAAACGGCGCACGGGGGTGCACGGCGCACGCCGTGCGCAACGGGGGCACGGCGCCGCGCGCACGCGTGCGCGCGCCTCGGGCGCGGGCTGCAGCGCCTCGGGGCGCTTCGGGTGCGCCTCGGCGCGCCTCCGTGCAGCGCCTCGGGTGCGCCTCGGGGCTGCGCCTCGGCGCGCTTCGGGCACTGCTTCGGTGCCTTTTGGGCCGAGAGGCGCGCGGGCACACTTCGTGGGCCGACGCGCGCCGTATCTCAGGCCGTGGAATTTTTTCGGTTCGTGTTTTTTTTCCGTGTGATTTTAAACGTTGTCCTGAACCCCAAACGATGCTGTTTTTGAAGAAGTGTTGCTGTTCGAGTGGGAGCACGTCGAGACGAACGTCGGAAAGCAACAAGGACGATTTTTCGCATCAAGACGTGAAGAAATTAAACCGTGACAATTGGATTTGAGTGCTCCAATGTGTTTAATTTTGTTTTGATGGATGTTTTATTTCGTGCACTTATTATTATTTGTTAATATGTGTTTGCATGAATTTAATTGTCCAAGAAAAACCTTACTTTCGAAAATTACTAAGTATGTTTTTATAATCGCAATTTTATTCCGGATATTAAAATTGGATTATTTTGACCTCCATAATTTATTTATTTGTGAAGTTCTTATGGAATACATTTCCCCCTCGGATCGGCCAAAAGAACGGATTTCACATGAATAAATTCCGAAAGGATGATTGTGGATTATTACTAGTGGCGGTATTGACCCTCACCACGAGTGGCTTGCTCAAAACGAAATAATAATCCTGTATTCAATTATGGTTATTACTTAGGCATAGGGAATTGATATTAACTTACTCCCCTCGGAGTCCCTGTCAGTTTCTATGTGGTCAAAGTGGGAGCCAACTATTAATTTTGAATTAAGGATTTGTAACTTTTAAGTTTGTGATCCGCTTGAATGTATTTAAATGTATAGACCACCCCTCGTGGCGCATTTAAATTGTTTCGAGATGTTGGCTGATGCATGATTATATTGTTTTAAGGTTTCAATATAATTGATGTGATCGAATTATGTGATAATTTCGTATTTTTCTAGATATTAATATGAATGTATGTTTATTCTCATTTCATCATGTCGCAACCTTTTAATCCACTGTTTAATATACTTAAAGTTAATAAACTTTTTGGAGAGAATTATATCGATTGGAATTTTTTTTTTAAATTTTGTCCTTACTGCACGAAAACACAATTGGGTTATTCACGTTAATAAACCCGGCAAGCCTAATGATAAGTCAAGCAATGGGAAAAAGGCAGTTTATGATTGACAGCGTGACAATATGAAGTGCATCATCTTGACAACTCTGTCTGAGGATGTGAGGCGCGTTCATGAAGACATTGTATCCGCTGTTGAAATCATGGAAAACCTTGAAGAGATATCTTCACATCAAACCCATGACTAATCAGTTCACCAAACATGACTCGGTCAAGTTGGAAATGGTGGAGGGAACGCCCGTGAGGGAGCACGTTCTCGAGAAAATGGCATACCTTAACAAGTTGGAAGTACTTGGTGCGGATTTTGATTGATTTCATATACTATTCTCTACCGAGAAGCTTTGAGTAGTTTCATCTGAGCTGTCAGATGAATGAACGGACAAATCGTTTGCCCGAGCTCTTGCAAGCTTTAGTTTCGGTGGAGGTGAAAATGGAGCACCAGTCTAGTGCTATGGTGGCTAGTGGTCTGTCTACCTCTTTTGGTCCCAAGGGAGGGAAAGAGAGGAAGAGAACCAAAGGCCGGATCCAAGCAAACCCAATTGTTGCGAAAGACAAATGCAAAGGCTAGCATCAAAGGGGAAGTGTTTTAGTTGCGGTGAGAGAGGACAATGGAGGTCTGCCTGTTCCAAGCCTAAGAGGCTAGGAAAGTTAGGTAATTCACACACCTTAGTCGTCGAAACTTGTGAAGTGGCGTATGCTGTCTATTCGTGGATAGTGGATACGAGAGCTACTGATCACATTTGTTTCATGGGTTTAAGCTAACCCGACGACTTAACGGAAGTGAGATCCCCATCACATCGGGCAATGCTACAAGAGTGGCAGCTGAAGCAGTGGGAGAAGTGCGCCTATCTTGTGAAGATAGAGTTATGGTCTTGAGAGACGTTCCTCATGTTCCTAGTTTAGAAAGAACTCAACCTTCAGTTTCTAAACTGTTTGAATAGATACTCAGTTTCTTTTAATAAGGATGTTATTATTGCTTGAAACGATGAGTTTATCTGTTTCGGAACTTCAATGGATGATATTTATACCATTTTTGGGCACACCACTCACAAAATTAAATCTAATAACACATCGATTATTTCGAGTAATAAAAGAAAGCGTTCTTCGGAGATGAACGAAACACTTCCATGGCATCTTAGACTAGGTCATATTAATCTAAAGCGGATAGAGAGATTGGTGAAAGACGGATCCTTGGAATCATTCCAAGTCGAGCCGTTTCCAACTTGTGAATCCTGTTTAGAGGGTAAAATGACCAAGAGGGCATTTGGAGCCAAGGGGAATAGAACTACGGAAGTATTAGAACTCGTTCATACCGATATGTGTGGTTCAATGACGATCATAGCAAAGAAGGGGTATGAGTAAATTGTCTTTTTCAATGATTACTCGAGATATGGATACATCTACCTTATGATGCATAGGGAAAGAAGTATCAAGTTTCTACGATTTGATCGTAAAGGCGAATACCTTAGCGATGAATTCTTGAACTAGCTATCAGACGAAGGGATTGTATCCCTGTTGACCGCACTGGGAACCCCTCAATAGAACGGTGTGGCGGAACGAAGGAGCCAGACTCTTTTAGAAATAGTCAGATCCATGATGAGTTATTCGGATTTACCCAAGTCGTTTTGGGGTAACGCCTTGGAAACAATGACTTATATTCTAAACTTGGTGCCATCCAAATCGGTTCCTAAAACCCAAATGGAATTGTGGACCGGGCGCAAGCCCAGTCTAAGACACTTGCAGATTTGGGGTTGTCCGGCATACGTGCTAGACGAGGAAGCCGGTAAATTGGATCCACGTTCGGAATTAAGATTGTTTATAGGATATCCCATGGGAACGAAAGGGTGTATGTTCTATAGTCTCAAGGATTAAAAGACCGTGATTAGTTCGCACTTTAAATTCTTGGAGGAAGACTATATGAACAAAAGAAAGCCCAGAAGTGAGATTACCTTAGACGAGTTAAGAGGGCGAACTCCAATACCAAGTATACAAGATGATATACCACACATCATACCATCACAACCGGAACCCCGTCGTAGTGGGAGGATTGCAAGGCAACCCGAGATATTCATGGGAATTGGAGAATCTTCGGATTTGATTCCCGGCGATGAATCAGACCCATGAACGTACGACGAGGCAATCCAAGATAAAGACGCGGAGGCGTGGCAAACCGCAATGGAAACCGAGGTGGGTTCGATGGATTATAGTCAAGTGTGGGAGTTGGTTGATTCACCTAGTGGGGTAGAGCCCATTGGATGCAAGTGGATGTACAAGAGGAAAAGAGGACCGGACGGAAGGGTAGAGACCTTCAAAGCAAAGCTTGTGGCCTGTGGCCTGTAGCTATGCTTAAGTCCATCTGTATTCTCTTGTCGATCGCTGCGCACTTAGATTACGAGATCTGGCAAATGGATGTCAAGACAGCTTTTCCTTAACGGAAGTCTTGATGGGATCTATATGCAACAGCCCAAAGGTTTCGTTGAAAAAGGCCAAGAGCACCTCGTATGCAAGCTTAAGAGATCCATTTATGGACTTAAGCAAGCGTCGCGTACTTGGAACCAGTGTTTTGATCAAGTTATTAAGTCTTACGGGTTTGTGATCAAAACAAGTTCGAAAGTTGTGTGTATAAAGATGTGACGGAACTGCGGTGGTATTCTTAGTATTATACGTAGACGATATTCTACTCATTGGAAACAATGTAAAGGTATTGTCAGACGTAAGGGTATGGCTGTCAAGTCAGTTTGATATGAAGGACTTAGGGAAAGCCGGTCACATCCTTGGGATCAAGTTCACTCGAGATCCAAGAGGAGGATGTTGGGTTTATCGCAAGTTTCATACAAAACCACTGTTTTGAAGCATTTCAGCATGCAAGATTCCAAGAAAAGGTTTTGTACCTTTTAGGCACGGAATCCATCTATCTAAAGAAATATGCCCTAAGACCAAGTGGAGATAGATGACATGAAAGACGTTCCGTACGTTTCGGACGTAGGAAGTCTTATGTATGCAATGTTATGTACGAGACCGGATATCTGCTTTGCCATGAGCATGATGGCAAGATATCGAAGTAACCCCGGGAAAGCACATTAGATTGCAATTAAATGCGTTCTTTAGTTTCTGAAAAGAACTTGGTATGGAATGCTGATTTAACAATCAGACAATCTAATTCCCATGGGATACACGGACTCAAATTTCCAATCTGACATAGATTCCAAAATAACTACCTCGGGTAGTGTGTTTTGCATGGGAGAAGGAGCCATGACATGGAGAAGCAATTTGCAGAAATGCATCGCAGATTCGACCATGGAAGCCGAATAAGTAGTTGCTTGTGAAGTAGCGAAAGAAGCGGTTTGGCTCAAGTACTTCTTAGTGGACTTGGACGCTGTTCCGAATTTGCCCGACAAGATAACTGTCTTTTGTGACAATGCCGGAGCAGTTGCAAATTCAAGAGAACCGAGAGCCCACAAGGCCAGCAAACACATTGAAAGAAAACACCATCTTATACGAGAAATCGTTAAGAGAGGAGATAAAGAGGTGGCAAAGGTAAATGTCGGAGGACAACCTAGTATATCCATTCACAAAGGGTCTGCCTCTGAATACATTCGAGAGACATGTGGATGGAATGGGAGTCAAGACTATTGCCAATCTGCTTTAAGTATAAGTGGGAGGAATTATTAGGTTAGTGTAGGTTGACATGAGATGTCACGGAGAGCTACTACACTAAGACATGCGTGATGTATACTAAAAGCAGACTTTAAGTATAAGTGGGAGATTGTTGGAGTTATACGTGAAAGTATGCTTTTACTTTGTATAACTCGTGTATCAAACACTCGTTTTGTGAGAATAATTCTTTTATCGCATTTGCTTTAGTTATGATTGAATGTTAAATTTCTATTGCAAACCGTTCAATATATAGTACGTGTTACATTGTAGTTAATGTGGTGATACCCGATCACGGAAGACGACATTGACAGTTTACTTGTAACTAAACGTACATTTTCACGACCTAGGTGGAATTGAACAATCCGCCGTGAAAGGTCGATGTGTAAGGCTCAGATTGGTCTGTCTTGACTAAGAGATTGCACTAGCACATTTAGTATGTGTTGAAGAGGTCCTACAGCGAGGATAAATTCTTCTGTTCTGAAAGGTGAAGAATTAGACCTCAGTGGTTGTTGATTTCTTAATCTCCGTCACTTAAATAGGACCGTGTGTGCTTAATAGTTACTTCTTTGATTCATGTTGGGTGAGAATCATTGCGACTTCGAACTTTGTGTCTTGGGCAGTAATATTAATCATACGACGGTTGCTAAGATTTAATACGGAGAAACGCGTGCGAGTACGGCTCGTGTGATTAGTCCCTTTGGTGGGCTCAGAAGTTTTATTGTACCAAATCTTGCAAGTGAAGAATTAGTTTCTTCGGTACGAATAATAATGTTGAGCTGTCTTTACTCCAAGGTGAAAGATGTTAATTAATTTAAAGCTATTCAGAAGCTTAATTAATTAATGGACTTGATAATCTTAAACGCGAGAAATAATAACCGGGAGCCCATATTATCGTAATATGGATTAAGATGGATAGTGCAATATTAATTTATTAGTGGTAATAATTAATATTAATGGACTGAATTATATTGGGGCTCAATATTGAAATTCAGAAGTCCATTAGGAGGTCCAATCTTAATTCTCCTTAAGGCCCCTCAAGTAGCCCATTAAGTAGCCCAATAATGATAAGGTGATTAAAATAAAAAGAAAATTATATTGCTGATTTTTTCTTTAAATTTTCGAAAATAATGATATTAGGAGAAATTAGATTTTGTTGATTTTCTTGGAAAGATATTATGGAAGATATGTATTCTAGGAATACAAGAATATCTCATATATTCAAGAAGATCCAAATCTTGGATTTTCTACCTATGTTTTTCGAAAATTACACCCCATAATTAGGAGTGTGAGATTTTTGTGGAATATTTTATTTTGGAGAAAAGAATATATGGGATATATTCAAGATTTCTTAGAGTCTAAGAAAAGATTTTTTCCAAGCCCATATCCACATGAAAAAAATCGGTCACTACTTCTTATAAATAGGGGATGATTATTTCATCCCCAAGTACATAATTCCATGTGTTGGAAAAATCAAGAAGCATAGATATTTTTCTTTTTCCTTAGTTTATTAAATTGCTTGAAAGCGTCTCCCACCGGCGATCAAGTGAGGAGAAAAGGGAAATACTTGAGAAGGCTTTGGGTTGATAGAGCGAGATTATAATTGTCCCGTATATCCAAAGGCCAATACTACGAGAGGTACGTTAATCGCATATTTACTTGTTTAATTCCGCCTAGTTAAATATGTGAAATTAATTTAACATGCATGATGATAATTAGTTGTTGGAATTATTATTTGAATTAATTAGGATTAATTCATGCTAGTAATAATTGTATTTAAATTCGTATTTAAAATTTCATCCCGAATAGATTCCGGGCACCCCTATTTTCCCAACAACTTATACGCCATTATTACAATTATAGTCATTTTCTTCATCAGATGATTCAAAGAAGGACAAACACCAATGTATATATAATGCAGATTTACACACAACACAATTAATAGATAATTATAAACATTAATTCTTAAAGTAATAATTAGAACCGGTAAAATAAACTGGATGGTCCACTACCTACTTAATGTACATGATCAAATTCCAAATAAAAAGTCATATAATCACTTGGAACCTGAATAAAACTTAAAGGGTTTGTCCAACATAATAAGTGAATTAAAGTAGTGTCGTAGAGGATATACATAAAGGCTGCATCATTATAATTTCTTACATAATTGTCTCAAAGCAATGAAATAAACAGGAACCTTTGGATGCCTACATAACCTGCATAAATGCCCGTGACAATGTTTTGTTTCCTTGCATGTGATGAAAGTTAAAATATAAGTGTGAAGAAAGACACAACACAAAATGTAAAGTGACATCTGACCAAAGTAATTCTATTAATAGAAAATGGAGCAACATCACCAGGATATTTTTTCGTACATAGAAAAGGAGGAAAACCACTTGAAGAACAACAATTGGGGCCCAATTCCGAATAAAATCCTATAGTCAAAGGTCATCAAATCACATATAAGGGGTTAATAATGGGCATATATAAATCTTATAATGCATGTAGGCAAGTGAAGTACTGCATTGATAAGAAGATTTAACGTACAAAGTAACAAAAATAAAAATCAAAATTTCTGGTGAATATTGAAAGCTTCAAATCATGGACAATAATAGTATATACGAATCGAAATGGATAATAATAGGAGAGAAACCTTGTTTTAACGGAGATCTGGCCTTGATGGTATTGAGATGACCCTGCCAAATAGAAGTTAATATATTCTGCAAAAGTATGAGAGAATCAAACAAATGATCGAACAAAAAAAAATTCACAAAAAAAATTCTGCAATTTAATTATCATTATAAAACCACCAAAACAAATTTCCATATTGTAAAAAAGAAGAAAAGAGAGAGAGATGTGAATACCTGAGATCAGGGCCACCAATTCCACGGGATGGCGGCTGAAATAAGGATCGGCGATATAACAGGTAGAATTTAAGGCGTGAATCGGTGATACTCCTAATATTGGCGGCGATATTTATTCGGGAGGAGAAGGCGACAGTGGTTCGCAGCGGGAGGAGAAGGCGTCGAGAGGAAAAGACGGCGGGAGGAGACGACATAAATAATCCGAGCAAAAAGGGCCGGTGGCTTGACATGCGACGGCGGTTCGGGGGAGAGGGATGGCGGTGCGAAAGGCGGCGAGAGGGGAGGAGAAGCAGAAGCAATGACGCGAGAGGCAGCGGGAGAAGGCTGTGTGAGAGATGAAGACTGGAAGAATTTCACTATTTCACGATGAGTAAATAACCCTAATATAGATCAATGATTAAAATTTAATCATATAAAATGAATGGTTGAGATTAAAACTTAAACCAACTTTTAATGTGAGCACAGTATTTCGAAATGGAGAGATTTGAGACATGCCACCTCATCCTTAGAATAAGGTGGTGTTGACACATCACCTTGGAGAGGTTTGAAAATATATTATAATAAGATTATGTGTCATTGCCTAAATTTAAAATGCGTGGTCTAATTATTTATTTATTACTAATATAATATAATTTGTTGAACATAAAATAAAGTAATAGTTATTGAAGGAAAATATATTAGTGTGTCTTCATCAATAGGTAACTGATGGAGGGCAATATGGTCGTTTCATTATATTCTATGTACTCATCTAAAACCCTAGATTGTAACCTATATAAAGGAATTCATACACAAGAAATAGTGAAATTATCTACTGACTTGGTACGTCCCCAGATGTAGTCATTACTGACGAACTGGGTCAACAAATTTGTGTTCTTATATTCTTCTCTTTATTTCTCTATTTCCTAAAACATGTTATCAGCACAAGTGCACTAACCAATTAGGTTTTAGATTTCCGCAACCTCCCTCCCAATTTCATACGCCATAATCGGAACTGGGTTAGGAATTAATGAAGAGCAATCTCAATTTCTACGGATGGAGATTACATCAACAAAAAAGGATGGGATCAAGCATAGTACAAGTACATGTTCATTAAGAGTGTACAATCCATCCACGGGCATGGGTACGTTCATGTATATAATTTTTTTATTCTTTCTTTCGATTAATATATGTGAATCTGCTATTATGATGAACAATCGGCTCTACACGAACTCGCTTGAAACAATTTACAAATCGGATTATTAAATTTCTATTCATGGGTATTGAATTGATATATGTAGATGCATTCCAGAAATTTATTAATTAATAGAGGACCAATTGCCTTGATCTTTATGCCTAAAAAAAAGATATAAAAAAAATCAAGGTCTGATTGTAGTGACTACTGGTTATATAAATTTCTTGTGCTCAATTTTATTTGCGATTCGTGATTTGCGTATCATAAATTCTATAATTATCTTAATGCAATATGATGATTATTATGGATTTATTATTTGACTTAAATTAACTATCAGCAATGACAAAATATTTAGATTATATGAGCATAGAATTCTTATATGGGAGAGTTCCGTTTTGGTAAGGAGGTTTAACTCCTTTTAAATTAGAATCGCTTGCTGCGGAATAGGCTTGAGAAATATTTGTTGTAGAAATTAGAATTTATGTGAAGAATCCTTATTTGCCTATTATTACTTAATTTGCGGCTTATGTGGTTCACTGGAATTTATGAAAAAAAAATTGATGACTTATTCGTTAAATTGATGTCATCGGTGATATATATATGCGTTATTCGTTAAATTGATGTCATCGGTTATTCGGTTCGATACGATTTGTACGAATTTTTAGTAATATATAGATTCAATCCAAAAAAATAAAAAAATCGATTTAATTTGATATGATACCGTTAAAAGTAAAAAAAATAACAAATATTTTTAATTCAATTTTTTTTTCGATGCGGACTTTGTTACCATTCAATAATTTCCCATCTCTATGAACAACCATAGCCGTCCATGATTGATTTACACAACAAAAATCCATGAGTTTTTTCTCTTAATTTATTCCCGAATAAACCACGTCAATAATTCATATAATTATATACTTAATTGAAAGAAATTATCATCATAGTGAAAAATTATGGTAATAGTTGGACTTTGCAAATGTTGCAATTTTAAACCAACTTTAACTCATATTCTAACTGGCCACCACAAGTAGTAAAAAACGAAAGTTAGCATATATGACGTTAGTGTTTATATTGAACAATATAAATATCTTTTATATATTATACAAATTAATATTTTTTTCATCATATAAATTACACAATATTTTTTACTGTTTTATCAAAAGAAAGTTGAATAAAAAACCTTGGTTAAAAAATTGTGAATCAAAATTGAGTTAAAATGGTACCCGTGCAAAATATTACTCTATCAGATCAAATGTAGACTAGCTAATATATATATATATATATATATATATATATATATATATATAATAGAATATAATTGCCATAAATTTGGTAGGACAAAACTTTTTGCCTAAAAAAATTGGCAAAACAGTTGACAAAAAGTTGGCACCCTGCCAATCACCATGTCAATTTTTTGCCAACTGTATTGCCAACTTTTTTTAAGCAAGAAAGATTTTTTTTTTTTAAAAGAGGGCAAAAAACTTTGCCCTATACAATTTAGAGCAGTTTTTGTATGTTTTTTTATAAAATATTATAAATGAGCCGACTCAACTAATTATGAGAGCATTCCCAATGGTTGGAGGGAAACCAATGTTTGCCTCCAACCATCCAAAAAATCCACCCCAATGGAGCTCCAATTTTGGAAGCAAACTCAACATATGTGAATAGTGTATGTTGAGTTTGCTTAGGTACTATTCAAGAGGCAACTCAATTTTGGTTTTTTTTTTTAATTATTTAAATTATGTAATAGTTTTTTTAGTATATAAAATTCAATATTAGGCAAAAATTACACGAGACCGTCTCATGACATGAGACAATATATATAAATATTTATTTATTTATTATTTTATTATTTATAATATAATGGGACATAAATATTAAAAAAAATTAAATTATTAAATAGAAACACAAATTGTAATTAATTGAAATATAATAAGACAACATTAAAGAAAATACCAAACATTAAATTACAAAATACAAATTTTAAATTAAAAAACACAAGCATGCTAATAAACTAGAACACACAGAAGCATAGCTAAGCAAACGAAATACAAATTAAACATGAACAACATGACTTTTAATACTCTCCAAGATCACTTCCAGATCCTCCGATATTACAAAAATATTGCCCAAAAGGATTTCCAAATTGAGTTTGATTAGCACTTTTTTGCATTATTTTGAATTGCTCATTCCGAAACCATTCACGCCTATTCGGATCTTCAATAGTTGTCAAATCTTTGTCCATAATTTTATCGTCCCTTCTTTGTTCAGCTCTCCTTGCAAATTCATCTATGGCTCTTTTCTGTTGCACATTTGATTCAGCCATAACATCGACAATCTTTTTATTTGTTTCATCCACAGATTTTATAGCACGAAATGAATCAAATATATTAAAAAATATTATATCAATGAATTATAGTGCTTTTATTATTTTATTAAATATATCGTATTTTTTGTGTTTAATTTTTAAAGATTTAAATGTAAATACATAAATTTAATTATATACATATATTAAATAAAATAGAAAATAAAATTGATTAAATTAAGAATATTCTAAGAGAATATTCCCTTTGAGTTAAAATTTGAGTGGAATAGTTGGGAGTGATTTTATTGTTGGAGGCAAACTTGGAGGCAAATTAAATGAATTGGAAGCAAACTCAACATTCACCATTGGGAATGCTCCGAGGAAAAGTGAAACCAAATAATTATTAATTGGCACAATTCTTTTAAGTTATTCGCAAATTGCATTATATTTTAAAATTTTGAATTTTGACAAAAAAATATATATATATATATATATTTTTTTCAATTGTGGATCTTCTCCTATTATATGTGTCACTTATTTGCTAACGAATAATTAATTGTATTAACTTGTTTAGATTTTTATTTGAATGACAACAAAAAATTAATCATTATTTTCGTGTAGGATCAATAAATCTACTCGATTGCAATATAATTTAGGGGGACTTGCATTAGGTGTATTTTGGAAGAGTTTATTACAAGTAGGTGTGCACCTTTTTCAAAATTGCAATGAGGTTAACTTTTTCTGATTTGATATATAATTTTTTTTTTTACTTTTTTTTCAACTTTTTTAAATTTATCAAGTTTTATGTTTAGTTTTTTTATAAAAAAATTCAGACATTTTTCTATCTGCATTTTTTTATTTAATAATTATTCTCGCAAATTTATAATACAAAAAATAATAATATAGTACAAATATGAGCAATAATATAAACTTTTAATTTTACAAATGAATTATTTGTACCATAGTGTAAGATATAATACCATAGTACAAATTTATAATTGGTAGTACAAGAGTGTGGGCATTAGTGCAAATAAATTGTTTGTACTATGGGATTAAACATTAATACCATAATATACATTTTTACTAATAAACAATTCTCTTCTCCTTCTATTCTCTTCTTCCCTTCTCCTCTTTTTCTTCTTCTCCTCTTCTTGTTTGCAACATAATTTTCCTATCATAATTTCTCTATCATAAAATAAACATATAATCCTTCAAAACTCCAAATAATTTACAAAGAATCCAAATTATCATATATGAATAGCTAAACAAATTTCTCTATATTAATATGCTCAATGTTTTCCTTCTCTGCAACAAAAATTCAATTAATGATAACTGAGATCTTATCCTTTTTCTGCCAAAAATTCAAAATTAAAAGGTGAAATTAGGTTTCGAAAATCAGGGTGAAACTAAGGGTTTGAAACCCGAACTGAAACTACATTTCTCCCAGTTTGCCTTCATCTTCTACCGACCAAAAAATTAATTGATGCTCATATTTCTGTAGTTGGATTGCAAAAAAAAAAAAAAAAAAACTCATATTTTTCAACCTCTATTTTTTCCCAATCCCAAATCCCCCGTTTGCAAAACCCTAAATCTAGAACTTACTAGCTTCAAAATCAGGGCAAATCTGAAACTTGGAGCGCGGTAACAGTGCGCGACGCCGTTGTGGAAAGTGTTGTGGCGGTGGACGGAGAGAAATCGTCGTCACAGCTTCGAGGCAGAGTGAAGGTGGCTGTGTTTGGAGATGAGAGGAGAAAAAAATTAGAGAGAGAATTTGGGGGGAGTGTTTCTGAAATGTGAGATAGGGTGGGGGAGAGAGAGAGAGAGATATAAGGGGGGTAGGGGGTGGGGCTGACATGGGTGGGTGGGTGGGTGGTGGGGGCTGATCAAAAATAAAAAAGTTAACCCCTTTGCAATTTAAAAAAAAGGTGGTTAACCACAATACAATTTTGATAAAATAAATACTACACCCTATAGCAATTTTCTCTATAGTTTAAATTGAAATTTTTATTGCTAAGATTTAAAAGTTTCGATTAAATTGCAATTTGTAAAAATAATATAATTTTATTTACAATTAAATTCCCAGTATTATTCACAATTAAGATCGTAGGGCTGTCCAAACTTGTAGTAAAAAATTTAGTTAGACGAGATGGTGTTTAAATGGAGAAAAAATAGTTTGACAAATATCTATAAATAGATTGTTAGTTCTCCCAAGAATCTTGGCGTTGGTCCTTTGGACCTCTTCCATGTATTCTTCCCATCCTTGAAACAAGTGCGTTTGTTTTGATCTTCATGGCTAGCTATCCTTAATTTTGCTCTTCCTCCTGCACTAATTAATCCGGTAATTATATTAATCACATGAAATCGCGCAAGATCTTTACATTTATCTTTATGATCTTGCATTTATTTTCATTCAACTTAATTTTGTTTTAGAAAATTGACCATCATCCTCTCCTTGTTAACAAAATTAGTGGATTCAGAGAAAGACATTGGAAGAAGGACGCAGATGTGTTAACATGTTGTGGACAAGAAGAGAAAACCAAGAAAGTAGGTAATTAAAAAAAGAAAAGAAAAATCAAGAATGGATTTTTTCCGGAATGCAAAATCAGTGAGATTGAGAAGCTATAGAGACAAATATTTGGTAGCTGAAGAAGATCAGGAGGGGGTTATTCAAGAGGAAGAGGGCCAAAAAAAATCAGCAATATGGAATGTGGAATTGGTGGAAGGGAAAAACTTGGTTCGCCTGAAAAGTTGTTTCGGGACGTACCTTACGGCCTCAAGCGCGCTTCTTCTTCCGGGAGTGTCTGCCAAACGAGTCGTCCAAACGTGGCCTTCCTTTTCAGATCCCGCAACGGAATGGGAACCTGTTAGGGACGGAATGCAGGTAAGGGTGTCAATTCCTGTTTTCTGAAATTATTACTTAAAATGCATTTTAGTTGTTTCTTTATATATATATTTTTAACTTAATATACGTTCATCATCTACATTAAATTAACTTTTAGTGATTTTTACAACATAAACTTATTTTTCTTCCTAAAATAAAAAAACTTCCTCTTTTTTCCAATCTCAACTTTAGTCTGTTATTAGTTTTTTTTTTTAAATAAGTGTTATATTCATCTCTATTATATTATCGTTTTGGCTTTCAATTTAAAAGATTTTTTTTTATAATTTGTTGGTCCAATAAATATTCCCTTTTATTTATTTTTCTTGTTATCCTTTATTTGGTTTTTGCGAGGATAAATTGAAAATCAAACTATTAAAGAAAGTTATATATACAAGGATGGAGTGACAATGGGACTAAGGGCATAGAACCCCATAGACTTTCTTGATACACAAAATATTCTAATTACAAGTTTCGTAGTAAATTTTTTATCCCATTACATGTACACACTGATACCTTTATAGATTTATAAATTAAAAATCATAGTATAATATATGATGGTATCAGTGAATGTATGTAATGATATCAGTTTCATACTATAAACAAGTTTCACGGGAAATCTATTCTTTTATTTAAAGACTTACTTGGATTTAATATATCACTTTAGGGGTCTAAATATGCCATTTTTCTATATTTAGTCGGACCCTTGGATAACTTTTCTGTCTCTGTCGCTGCACGCAGGGGCGGATCCAGGATTTAATTGTGGGGTGGGCTAAAAACTAAACACTTCGACACGTTAAAATCTACACATAAAAATATATTTTTCACTTAGGTTGTGCACTATGAGACTTCAAAACATAAAATTCATCAATAAGGCATCACCATCTTGTTACGAAGTGTCGTCTTTACATGTTTTATTGCTAAAAATGCTCTTTCAGTTATATCAGTGGAACAAATAACGTTAAAATTAGAAGAATCAATTTAGTTTAACTTGACGTAGATATTTAGCATTCCACTCTTAGTGAATAATTTACTCAACTCAATATTGACCGATTCAAAAGAATTTTTAAGACTTAAGTCACACTGAAAGGAAAAAACTCAATAGAAACATCAGTATTAAACCTCCAATTATCTATACATAGACTTGTATAATTAACCTATTTAAATACATTTTAAGATGAAATTTCATAACATCCAATTTAATATTGGATAGTAGATCTTCAATTTTTACTTCTAAATCAATAAACAAATTACCTATCTAAATAATTTTAGATATTGCATAAAAATTAAAATATATGACATCAACTCCACAATATTTAATTTTTATGAGCATAAGTTATAAATATAGTTGAAAGAATTCTGTCTCATCTAAAAATTCGAACTTATAGAGAAGTGTGAAATTAAATCATTTAATTATTTCTCTTACACTAGTTAAATAAAGGGTTAATGGCAAAAAAAAAAAAAAAAAAAAATTCACAAATTGTATGACTTTTATCAATTACATCATGAATTTTATTTCTTTGAAATTAACCGTTAAATAAATTATACATATGCAAACACTTGGAAAATACTATGTTCATTAGGTTATAGGCATGAAAACCACATTCGAATTTAACTGCTTTAATCTTTGGTGGATAAAAACAAAAGTAAATGGGGAAGGGATACACACGTTCTAAGAAATTTTAATTCATTGGAGTGTGGACTTAGCATTTTAGTGGACTTTCATTTTTACGATTAAAATTAAAAAAGAAATAGCATATTTTGGGCTGGGCTAATACTTATAACTTAAAATACATTCAATACATAGCATATATATATAAGAGTTGCTTTCAATCAGCACTGGGCTGCGGGCCAGCGGTAGATCCGCCGTATATACTATGTTTTGTGAATATGTGATTAAGGGAGATATTTTAATATAGCCAATTTAGTGATGCATATTGTGATAAGATTAAATAATATGATTGAATTTTTAAATAACTATATATTAAATTAGTCATAATTTGATTTTTGGCCCCTGTGCATACATCCAAATATTTGTGCAATGTTTGTCTCATGTCGTGATGCGTCGTGAAGTGCAGGTTAAGTTGAGATCATTATGGGGCAACTTCTTGCGTCCCAACGGCGGCTTACCTCCGTGGAGGAACGTCGTAACGCACGACATCCCCCACCTCCCCAATTCTCGAAACAAGGTTTTGTGGGATGTTGATGTTGTTGAGAAACTTCACACTCAACCCATCTCCTGGTAATGTCAATGTTTTATTAGCGTGGAGTTGTGATGTTCAACTAGACGTACGCTCATTAAACTGCATTTTTGATCAATTCATGAAATGGAATGTTTGTGTCCTTTATGTTGAGATTTCATTTCACAATATTTGTTATGGTAAAATTACTATTTTGAGATGAGATGAAGTATTGTGTATTTATGAAATGGAATGTGTGTCCTTTGTTCATTCACCTAATCTCTTATGTAAGGGTTAAGTATCTAGTAAATCGGTTTAATCATGCAATTCAAAATAATATTATTTCTTCAATCCACCAAAACTATTCACACTTTCTTTTGTCCACCAAACTTATTCACATTTTCTCTTTTTGAAATAAACAACAATAAAAAATAAATAAATGAATCTCACAATAAAATTCTTTATCAACTTTTTCAATAAAATACTAGTTTTCATCGAATCTTGTATCAAACAGTAAAGGAACATAAATGGTATACGTAGTTGTTTTCATTATACAGAATTATTATCAAACTAATTTATTTTAATGAATCAAATAATATTGTTAAAAAAATAATAATACATACAAAATATAAATAAGTTTCAAGGTAAAATTGGGTCACAATATATTTTACCTAATAATAAACTATAAATAAAATACTAGTATGTATTAGAATATATAAGGGATTAACCAAAACGTATTGATTTCCTCTTTGCCATTGTTCTTGATGATCTGAAACATGACATGGAAAATTAAAAATTAAAAATTAAAAATTAAATGTCACTAAGGTGAAAAGGTTTCAATATATAGCTAGTTTTCAGAAAGAAAGAAAAAAAGGTGAAAAGGTTTCAATTTGTCTTTAGACATTATAAAGAAAATGGAAGTACGTACGTACCGTTCGGTTTTCGATTTCAATTTTCAAAATTTGGAATGGAGAAACAAAAGAGAAGTCTTGTGAATAAAGAAAATTTATTGCAAAGACAGTAACTTTATGAAAAAAAATTTGTTGGCTTATTCTAGTAATTCTCATGTTGGATCTTTCTTTAGTTACTTTGCTCTTTACCTCGTTGCTTTTTAGATATATAGTTGGAACAATATTGAACCTTTTCACAGATGGAAAATGAGGATGGAAGGATTAGACCAAGTATAGAGTAAAACTGGTTTATACATGAATCGCTGAAGGGTATATTTTGTTTTCATTGAAGAGTATTATTTATATTTACTGAAGGGTATTACTGATTTACACTAAAGAGTCTTAGTTGTTCAATGAAAATGAACCAAAACTCTTCAGTGTAAACCAGTAATACTCTTCAGAAAAAACAACTAATACTTTTCATTGAAAACAACTAATATCCTTCAGTGATTCATATATAAACCAATTTCACTCTATACATACTCAAAGGATTAATTCAAACCTCTAAACTCTTCTGAAGTAAACATCCTCTCATTAATTAATATTTATATCACATCCATATTTTTATGTGAGACATATCATAAGACCACTTTAAATTTAATTTGTAAAAATAAGTTTAAGAACTCGTCAATAAAACAAAATGTATTTAGTAGTTCAATATATATTAATAAAGAGATGCTTTTAGTGTAAAAAAAAAAAAAAGTAAGGATATTTAGAAGTTCAGCATATATTGAGTTAATATCAATTTGCAACATATATTATATATTATTTTATCAATTTGCAAAATATACAATTTTTTTAATCAAAATCGCAACATGTACTATACTAAATTTATTTTAATATAATTTAATTATTAAAAATAAAATATTATCCTGAAATTAAAAAAGAATGTTGTAGAGTCGACTCTCATCTTCTCGTGTTCATCGCCCGTGGCTCCCGACTGCCCCTCACTTTAATTGCAAACTCGATAGAAGAATGTTCGTCACTTATATATTGAAGTTTTTTTTATTAGTGTGATAATTAAAATTTTTAAGTTTATGTATTTAATATTGATAAAATTTATAAATTGGTAGCTTGTATTGTGAATTGAAACAATGAAATTAATTTTGAAATAAATATTTCAATAGTATTTGTTTGAATATGTTTGGGAAATATCAATTCGAATATTTGGCTCGAATATTCGTATATTTTCTAATAATACAATATGAATTTCAAATCAAATACAAATCACATATATTATTAGAAAATACTCTATTTGAATTCGATATTCGAAATAATTTCACAAATATGAATACAAAATCGTGATATTCGATTATGTTCATTTACAACCCTAAGTGGGGGGACTCATTTCAAACCATAATGTATTGTATGGACTTGACCCCGTAGGAGTTCATAGCACCCGAGGGTTCGAACCTATGACCTATGGAGAAACATACTCTTAAATCTCTGACCAACTCCTTGGCCCTTGGGTTAGAATAGATTAGAAATGATCATTTCATTTTCAATATACCAATCATACCTTTAATTATTTGATCAATTTTTTTTAGAAATATTTATTGAAAGAATCGTTCGAGTTAAAATATTTTCAAATACTTGCCGACAAAGTATAGAATAAAAATAATTTATGCATAGATTGTTGAAGGATATTAGTTGTTTTCACTAAAGAATATTAGTTGTTTTTATTGAAAACTACTAATATTCTTTATAATTCATGTACAAATCAATTTTACTCTACACATACTTGCCTAGTATAAGGATTTTTTTATTTTTTTTATTTTTTTACTTTTATCGATAATTTCATATTTTAGTAAATCTGCGAAATGTTGTGAAAATGTACAAGCAGTAGAATTATGAGCATATAAATTGTGTACCATAATTTTTCATGGTTTTGGACATGCATATCTGGGCCAGAGTCCTGGAAATCATTAATGCTGGTAAAGTACACATTCATATTTATTAAATACACACTAGAAATTGGGGGTGGGGGCAAATACCAACGGCTAAAAAAAAATGTGTGAGTTAGACAATTTTTTTTTTTTTTTTAACATAATCTGTAGTATAATTTTAATGATTTATGTGATCACAAATAAGAACGGATGTTCTTATTTTATTCTTTACATCAATTAAAAAAAATAGTAAAAATCATCATTAAATGAGAGAAATGTCAAAAGCAACAAAATAATTACTTGATGTTTTAGAGGAATAGAAAAGAAAAATGACAATAAATGACCGGATTAAAGGGATAAAAAAGTTCAAATAAAAACTGATATAATTAAACCGAAAAAACTAAGATATATATGATGTATATTAGAGTTGGTATGTGTGAACCAATTTTACCGTAAAATTGGTTACAACTTACAACTAATACTTTATAGTATAATAGCTAATACTCCTCAATTAATATATTTTAATAAAATAACTATTATTATTTTAAATTAAGAATATGTCTTGCGTGAGACTATCTTACAATGAGACGATACATAAATTGACATGCCGTCCTTTGCGCTTAATGTAGCACAAGTATATACTTGCGCTAAACTCTTTTTCTTATATATTTATTTTTAAAACTCATTAATATATTAAATTGTATAATTAAGATATTACATATACAGATTACTAATCTCATATACTCTTCTTCCAAATTACTGATCTCATATACTATTCATCTCTATATAGATATATTTTCAAGATTTTATAATCAATTGATTTTTTTTAATTTATTTAAAATTTTAATTAAATCCTATGTGACATCCCAAAATATCTCAAATTATACGTAAAACACATTAAAATGCATTAGTTTCCATTAATATAATAACTAAACATCCTAATAATTAAAATACTTGAAATTAAATGTTCTAATAATTAAAATACTTAATATTAAACGTCCTTATAATTAAAATACTTGAATTTTAGAATACATTAAATTAAAAATAAATTTTGATATTAATTAATAATTGATATAAAATAAAAGATTATATAAATATTATGTTTAAATTATATAAATTTAATTTAAAAATAGAATAAAAAATACAGGTAGTGCATATGAATTTAAGTGTATCACTAACTTTGCAATAGTGTAGCTCGAACTTTGTTGTGGTATAATATGAATGGTTGGAGATGGTCTTAGCCACGCCAACTAGGATCTATTCTATACTTTATCTTAAATTTATTTTCTCGACAATCAGTCTAATGATAAGCAAGTCATATTGCGTCCTGCATTTTTTTTTTAATAATATACACTATTATGTTACATGTGTAATGTATTATATAGTACTACTATTACCAATTATAACAGAAACGATCATCATAGCTATCATTTGTTAGTGGATCAACTAATTATGTCGTGCCTCATCAACCATATGTTTTACTTTTGATTATTAAAGGTAATTGACTCTTTCCCTTGCTATCATGAAAGTGAATCACTTTACTACATTTGTCAATGCAAAGTGTTGCTAACTACTAATTTTGAGATCGACTAGTAAATACACTCATTCACAAGGGTCGTTCTTTAAATATATGATTGAATTCGTTTTTCTCTTATACAAAAACCAAATATCACATTTTATTTTATATTATCAGTTAAATTTAATAAGAAAATGTGGCAAAATGATACTTTCCAATTTTCATTTTAAAAAATGTCACTCCATTTATTTTTGGTGAAAATGTTACCGAAAAGGGTCGCGCAGGGGGTTGCACAAGGGTCGTGTGTAACATATTTTACAAAAAAATAAAATAAATGTTGGGTGACATTTTTTAGAATGAAATTAAAAAGTGTCATTTTATCATATTTTTCAATTTAATTTAATATTACATTTACATAAAATTGGTAACACATTTTAGTCAAAATTGATATTATATTTTACTCATGTACCAAGTTGCACGGCGCAATTGGTACATTTAAAATTGGTTAACCCCATACTCTTTCTGGCCCATTTTAATTGTATTTTTAGAGAAGAACTTTTGTTAAAAAAAATAATACTCATTGTTTTTTGTAACAAGTTTTAAGAAGAAGTATTAAATATAGTTATAGTAAAGTGATATGATGTGATGACGAGATAAGAGATATGAATAAAATGTAGAAATATAATATTATTATTATTTTTTAAAAAAACAGGATGTTAATAGTGAAATGGATGATATAGCAAAATGAGAAGTTAATAATAGGATGGAGGGAGTAATCATTTTGCATTAAAGAGAATTAAATATCATATTCCATTTTCTTCATTATACCTATTTATTGCGATAATAAGCATTAAGTAAACAAATTTACTTCATGTAGAAAAATTAAAGTGTAAAAACGATCCCATTATACATATATTCATTGTTATCTAAGGATTGCTAAATTTGTGCAAAATATTTTTGAGCAACAATTAAAATGAAACAGAGTTAGAATTTTGTTAAAAGTTATAGTAACAAATACAACTCCATCTGCGATCAATTTTTACATTGATTTGGGCTCACTTTAAGAAAAAAGTGTGATAATGTTGATGGATAATTTTGTTAATTTTTATTGTTAAAAGAAAATGAATTGAATGGATTGAATGTAAAAATAATGACATTATGTATAAATATATGAATATCATATACTATAATAATAAAATTTATTGTTTTTTTTTAAGTATGAAAAGTAATATGGGAAAAATAAAAAGTAAAAGTGTGGAAGGAGTACAAAAAATTTAAATTTTCAAATACACTTAGTTTTAAATTTGCTACATATATTATTTTAAATCAGTTTTTACAAAAATACAATCACATGCAATATCCCTGCATTTCTTAATTACTTAAAATTTGCACCGCAGTAACAGCCTAGACTAGAGTCGTTGATTCTCTCTCTCTCCATTCCTGCAGCAAAGAATTGTTACTTCCATTCCATGGTTATTCTGCACTAAACCCCAAAAAGCAACTTCTTCTCCTTCTCTCACCATTTCCACTCAAATCCCTCATTTTCAAACTCCATTCTCCAACCCCTTTTCCAGACACCATTCTTGGACTTCGCTTCCTTTTCCACCTTTTTCCGCTTCACACATTGTATATATAGTCTCTCTCTCTCTCTCAATTCAAACCCACAAAAACTCTTCTCCTTTATTTTGAACTCCTCATTCTTCTAATGGAGCTTCAGCTTCAGCTTCTCATTTCCATGGTGGGATTTCTGTTTTTATTGCAAAAAACCGACGCTGAAACCCTTCTCGAAAGCGACAAACGGGCATTGCTTGATTTTGCCAACTATGTCCCCCATTTGCGTCCTTTAAATTGGGACCAAAATGTTACAGTTTGCAGAAATTGGATTGGTATTAGTTGCAGCGAAGATGGGGGCAGAGTAATTTCAGTAAGGCTGCCCGGAATCGGGCTTCACGGCCCCATTCCGGGCAATACTTTGGGCCGGCTATCGGCCCTCCAGATCTTGAGCTTGAGATCCAACGCCATTAGTGGGACCCTCCCCCTTGATTTCGGTGAACTCACAAACTTAACCTCTCTTTATCTTCAGTACAACAATTTCTCAGGCCCTTTCCCTTTGAATTTCTCTGTTTGGAAGAGGAGCTTAAATGTTGTCAATTTGTCCAATAATGGCTTTAATGGTAGCATTCCTACCTCTTTATCCAGTTTGAGCAAGCTTACTTCATTGAATCTTGCTAACAATTTATTTTCTGGTGACATTCCTGATTTGAATATGCCAAACTTGCAGCAGATTAACTTTTCATACAACAATCTTGTTGGTAATGTGCCTAAATTGCTTCAAAGATTTCCGAAATCTGCATTTATAGGCAATAGTGAGTCTCTGTTAGATTATACAATCACTAGCTCCCCTCTAGTTTTAGTCCCTCATGTGCAAAAAACCAAGAATGTAGGAAAGGTTAGTGAGAGGGCTTTGCTTGTGATTGTGATAGCTTGTTCCATTTTCGGGCTTCTTGGGTTCGGTTTTCTGCTGCTCGTTTGTTTACTTAGGCGAAAAACGGGGGATGAATTCCCGGGGAAGTTAGAAAAAGGGGGGATGTCTCCGGATAGGACAATATCGAGGGGCCAAGATGCAAACAATAAGTTGGTTTTCTTCGAGGGGTGTAATTACGCTTTTGATTTGGAGGATTTATTGAGGGCTTCTGCTGAAGTATTGGGGAAAGGCACGTCTGGGACGGCCTATAGGGCGATACTAGAGGATGCTATGACTGTGGTGGTGAAGAGGTTGAAGGACGTTTACGTAGGGAAGAAGGATTTCGAGCAACAGATGGATATAATCGGGAGCATTAAGCACGAGAATGTGGCTGAGCTGAGGGCTTATTATTACTCCAAGGACGAGAAGCTTATGGTGTACGATTATTACAGTCAAGGCAGTTTAGCTTTAATGCTTCATGGTATGTCCCTTTCCAAGAATCGTTTCATTTATGAACTTTCATTATTAACATCAATCTTGATTGCTGAAACGATGAATGAATAATCTTAATTTTTCTAAAGAATTGATGACTGATTTGTTTATTAATTGTACTTTGGCTTGACTGTAAGACTTTTAAAGGTGTCATAATAGCTTGGACTGTTGGGTTATTTAAATATTGAAGCATCTTAGTTGGGGTAGAGGGAATCTCTTGGGCTTTTTATATTTAATCCTTGCAATAATTTGGTCTTAGTATCAGACCATATGCTTAAGATTAAAGAAACACTCTGTATTCCATTATGTACTAACTGCCTATTTGGCTCATTGGTGACTGTTTGAATTAGTTAGTTTTTTCGAGCTTTTGGTTTATTATCATTCTAAGAAGTGTCTTGTGTTGTTTTTCATTCTTGATCATCATGGGTATAATGATTGAGTGGTATGATGTATCTAATATTCCCATTACAGCTGAAACTTTGAATTATTGATTAATAACTTATATTATATGTCTGCTGAATTTCATAATTTTGGTCTATACATGATACTCCCTCTGACCCATTTTTACATTTTTGACTCAGAATAACTGTTTGCACTAATCCAAGAGAATTGAAAATTCCAATTTTACCCTTCTTTGTGTTCTTTGTAATAGTATGCATTAACTACGCAAATTTACTCCATTTAAGTAAACAAAAGGTAAAAATGTCACATTGTCTTGCTATTTAATGACTTTATTATGTCGTGTGGAACATCCTTAACCCTCAGCTATAATGGGTTGGAGGGATATCCTCTTGTATAGACAAAACCACCTATTGTTGATTAATCTTTTCAAATCATTTTCAACACTTTTTTAAGGGAAAAAAATGGATGACCTTTCTGTGACTTGTATGCACTAAAGCTTCTTCTTGTTTATCAACAAGAAAATCAAATAATCAAAATGAGTGAATACTGTCCAAAAATTTGCAGGAAAAAGAGGAGAAGACAGGACTCCCCTCGACTGGGAAACCCGACTAAAGATTGCCATCGGAGCAGCAAGAGGCCTCGCTCGTATCCACACAGAAAACAACGGGAAGCTTGTCCACGGAAACGTCAAATCCTCCAACATTTTTCTAAACTCTCAACAGTACGGTTGCGTCTCCGATCCCGGCCTATCGGCAATAATGACGTCATTGCCCCCGCCACTCGCTCGTGCAGCAGGTTACCGTGCCCCAGAGGTGACGGACACACGTAAATCCACGCAACCCTCCGACGTTTACAGCTTCGGGGTCATTTTACTCGAGCTACTCACGGGTAAATCCCCCATTCATACCACCAAAGGTGATGATATCATCCACTTGGTTAGGTGGGTCCACTCGGTGGTTAGAGAAGAGTGGACTGCTGAAGTTTTCGATCTGGAGCTGCTGAAGTTTCCGAATATAGAGGAAGAACTGGTGGAGATGTTACAGATAGGGATAGCGTGTGTGGTACGAATCCCGGATCAGAGACCTAAAATGTCGGAGGTTGTCAAAATGCTCGAATGCGTAAGAACAGATTCTGCAAACACGGCGGTTTCAGAGGGTAAAACTGGAAATGCGACACCAATGCCCTCATCTCCTGGTGTTTGAGATGTGCTGTTTCTTCGTATTTTCGTCTTGGGAGTTGGGTTCACCGCCTTGGTGACCGTAGGGTATGTTGTGCCTATAGTCTAGCAATCAAGTAGCTACACTTTTGTTGAAATCTGTATGTATGTGGAGCAAACATATTCATTTCATATTCTTGATTACTACTTCTATTTTTGCCCAGTTACATTACATGTATGTTTATCAGTTTGTAACTGCTGACATATTTCTAAGAATTTGATAACCTACGATCGAGAAATGCCATTCTGAATTTTCCTTTTTTTTTTTTTTTTTATAAATGTCAACCACTTAATATTTTGCAAAAATGTCACCCAATCAAGTTAATAATGAGACAATTCAACTATATTTTGGGATGGATCTTGAACTAAATATAAATTAAACGTGTATTTACTTTTTACTCATGTTTCAACTGTGAGATTCTTCCTCCAAACAAGAATTTAAATTCTTCCGAGGCTCGTCTATGTTGGGCTCCCACCTTAATTTCGAGGTAGGTAAATGACGTGTTCCCCACTTTGCATCCAAGTATATCTGCTATTCCGGTAAGAATTTCATCCCCTTCATTCACTCCATAAATCCCTACTATTCCTGTTTTTAGTGAAAAGCCGTTTAACGTTAAATTCAATTTTTTATATAAGAGTTAATTAAAAAAAATTTATGAACTTTATAGTTTTTATCAATTACAACATGAATTTTTAAAGTTTGCAATTCGATGCACAAACTAATTTATTATTGCAATTTGATACATGGTGTAAATTTTCGGCGATATGTACGCTTATATGACAGCTTTAGCCGATACCAAAGACATGTCACACGTCATGTCAAATGCCAAATTTACAAAAAAAAAAAAAAAAAATTTAATATATCAAAAGTCTTTTTTATAAAATATTGCTCAAACACGTTTAATAATGGATCATAAATATTGGTGTTGTCTAGTTTAGATAGAAAAAATATCTTATATCATACTCCCTCCATCCCAGTTTTGTTTGTCCATGTTGGGATATATTAGTTTTGATGATTTCTCAAAACCACATGTAATAGGTTTGAAGCAGTTAGGATTGTATCTTTTAGTTTCAGGTCAGGCTAGGTTGTTTCTCAATAGAACAGGTTATCAGTGGAGGAAGAACTCAGTTGAGAAAGCACTCAGTGGAGGAAAACTCAGCTAAGGGGGAACTTTATTGAGGGGGAACTCACTGACACAGCCTGAGGAAGTCAAGATGACATCACAAAGAGAACCGACTGAAGCTATGTCAGAAGACCTGAACCTGAAGAGAAGCCTGAAGGAAGTCTCACTGAGTATAAACCTGACTATTCTAAGCTAAGTCAGTGGACTACTCAGTGAAGAGTATGATAAGGAGGATCAGTACTGTACCCAGTAGACCCTGAAGGAGTCAGACTACTGAGGTCAAGGAAGTTTGTCATTCAGCGTGATGACAAACTTCTTGGAAAGATCTTCAAGTGTCTTCTGAAGGACAACCACACTGAAGACATTCATGTCTACTGAAGATCATCAAAGTCAGTGAAGAATAAGTCATCTGAAGTCAGTGTACCCTGATCAAGCCCACTGAACCAAAGAGCCGTTGGATTCAGTCCACGTGGACCAATCAAGTCAAGACAGCTCATCCGACACTGACAACGCCGTATTTAATGAAAAGTAGGATTCCCTACTGATAGTCTGGATTCAAATGTGATTCCCTCCAACGGTAACATTTGAATCCACACTATAAATATAAGCATCCAGCTGCGGTTTCGTGTGTGTGTGATAGGAAAAATCTACACCTACGAGCTGTGAAGGTGTGAGAAGTTTTGTGCAATTCAAAGGGAGGTATAAGGAAGCACATCTCACACTTAGGGCACTGACCATTAGAGTCTTCACATATATATTTTGAGTGTCCAGCTTGTAACTCATAGCTTAGAGAGGTTTTCCCAATCTTAGTTTGAGGCTAACACATTGTAAGAGAAAACTTCACCTAGTTGGAGAAACCCTATACTGAAACCAAAACTTGTTGGTGATCAATTTATATCAGATGGATTAGTGACTGTTTTAGTTCGGTTTAAGATCACCAATCAATAACGTGTGATTGATTATCACCGTAAATGATAAATCGAAGGTTCGGGTTGTGGAATCGTAAACACGAGAGTCGAAATCAAATTAATTTCGTATGTGTGTACGTTTAGGTATGTTAGTGTGTGTTTTGGGAGTATTTGTGAATTTGAACTTGTATTTCATAAGCTGGAGAATAACTATTTATAGTGACTAGCAAGCATGAGGTGTCTATGACTCTTGGTCTCCCTAGTCTGCATGCTTGACATGTGTCCTTTGACCTTAGTTTAACCTTATCTAAGCTGAATCTTAGTTACAAAGTCTTATTTGGTCTTATCTCGGACTTCATTGTTGTTCGCCCAGGTCGGCTTAGCTGATCCAGGATGGTTTTTTCATAAAAGTTGTTCGCCTTCTGGGTACATGGCTCAGAAGTTGATCGCCTTTGTGTTTTACACAGATTGGCGTTGGGATCTTGATCCTTTGTTCGTCGACATGCACCTCTTAGGTTGGTAGATTCACCACCTTTTATCAATGTTGCTCGTCATCAGTGACTTAGCAGAATGTTCATCTCTGGTCTTGGGCCTTAAAACCTGTTCGCCAATATGTTGTTCGTCGATAGAGTTGTTCGTCAGTTTATACACTACCTGGATTGATTTAGGCACCCCGACTTGATTTTCTTTACTGATCATCTTTGATTTGAGGTTGGCTCTTCAAAATCCTTGATAAGGCTTTAATTCTTGTTCGTCATTCATTAATTTATGTTCGCCTATCAACAATTGCCCCCTATCCTGGCTATATGTTGCCCCAGACGAACAACTTTGTGGCGAGCAACTATAGTTAGGATATTATACTAGTGTGGATATGGACGAACATCTTTGACCTGGGCGAGCAATTTTGGATCTGCCTCTTCACCTTCCCACGATCTGGGGGATGTACGAGGATGACGTGGGCGGTATAATTGCGCGCCGCCCACGCGCGAGCATTCCCGAGGTCACGCTCCCCTATAATTGCATATAGGTCCCTTGATTTTCAACCTTGCTCGAAAGTAACCCCGTTTTCCTTCAATTGGGTCCATATTTTGGGGTGAATTACACTTTGAACCCCGTTTTTTCTTGGGGTATAAATAGAAGGGGAAACAAATTTTTTCCCACTTTTTCATTTCTTGCTACAGTGCTCCGGCGATTTCATCCTTCTCCGGCGATCTCGAGCTCTTCCGGCGTCCGTTTCTCTAGCAATTGGCTTCTAATTTCAAGACAAGGTAGTTACTTTCTTTCTTCACCTCATTTCTTTTGTTTTTCATCAAAAACCTCTATCGCCGCCGTGTGGGGCTTTGCTCCGCCGTCTTCTCCGACGAAACGCCGCCGTCTGGTTCTTCTTCTCCCTTCTCCTTCCATGTCTTCGCACTCGAGCAACAAATCCAAGGAAACTCTTAAACCCCTCTTCCCCATTGTGGCACACGAGAATCAACTTCCCTTTGAGATCTCTTCGGCGTCAAATCCCCACGTTGATTCAGTTGTTCGTTCAGTTGAGGATACTGGTGCTCGTCCATCGGGGAGGGAAGTGGTGGTCGCTGCGAGCAGAGATTCCGACGAAGACTCTTCGTCCAGCGCTGAATCGAAGGATCCCCAATTCAACGAGTTGACTCGCGATTTTTTTGAAGGGATAGGGTTCCCATCTCCAAGGATGATGGAAAATGAGATCCCCATTGGAGTTGCTCGGCCTTTCGAATGGCGAGCATATACTGAGGAGTATGCGAATCACTTTGCTCGCCCGAAAAGATAAAAAATGGACCTGGTAAAAACTGATTTTCAGGCGAGCAGAATCAAAAGTATCGTCGTCGAAGAGGATCTTGATCTGATCCGAGAGACCTACAAAATCCCTTTTGACATTCATATGTGGGCCCCTAAGAGGAAAGAGAGAGCTGATCGCCCACCTCCAGGATGCACCGCGATCAATATTGACATACTGATCGCTGGTCTAAAGCTGCCACTACCTCCAGTTGTTGGTCGCTTCCTTGAGGTGACCAATCTTGCCATTACACAGATCACACCAATAGAGTGGATGAATTTGCTCGGCGCCATGGCTTTGTTCGCTTTAGAGGGATATGTTGATCGCCTTACTGCGGAGGAAATCAACTATCTCATGACAATCACCAAATGTCCCGTTGGTGAAGAAGGCTACTATTACCTCAAGGTCAGGACTGGACTCAAGATGGTAGAAGGGGTGCCGAACAAGATTAGGGACTGGAAAGAGCACTTTTTCTTCATTGGTGGTGACTGGCGAGCATCTTCCGGTCCACACGGTGGCATTGGGCGAATAAATTCTCCCGCAGCCTATGGAATAATTAAGCGTAAGTTTATCTTTGCTTCCCTTTGAGATCTCCTCGGCGTCAAATCCCCACGTTGATTCAGTTGTTCGTTCAGTTGAGGATACTGGTGCTCGTCCATCGGGGAGGGAAGTGGTGGTCGCTGCGAGCAGAGATTCCGACGAAGACTCTTCATCCAGCGCTGAATCGGAGGATCCCCAATTCGACGAGTTGACTCGCGAATTTTTTGAAGGGATAGGGTTCCCATCTCCAAGAATGATGGAAAACGAGATCCCCATTGGAGTTGCTCGGCCTTTCGAATGGCGAGCATATACTGAGGAGTATGCGAACCACTTTGCTCGCCCTAAAAGACAAAAAATGCACCTGGTAAAAACTGATTTTCAGGCGAGCAGAATCAAAAGTATCGTCGTCGAAGAGGATCTTGATCTGATCCGAGAGACCTACAAAATCCCTTTTGACATTCATATGTGGGCCCCTAAGAGGAAAGAGAGAGATGATCGCCCACCTCTAGGATGCACCACGATCAATATTGACACACTGATCACTGGTCTAAAGTTGCCACTACCTCCAGTTGTTGGTCGCTTCCTCGAGGCGACCAATCTTGCCATTACACAGATCACACCAATAGGGTGGATGAATTTGCTCGGCGCCATGGCTTTGTTCACTTTAGAGGGATATGTTGATCGCCTTACTGCGGAGGAAATCAACTATCTCATGACAATCACCAAATGTCCCGTTGGTGAAAAAGGCTACTATTACCTCAAGGCCAGGACTGGACTCAAGATGGTAGAAGGGGTGTCGAACAAGATTAGGGACTGGAAAGAGCACTTTTTCTTCATTGGTGGTGACTGGCGAGCATCTTCCGGTCCACACGGTGGCATTGGGCGAATAAATTCTCCCGCAGCCTATGGAATAATTAAGCGTAAGTTTATCTTTGCTCGCCTTCGAATTGTGTTGTTCTAATTTAACTTTTATTGTTTGCTCGCAGGTCCTCGACTACTAAAGTGGAATTCGGAAGAAGAGGAGATTGGTGCGGAGTTCCTGTTCACATCTTGTTTGGTCGGCTTGCGCAATAGAGCGGACAGGACCATCCAATACCTAAACGACGAGAAGCGTCAAAGAGCTGTTTGTTTGCTTACTTATCCCCACCACTTGGAAGCACAGGCTGAGGTGCCCCCAGGTATGAAAAATTTCCAACTCCTTGAACCAACTTTGCTCGTCATTTGACTTCCACAACTTGCTCGTCTAACTCTTTTAACTTAACTTCTCTTTTTTTTTTTTAGCCGAGCAAGTTACTGTTGCTGTTCCCCCCTGCTTCGCTCTCCTCGAGCAAAGAGTCTTTGAGATGGCGCCTCCGAAAGGCCGAAAAAGGAAGGGTGACCTGCCCACCAAGGTACTGGGAATGACGAACAAGGCTGAAGGAGCCAAAGTTCCTCGGTCTGCGGCACCTTCTGGCCATGCTCGGCCAGCTCCTCCAATTTCTCCTCCTCAAGGGGGGAAACGCTTAAAGAAAGCGGATGGGACTCCGCTGGCCCAAGATGTCCCCAGTGGTGGCAAGGGGAAGGAGAAAGTGGGCCACAGTCATGCCCGCCCAGAGGGGGATATTGTTCGCCACTCATCCGTCGAGCCTGTGGAGACGACGGGCAAAGCAGGCAAAAGTGTTACCCCAACTCGTGGACCTGAGGACATCACTATACTGGGTTGGGATGAACGAAAGTTCCATGAGTAAGCATATCTAACTTTGTGGCCGGCGAACAACTTTTAAGAACATCTTGTAACTTTGATTTTTTGATCGCAGGTATCGGCCTAACGATCATCCTGGGCGACCAGCTGCGGTCCACCAATACGCCTGCTCAAAAACTCCGGTGAACATTCGAGAGATCCCGAGCGAACATGTTCGTCGGGCTACCGAGTTGATCGCCCGATCGTGGACCCGCCCACTGGAGACGACCGTTTCTGCTCAAAGCATTGCGGACAACTTCCACTTTTCCTTGATGCATCATGCAAACGGCCTTGCCATCGCCCAGAAAGGAATGATCCAGCTCGCCGAGCTCGAAGATGTTGTTCGTCGTTACGCCAGTACTGCTCGGCAGCTGACCGAAGAGAAGGACGGCCTGGTCGGCCAGTATGAGGCCAAAGTTGCCCGTTTTAATAATCAAATCAATGTTTACATTGATTCTGAAAAGAAACACCTTGAAGACATTCAAGGTTTGTCTAAGGAATTGAAAGGCAAAGAGGCCATGCTCGGTGAGGGGGAGAAGAAATTGTCCGCAGCCGAATAAGAGATCGCTGAGCTCAAAGCGGAAGTTGCTCGTCTTCGGGAGGCGGAAGCCAACCTCTTCACAAGCGAGCAACTCGAAGCTGAAGTTCAAGCTCGAACTGCCCCCATTTCCAACCTTGGGTACATTTGCGCCTACGCGGACAGCATCCGCACGGCCGATGCGTATGATTACAAGGATATGGTGGAAGAAATGAGCAAGGACTTGAATGAATTCATGGAGAACTATCCACCGCCGAACAATATTGAAATTCAGCTGGCGGATTTGGCTGTACTAGGGGTTAAACTTGAAAAACTTGACCCCAGTATTGTCATCACTCATCCTCCTCCTCCAGTTGATGAAGGCGAACAAGAGGAAGAGGTGGCTGTGGCTGACGAGCAAAATGCTAAAGAGGCGGAGGATAAAGCAGCTGAAGACCTGGCCCGAGATTTGATCGTTGAACCTCCCGTCGATCAAACTCAAGACCCTCCTCCTGCCGAGCAGCAATAGTTCTTAGGACAACTTTTTTCTTTTCATCTTCTTTGTAATAGTTGTTCGCTCCTTTTGTAGTACTTGACTTCTAGGATCATTGTACTATTTTTTAGGCTTAATGCCTTTTGATTAATGGAATGTCTTTCTCATGTTCGCTCATTTTCTTGTATATGTTAATTGCCTTTACATTTTTGTCAATGCCTTTGCAATTATAACATATAGTGTTGGGCTTTTGTTCGAATTGAACTTTGCCTTTAGTGGAATCAGGGTTCAGCCTTAGGTTCTGTTCATTTTAAAAAACGAACAACCTTTAAGTGGCTTTGGTCTTTAGGTTCTGTCCATTTTAAAAAACGAACAACCTTTAATCGGACTTGTACCTCGAGCTTTGGACTTTTCCTTTTTGACGAACAACTACTATATTTACATTATGAAAAATTTACAAGTATTGTAAGACTGCTCGTCACTAACAAATATAATCTGACGAACAACTTTGAACTAACTAAAACATGCTCGCTTATAATATTTTTGTCGAGCAACTCTGTCTATAAATAAAAGATGAAACAACACCAAACTATACAATGTGCCGAACAACTTTAAATTCTATACTTAGCAAAATTTTCAAAAAATTAGGCAAGTTTTTGGTTTGCCTTGCTTGATTCACTGGCCCCCCAAGACATTTGTTCGCCCAATTAAGAATTTGTTCGTCTCATTGATAGTACTTCTTCAGATGTACAACATTCCAGGAGTTTTGGGCCGACTTGCCTTCCATATCTTCAATATCGTATACACCATTAACGAATTTTTCCGTTATACGATACGGGCCCTCCCAAGTTGGTCCCAATACACCTGGAGGTTGGGCGAGCAACTTTCTTAGAACCATATCTCCAACTCTGAATTCCCTGATTTTAACATGGGAATTATAATAGCGTTCTGCTCGCTGCTTATAGGTAGCATTTTTTAGCTCGGCATTTAATCTTTTTTCTTCGAGCAAATCCATTTCAGTAGCTAGAGCAGAGTTGTTTGCCTGCTCATCAAAGTTGGTCGTCCGATATGTGTTGGTCTTTAACTCGATTGGTATTACAACCTCTGTTCCGAAAGCCATTGCAAAAGGTGTTTCTCCGGTGCTTGACCTGGGAGAAACTCTGTATGCTCATAGGACTTCCGGAAGCTCTGTAGACCAATTGTTTTTGCTCTCCGCTAGCCGTACTTTTAACGTATGCTTGATGATTTTGTTTACGGCTTCGACTTGTCCATTCGACTGGGGATGATAGGGCGTAGAATAATGTTTCTTGATCCCCTACTTCGTACAGAAATCTCTCAACTCTTTTCCATCAAACTGCGGACCATTGTCTATCACGATGGTTTGTGGAACTCCAAAACGACAGACAATGTTCTTCCAAATGAAGTTGATCATTTTCTGCTGCGTGATTTTTAACATGGCCTCTACTTCTGCCCATTTTGTATAATAATCGACTGCCACAATGGCAAATTGAACTCCTCCAACTCCCACCGGGAAGGGACCAATAATGTCCATCCCCCATTTTGCAAATGGCCACGGGCTATAAACTGATATGAGCTGTTGGGCCGGGGTATGAATGTTTGGGGCAAAGATTTGACATTGATGGCAGGTCTTTGCTTTCTTGATTGCGTCCTGACGTAAAGTCGGCCAATAATAGCCTTGTCTGATAGTTTTGTATGCCAAGGCTTGCCCCCCAGTATGATTTCCGCATACTCCAGCATGTATTTCTTCGAGTATTGCTCGTCCTTGCCCCCTAGGCAAACATTTGAGAAGTGGGATTTATATTCCCCTTTTGTAAAGCTGCTCGCCCACCAGAGTATAGCTGGCGGCTTGCTTTGTTAGCTTGGCAGCTTCAAAATGGTTGTTTGGGTTTTCCCCACTTTTTAAATATTTGACTATATTTGTTCTCCAGTCTTCTTCTTCAGTCACTTGTTCATCGAGTTGATTGACATTATAACTTCTCGTTGATGGATCATTCATCTTTGTAATTATAATGTCTGCCAACTCTGCTGGTCCCTCACTTGTTGCTAGTCGGGCCAACGCATCTGCTTGTGTGTTGCTTGTCCTTGGAATTTGTTCAATGAAGACTTGTTCTAACAAGGACATCAGGTAAGCAACAATTCGCTGATACTCGATCATGTGATCGTCTTTTGCTTCGTATTCACCTCGGACTTGGTTCACAATCAATTGTGAGTCGCCAAATATTTGCAGCCGTATGACACCTACTGCAAGAGATAGGTGGAGACCAGCGATAAGAGCCTCGTACTCAGCTTCGTTGTTGGTTGCCATGAAACCAAATTTGATTGCCGAGGAGAATACTTGTCTGTCTGGACTGATTAGAACCACTCCCGCCCCCGAGGCTATATTGGTTGATGACCCGTCAACGTAGAGATGCCAGGGGTGATCAAGTCCTCTCGTTGGATCTGGTGGGAAGGTTAGTTCGATAATAAAGTCGGCTAACGCTTGCCCTTTGATCGCGGTTCGAGGAGCATAGGTTACCCCGAATTGGCTAATCTCTAGTGACCACTTTAATAGGCGACCAGCTGTGTCGGGGCGATGGAGAATTTGTCTGAGTGGGAAAGTTGTTAGTACTTCAACTTGATGATAAAAAAAGTATGGTCGTAACTTCCTCACACTCATGATAAGTGCGTACGCCAGTTTTTCAGTTGGGGAGTATTTGATCTCCGCATCGTGTAAAGCTTGACTGACGTAGTAGATAGGTTGATAAAATTTACCATCTTCTCGCACCAGAACAGAGCTGATAGCCACTTCTGACACTGCTAAGTATAAATATAACTTCTCTCATGGGATAGGTTTTGATAGGATTTTAACATCTCCCAGGTAGTCTTTGAGTTGGTCGAACGCCTTTTGACAGTTGTTAGTCCATGTGAACTGTCCTTTCTTGATAGCTTCAAAGAATGGACGACATTTGTCCCCCGATCTGGATATGAACCGATTCAATGCTGCTAGGCATCCCGTAAGCCTTTGCACTTCTTTTATTGAACGTGGAGGTTGCATATCCACGATCGCTTTAACTTTTGTTGGATTGGCTTCAATCCCTCGTTGACTAACAAGATGGCCCAGGAATTTTCCTGAATGAACTCCGAAACTGCTCTTCTTTGGATTCAACTTCATGTTGTAGTGTCGAAGGATTTCGAACACCTGGGTCAAATGTTGAAGATGGTCTTCCCTTCGGGGGCTTTTGACTACGATATCGTCCACATAGACTTCTACCGTATCACCGATTTGTTCGTCGAACATCTTGTTCACCAACCTCTGGTATGTTGCTCCGACGTTGATGAGGCCGAAGGGCATTCTTTTCCAACACAACAAGTTTTTGTTTGTATAAAATGCTGTGTTCTCTTGATCGTCTGGATGCATTGGAATTTGATGGTACCCGGCAAAGGCATCCATGAATGTTAGCATTTCATGACCTGCAGTCCTGTCCACCAACTGGTCAATGTGGGGGAGTGGAAAGTTGTCCTTCGGGCATGATGCATTCAGATCTGTAAAGTCTATGCATAACCTCCAGGTTCCGTTTGGTTTCCTCACAAGGACTGGGTTTGCAACCCATTGTGGACAGAGTGCTTGTCGGATTAGGTCGTTGTCTAACAACTTCTTTACTTCTTCGTTTAAAGCTTGATACTTGTCTGGGCCATATTTTCTTCGTGTTTGATGGATTGGCCTTTTTGCTTGATTGATATTGAGCTTGTGACAAGCATGTTTTGGATCTATCCCCACCATGTCTGCATGAGACCAAGCAAAAACATCTAGATTTTTGCTGAGGAACTCTTTCATTCGGGATCTGTAAGGCTCAGGGAGCTCAGATCCTATGTATAATTCAAGATCCGGGTTTTCAGGATTAACTTTGAACGCCTCCAGCTCTTCAACTGGAGTTGCTCGTCGTTTTTGTCCTTTCCACTGAGGATCAAGTATTGGTTCCTCAGAGTTGAAATCATTTTCGATGTTCATCGGCTCTGCCCCCAGGCGGGGATCTAGATCATCTGTTGGCCCTGATTCGTTGTTGTTAGTCAACACCTGGCCCTCCAAGCCATCATATGAATGTTGCTCGTCACCACCCCTTTGTTGTTCGTCAGGATGATGTTCCTCCTGGGTGGTGAGGAGTTGTTCGTCCAACACCTGCTCGTCATGATGTTGTTCGTCAGTATCCATGTGGTCTTCCTCTATGTCCATCATGTTCTCCAGTATGGATGGTCCATCAGTAGGATAGCTAGTTGTGGCTTCCATCATGGATACTGATACATGTTTGGCCTGCAACTGTAAGAGACATTCCCTGGCCTTTCTTTGATCTCCTTTGATAGTACCTGCTCCACTTGCTGTTGGGAATTTCAAACAATAATGGTAAGTGGAACATGCAGCTTTGAATTCATTTAAAAAGGGTCGACCAAGAAACCCATTATAAGTTGAATCTTGGTCTACAACCAAGAAGTCAACCATTCTCGTAATATTTTTCTCGGGTTCGTTGGCCGTTACAAGTTGTACTGCTAAAGTAACTATTCCCAATGGGTCCGTTACATCATTTCCAAAGCCTATTATTCTGTGAGTCGTATCCCGAATATAGCCCAAATAATCTCCAAGATGATCGAGCGTCTTTTTAAATAGGATGTTGGTGTAGGCTCTGGTGTCCACCAACAATCTGTGGACTCGTGTTCCCATAATTTTTGCACATATTACGAGCGAATCGTTGTGCGGAGTTAGGATTCCTTCCAAGTCATTTTCGGTAAAGGTCAGTTCCGCTGTCTGCATGATAGATGGTTTGACCCCCATTTCTTGGACTTGATCGATCGCTCGTAATTCAGCCTTTCTTTTTCGGTTGGAGATTGGTGGTCGTCCATCAGAACATCCTACTGCGGGACCTGCAGGTTCCATCATATACAAATCTTCCAATGGATGAGTAGGAATGGCAGGAACTGGTCGTGCCGGTTTATTGTTCTTCTGGGGTTGATCATCTTCGTCCTCAGAGTTATTCTCCCGGACTCTCTTCCCTGGTTGTCTTTTGACAAAGTCGGAGAGCTTTCCGTCCTCGTAGAAACGCCATAGCTGTCTGAGTAAATCTCTACATTCACTTGTAAAGTGCCCCACGCTTTGATGGTAGGCACAATATTTGTTAGGGTTGAGTTTGCCAGTGTCTTGGTGAATTTTCCGGGGAGGGGAGAGCATCTCCTTATCCTTTACATTTTCATAAACAGTATCGACTGACACTGTTAGCACCTGATTCAACTTTTCTTTGAGTTCTGTCCCTTCAGTGAACGCCTTCATATTTTTAGGGACTCGATAGCTTGTTGCACCAGGTTTCTTGTTGTTCTCATTGGGATCAGTTTTGTTCTCCCCCAAGTTTGATTGTAGAGCCTCATGCATGGAAACGAATATGCCGGCTTGATTCCTGAATTCGGCATAACTTCTTGGGCACTTCAGACGTACCTTTTTCCATAGCTTTGATCCTTTCTTCAACCCAGCCATAACGACAACGATTTTCGTATCTTCACTGACGGGTTCACCTTCCAACAACACCTTGTCGAACCTTTCCATGAATGCTCGATCTGACTCGTCATCATTTTGTTTTAGGTCCGACAATCGATATTTTTGGGACAAGTATGATCCCACCGTTGAGAAATGGGAAAGGAATTCTCAACTTAGTTGAGTGAAAGAGTGAATAGATGCTGGTGGCATCGCCGAAAACCACTTGTGCACCCGATCCCCCAAAGTTAAGGGGAAATTTCGGCATTGAGTGGCGTCGCTGGCTCCCACCGAGACCATATAATCTGAATACTTCGTAAGATGAACTCTGGGATCAGCAACACCGTCATACTGTATGCCTGCTGTGAACTGGACCTTCTTCTTAATCGGGGCTTTCAGAATGGCAGGTGATAGTGGTGAGGATGGCAAACTAGTTGTCCCCACACCTCTTTGTTGGTCCAGCTGTCCTTGCATATTCTCCACTGCCCTTCTTAAACTTGATAGCTCATCCAAAGATGCCCCTTGACTTGGAGGCTGTTCGGCGAGCAAAGGTACCAACATTTCTGCTCGTCGCAGTCCCTCACTTGGAGTGGGCAACTCCTGGAGCTGTTTTCTAGGGTTGCTCGCCGCATTTGGCCCTAGACGTCTGAAGGCAGATTGAGAGAGTCTCTCATGAATTGACGGGCGTGGTTGCTCAAATGTTGCTTGCCCGTGTTCAGCTTCCTGGCGACTCCTGTTGCTGGGGTTGGCCAGTCTGTCCTGGGCACTGGAACGAGTTGTTCCGTGGCTCGACATAGTTGTTCGCCCGCGAGCAGATTCAGCCTGGCCCTCTCTTGGTTCAACCATCTTCTCTTTGTCTTTATCCCGCCTGACCTGGGCACTGTTCACCTCATGTTGCTCGCCCCTGGTTGACCTAGCCCTAACAACTTCCACAGGTCTGTCTTTAGGCCTTACTAGTGAAGGCCTATTCTGATCTTGCTGTCTCTGTAGAGATTGGAGAGCAGCAATGGTTTTAGCTAATTCGTTAGGGTTGTTCGCCAGGGCCTCCATTTCAGGTGGGAGGTTATGGGTTATGGCTGTGTGTTGTGATCTATTCACATGTCTAGGATCACGATCTTGGTGGTCGGCCGACGAGGCTCGGGTGGGAGATGCTCTCCTTGACAAACGTGATGCTTGGGTTTCCTTGGATTGAGGCATTCCGAATTAATTTATCTTAATTCTTATGATGAAGAACACTAAGAACACCAAGAACACTTTTGTTTGAATCTTCAAGTATTTCTTGAGGTTTTCTTTGAATCTTCAAGTTTTCAGCTTGAAGTTCTTGAGTAATCACACTAATCGAAGGTTCGAACCCTCCTTATAGCGCCAAATTGTTGGTGATCAATTTATATCAGATGGATTAGTGAATGTTTTAGTTCGGTTTAAGATCACCAATCAATAACGTGTGATTGATTATCACCGTAAATGATAAATCGAAGGTTCGGGTTGTGGAATCGTAAACACGAGAGTCGAAATCAAATTAATTTCGTATGTGTGTACGTTTAGGTATGTTAGTGTGTGTTTTGGGAGTATTTGTGAATTTGAACTTGTATTTCATAAGCTGGAGAACAACTATTTATAGTGACTAGCAAGCATGAGGTGTCTATGACTTTTGGTCTCCCTAGTCTGCATGCTTGACATGTGTCCTTTGACCTTAGTTTAACCTTATCTAAGCTGAATCTTAGTTACAAAGTCTTCTTTGGTCTTATCTCGGACTTCATTGTTGTTCGCCCAGGTCGGCTTAGCTGATCCAGGATGGTTTTTTAATAAAAGTTGTTCGCCTTCTGGGTACATGGCTCAGAAGTTGATCGCATTTGTGTTTTACACAGATTGGCGTTGGGATCTTGATCCTTTGTTCGTCGACATGCACCTCTTAGGTTGGTAGATTCACCACCTTTTATCAATGTTGCTCGTCATCAGTGACTTAGCAGAATGTTCATCACTGGTCTTGGGCCTTAAAACCTGTTCGCCAATATGTTGTTCGTCGGTAGAGTTGTTCGTCAGCTTATACACTACCTGGATTGATTTAGGTACCCCGACTTGATTTTCTTTACTGATCATCTTTGATTTGAGGTTGGCTCTTCAAAATCCTTGATAAGGCTTTAATTCTTGTTCGCCATTCATTAATTTATGTTCGCCTATCAACAAAACCCTCTAGTCAGGTTTGTTGGTTGAGGTTAGATAGTGAGTTAGGAAGGAGGGAAGCAAGGTCAATGGTTGTATTGATCTGGGTGCACCTTGACACGTTAAAAACAAGCCAATCCTTAGTGGATTCTCCTGTTAAATCAGGACCGTGGACGTAGGAGCTTGAATCTCTGAACCACGTTACATTGTGTGTTATTTACTGCCTTTAGTATTGCTTAAGTACTTGCTAAACGATTTAAATGCATGCTCACTGAGAGTATTTCGAAAGTAGGAAAAGAAAATTAGCTAAGTATTTTAGTCAGGGAGAACCAATCTCACTGACAAGCTTAAGCATGCACTCGAGAGTCCAGTCTCTCGAGTCACTGCTTTGTTTAGAGATGGAGTCCTCAAGTCAATACACTGACTTGAGAGCTCTGACTCTAAGCATTGCAGTGACTTGAGTGCTGAACAAAATCGAATTTTTTTTTGTTCCTGAATTCCCATTTTTTGTTTTTTTTAAAGTATAACGGGACCATCAGTCCATTTGTCAAAAAAGGTCTATCTCAATTTTGTTTTCTCATCCCTAAAATGGAAATAAAATGATTCACATTTATTCATTTAAATACTATTTTATTCACCATTCATCATTTCCAATACTACTTTATTCATTTAAATACTAAAATTCAACTCTTGCATTAAACTCCGCGCACAGTCAAACGAACAAACAAAATTGGGAAGGAGGGAGTACAAACTTGTACAAATAGAAAACTTTTTTTTTACTATCTTTCACTATTATTAAACCTTGTTTAAGCAATGTTTTATAAACCAAGTTTTTGAAATTTAAAAAAATTAAAGTTTTTTTTTCCTTTCTAAATTTGATATTTGATGTAGCATGCATGTGACATATTTTTTGTGGCGGCTTTAGCTTCCACGTAGTATTAGTATCACCGAAAGTTTACACCATGTATAAAATATCCCAGAAATTTACATCATGTATCGGATTGCAATAATAAATTAGTTCATGTATCGAATTGCAAACATTAAAAGTTCATGTTGTAATTGATAAAAACTATAAAGTTCATGAATTTTATTGCAATTAACCCTTTATATAAATAAGGATAATTTTTCTGTATTAATAGAGATCTTTTAAAAAATACAATTGAGTTGCACGGTGAAATTGGTGCATAAGAGACTTACTCATATATATAAAGGAAATTAAAAAATGAAAAATTATACATTTCACAATATTTTCTAGGAATGAAAGTCGCTCCACATTTTGAGAGGAATGATACATTCCCTACTTTTAAGAAATGAATCTCATTTTCAAGGAATCATCCATTTCTACCAAACATTAATTTTTCGTTCCATTCTCATTCCCCACCCTCAAACCTTCCAACAAAGCACACCCTTATATACAATATTAAACAGATCAGTTCTATGCAGTATGCTTTAAAATCACACCTGTTTCTTTCTAATTCCTCCCTCCCAACACTGCTTTTTCCTTGTGTGAGCCCTTTCTTCTTCACGTGTTCAGATTTTTATTAACATATGGTTTTTTTTTATCTTATTATGTTATTCATCTCTTTAAAAAAAAAACATTTTACATTTTGTATTGGTTTTGTTTATGTAATAATTTTTTTTTTCATATAATAACACATTTGTATTCATATAGTAACATATTTTTCAATATATTACACGTCTTACTATAAAGACAAGTATGTGTTACAATACAAGCACATAATTGTCTTTATAGTAAAAATACATGATTTTTGTCAGCATGTTTTTGTGTTTGTCTTGTTAACTTTTTTGGAAAAATCCGATTGATTTGAAATGACACACATTATAAGGACAATATAATTTTTTTTTAAATCTTAAAAGCTAGTCCCTCTGTGTCGTGATTATTTGCACACTTTTCTTTTCGATTCGTTCCAAAATTAGTTGTACACACCCAAAATGAAAACTTCACACAATATTAATACCCTTAAAACATCACTTTAAAGTCAATAAAACACACTTTCAACTATTGAAAAGTCAATAAAGCATTTTTTTTTAAAAAAAAATTTATACACAAAGAAGTGTGCGAAAAATGCTGGAATGGAAGGAGTTTACTATTTTTCAGAAATTATATTTTTTCTTCATTAATCGAAACATCACTACAAAAAATGTGTGATTTGAAGAGGGTATTTAAAGAGGGAAAAATAGCCCTCGTATTTGAAGAGGGACTACACGAGGGAAAATACTAAACTAGGGTTTATACGAGGGATCTTTTTCTGTCGATAAAAACGAGGGATTTCACGAGGGATTTTGGATCCCACGATAATTTCACGAGGGTGCAGACGAGGGAATGCACCAAAAGAAGGTACACGAGGGAATATATCCCTCGTCCAGTACCGGTTGTCAGTACACGAGGGAATATATCCCTCGTCCAGTACCTGTTGCATGTACCCGAGGGAATCTAACCCTCGTCCAGTCCCGCTCCTATTATACGAGGGATTAAAACCCTCTTTAATTTGAATGTGTCAGTTCACGAGGGATTATAAACCCTCGCCCACTGTTCATGTCAGTTCACGAGGGATCCAAACCCTCGTCCGCTTTGTGCAGGGTGGCAGGGAGCAGGTTTGACCGAGCAGTTCACGAGGGATGCTAAACCCTCGTTCAAGTCCTTATACATTATACATTTCAGTCTCTTTTTGTTCCAGTAACTATCCGAAGCAAGAGAGAAGAAGGAAGGAGAAGAGAAGGAGAAGAGAAGGAGAAGCAAGGAGTTCCGGATGCTCCAAAAATACTCCTCCAATTGTCGGACGTGTTGTACACATTATTGTGAACATTCTACGGTAATTTTTTTTATTTTAATCGGTTTAATTTTTAATTTTGAATTTGCATGCAATTAGTGTGAATTATTCTCTATTTAGTGTAAATTATATATATTTAGTGTATTTGTTATTACATTGTGTAGAATTAACTAGCTATAATTAGTGTAAATTACTAGCTATTTATTGTAAATTAATTAATATAATAATATACCTAGCTACGGAATTAGCTTATAATTATTTAATTTTGTTAATACTTGTTGCTTATGATATATATAGGACTAGTTTATTTTGTTGACTTATAATTTTTTTGTTGTAGAATATATGTGCGCTCTGACTTGATTAATTTTAATTAATTAAGTCGGAAATGGATGCACGTAGGAATTTTGATTAATTGGGAATACGGAAAAATTAAACGAAACTCTGTCGAGATTTTTAGAAATAATTAATTAATTAATTAATAGGAGAATAAAAAAAATATCAATTTTAGGGTTTTTAGTATTAATTCATTAATATGAAACAGATTGATATGGATTATTCAAGTCGTTTACGTTGGATGTATGGTCCAAGATCGATTAATGGCATGATAGCTCCTGAATTTATTAGTGGACTCGATTCATCCGTAGACTTCGCTACTAGTAACCCGAATTGGATGAATCGAGGAAAAATTAGGTGTCCCTGCAATAAATTTAGATGTCGGAACAAGACGTTTCAGTACCCCGATGATGTGAAAGCTCATTTGTATAGAAATGGTTTCATGCCAAATTATTACAATTGGGTTTTTCACGGCGAGGAAAATTGGGGTCAAATTCCACATCAATACATTGATCAGGCATCGGCTTCTCACAGGACGGTTGATGAGACAGTAGGATCTAGCTCGTACCACGATATGGTCACGGACTTAACTTTCGGTCCCCACTTTGGAAATGTGGATGACGAGTCGTCGGTTGAGGAACCCCCTAATCAGTATGCTGCACAGTTTTATGATATGCTTCGTGCAGCGGATCGGGATTTGTATCCTGGATGCGATTCACACTCGCAACTGTCATTCAATGCCCATATGCTGAACATTAAAACTGAAAACAGACTATCTGAAAGGGGTTATAATCAAATCGTTGACCTGGTTCGTGAGATATGTCCTCCGGATAATTTGGTGCCCAGAAAGTTTTCCGATAGCAAACAGTTGATGGGTGAGATGGGGCTTCCTGTGGAGAGGATCGACTGTTGTGCAGGGAATTGTATGTTATATTGGGGTGCAGACAGCGATCTTGAATATTGTAAGTTTTGCGGTCGGCCACGGTTCAAACCCGCTAGACGCGATGTGAATGGTCGACTGAAAAAGAAGAGCCCTTTCAAGGAGATGTTCTACTTTCCCATCATCCCTAGACTGCAAAGATTGTATCAGTCCAATGCAACTGCGAATGATATGACATGGCATGCAAGTTGCTCTAATAATGACCAGTCTGGTGTTATGCGTCACCCTGCAGACTCGCAGGCTTGGAAACACTTGGACCAGTCGTATCCTGAATTTGCATCAGAAATTCGGAATGTGAGGTTGGGCTTGAGCACCGACGGTTTTCAGCCGTTTGGGCAGTCGGGGAAACAATACTCCTCATGGCCCGTGATACTGACGCCGTACAATCTACCGCCATGGATGTACATGAAGGATCAATTCATGTTTCTTACGGTTCTGGTGCCTGGTCCAAAAAATCCAAAGGATAAATTGGATGTATTTTTACAACTATTAATCCGTGATTTGATAATTTTATGGGAATATGGAGTGGTAACGTATGATATTGCTACAAAGCAGAATTTTTTTATGCGGGCTGCACTAATCTGGACCATAAGTGACTTTCCAGCCTACTCGATGTTGTCTGGATGGAGCACATCTGGAAGGCTTGCTTGTCCATATTGTGCAGAATACACGGATGCTTTCACTTTGAGGCTTAGTCGAAAGCAGTCGTGGTTTGACAACCATCGTAAGTTCTTACCCAGATATCATCCGTATTGAAGGAACAAGACTGTATTCAGAAAGAACAAAACAGTTGATGATGATCCACCACCCATCCGTACAGGTGTTTCGATCCTTGAGGAAATTAATTGGATTGGATTTATGAAAGTTACGGAAGAGGGTGCTGATGCTCACAACAAAGTTCTAGATGGGGGTTGGAAGAAGAAGAGCATTTTCTGGGATTTGCCGTACTGGAGTACGCTGTTGATCCGACACAATTTGGATGTGATGCACATCGAAAAAAATGTGTTTGATAATCTCTTCTACACGGTGATGAATGTGGAAGGGAAAACGAAGGACACAAATAAATCTAGGGATGAGCTCAATGAATATTGTCGTCGACCCTCGTTGCAGAGATGTCCAGATACAGGAAAGTACCCCAAAGCTGCTTATTCACTTGATAAGAGACAGAGAGATATTGTTTGCAAGTGGGTAGATGAATTGAAATTCCCTGATGATTATGTGTCCAACCTATCTCGTTGCGTAGACTGGAGCAAATTGAAGATGTTTGGGATGAAGAGTCATGATTGTCACGTGTTTATGCAGAGACTGCTTCCAATTGCTTTCCGTGAATTACTGCCGGCCAACATTTGGAAAGCTATCACTGAAATTAGTTTGTTTTTCAAGGAGTTAACATCTAGGACCATTACAGTGGAAAACATGACTAGGTTGGACCATGATATCCCAGACATCTTATGCAAGTTGGAACGAATATTTCCACCCAACTTCTTTAATTCAATGGAGCATCTACCTGTCCATCTTGCATATGAGGCAAAGATCGCTGGTCCAGTACAATACAGATGGATGTACCCATTTGAGAGGTAATCTATTAATTTACCTGTTTATTTTTAATATAATCTCGTTTGGGAATTACAGTAGCTCATCCGTGGACCTTGAATTAGGTATCTTCACAATTTAAAGTTAAGTGTGGGTAACAAGGCGCATGTGGAAGCTTCAATTGCAAATGCTTATTTAACAAAAGAAGCATCAATGTTTTGTTCCCATTATTTTGAGGACCATGTGCTGACGAGACGACACAATGTACCTCACAATTTCAGCGGTCGTGAAGTACCCGAAGCAGTTGAAGGTAATCTTTCGATATTTGTGCCTTCTGGTACACATCTTGGAAAGAAGGGTAAAAGATGGATTGTAGACTTAGAGAAGCAAGTTGCCCACACGTATGTGTTACTAAATTGCAATGAGGTGCAACCGTATATTGCGTAAGTTAACCTACCTCTTAGTGGAAACTTAAGTTGTTTTTGATCTTCTAATTTGTGCCTCAATCATATGTAGTGTATTTTTCGAGCAACTACTGCTTGTTCAACCGAATCTATCAGGTGCTGAAAAAGACGATGTGCTTCAAATGGAATTTGCGTCGTGGTTTGAACAACCTGTATGTGATATATATGTATAAGTAACTTGTTATTATTAATTTTTATATATAATGAAATATATCGTAAAATTTTAAAATATAGGTGGAGAGAAATCGTATTCAGGATCAGTTTATACGTGCTCTTGCGGGCGGTCCTAGCAGTACTGTCACCACGTACCCTGGGTATTACGTGAATGGTTTCAAATTTCACACACGAGATTATGGTGCCTCTAAAGCAACTATGAACAGTGGAGTTTGCATTAAAGGAACAAACTATGATTCCAATGAAAATTATTTCTATGGGATACTCGAGGAAGTAGTGGTTTTGGAATACCCTGGACTTACTGAAAAAAAAGTTGTTCTGTTCAAATGTCAGTGGTTTGATCCTACTGTACCGAGGGGAACAAGAATACATCCTCAGTATAAACTCGTGGACATTAATCCAAGAGGACGGTACGGTCGTTATGATCCATTCGTGCTTGCAAGTCAAGCTACTCAGGTTTACTATTGTATGTATCCCGGTGCATCTGTCCAACCGGGTCGAGAGTGGTGGGCAGTTTGCACCACCAAGGCGCGATCCTTAGTGGAAGTCGATAGAAAGAGTGAACCAGAGCTTCCCCCATTTCAAGAGGACGATATAATATCTCAGATGAATGTGCAAATAGATGATGATCCTGTCGTTTTGGCTGATTTTGACGCTGCACTAATTGAGGTAGAGAATGAAGAAGAGGAAGAAGGTGAAGAAGATGTTGAAAATAATGAAGAAGATGATGAAAATGATGAAGAAGATGAAGAAGATGATGATGAAGAAGAAGATGAAGAAGATGAAGAAGATTGATGAATTCTGTATTTGTTGTGTTTGTTTGATGTATTGATGTGTTTGCTTGTTTTAATTAATTAATGGATTCTGTATTTGTTGTGTTTGTTTGATGTATTGATGTGTTTGCTTGTTTTAATTAATTAATGGATTCTGTATTTGTTGTGTTTGTTTGATGTATTGATGTGTTTGCTTGTTTTAATTGTTATGTACATACATATTTTAATTTTACATTATATTGTTACTTAATGTATTAATTGCTATGTATATAGATGGCTGGAGGTAGAAGTATCCGTAACTTGTTCGGTGGCCGGCGATCGTCCTCTCGAACACCAGAGTCGGACCAAGAGAGAGAACCGGTACAACTCTTTTTAGTTGTCCCAACCAAAATATCTTGTACACATGTTATAACTGTACATAATTGTTAAATACAGATGGAAACATCGGAAACAAATACAGGTCGACGCAGCTTTTGGGGATCCTCCTCCCAAACTGGAAGAGTACCGGTTCCTGATTTGCAGAATCAGAATGAAGAACCAGATATGGTTGAGGATGACCCCGTCGTTCCGGAAACTGCGGAAGAGCTCACCAATCATGCACCTCGTCCGAACCGGCTACGCATCTATATGTATCACAATGTGTATGTTAAATATAACTTTATCTTTTTTATTTAATTTTATTAAAATATATATATCAATGTGTGAAACAAAGTTTCTATAGATTGATGCCCTCGAATGCTGTTTTGAGGTTGATTCGGAACATCATGTCCCGTCGAATGGAGATGGGCGGTTTCACTTATAAGCTGGTGTCAGAAGGAAGGAGGAAAGAGTGGTGGGAGACATTCCAGGTAATTGTCTACATCCTTAAGTATGTAGTATTATATGTATGTCTACATTTTTACTTAATTAAAATAAACGTGATTGTATATATTTTCTTCAGAGGGAGACCTACTAGGATCCGACGACAGAAAATACGGTGGTAATTAAAAAGTTGTTCATCCAGAGGTGTAGAGAACGATTCTCGGATCTCCTCAGTCTTTGGAAGAGGATCCATCGACGTGAAGGAAAAAACCCACCGTGGGAGCCGACATTCTGGACTGCACTACTCGAGTATTGGCAATTACCCGAAGTCATTGCCAAAAGCAATCAGTGTAGGACAAACCGCTTATCTTCGGTCGGAGAAAGAGGCCCCTCAACACACAAAGGAGGGGCAAAAGGAGCTGCACAATGGACTGAGGAATACGTAAGTAATTAATCCTGCACTACAACATAGAGAGATTTTAATTACTTTATTATACATAACCCGAATTTTTTGGAATACAGGAGAAGAAATATAACCGGCTCCCAACTGAATGGGAAATTGTGCAACATTTCCACAACTGTGGGGAAGGGGAGTACACGTATGGGGGAATTGCTGAAATAATTGTAAGTGTTTTACATTAACATTAACAATATAAATAACACGTTTATATACTTTTTCATTTACATAATTTTGTATGTCTAGGGCTCCGTGGAGGAACGAGTCTCGCAATTACCGCCTACAGCGGACGAAGATGAGCGCTTGAACCGATTGAGTCAAGCGTATGCTGAGACAGTGAGGCCAGAACACGGAAAAGTTAGGGGTCTCGGTCAAATGAAGACGATGCGCATACAATCTGGCCCAGGCGGGACATCATCTGGCACACACGTTGGCGGCTATGACCAAAGAGATGTTGATCGCTTGTTGGCTGAAGAGCGCGCGAGATATGAAAGAATGCTGGCGGAGCAACAGAGACAGTATAACGAAAATTTGCGTCAGGAAGTGCACAACCAGATGATGGCGTGGATGCAAGGACATCAGTGAAACCTACCTAGTAGGTTTTCCCAACCAACTACTTCATATCCTCCTTACCCAGCTTATCCTTCTTATCCTTCCGCCCCTGGTTACGCCCCTTGTCCTCCCACCGGTCCTTCTAGTGGTGTTCCTCCTAGTGGTTTTCCCGCCGCCCCTTATCCTCAGGCCTCTCCTGCTCGTCCTCCAGCTTCTGGTCCTTCCCCGTCTCGTCGTAATTCCATATCTCCAACTGGATTTGTAGACCTACTTGAAAGAGGTGCATATTCTTGTTACCCTCCGAGGGGTAATTATTCTGGAAATGAAAGAGGTGGTGGTGATGATGATGATGATGATGTGAGATAGATGTCATGAATATTTGATCGTGTTTTTGAACTATATATGTTGGTTTAAGATTTTACTGTTTATTTAGAATTAATTGTCTGGATATTTGAGCATGTGTGGATATTTTAATTGTTATGTCTGGATATAATTGGAACTATATATGTTGGTTTGTTATTATTATTATTATTGATTTTAGTGAAAAACAATTTCAAAAATATTTATTTTAAAATTTTATTGATTTAATAAAAAAATAGACTTTATATGTGTATATGTGTACACATATATATTAGTAAATAGTGAAAATAAATATATGTGTATTAGTGTATTAGTGTACACATAATAGTAAATAGTGAAAATGAATTTAAAAAGTACTTTTATTTTATTTTATTGATTTTAAAAAAAATTAACGATCAATATATGTGTATATGTGTACACACATTAGTAAATAGTAAAAATAAATTAAAAAATATTTATTTTTAAAAACAAAAACAATCAATATATGTGTAATAGTGAAAAATAATTAAAAGATATTTATTTTAAAGTTATATTGATTTTTAATAATATATACAAGTGATAGTTTAATTTTATATGTAATGATAATTTTCATATAAAATATAAAAAACAATTAATATTAAGTAGTATTATATTTAAAATATAAAACAGAAAATATATTAAACATATATATTACACTTGAAAACATAACAAGTAAATAGTCTTGCCCAAGCGGCATGGCGAAACACGCAAGACCTCCGCATACATGGAGGTCGCGTGTTCGAAACCTAAGGGAGGCGAATTTCGCCTATTATATGTTGAGAGTAAGGTGTGTGGGTGCTAGCCTAGTGGATCCGCGGGAGAGGGTCCGGGCCTGAGGTCGTGGGTTCGAAACCCACGAAAATAAAAAAAAATTCGGCTGGGACTACGCGAGGGACTACACGAGGGAATTTCCCTCGCCACGTCAGCCGAGGAAAAATTCCCTCGCCCAATGACAGCTTGTCACGTCAAAGATGAATAGGGATTTAATTCCCTCGCGCACATTTCCCGAGGGCATTAAAGAGGGATATTTCCCTCGTGCCCCTTTCCCGAGGGTTTAATTCCCTCGCCTTTTCCGAGGGCTTAGCCGAGGGAAATTTTGTCGAGGGATTTTTTCCCTCGTCTGTTCCCACGCGAAATCCCTCGTTAAAACCCTCTCCATTTTTCGAGGGATTCGTTTTTCCCTCGTGTACAGATTGGCGACGAGTATTTTGGAGAGGGAATAAATCCTTCTTCAATACCCTCTCTATCTTCGATTCCCTCTTTAAAACCCTCTCCAAAACCCTCTTTAAATCCACTCATTTTTGTGGTGCATGTTACAGTAAAATCTCGTGAAATTAATACTCGATAAATTAATAACCTCGCTAAAACTAATAATTTGTCCGGTCCCAAGTTGGGACCAGTACAAATTTAGGACCCAATCAATAAAATTATAAGATAATAATTTTTCTGAGATCCCAGTGTATATATATTGGTCCCGACGAAACTATAAATTGATAATTATTAAAAATAATCCATATATATATATATGATGCACTTGAATATTCTTAAGACAACTTAGTAAAATAAGAATCTACTGTAACTTGCTTATTCTTGAACTTCAAATTTATGTTGATCTCTTCTTTAAATCTCCTTACTGCACTCAATAGTTGTGGCGTTGTCTTCTCGTACTGCAACAAAAAGTTATGAAGAGTTGTCGATGCTTGCAATGCTTCTTTTGTGTGTGATTTACCAAGATTCCAATGGATAAATATATAGTGCTGACTTCTATCCATGATTCAATGCACAAATGTTAGTCCAATGAACCATATTTTTGTATTTTCCAAAACCAATTAATTTAAACAAGTCATTCCAACTTCCACGTGAGTTTGTGTTCATGGAATTCTACTAGTACATTTGTATTTTAACTTAATTTTCATCAATAACTATGCATGTATACTTAAAGTTATTCAAAGAATTTGGAACTTTGAAAGTCAACTGTGCATATACGTTAAAACCTCTTTAAATTAATAAATTATTAATTTATCGATATAATAATATCTCTATAAATTAATAAAATCCTTCGGTCCCAACATTATTAATATATAGAGGTTTTACTATATATAAGACTGTTCACACAAGACTTGCCTTTTGCTTGTATTTAATTTTTCTTGTGATTTTTTGTCTCAACTCTGTTGATCGAGGGACAAACTTTGGTAAAAATAAAGGTACATGAAGAAATTGTTGAAAACAAAATAGAAGAAATTTCAGTAAAAGGGCAAAATATGCTAGTGAAAGAATTCAATTGCATCTAAAAGTTCGAATAATAAAAGGGCGTAGATTTATTTTTTATTGGTAAAGAAAATTAACTTCTATAATGAATAGAGGGGTATGAGACATACACCATTACAACTTATTCACAACACTTTTCCTAACACCATTCTAGCTAGGATTGTAGAGCCAATCTTCAAAAGAAAAGTTAAGTACACCAAGTATTTTAGTTCAATCACTTAATTTCCCTAACACTCAGTGTCACTCCCGGGGAGAATTATCAACTTTTTCTCTTTGAATTGGTTCAACGGGTGAACAATTTAATATTAATTAAGTTGTTTTCAGTGGAAATCAAACTCAAAATTTTTAGATTTGGGGTAAACCTTTTGGTACATATACCAATTTTTATTTTTTTTATCTAAAAACATGAACTTGCATAAAGGTGTGAAATTAATTAATTTATTTAATTTCTCTAACGACTTAGCATAGCTTTTTCAACTAGATAGATTAAATACTTGGATCAGTAATGGAATTAGAAATTTAAGGCTACCATTGGCGGATTTTCTAATATGTTGATTGTTAAAGAGAAAAATGCTCGAGCAAATTTAGTAGTACATTATAATAATCAAAACAATTTCCTCAAAAAAACTTGCATGAAAACAATAAACCAACACATAATATTATAAGAATATATAATTTGATTATGTTAAAAAAAAAAAAAAAAAAGTCTATTTATTTGACTGAAGCATTCTAAATTATGTTCAATTACAAAACTCTATCGTAACATAACATCAATAGCAAAAACGCATTACAAAACAAGTTAATAAAATATCCAACCCAAAATATAATAATATATAAGTTAAAAGAAATTAAATGTTAACAACGATAAAGTACATGTTGATAAATCTGAAGTGTGATGAAAACAAATAAACCCGCATAACCAAAGGTTGGGAAAAACTTATGTAAACCAAGTTTACAAAAAGATTACTATATAATTCAATATTTTTAGCAGATAAAGTAATAATACATTTGAATATACAAATTAAGTAATACACTTTAGAAAATCCAAAATCAAACATTTTATAAAATTAATGAAACTACATATATATAAGTTACCAATTCTCCCTTTAAAATTTTGTTTATTTGGTTTAATTCGTTTGATAAATTTAACTCTAAAGCTAATGCATTAGAATTTGAAAAACAGGGCTTTTCTTTCGATGATCAGAGTTGGAGGTGTGTTTTTTGTCCTAACGTTGATGAATCTGTTGAAAATTTGTTGATTTCGCGTCTTGTTTCGGCCCAAATATGGATGAAAGTGTGTGAATTGTTGGACGTCTCTTTTTAAGCGATGTCAAGTCTCCAAGATATAAACGATTATATATTAGATATATACAATAAAATCAAAAAAATTCCCTGCAATCAAAGTGTATTTTAAAGAGTGTGTATAGAGTGAAATTGGTTTATATATGAATCATTGAAGGGTACTAGTTGTTTTCACTGAAGAGTATTAGTTGTTTTTACTGAAGAGTATTACTGGTTTACACTGAAGAGTTTTAGTTCATTTTCACTGAATAACTAAGACTCTTTAATATAAATCAATAATACTCTTCAATAAATATAACTAATACTATTCAATTAAAACAACTAATGCCCTTAAGCGATTCATGTATAAACCAGTTTCACTCTATACTTTGTCTATTTTAAATCATACTACCTCTATTTTGAAATATCTTTCACACTTTCCTTTTACGTTACAATACCTTTCACATTAAAAAAAAAAAAAAACCACTAGAAACACCACCTTTATAATATCCACAAATTGACAAAGTATGGAATGAAAATGGTTCATACATCTGAAGGATATTATTTATTTTCACTAAAGGGTATTACTTGTTTTTACTAAAGGGTATTAGTTGTTTTCATTGAAGAGTATTTGTTGTTTTCATTAAAGAATATTTGTTGTTCTCATTAAAGAGTGTTAGTTGTTTAGAGAAAATGAACTAACACTCTTCATTATAAACAACGCATACTCTTCAGTGAAAATAATTATTATTCTTTAATGAAAATAATTAATAATCTTCTATGATTCATATATGAACCAATTTCACTCTATACATACTCCCACAAATGTATACAAATGTTTGAACCCACACATACACAATCCTTTTTTTTTTTTGGCTTTATATATAAATTATTACAAAATTACCACTCAAAACCCCAATCATTATTGTCTTTCTTATTTGCGTGTCCTCTTACACGTGAAATGTATTCCGGGAAAGAGGGAGTACTAATTATTATATTAAAAAAATGCAAATTGTTATATTAAATATTTTACGGATCCTATATCCATAGAATAATCCATATTTAGAAAATGGATCCCCATCCCCTTCATCGCGACCACCACACTTTCGCTCATCCCAGCGCGCCAACAGCCCCAGGCAGCCACCCCCAATTTTCCTTCCCCCATCCCAGCGCCAACAACACCTCAAACCCCCCCCCCCCACCCACCCACCCACCCACCCACCCACCACCAACAGCCCTGTAAGTTTGTTACTATATAGTTGTACTATGATGAAGCAGGGATCGAACATCAATTTTTCTTTAACTTCTGCAATTTCCCCCAATTTTTCCCAGAACAAATGAAATTAGGAAAATGACTTTTGGATTGCTTTGAATCCATATTGGATTTACTTTGTAATTTCTCCGGTTAAATTGTCCAAATATGTGTTACTATTGGAGCAAGTGTGTGTTACTATTGGAGGAAATATGTGTTACTAAAAATATATATTATTATTGGAGCAAATATGTGTTACTATTGGAGCAAATGTATGTTACTGTTAGAGTAAATATGTATTACTATTGGAGCAAATGTGTGTTACTAAAAATATATGTTACTATTGGAGCAAATGTGTGTTACAAAAAATATGTGTTACTGTTGAAACAAATGTATGTTACTGTTAGAGTACATATGTGTTACAGTTAGAACAAATATGTGTTACAACAAATATGTGTTACAATTGGAGCAAATGTATGTTATTGTTAGAGTAAATAAGTGTTGCTACAAATGTGTGTTACTGTCAGAACAAATATGTGTTACAATTGGAGCAAATGTATGTTACTATTAGAGTAATATGTGTTACTACAAATGTGTGTTAATGTTAGAGTAAATGTGTGTTACTAAAAATATGTGTAACTATTGGAGCAAATGTGTGTTACTGTTAGGGAAAATATGTGTTACTATTGAAGCAAATTGTGTTAATGTTAGAGTAAATGTGTATTATTGCAAATGGGTGTTAAAGATAGAGTAAATGTGTGTTACTATTGAAGCAAATGTGTGTTACTATTAGAAGAAATATATGTTACTATTAAATCATAGTGTGTTACTATTAGAGTAAATATGTGTTACTGCAAATGTGTGTCAATGTTAGAGTATATGTATGTTACTAAAAATATGAGTTCGGAGGAAGACGTAAGAGTATATGTATGTCGAAAATATGTATATGTTAGAGTATATGTATGTCGAAAATATGAGGTCGGAGGAAGACGTAAGAGTATATATATGTATATGTTAGAGTATATGTATGTCAAAAATATGAGGTGGGAGGAAGACGTAAGAGTAGAGGAAAATGATTTGCAAAATAGAGGGAAGAAAAGCAGCAGATCGGTCAAGCCAATACAAATAACAGAGGCTTCTCATCAATTCTGGGAAATAGGGAAAAAATATTGGGCTGGAAGGTGATGACCAAGAGATGTTGGAAGCTTTTGCCAGGTTGGAAAACACAACTGGCGGAAATACTTCAGAGGGCAAGGAGTCGTTACCTGTTCCTGCTTAATGAAGATTATCTCGTACAACATAAGAGGAGTGGGAAGCCGGGTGAAGAAAAAGGAGATCCAAGGTATGCTGTTTAATTTTAAAGCGGATGTGGTGTTTATTCAGGAATCCAAACTTGAGGTGCTCAGTGATGATATTTGTCATGCGATTTGGGGTAGCAATAATTGTGGGTGGGCGGGTAGGGGGGCGATCGGTCGGTCGGGAGGGATTATTACACTGTGGGATTCCAACAGATTAGTTTGTTCTAGCTGGTGGCATATGGAGGGAGCGGTAATTGTGAATGGTGTCTGGGGTACGGAGAGAACCAGATGTTGTTTGATTAATGTTTATGCCCCTGTACTCGTGGAAGATAGGAAGACTTTATGGGAGAGAATATTGCTAATTTGTCAACAAAATATGGATGTTTGTGTATACATTGCGGGGGATTTCAACTCGATACGATTCGAGTTCGAAAGGGAAGGAACGAATGAGACAATAAATTGGGGTGATATCAGGGCGTTTGATGGATTTATTTCGGAAGCACAATTGATTGATCTACCATTGCATGGGAGGAGTTTCACGTGGTATCGACCGAATGGGAAGTGTAAGAGCAGGCTTGATAGATTTTTGGTGAACGAGGTTTGGATGGAGATGTGGCCTAACTCGAAACAGAAAGGATTGCCCAGATCAATATCTGACCACTGCCCTTTGATCCTAGATATCAACTCGGTTGATTGGGGCCCTAGACCGTTCAGATTTATAAATGCCTGGGTAAATCATCCGAGTTTCCAGGAAACAGTAGCAAAGTTATGGAGGGAGGCAAAGGTTGAGGGTTGGGCTGGTTTTGCGTTAAAAGAAAAGCTCAAAGTGGTTCGAGAGGGTCTGAAGTGTTGGACTAGGCAAGTGTTTGGTGCAATGGACGAGAAGATTGGGACACTAAAATCTGAAATCCATCAACTTGATATGTTCAATGATGTGTTTGGCTTAGAAGAAGAAGAAGTAAAGAGGAGAAGATGGGCTACGACAGAGCTGTTCACAAATCTCAGGTGGAAATATAGCCTATTAGCTCAAAAGGCGAGGATTAAGTGGCTAAAAGAGGGGGATTTGAATACTGGTTTTTTTCCATAAATGTATTAATCAAAGGAGGAAAACAAATGAGATTGTTGGGTTGCATTTGGGAGGAGTTTGGGTAGAAGAAGTGGCAGAAGTGAAAATGGGAGTTAAGAGTTTCTTCGAAGAGCATTTTTCGAAAAAATCTGGCAGCAACGGAAGGTTTCAATAAATTATCAGAGTTGGACAATTTAATGCTAACAGCCCCTTTCCTCGAGCAAGAGATTAGAGAAGCGATTGATGAGTGTGAAAATTCTAAGAGCCCAGGGCCTGGCGGTTTCAATTTTTGCTTTATTAAGGAATGCTGGGAGGTAATCAAGGATGATATTATTCGTATGTTTGAGGAATTTCATCGAAATGAGAGGCTGGTCAGGGGGATCAATTCATCTTTTATTGTGCTTATTCCTAAGAAAGAAGACGCATGTCAATTAGGAGATTACAGGCCCATATCATTGATCGGCTGCATTTACAAGATTCTAGCTAAAGTGTTGGCGGGTCGGCTGAGAAAGGTGATGGACAGTATCATATCAGAAAACCAAACCGCGTTTGTGGCAGGGAGATTAATCCAGGACGGTGTGGTAATACTCAATGAGGCCATTGAAGAGGCAAGAAGACGGAATACTGGTAGGGTTTTCTTCAAAATTGATTTTTCAAAGGCCTATGACTCCGTCGAGTGGAGCTTCTTGGATGAGATGATGGAGCGGCTGAATTTTAGTCACAAATGGAGAAGATGGATTATCGAGTGTGTGTCGTTAGCTGCTGCCAATGTGTTAGTTAATGGCAGCCCGTGTGGTGAGTTCAAAATGGAAAGAGGGCTACGCAAAGGAGACCCGTTATCACCATACTTGTTCTTGATCATGGCGGGGGGGCTGAATATGATGGTTAACAAGGCTGTTCAGAATGATCTCTTAGAAGCGGCTGAGCTGGGGACGGAAAAAGTGAAGGTCCCACTACTCCAATATGCCGATGATACAATCTTCCTGGTATCAGACATCGTGGAAAATATGTGGACAATCAAAGCTATTCTAAGGAACTTTGAATTGGCGTCCGGGCTTAAAATTAATTTTGACAAAAGCAGCCTGATCGGTATCAACATAGAGGAGGAGAGATTAGAACAAATGACGTCAATTCTGGGATGTGTGAAGGAAGAAATATCATTCAAATACTTGGGGATAAGAGTGGGGATGAGGAGAAAAAGGACTGCGGAATGGGAGAATTTGATTCATAAGGTGAAAACGAAATTGACATCACTTGAACACAAAAAGCTTTCCTTGGGTGGCAGAATTACAATCCTTAAAGCGGTATTGTCGTCTTTACCTATTTACTTCCTCTCTTTTTATTTTTTACCGAAAAAGATCCTTGCAACGCTGAACTCTTTATTTAGAAATTTTTTGTGGGGAGGGAAAGTGGGTGAGAGGAAAATAGCGTGGTTAAGCTGGGATATTGTTTGTTCTACTAAAGAAGTTGGGGGTTGGGGGTTAGGGAGGTTGGGTCTTTTAATAAGGCGTTAATGGGTAAGTGGTTGTGGAGATTTTTAGTTGAGAGAGAGAATCTGTGGGTAAGAGTAATAGATTCGATTCATGGTAAGATTTCGGTGAGGAAGGGTGGGGTGGGTGGGGAGAGGTGGGAGAACGGGCTGGTGGAAGGAGGTGGTCGATGTAGGATTGGGAGAAGAGGGTGGCTGGTTTGTAAGGAGTATTGTGAAGAAATTAGGAGATGGATGGTTTACAAATTTTTGGAATGATGTGTGGGTGGGGGATAGGTCTCTTAGGTGTTTGTTTCCTAGATTGTATAACTTGAGTATAGATAAGGAGAGAACTATTAAGGAGATGGGGTGTTGGGAAGAGGGAGTGTGGAGATGGATATTGAGGTGGAGAAGACCTTTATTCGAGAGGGAATTAATAATGGTTAATGATCTTCTTGTGAAAGTGGATGTTTGCAGGTTGAGGAAAGATGAAAAAGATTCGTGGATATGGAGCCTAGAAAAGGGAGGAAGATACTCAACGAGCTCAGCATATCAAAAAGTGTGGATGGATAAGGCAACATCGAGAGGTGGCCTAAGAAGAAGAGAGGAATTCGTGAAACTGTGGAGCAAGGCGGTTCCAAATAAAGTTGCTGCTACGGCATGGAGATTGCTACATGATAGACTGCTAACAAGAGATAATTTAGCAAAAAGAAGAGTTTTGGACGGTGAGGCAGATCAGAGTTGCGTTGCTTGTGGAAGTGAGATTGAATCAACAAATCATCTTTTCATTAGATGCTCGATGGCTCGTAAAGTTTGGGAGAATTGTGTGAATTGGCTCAGAATACCAACAGTTTTGCCAAATAAGGTAATTGATCACTTTCTCCTGTTTTCGGGACTATTCAAGAAAAAAAAGGAGAACATTTTAAGTATTGCTTTATGGGAATGTATTGTATGGACTATTTGGAAGGCAAGAAACAAAACAATTTTCGAAGATTATCAGATTGAGGCAGACAATATTTTTGAGGAGGCAAGAAATAGAGTATGGAGTTGGCTATTGGTGAAACAAGTGATTCATTGTAATGCTTCGTTGAGAACGTGGTTCGATAATCCTAGACTTGTTTTTTACTGTTAGTTCTGGTGAGTTTCATTGAATTTTTGTAACTGATGTAATGGCATTGCTTATGCCTTGTTGATTGTTTCTTATTAATAAAAATTATTTTGCCTGATAAAAAAAAAAACTAAAAATATGAGTTACTATTGGAGCAAATGTGTGTTACTGTTAGAGGAAATATGTGTTACTATTGAAGCAAAGTGTGTTAATGTTGGAGCAAAAATGTATTTAATGTTAGAACAAATGTAAGTTATTGTTGGAGCAAATATATTTTAATATATAAAACAATAAATTTAAATTTTGAAGGGATGAGAAATAAATTAAAAACACATATTTGATCTTGTAAAAATATATATTTGTCATTATTATTATTTTAAAGTAGAATTTTTTTTTTTAATGGCTTGTAACACACATTTGCACATATAGTAACATACATTTTGCCTATACTGTAACAAAATTTGGGAGCGAAAATCATGAAATTTGACTTGCGCGAGATTTTGGAAAAAAAACCCACCAAATCTGCCCGACCCGGCCAAGATCAGAGAATTTTTACCTGGAGCGACCCGACCCATGATATTTTTAATATTTGCCTATTTTAGGTATATTTCACATATGAAATATTTCACAAGAGAGTTCCTCTTAAAAAAAAATACTTCATCTGTCCCTCTATAATTTTCACATTTTTCTTATTGCGATTGTTTAAAATAAATTGCACAATCCAAAATAGTAAATTCTCTACAAACTTCATTCTCATAATTAAATTGGGCCCACACATAAATTCAATGTAATTTTTTTTTCCTGTATAAAGATGGACAAAATTGTTCCTCAAACCCCAACCAATTTATTCACTTTCTTAATTTGTGTACCAATTTTAAGGTGTAAATTATTATAGGACAGATGGAGTATTAGCTTATTAATATTAGTAATTGATTTCACTAAAAAAATACTTTTGGTATGTATCCTTGTATCATACTCTCTCCGTTCCACAATTGTTTATATACTCAATTTTTTTTTATAAATTTCATCATCACAATATTCACATATTTATAAAAAAAAATCATTATTTTTTGCCTTTTGGACCCACTCTACACTCAATCCAACCAATATTTTTACATTACATACAAAGATTCACCAAATTATCCCTCAGACCTCTCCTCATTACACTCTTTAAAAAAATAAAAAATATGTCCACTTTATAGTGCAAACATTAATGGGAACGACAATACAACTGGTGTATAACAATATCATTAGTTCTTATGTACTCATATTTATTAGAAAGAAAAAAAGAATGAGTCGTATGATATAACTAATGTAAAAACAGCAGTCTCATTTGCTTAAAAAAGAAAAAGAAAATTATAGTATATTACCAACGAAACTGATATCATGCCCACCGGTGGGCATTAATATAATATATTCACTGCGAATGTGATATTGACAAATAAACAGATAAAATCTATCAATAAAAATTATAGTGGACCCATTGCTTATGTGTCAATATCATATTCGCGGTGGATATATTATATTGTGTCCACCGGTGGACATATGATAATTTCTGATATTACCAAATCTCTATAGGATGATGTGTCAGCACAACATTTCTCTTAAGCTGATGTGACACCTCTCAAATTATTTCATTTCAAAATCATGCATTCTTCTTAAAAGTTATTTTAGACATGTTTTAAATCATATTAAAACTTAAGTTACATCATATATTTAACACTTTTAATCTCAATAATACATTTTATTTTATATCTTTTATAAATATCAAATCTCCATTTAGTTTTCATTCTGAGTCACAACCCTAATCCTCATATATTCTCTTCATTTTCTCATTTGTTGTCTACTATGTAAAAAAATATGATTTTAGTTTTTGTTCTTTTGTTTGGATTATTTCTATAATTTTTTGTATAGATCATATCCCTCTTTTTTTGCAGGTAAATTAATTTATTATGCACATGTAGATGATTAGGCATACATTAAGAGAAAATTATATGAGCATCAAATAGAGTTGAAGATCATTCGAGCATATTCAAATATTATTTGTAAGTTTCTAAAGTATATTCATATTCATATCTTTATATTCGTATTTTTTTTAGAATCCACCAATAATAATTTTTTTCTCTTTCAATAAAATTTTCTCACCGCACACCTACAATTTTGATCCAATTATTATTCTTTCACGAATAAGGTGTGTGTTATTGGTGAAAGCTGATTACATTTTATGTTTCTTTGTTTTGTATTGCAGGTAACCTTAAGGTGATGTAGATTTTTTTTTTTTTTTTTTTTTACGGTTGAACGATTTATCTTCTAAATTTTTTTTTTTTAAAGTTATTTTTGCAAAATATTGATATATGTGAAATTTTTGTAGTAGGGAATTGAAACATTTTGGAAAAGATATGTCACTGAAATAATGTATGATACCAACAATTTTATACCACCAAATATAATATCTTGCCTTCAATAATAGATTGTAATATAAAAATTTATTTTTGGATTAAATTATGCGGCTAAAATAGACTATTAAAATGTAATATTAAGATATTCTTTTCTAGACTAAGATTTTGATTTTTCTTTTATATTTTTTTAAAATACAAATATTAAAAGAGTATTGTAATTTATAAATAAGTAAAAGGTTGTTATATTTTATATAATTAATGTGTATATTTTTTCTTAAAATATGTGGAATAACTTTTTTATGGTTAAAAAATTATAGTGTTGGCAAAAAAAAAAAAAAGATATTAGGTTTCTTTTCTGACAATTTAAGTACTATAATTAAAAAAATATCTTACTCTAAAATACAAAATCTGAAAATATTTTAATCAATGAAAATAAAATATTTACGTAAAATATAGAATATTATTTTAAATATTATATTAATGCCAGCAAATATTTTTTCACGATTGAATGATTTCTCTTCTAAAATATTTAGGAAGTTATTTACAAAATATTGATATATGTGAAATTTATAGGAGAGAATTGAAATATTTAAGAAAAGATTATTGTCATGATACCAAAAAAATCTTGCCACCAAATATAATATCTTGCCTTCAATAATAGATTGCAATACAAAAGTTTATATTTGGATAAAATTATGCCGCCAAACACAAATTCTAGCATGCACTTGGATTTTAAACTCAATTTTGATTTTTTCAAAACATACCGAATTGTGTACTTTTTTAGAGTTGGGGTATTACTAATTACTTTTTGGAGTATTACTGATTACTTCTTGAGGTATCAATGATTACTTCTTATCTATTTGTATATTTTTCAAAAATCAAGTGCATATCATGCATTCAAGTGCACACTAAAACCACTCGCTGTCAAAATAGACTATTAAACTGTAAAATACATATATTCTTTTATAGACTAGAATTTCGATTTTTCTTTCATATTGTTTTAACATACAAATATTAAAATATATTGTAAATGATAAATAAGTAAAAAGTTGTTATATGTTATGTAATATATATATATATATATATATATATATATATTAAATATGTGGAATAAGTTTTTTATGGATAAAAAATTATAGTGTTGACAAAAAAAAGTCATTAAATTTATTTACTGACAACTTAAGTATTATAACTTTGAAAAATATATTACTTTAAAATACAATAAATTTGAATATATTTTAATCAATGGAAATATAATATTTACGTATAATATGAAATATTATTTTAAACATTAAATTAATGCAAGCAAATCTTTTTTCACGATTGAACGATTTCTTTTCTTTGATATTTTTGAAATTTATTTTTTGCAAAATAAGGAATTGAAATATTTCGCAAAAGATATTGTCATCGAAATAGCATATGATTCCCAAAAAATATTGCAATCAAATATAATATTTTATCATCAATAATAGATTGGAACACAATTTTTTCTTTTAGATAAAGTTCTACTTGCAAAATTGAATTTGAAAATCTAAAATATAGATATTGTTTTGTAGATTAGGATTTTGGTTTTTTGTAATTTTTTATTTTTTTGCAAAATATGTGTATATGTAAAATGTCTAGGAGAGAAATTGAATAAAAAAAAATAAAGATTAGCGTCTAAATGTCAATTTTTATTGTTGAATTGTTTATTATAAATACCAATACATTAATCAAGAGCAACTCTCTTGTGCACGTGGTGTATGGTGCACTCACTCAACAATTGACCTTATTTACACTAAAAAGTTTGTTCCGATTACACTGAAAAGTGTGGTTAGATTACAATTAAACAGGATCAATTGTTGAGTGAGTGAACCGTGCACTTGGTGCATATGAGAGTTTGTCATTAATCAATTGTTCTCACACAAATATCTACACAATATTTCATTTTAATTATGATTCTTTTTTGTCAAATGCTATTTTTATATATGAAATGTGTAATTTTATGTTAGAGTTAAACTTTTGTATTCGATTGTTATTATATTTTCATACCATGGGGGGAAATTGAGCATGTAAGTATACAAAAAATGTAATTTTTTAAGTAATATTGTGTTATACTAATTTATGATTGAATGTGTGAATTAGTTAATATTTTTTAAATTTTCTATTTATTCATGTTTAGTAGTACTTTTTATTGTTCGATGAATTATAATTACAATTTTAATATTATATTAAAATTATTAGATATTTAAAAAATATTAACACTTATAATTTAAAATAATAATAACAATTTTTTTTCAGTACACAAAATTCGCGGGTACGGGATACTTAATATATATATATATACAAAAAATATGCAGGACATTAGAACGTTATCATGGTGTGGATACAGAGTTACATCATGTCACCAAATTTAGATGATGAATATTACCGTTGATGAAATTAAAAATATATATGATTCAGTTTATTGGTGTAGAAAGAACAAGGGTTAGGTAACGAAGAATGTCTATATTAAAGGTAGATTATCATCGCATGGTTGTAATAAATAGGTTAGAGAGACATTAGATGTACGATTCATTATTTTGGCAGATCCATTATTACTTCATATGATATACTGGAATTATTATTGACCTAACAAAATCAAATTTTTGTTGGCATCTTAATTTGTAAATTCATTGTCAATACCTAAAGCATTAAGTTGCAATTATTAAGGCGAATTAGTAATTTATTGGTACATCATATCTACTCACTAAAATTTGGATCTATCGGTATATGATTATATAATGATGAGGTACGGATCAAAAAATTTACATGCTGGCCACAAAACAAATACAAATTTAATATAAAATACATTAAAAAAATTCCATTATATAAATACCCCAAGTTAACTACAATTAAAATCTACAAGATTTCATAAATTGAAACATTTAGACTATTGATTCATTATCAATAATATCAAAATAATTCTCTTAGGTGATTTTTTTAGTTTTAAGCGAGTTTTAAAAATTGATTTTTTGAAATCCAAGGAAATTTAAAATTTATATATTTTTTTTGTTTTGTTTTGAATAAGGTAGATTTTAACTTCATGATATAAAAGTAAATTATGTTGTATAAATTATTTATATGGTTGTAGAATTAGCATTTAAAAAATTTGATTTTCAAATCCAAACTAAAAATGAATTTTAAAATGCAAAATCTAAATCCGGAATTTTAAAACTAAAAAAGAACATATCCTTAGGGGTCGTTTGGTTTGCGGGATATGATTGAATTATCTAGGATTGGATTAGAACGATTATCGGAAAACGGATAGACTAGAACCAGACCGAATTGTACACGAGATAATCGTTCTAGTCTATCCAGGGCCATGGTCCAGTGTAATTTCTCAAACCAAACACGAGATTACCTGGGATTATAAAGACAATCCCAGACAATCCCTCAAACCAAACGGCTCCTTAATGTTCAACCAAACTATCATTCATCTATTAATCTCACACCTAATTAATTGCGTAGGCGATTCTTTATGATATTCATTGTAAAAAATAGTCTATCAATTGGTTTGAGATTGAAATGAAATTAAGGATTGAGAATTGAGCACATTTTTGGATTTTTTTTTTTAATTAATGTGACTTTAAAATATAATAATATATATACATATATAGTAAAAAATTGTTGGGGCAATGCCCTCACTCGTGTGTTCATCACTGATATTGTCGATAAATACTGTAGGTGATTTTTTTTTTATGATTCAATATCCAATATAAGGACCAATTAATTTGGGAGATCCACGGTCCATCGTTCATTAGTGGGGAACTCATTTTAAATAAGAACATTGTTTTGCTCTATACTGGTTCCTGAAATGTTAATAGCACCTTTATAAATTTCGAAACTAAAACATAAAAAGGAGCAAAGATTTCTAAATATCACGTCTACACCACCAGACCTGCTCCTTGGAGGATATATACTGTGAAGGTAGAAGTTCTTGGGGTGGAGCCAAATAAACCTAATCAAAACAGGAGTTCAGCCGACCCGGAAAAAAAATCATGATCTAAAAATTACAATACTCTAAATGTTAGACATTGCAAAAAATTCACAAATATTTATATAAGATCGTGTCTCATGGATGTCAACTCCATTTGCTCAATTTTATTAAGAAAATAAAGAGGTTGTGTTGATTTAAACTTTACGTGGATCTCACAAAATAAGATTATTGAGATGGTGTCACGTAAGACCACCACAATAAAATACTCCCTCTTCCTTCCAGTTTTATTTTTCCATTTAATTTTATACGGAATTTAATTCGAGAGTTGAATTATAGTATTTAAATTAATAAAGTAATTTTTTGTGGGTGAAGTTTAAAAAGGTACATGCACTTTATTTCTATTTTTTGGAAATGGAAAAATAAAATTAGAAAAAACTTTTTGACAAATGAAAAAATAAAATTTGGACAGAGGGAGTATTATACTCCCTCCGTCCCAGGGGAATTTGCACCCCTGGGATGGCACACATATTAAGAAAAGTGTTAAAGTAGTGGCATATGGGTAAATATGTGTATATTTATGTGAGTGTGCACGCAAATCGATGTTTCCTTTTTAGGTAGTGTGCAAATTGGTTTGGGACATCCAAAAAAGGAAAGTGTGCAAATTCGTCTGGGACGGAGGGAGTATATTGTAGTTGAAAATCTAACTTGGAGGGAGTATTATTTATTGTAGATGAAAATCAAAATTTAACCTGGAGGGAGTATTATTTATTGTAGCTGAAAATCTAAATTTATCCTACTTTATTTCCTGGTATGCCACTGATTATTCTAAAACATTAATGGCAAAATAAAGATTTTTATTAAATTAATAAAAGTATTTTAAACAGGCTCATAGTGGGTGGGGTGGGGTGGGGTGGGGGTTGGGGGGGGGGGGGGGGGGGGGAGGAGTATAATTTGCGGAAAATTCTGTGAGAAAAAATGTTATTATTGAATTTTCAATCATTCATTTCTTTATTGAAAATCTGCATTGGACTTTCTATGCACGAGAGAATCCAATTTCACTCGTTGGAGACGATGAAATACTCAACGTTGAAGTCTTCGATTTCAGAGTGATGACTCGTGGAAGTGGTACAAAAAGTTGTTCAGATTATACGACTTTTGAAAGGCAAAAATTATTTTTAAAAAAATTAAAAAAATATATACATTTGGGAAGCAGCACAACAGTATTCAGTGACAAATTATCATTATTCTATAATTGCATCAAAAGTTCTAGAATTTTTAATAATCATCACTACATCTAATTATTAAAACGATTAAACGAATAACTCCGTTCACAAAAAATAATATTATAACTTTTTGTAGAGGTATTAAGAAAATAGACACTTCTTATGTTTTACATTAATTTGCACATTTATTATTTTGATCTATCTCACATTAATTTGCACACTACTAAAAAGAAGAATATTATTTTATATATACATTCACAAATATATACTCCCTCCGATTCAAAATGTTTGATGTTTTAGAGTGTTTTTTTTTTCAAAATATTTGATGTTTTAGGGTATTTTGCACCTTATTTTCATACTATGCCCCTATTTAAATCCCCCTAAAATATCACTCATATTTTCTTCTTTCCTTTTAATAATTTTACACCATAAATAAACTAGTTGACCTTCCATCAATCAATATACCATAAGGGTATAATAGTCATTATACACCACTTCTTAATTCTCACAACAAATCCTAAAACATCAAACATTTTGAATCAGAGGGAGTATATATATATACTTATTTATCCATATGTCATAAGAATATTATAGTCAAATCAAATATAAAATAAATTGTTTTAAAAATATTTTGTACGAGGTTCAATGATAAATGATATAAATAAATGTATAGTTAAAGGTGTAAATAAAGTCCAATTTAGAAAAAGAGACCATTTTTGTTGGATGGACTAAAAAATAACATGAAGTATTTTTCACGACAAAGAAATTATAAAATAATAAGAATTAAAGAGAAAAATATTGAAAAATATAATATTTTAATAGTGGATAGATTACCCCTAAGACAAAACTTAAGAGGAATCACGGTCATTCCAAATAGCATGAATAATTAAAGCTCCCAGGCCATAGTCAAATGGTAAAACTTGTGGTGAGTGGTGTTCAAGATCTTTCTTAAGGGAATGATAATTAAACCTTAATTATGTTGTCTTTGGTTTCCTTTGTGCACAAAATTATAGTCGCAATTTTTTGAAAAAGAAAATATTAATTCATAATATATATATATATATATATATATATATATATATATATATATATATTAAAAAGTGGCAAACAAAAAATTAAAAACATTTTTGGACGGTTATGTCCCTGCTAATTTTTTTTATTTACTTTTTTTTCCTTACCTTGTTATTAATTGTTCTATTATTTTCCATCATGATTTTGAATTAATAATTATTAAATATTACTCGTGACATTTCGTATTCCAATATTCAAAACCCTTAACATTTTCTTTTCTTCGGCTAATTTTTAAAATTTTATCTCATTAATATTATTAGGATAATAAATATATATTAACTATTTATAAGCTCAACCTTTTAACTGTTAAGGTTTATTGTGATTGTTTCATTTTCTTAAAAAAGACCTTTTGTTTTCCAAACTTTCGCAGGCCACAGGAAGTTAGGAACAAAGTTTTTATTGAAGAAGAGACTTATGTCTAATCTTTTCTATACTTTTTTCTTGTCAACATTATTCTCCTTCTATTTAATTACCTGTTTATTTGTTCATCTTTTGTTATTTCAAATTTCTTGATTTGTATTATCTTAATATAACTATTATTTTTGTTCTTTTCCACATTGCATATTCTTTTGGCTTTTTAAGCAACATGTTTAATCACCTCGATGCTATCACTATGAAAACTCACAAGTATGTGCTCTTTCGTGTTTTGATTTTTTTTTTCTCGACTTTAATGTTTCTTCTTAAAAAACTTTATTCATTGTCTTTGTTGGCGCTGTCGCTGTAGGTGGTACTCTCCATATAAAGATTGTTTATAATTCTTTTTTCCTTGGATTATTGTAGATGAGAGGTTTTGGAGGTTTGGGTAATCAAATGTATGGTTTGTATATTTTGTTTATATATTGATCTGGTTAACCCCTATTGGAATTCTTCAACAATTGATCGATTAAAAAATAATGTGGAAATTCTCCAAGAGGGATTATTAATTTGTTTGAATTATTTAGGTCATATTCCCTCTCTCAGTGTGTATGAGAAGTTCTCAATGTAAATTAACAAATTTTGAGTTAAATTTATCTTCTACTAAGATTACTTACAGTTTCTCCAAATAATGTAGGTTAGTATGTTGTCTATATACTACAATACACAATATTATTATAAATTACAACACATTTTTAGCTGTTTTGCAATTATTTGAAAAAGGTTTCCAAGATAAACAATACTGGTTTGATACGAACAAAGTATATTTTTACCAGTAATAGCGGTTTATCAGGTTTCGAGGCTATGTTAGAACTTATTAAAGAACACTCAATGCTTAAAAATGGTCTGAAGATGCTTGTGAATGGTGAAGAATAATGATGTTAAAAATTGAAAGCATTATGCTTCATTAGGCCATCATTGGTTTAATAGAGTAACTATGATTTAACTTTTAGTCCCTCCATGTTTAGGGTTCATCTCTCTACGTGAAGAGTTTGTGCCTTCCCCTTTGGATTCTTGTGAATTCATGCTTGCTGGCCGAATTCAAAGTTCTTTTTACAGCTGTATTTGTTTATTTTGCTGCCTTTTTCTTTTATCTCCATTTGTGTAACTTTTGTCCCCTGCTTACCTTTATCTCCCCTGTTTGTTTTTACTCTTTGTCCACGCGTGTCTCTCGTTTCCCATAGGAATCCGCCTAGTGCGGTCTGTAGGTGCTTTCTTTTTTAATCTTTTGTGTGTAGCCTGTGGTTGTGGTGTCTTTTTGTGAATCAAGTCTGCTTTTCTCTTTCTTTCTTTTTCCTTAAATACTCGGTGCTATTAGTGATATGAAGACATATCTAAGAAGTGGAAGGGTAGATCTGGAGGAGGAAGGGGTGCTAAGTCTAGATTTGGAGGAAATTGGAAATAAAGAAAGCTCAACATTGTGCTTAATAGGAAAAGTGCTCACCAATAAATCTTTCAACAAGTTCGGTCTTCTTGAAGCCATGAAACGGGCAATAAACCCATCTAAGGGATTCACGACAAAAGAAATAGGGAGAAACCTTTTCTCATTCCAATTTTGGTCAGCCACGGATATGAAGGAAGTAATAATGAGGGAGCCATGGCATTTTGATAAGAAAGTGTTACTGCTGAAGGAACTAGAGTGGAGAACAACCCTCAACAATCACCTTTGAGCACACAACTCTTTTGGTTCGCATCTATGACCTCCCCATGGCGTCTTGAACAAAAAAATCAGTTAGTCTGATTGCAAAAAGAATCAGAGAGATGTTGGAGATAGACAAAGACTCACTGGAAGGTTTTGCCCGAAGTATTTGAGTCAAAATTAGACTCGATTTAAAGAAACCTCTTCTGAAAGGCTTGTATCTGGATCTGCGAGGAACAAATAAGGTATGGATTGAATTCAAATATGAGAGACTCCCATCTTTTTGCTTCCTGTGTGGGATGCTGAGACATATGAAGAGGAAATGCAATCTTATTGAAGGAGGGGACTAGCTAAAGGATATACCAGATGAAAAAATCCCTTTTGGGGAGTGGATGAAGGCATCCCCAATGAAAAAGTCAGTTGTCTCAGTTGGGGAAAATAGGCAAAAAAAAAAAAAATTTTGAAAACACATCTCTGAGAAGAGAACTTTTTGAAAAATTAAAAAAAAAAGTGTGGGTGAATATTCGAAGACTCCAAGTACGCAAAAAGATATAGAAGACGAGGGAGCAGAAAGGGATACAAATCAGGTAGAAGAAGTTAGATCAACATTGGAGAGAGTGGTAAACCTGAGTAAGAACAGTATGGTGAAAAGAGAAAATGAGGATGGCCTCGAAAGGGAGAGTGAAGAGAGGGCTCTACACCCCTCGCAATACAACCGACCAAACACAATATACACTTATAACCAAGAAAGCCACCACCAGCCTCTTACAGTTAACCACACACCGCCACCCACCATCATAAATACACCTACCCCTCAAACTGCCCAACCCCCATCAAGCACCCCACCATCAATATATATCAACCAACATCGATGTAAATCACCCACCATTAACCCAAATAAGTTAACCAAGGCAAACCTACTATCCAACAATACAAAAAATCTACAGAAAATAAACCAACCCCCCTCCATTGACCCTATCCGAACCCAAAAATAAACAACCCCAAACCGTAGATCCAAACTAATACATCCTGAGCCTGGAACTCACCTACAGTCGACTTGAAAAAACTCTGTCAGAAAAGAAGACCCCCCACATTTAAGAAAAAAAACCCTTCTTATAAACCAAACGACAACCCCTAGTCAAAAGCCACATCAAGCAAGCACCATTGTGAACCATGATGGCAAGGTAGAACAAAAAATAGAAAACTTGAGAAGCAAGAGGAAAACACAATATAATTCAGGGGATGAAGAGGAAAACACAATATAATACAGGGGATGAAGAGGAAAACAAGAGAACTCGAATGAATATTGATAATGAAGATAAGAAGGAGATAACGACGGTGGTTGCTGAGCAACCCCACCGATCATTATGATCGCTCTTAGCTGGAACTGTTGCGGGCTTGGGAACCAAGCGACGGTTCAAGCTCTTCAAAAACTCCTACATAAGAATGACCTGAGTGTCGTCTTTCTCATGGAAACTGAGCTTACACACACTCAAACGTCAAAGCTAAATAAGAAGACCCTAAAGTTCGAGGGGTGCCTACCGGTGGATTGCAAAGGAACGGGAAAAGACAGAAGCGGAGGTTTGTGTCTCCTTTGGAGAGACCATCATCACATCTCTCTATCTACGTACTCAAGTAACCACATTTCTGTGAATTTTGAGAACAATGAAGCAGAGCAGTGGCACTTTACTGGGATTTATGGGTGGCCGGTTCGAAATGAGCGTCAGAAAATGTTTCAACTTTTTTGTCAAATTGCTCCTCCGACAAATGTATCGTGGCTTTATGCTAGAGACATTAATGAGATCTTTTGGACATAGGAAAAGAGTGGAGGAAATTTCCAGATTACTCAACAGATGGAGGAATTTCGAAACACTACATCGGAACTCGACCTTCAAGATTTGGGCTTCAATTGAAACAAATTTACCTGGTCAAATGGCAGAAGTGGTGTCGAAAATATTCAAGCCAGGCTGGACATGGCCCTTGCAAATACCCACTAGCGTACAATATTTCCTTCATTGAGGGTTACCCATCTTCCTCAAATTCGATCTGATCATGCACCGTTGATTATTGCGAGTGAAAAGGATCACTCCCAACCCTCAAACAATGTGGAGCACAAGAGGATTTTTAGATTTTAAAAAATGTGGATGGTAAGTGCAAGGTGTGAAGATATCATAAAGGGCGGGTACAAGGAGAATAATAGAATATCATTTTTTAATCGGACACAAACATATGGAGAGATGCTTCAACAGTGGTGTTTGGTAACTTTCGGGAACGTGAGGAAAAAGATAAGTAAGGTGAAAAAACCATTACAACATTACAGAAATAGCCCTAAAGTCAGAAGGTGGTACAAATCTTAAGGAAAAAACAGAAGGAATTTGACATGCTTCTTAGACAAGAAGAAAACTACTAGTTTCAACGTTCTAGAGCGCTATGTGATTAGGCGTAAAATTGTCATGATTCGTCGCTCAAAATGCCCTTGTTTTGATGAATTCATATAAGTATTTAGAGTCATCTGAGTATTATTTTCTCAAACTAACAAATTTGTTTCTTTGATGCTTATAGATGGATAGAGGGCAAAAAGAGGAGTTCGTAGGACTTCGAATCGACTCAAACGGATACTCGGATGAGAAGATATGGAAGAAATACGAGAAATATTAGTTCGAGCGAGCAAAAGTGTCATTGAAGTACTCAAGATGAAGGTGCTCGAGTAGCAAGTACTCAGGCACTCGAGTAGTGCACTCGAGCAAAAGTCGGTCGAGTAGCAAGTACTCAGGCACTCGAGTAGTGCACTCGAGCAGAAGTCGGTCGAGTAGCAACTACTCAGGCACTCGAGTAGACTACTCGAGCCACCTTCGGTCGAGTAGTCACTACTCGAGCTGCCTAGGTCGAGTAATTTTCACGTTCTGTAAAAATTCGACACTCGAGCCTGCATTGCTCGAGTACTTTTACTCGAGCTCTACTCGAGCTCGACGGGAATTTTGGCCCATGAGATCCCGTTTCAACCCGTTGCCTATAAATACCTTTTCCAAACACGTTTTGAAGGATCCCCGAACTTTAGAAATCACTTTAGACTTAGTTTTTGGAGAGGAGCAAGCTTTATTTACGTTTTGTTGAGGTTTTGCATACGAATTCCAAGTTTCTTTTCGTTTATTAGTTCTTTTCGTTAGTTTGATTTCTTTGAATGCTTTGAAACTTTGTTTTAGTTAATTAAATTTCCGTTCTGAATATTTATTTCTTTTAAAACCCTAGTTCATGTTTCTTATTTTCTTCGTTCAATTCATTATGTTTATGTTCGTTGTTTCTTCTATTGCTTTTATGTTTGTTAAATCTATGTCTAGCTAAAACCCTTGCATGCTTAGGGTAGGATGAACTCGTAGAAGTAGGATGTGGGTACGTAATTAGAGTAACTCGTGACGTTAGGTTTTAATTCTCTTGATTAATGAATTCTTCTAATTAATCTGAACTTTTCCTTTGAATTTAGTACGAAAGTGTTAGAGAGAGGACGACCGCATCACTCAATAACAATTAGTAGTCTTAACGAGAAGGTTTAGGAAAGGTTAATTCATCTACCGGTTTAGCGAAGGAGGACGACCGCATCACCTTAGTTAAATTAGGGTCTCATTAATTAAGCACAATCTATTAACTTGTTAGTAGATTAGTGAAGTCGAGTGTTAGGGTAAAGTATTAGGGTTTAGAATCTTGAGCTTTCACCTTGCATTCTTTTACTTAGGTTATTTCTCACGCGTCACAGTTATTTTGATTATGTACCTGCTCCGTTAGTATACGTAGGGATTCCAATCCTAAGCATCACCATCTCTCATTAGAACACAACCCTTAGTTAATTTGATTGCTTTAGTATTTTAGTTTACTTAGTTTATTTTAGTCTTTTACTTAATTTGTCCAAAAATCCAAAAACAACACACTCATATTAACTCCGACGCGTAGATCTTCAGGGATCTATTCGCATATACACTATCCCGTGGGTTCGATAATACTTGGCCATTATACTTACTCTTACTACAGTGAACCCGTCCGCTTGCGGGTGAGCGACTAGTAGAAGTTAGAAAAATCGCTTCAAGTCAATGGCGCCGTTGCCGGGGATGGCGTTATATGCTTTTTGAATAGGACTTGTCGATAGCTTAGTAGTTAGTAGTGAGTGCTTTCTTTTCTGTTTTATTTTTATTTTTATTTATTCGGCAGTTGCGTTTTGATCCTTCTGCTAGTGTTTCAGGTTTATGAAAACACGCTCACAAGGCAATACGAGCGAAGAAAGGTTACCTGCAGATCCTGAGACAATAGCCAGAAGGAACCGAGCCTTCTTGAGAAGAATGACTACTGCCGCGGGAAACAAAGACAAGATTTCTGATGAACTTGGGGAGTTAGACAAAATAGCTGCAGAGTATACGGCTCTTGTGGAACGGGCAGAGGGTGCCAATGGAAACAGCAGTAATCAGCAGATACCCATAGGGGGAACTGAGAGCCCACACCCGAACCCACAAGACACAATCAACTCTGCACAAACACAACCCCAAAACCAGAACCAAAACCCTGCTTACCCACAAAACCCAAATAATCCTTTCAACAACCCAGTATACCAACATTACCCATACCCACCTTATCCTTACCCACCATACCCGTATCCTCCACCTCCAGTCTATAATCAACCACCTGTTTACCCACCACCACCCCAACAAGTACCAGTACCTGCTGCTAATCCTCAACACGTTCCTCAGAACGTAGATCACAATATGGCTATTCGAGGGAGGTTTGCAGCGCAGCCACAGCGGTACTATGATGGAGTGGCATTGCCTCCTGTTGAGGCAAATAACTTCTCGATTTCCCCGGGAATTCTAAAGCTGCTGACCGAGAATCAGTTCAAGGGGGTGATCGGGAAGGAGAATCCTCACACACATCTGAGGAGCTTTCTCATGATAGCCTCAACATTTAATTATAATGGCATGTCTGAAGATGCCAAGAGGCTTAGGCTGTTCCCATTCTCATTGACGGGAATAGCCAAGGAGTGGTATGACAACACGCTCCCACGGGGAGGTATAACCACATGGGCTGAGCTCGAGCGTCTGTTCCTCGAGCGATTCTACCCTCCATCTAGGACGATCAAGGCTAGAATTGAGATCTCGTCCTTTCGCCAGAAGTCTGGAGAGGATTTACGCCAAGCGTGGGAGAGATACTCAAACATGTTGATTGAGTGCCCGCAGCACGGGTACAACGAGGGAGACATTATGGCATTCTTCTATAGTGGTGCCAACAAGGCGGGGCAAGACCATCTAGACGCCTGTGCGGGCGGGGCATTCCTGAACCAAGGCATAAAGAGGTGTAGAGAGATCGTGGACAACATTGTCACGAATGCCGGGGCTTGGAGTGGAGATCCAGATTTTCAGAGAGTGCATCAAGTTGAAGAGGGAGAAGGAACGAGAAGGCTGCTGATGGCCATGATGGAGAAGATCAACAACCTCGAGTTGGGGAAGAGTTTGGTTGGAGAGCATACAGTAGAGAATGAGAGAGTAGACCAACCAAGTGGACAGCAAGAGGTAGCCAATTACATGGGAGGTCCGTATTACAATCAAAATGGCTACCAAGGTGGAAATCAGTATGGAAGGCCTTCTTATGGCCAGCCATTTGCACCTCCAGGGCCACAGCCGCCTCAAAATCAATGGAGGAACACACAAGGAGTTCAAGGAGGCCAGCAGCCTCCTCAAAACACATGGAGGAAAAATGAGAACTTTTCTTATGCTAACCCAAAAGCTGGTATTACTGTTCCTGCAGGTGTTGATCCAGGTTCAAAGCCTCCTGGTGGAGAAGGCGGTGCATCAACCGAGGAGATGTTGAGAGCTATTCTTCAGAAGGTGGAGGAAGGAAGTAAGCGGTTGTCATCCTTGGAGTACGATGTGAAGGAGTTGCATAAAAAGGGTGATCAACGTGATCAAGACCTCCAGAAGATGAACGTTGAGTGGACTAGAACTCAACAAGAGAACAATCGAAGGTTCACTTCGATAGAGTTCCAGATGAGCCAGATTGCAAAGATGGTGAATAGAGAGCCGGGAAAATATCCTTCCATGCCGGAGGGGAACCCGAAGGAGTATTGCAAGGCAATCCAGCTTAGAAGTGGAACCAACTATGAAGGTCCTCAGATGCCTGCTGATTCTGAGACGCCTCAAGTTGAGAAGGGGATTGAAAGTGAAGGGATTGAGAAACATGAAGATATGGATGAGTCCCAGAAGGGCAAGGAAAGTGAGGAGGTTGAGAGAGTTCCTAAGTGGAAAAAGGCAAAGGAAGCAAGGGATAAAGTGAAAGAAACAGAAAGAGATGAATGGGGGTACCCAAATCTGTGATACCCGTCCCGTATCCACAGCGCTTCATGAAAAAGAAGCTTGATGAAAAGTTTGCTAAATTTCTTGATGTTTTTAAACAACTTCACATTAACATTCCTTTTTATGATGCTTTGGAACAGATGCCGCATTATGCAAAGTTTCTGAAGGACTTGATAGCGAAAAGACGGAGAGTGGATGAGCCAAAGTTGGTGCAGCTGAACCACGAGGTGAGTGCATTAGTGCACAAGGCGCTTCCACCAAAGTTGAAGGATCCCGGGAGCTTTACAATCCTATGTGACATTGGGAACGGGATCAAGAAAGGAGCGCTATGTGATTTAGGGGCGAGTATCAATCTCATGCCATTGTCGCTTTTCAAGAAGTTGGAAGGTGGAGAACTTCAACCCACAATGATGACGCTTCAACTTGCCGACCGGTCTATCACTCGACCTCAAGGTGTGGTTGAAGACGTCCTAGTGAGAGTTGGAGATCACATTTTTCCAGCCGACTTTGTAGTCCTAGAGATGGAGGAAGATGAGCACGTGCCCCTAATCTTGGGAAGACCGTTCTTAGCTACGGCGGGGATGGTGCTAGACGTGGCAAATGGGAAGATTACGTTGAAGGTTGATGATCAAGAAGTGAAGATCTCCCTATATGAAGCCATGAAGCACCCGAAGGAGGATGAGAGCTTGTATTGCATGGATGCCATTGATCCTCGTGTTGAAGACACGTCTCCCATCCCTAATCCTTCTGATTTTCATGATTTTGTTAGTCCTTCACTTGGTTATTTAACCCATGAGCATTATGATCTTGATTATTTTGATAGGGATGAAGTGAAGAATTTGAAAGATGAAGAGGTGAAGAAAGTGGACGTGGTCCAGTTAGAGGGAAAAGGAGTAGTTAAGAAGAAAAAGTCCAAACTCAAGAAATTATTTAGTAAGACTCCTCCAGATAGAGGCAAGAAGGAGTTGAGACCCATAACACTTGGGGATGAGAAAAGAGCAAAAGAGCTCATGATGATGGGGCATCAAGGAAAGGAGTTCAAACACCACTCTTATGAGAGTAAGGGAGGTATTTTTGAGTATGATGTCCCATAAGCTCCTTTGAGCTCGGTCCGGCATGAGGACCTTAAAAATAGCGCTGAATGGGAGGCAACCCATTATTTTTAATTTTCTTTGAGTTTTTTTAGTTATTAGGGAGTTATTTTGAGTCGTATGTTTAACCTCGTATTTGAGTGAGTTGCTTGTAGGCTTGTCTCTAAAGGAGTAAAGGTATCATGGAGTTATTCAGATTGAAGGAACCCACTTGAGACAAGGGAGTGTGCAAAGCTAGTGAGAGAAACAGAATTATTTGGTTGAGGTAACCCACAACCCCAAACTTAGACCTCTAGCAAGGTCAAAGTTTGGGGGGTGGAGTTTTTTTATGTTTCTTGTTACATTGCACATGCATGCACGCCCTTATCTTTGAGTTGAGTTTGATTGATTATTGGTTTGTTGAGATACTCCTTGGGGTGATTTTGATTTGACTCGTTATTGCATATTTCATGCCTATCAATCATCTTATGCTTGTTGATTGCTATCTTTGAGTATGATTTGATGAGTAGAGTGAGTTGTAAGGGTGAGTTATAAATTCTTTTGTGTGAGTGTTTGAGTTTGAGCTGATTTGAGAAAGAACTTGTATGCTTGTGAATTTTTCTTTTGAGTACTTGTGTGATGAGAGTGAGAATGCACTAGGACTAGCATGGATGTGAAAGCCGTGAGATTTGAGCCTTATGAGATTTTGATGCATGATTTAATCTCTTCGTTTGTGAGTGGATCGTCACCTTAGAGGATGCTAGAACTTGCATGTGCTCTTGCTTCTTGATTGTGTCTAGTTTGATATGCCGAATGTGATCTTAGGCCATCTTTGATTTAATTGAGTCACTTAGCCAAAATTTTCCTTACCAATGACATTGATCCCTTGTTAGCCCCTTTGAGCCTAAAGCCTATTTTATTTGCTAGCACATATGAACACTATTCCAATTCCTAAGCCTTTTTGTCCCAATTTGAGTGGAGAATAGGAAAGTGTGAATATGAAGGGAGTGAATTGAGTTGAAAAAGGAAAAGGTTGTTTGTTGAGTGAATATGAGAAGAAGGTGTGATGAAGTTTTGAGTTGTGGGAAAAAGAGAAAAAATTGAGAATGAGCAAAAGAAAAAAATGAGCTCATGTGTTTGTGCGAAAAAAAAAAAAGAAAACAAGAAGTGAAGTGATTGAAAAAAAAAGTGAAAGAGTGAGAAAGAAAAAAATTTGAAGTATTGAGAGTATGGAATTGAAAGGGTGTTGATTGAACATGTTTGAAGTATTCTGTTCCTAATCTCAAAGTGCCAAAGTTTGATTTTCTATTCTCCATTCACTTTAGTTACTTTACCTTATATTGTTATCCCACCTGTCCAAAGAGCCTACATTACAACCTTGAGAAAAGTCCTTTTTGATTCGGCATTGATTTCTAGAGTATGGTCGAAGTTAAGAGCACTTACAAGCCTATGGCTGCCAATTTGTGTGATTGATTGTTTGAGTGAGTCCCTTGATCATTGTTATACACTTGTGAGAGAGTGAAACACATCGTTGAGTGCACATCCATGTTGGATTTTGGTGTTTCTTGTTGTTGTTGCATGAATATGATGAAGGAAGGTGAGTGAGTATACTTGTGATGCATCTTTGAAGCTCGAATTTATGTACTTGCATGATTGGATTCCTTGACTCATTCCTAACAATTTCACTTGACTTATTATTTCGTTGTTTGAGGACAAGAAACATGGTAAGTTTGGGGGGTTGATTAGGCGTGAAATTGTCATGATTCGTAGCTCAAAATGCCCTTGTTTTGATGAATTCATATAAGTATTTAGAGTCATCTGAGTATTATTTTCTCAAACTAACAAATTTGTTTCTTTGATGCTTATAGATGGATAGAGGGCAAAAATAGGAGTTCGTAGGACTTCGAATCGACTCAAACGGATACCCGGATGAAAAGATATGGAAGAAATACGAGAAATATTAGTTCGAGCGAGCAAAAGTGTCATTGAAGTACTCAAGATGAAGGTGCTCGAGTAGCAAGTACTCAGGCACTCGAGTAGTGCACTCGAGCAGAAGTCGGTCGAGTAGCAAGTACTCAGGCACTCGAGTAGTGCACTCGAGCAGAAGTCGGTCGAGTAGCAACTACTCAGGCACTCGAGTAGACTACTCGAGCCACCCTCGGTCGAGTAGTCACTACTCGAGCTGCCTAGGTCGAGTAATTTTCACGTTCTGTACAAATTCGACACTCGAGCCTGCATTGCTCGAGTACTTTTACTCGAGCTCTACTCGAGCTCGACGGGAATTTTGGCCCATGAGATCCCGTTTCAACCCGTTGCCTATATATACCTTTTCTAAACACGTTTTGAAGGATCCCCGAGCTTTAGAAATCACTTTAGACTTAGTTTTTGGAGAGGAGCAAGCTTTATTTACGTTTTGTTGAGGTTTTGCATACGAATTCCAAGTTTCTTTTCGTTTATTAGTTCTTTTCGTTAGTTTGATTTCTTTGAATGCTTTGAAACTTTGTTTTAGTTAATTAAATTTCCGTTCTGAATATTTATTTCTTTTAAAACCCTAGTTCATGTTTCTTATTTTCTTCGTTCAATTCATTATGTTTATGTTCGTTGTTTCTTCTATTGCTTTTATGTTTGTTAAATCTATGTCTAGCTAAAACCCTTGCATGCTTAGGGTAGGATGAACTCGTAGAAGTAGGATGTGGGTACGTAATTAGAGTAACTCGTGACGTTAGGTTTTAATTCTCTTGATTAATGAATTCTTCTAATTAATCTGAACTTTTCCTTTGAATTTAGTACGAAAGTGTTAGAGAGAGGACGACCGCATCACTCAATAACAATTAGTAGTCTTAACGAGAAGGTTTAGGAAAGGTTAATTCATCTACCGGTTTAGCGAAGGAGGACGACCGCATCACCTTAGTTAAATTAGGGTCTCATTAATTAAGCACAATCTATTAACTTGTTAGTAGATTAGTGAAGTCGAGTGTTAGGGTAAAGTATTAGGGTTTAGAATCTTGAGCTTTCACCTTGCATTCTTTTACTTAGGTTATTTCTCACGCGTCACAGTTATTTTGATTATGTACCTGCTCCGTTAGTATACGTAGGGATTCCAATCCTAAGCATCACCATCTCTCATTAGAACACAACCCTTAGTTAATTTGATTGCTTTAGTATTTTAGTTTACTTAGTTTATTTTAGTCTTTTACTTAATTTGTCCAAAAATCCAAAAACAACACACTCATATTAACTCCGACGCGTAGATCTTCAGGGATCTATTCGCATATACACTATCCCGTGGGTTCGATAATACTTGGCCATTATACTTACTCTTACTACAGTGAACCCGTCCGCTTGCGGGTGAGCGACTAGTAGAAGTTAGAAAAATCACTTCAAGTCACTATGATTGAAGGATGGTGACCGTAATACACCATCCTTTCATAAGAAAGCATCCCAGAGGAAGAGAAGAAACACAATCAAAAGAATCGAGGATAATGAAGGGAAATAAGTGATAGGAAACAAGGGGGTTGGGAAAGTGATGAGAGAGTATTACATGGAGTTGTTCTCATCGGTTGGTCCTACTAATATGTACCGGGTAGTTGAGTCAATTGAACCAAAGGTGGTAGGTAAAATGAATGACATCCTTTTGCAGTCATATATAGAAGAAGAGATAAAAAAAAACACTCAAACAGATGCACCCAGCTAAAGCCCCGGGACCCGATGGTATGCCTCCTCTCTTCTTTCAAAGTTTTTGGCACATCACTCATTCTTCATTCGTCAGTACGTGTCTAGATATTCTTAATGATGAAGTTGATCCTACTTTCCTAAATCAAACCTTTATTATGTTAATCCCAAAAACAAATGTCAGGAGAACCCAAAAGATTTTCGCCCTGTTAGATTGTGTAATGTTATCATCCAGGCCATAACAAAAGTCATAGCAAATAGAGTGAAACACATTTTGAACTTAAGTGATATCCCCAAACCAAAGTGCTTTTATTCAAAATCGATTAATCACTGATAATGCTATGGTGGCTTTTGAAATTTTCCATTCTCTGGAAAAGAAGAAAAAGGGTAAAAAAAAAAGGCATGATAGCTTTGAAGCTTGATCTGAGTAAGGCGTATGACTGTGTTGAGTGGACCTTTCTACTAGGAATGGCAATGGGGCGGGTTCAAACCCGGACCCGCATTGAACCCGCCCCGTTCAGGGCGGGTTTGGACCGGTCAAGCGGGTCCGGGGCCCACCCCGCGAACCCGCCTCATAATATATTAATATTATTTTATGTATTTATATACATATATTGACTTATATTCAAATAAATGTATATAAAATTTAATAATATATTGATTATATATGTTATTTTTAAGTATTCGATGAATATTAAATATTATTTGAAGTAAATATATGTTTAAATTTGATTTTTTGAATGCAAAAATTATATATTTTATATTTAAAAATTAATTTAAAATCAATTAAAAATTAAACGGGGCGGGGCGGGGCGGTTTGGACCCGGCGGGTCCCGGGGCGGGTCCGGGTCCGCTAAAGTTCTGGCGGGGCGGGTCCTGAGATTGGTCAAACCCGTCCCAGACCCGCCCCATTGTCATCCCTACTTTCTACATGCCATGTGTTGCAAATTGGGGTTTAGTTAAAAAATGATTGATTTGGTTATGTGGTGTGTTACCTCTGTGTCATACTCCCTCCTGACTAATGGCTTCCCTTCTAAGAATTTACTTCCCCGTAGGGGCCTACGTTAGGGGGGTCTATTGTCGCCTTATTTATTTATTATATGTGCAAAGGGTTTCTTTTTTTTTATCAGAAAGGCTGAAGAATGCGGAAAGCTGAAGGGAATAAAAGTAGCTAGACAGGCTCCCCCGGTATCCCATCTTCTGTACACAGACAACAACATCATGTTCTTCAAGGCTACACAAGAGGAGGTTGCAACAGTTTCTAACATCATCAACACTTATGAATCAGCTTCGGGATAACGAATCAATATGGATAAATCTGAGGTGACAACTAGTGCTAATCTTTCCGGGGAGAGAAAATAAGAGTTGGGCAGACAGTTGGGGGCACGGATTGTGGCCGAACACTCTAAGTATTTGGGGCTTCCTACAGTAATCGATCGACACAAGAAAGAAGTTTTCCAATCTGTTTTTTATCGTATTATCAGTCGACTCAAGGGGTGAAAAATAAAATGCTCTATCAAAGGCGGGTAGGGGGGTTCTCATCAAATCTGTGATCCAAGCAATACCAAACTACACAATGAGTTGCTTCTTTTTCCCACAATCTCTCTATGAGGACATAAAAAAAACAGCAAACACGTTTTTATTGGGGCTCAAAACCGGAAAAGAGGAAAACACATTGGCTCAGTTGGGAAAAGATTACTCGGGTAAAGGATTGTGGTGGCCTGGGCTTCAGAGAAATGTACTACTTCAACATGGCTATGGTTGCGAAGCAATATTGGCGACTCTTACATAACAGTGACTCTTTTGCCGCCCAAATATTGAAAGCAATATATTATCCAAGAGGCGATATTGATTCTGCAACCGTAGGGTACCAACCGAGCTACCTCTGGAGTAGTTTGATCAAAGCTTGGAAGCTTGTGAAGGCAGGAACAGCCTGGTCCATTGGATATGGGTTATCGATTGGCTGTTTCAAGGATTGTTGGATCAGAACAGGGATACGGAGAAGACCGATACAAGGGGATATGATGAATCTCAGATCCAGTGTGTGGCTGATTTGATATCCGAGGCACATCCATGCTGGAAACAGGACTTGATTCGATCTATTTTTCAAAAGGAGGATGCCCAATCCATAATCCAAATGCCTTTTAGTATGAGGAAACCTGTAGATAAACGGATTTGGGACCCTACTCCACATGGAAAATTCACGGTCAAGTCAACTTATTACCTCACCGTGAATAAATTGTCAAAGGTGGGCCGTAATCTCCCCTCTTCTAGCTCACACATTCGTCACTCTGAAATAAACTTTGGCGATGTAATGTCCCACCAAAAATCTGCCACTTCATCTGGAGGGCCTGTAATGATGCTCTACCCATTCTCTCAGCGCTGAAAAGAAGAGGAATGTACATTGAAACTTTATGCCCGTCCTGTGGAAATGAGCCAGAAAGCACAACCCATGTTCTTCTAAGATGCCCGGACGCTATCCACGTCTGGGGAAGAAGTCCTTTAAAGATTGATTTTCATTCCCCTGGTATGTCAAATTTTAAAATTATGTTTGAAGAGCAGCTGGAAAAACTCCCAGATTATGGAATTACAACCTTTGCTATTCTTTCTTGGAATATTTGAAAGGCGCGAAATGCGAATTTTCATGAGAAGCCGACAAAAGATCCCATCCAAACTGTCTATTGGTTGATGAACTTAACTGAGGAAATGTCTATGAACTGTAGGAGAGGATAACAACGGAATTTAGGAGCAGAAAATATATCAAATGGACTTGCCAGCCGGCAGGGCGACTCAAACTCAACTCGGATGTCGCAGTCTTTGGAGACGGTTCTCTTGGTTTTGGTTTTGTGATATGTGATGCGGAAGGAAGCAGTTTTTACGTAGGAACAAAAAGATGTCGAATGGCTACTATAAATAGCACCCTTAGCGAGGCGTTGGCCCTCCGTTTTGGTATCAATGCCAGTGTTGGAAAATGGTTTTTAAAACCTCCTGTTGGAGTCTGGAGACCCTTATCTTAGCAATTCAAGGTGGGTTTGAAGTGGATGTATGCACTAAGATGATTATTGAAGATATTGCAGCTTTAGTTTACAACATGGGAGAAACTTCCTTTCTTTTTGCTAGGCGTGAGGCGAACTGTGTCGCACATAATTTAGCACGCCTCGGCCCTTTTGTTAAGTTTAAGCGTTTTTGGATCAATGAGATACCTGGGGGTGTTCTCGTTTCGTCATGAATGGTGTAAGGTGTGAGCCAATCAATTTGGAGTAATACAATTTACTTTTCATGTAAAAAAAAAGTAACTATGATTTGCTTTTACTTCTATTAACAATACTAACTTCAAGAATATTGTAATAGATTGGAATGATTTTGTATTTAATTTTTTTAAAGACGAGTTATATTTAATAGTTATTTTTTATGTTGCTTCGTGTTAACATCTTATAAATAACGTGCAACGCACGTGTTAAATACTTTGTTTATAGTAAAATTTAAGTATCATATTGTTTATTTACTTAATTTTTTTGAGATAGTATTGTTGGTGATCGGTTCTAATCGCATGGATTAGTAGCTGTTTTTAACCAATTTTGGGATCACCAAACAAGAACGTGTGATTGATTACCACCGAAAATGGTAAATTCGATTGTTCAGGTTATAAAATCATAAATACGAGTATCGAATTCATATTTAATTCGTGTATGTGCACGTTTAGGTGTATGAGTGTGTGTAATTGGAGTATTTGTGAATTTGAACTTATTTTTATAGCTGGAGAACAACTTATTTATACTAACCACCAAGTAGGAGGTGTACATGACTCTTGGACTACCAAGCTTGCATGCTTGACATGTGTCCTTTTGACCACATTTGACCTTATCTAAGCTGAAAATTAGTTACAAAGTCTTGTGTTTGATCTTATCACGGATCTATTGTTGTTCGTCGTCATTTGCTTGGAGGCTTCACTTGTTACTTTGGCATTTATTGCTCGCTCCTTGATCATATGGTCTGGAAGTTGTTCATCTGAGTGTTTCACACTGATGTGCCTCTGGATCTTTAATTCTTGTTCGTCAATGATCTAGTTGACTTTATTGGCCGATTAGCGACATATACTCTTCAAGCTGGTAAGTGCACCACCTTTTAGTGATATTGTTCGTCACTTAGGACTTGGCATGATGATCATACCCCGGGTCTTGGACCTGTTCGTCAATAAGCAGTTCGTCAAGGTAGTTGCTCTTCATTTAATACACCTCTCGAATTGATTTATGCACTCCCATTTTATTTATCCTTGTTAGTCATCTCTGGTTTGGGTATTTTGCTTCATAATCCTCATTTAAGCCTTAACTCTTGTTCGCCAAGCAGTAATTGATGTTCGCCTATCAACAATTGCCCCCTATTCTGGCTAGACGATGCCTCAGATGAGCAACTTTGTGGCGAGCAACTATAGTCAGGATATTATCATGGTAAGGATTAAGCCGAACAACTTCCCTTAGATGAGCAGCTTTGGGCCACCGTTTCGTCTTCCTAAGATATGAGAGTTGACCAATGATGATGTGGGCGGCATGATTATGCGCCGCCCACGCGCGACTTAAAACGAGGCCACGCGCCCTTGTATTTGTGTTTTAGTCCTCCACATTTCATTTTTATTCACCCGAGACCCCATTTTTTGCATTTCAACCCCAGAATTATGAGGAAATAAGAGATTTTACCCCGTTTCTTGCCTGGGTATATAAACGAGTGGAAAATGAAATTTTTCCCACTCTTCATTCCTAGCTATAGAAATTCCGGCGAGAACCTCCATCTCCGACGACCTTTGATCTTTTCCGGCGTGTCCATTTTGGTTCCAAGGTATATAAACTTACTTCATACCTATATTCTTTCATTCATCTTGTTTCCTACTTTTTTCTTTGAATTTTCACTACGACACCAGCACCGTGTAAAACCGTCGCCGCTATCGCCACTCTTCAAGAACTTTTCACCGGAAACCACCATTAACACCCCAAAAATTCTCAAATCCGATGTCCTCTCACTCGAGTAATCATAATTCGGAGGAAAGCCTTGATCCTATTTTCCCAATTGTGGCATACGAAAGACAACCACCGTTTGAAATCTCGTCGGAGATGCATCCCGACGTCGATTCGGTGGTCCAATCCGTGGAGGATACTGGTGCTCGTCAATCCGACGAAGAAATTGTAGCGGTCGCGAGCAGGGATTCAGACGAGGAGTCCTCTTCAAGCTCAGAATCTAAAGATTCAGATCCCGAATTTGACAAACTAACTCGCAATTTTTTGGAGGGGATAGATTTCCCAAGCCCTAGGATGCTAGAAAATAAGATTCCTTCCGAAGTTGCTCGCCCGTTTGACTGGCGAGTATATACTGCCGAGTTTGCGAACAGCTTCCCTCTCACCAAGCGTCAAATGATGGATTTAGTGAGGACTGAATACCAGGCGAGCAAGATTAAGAGTGTTGTTCGCAAGGAGGAGCTTGCCTTGATCCGAGAGGCCTACCAAATTCCCTATGACATCCCCATATGGGCCCCAAAAAGGAAGGAAAGAGCTGATCGCCCACCCCCAGGATGCACGGCGATCAACATTGATACTTTGATCGCCGGCTTGAGGCTGCCATTGCCCCCGGTTGTTGGCCGCTTTTTGGAGGCGGTCAACCTCGCCATTACCCAAATTACCCCGATCGGATGGATGAACTTGCTCGGCGTTATGGGTTTGTTCGCCCTGGAGGGGTACGTTGACCGCATTACTACTGAAGAGGTCAACTACTTAATGACTATCACAAAATGTCCGATAGGCGAAGAAGGATACTACTATCTGAAGGCTTGGACTGGACTCAAAATTGTGGAGGGAGTGCCGATTAAGATTAGGAATTGAAAGGAGCACTTCTTCTTTATAGGGGGTGATTGGCGAGCATCTTTTGGTCTACACGGTGGTGTTGGGTGCATAAATTCTCCCGCCTCATACAAAAAAATTAAACGTAAGCTTGCATTTGTTTGTCTTTGGATTAAGTTGTTCTAATTTAACTCTTTTTGTTTGTTTGCAGGTCTTCGATTTCTCAAGTGGAATACGGAAGAGGAAGAGATTGGCTCATAGTTCCTCTTCACTTCTTGTCTGGTCGCCCTGCGGAACAGGGCGGACAGGACCATTCAACACGTGAATCAAGTGAAGTGCCAGAAGGCTGCTCGCCTGTTCACGTATCCACATCACCTTGAAGCCCAAGTTGAGGTGCCACCAGGTATAAAAAATTCTAACTCCCAAAAGTAAACTTGCTCGTCAATAACTTATCTTAAAACTTGCTCGTCTAACATACTTTTTTTAGCCGAGCAAGTTACGGTAGTTGTTCCTCTGTGCTTCGGCCTCCTTGAGCAGAGAGTCCATGAGATGCCACCTCCAAAAGGACGAAAGGTTAAAGGGCACCCGCCATCCAAGGTTTGGCAATGATGAATAAACCCGTCGGGGCCCCAGTTGCTCGGCAAACTGCCCCTCCCACTGGTGCCACTCCACCATCTCCCCCTACTGGATCCCCCCATGGGGCTAAACGAAGCAGAGAGATGGGACCCCTGTAGCCCAGGCTGCCCTTGCTGGTGATAAGGGGAAAGAGAAGGTGGGAAAAGGTTCATCTCGTGCCCAAGCCGTTGAAGTTGCTCGCCACACTTCAATTGAGCCAACAGAAGGGGCGAGCAAGGCTGGCAAAGACAGGCAGACTCCCCCAAGAGGGTTGGAGGATATTACACATCTTGGCTGGGATGTCAAGAAATTTGCCGAGTAAGTTTGTATCCCAACTTGATATTCGAGCACTTTGCAAATTCTTATTTCTATAAAAATTTCTAAGTATTATTTGTATCTTTGCTCGCAAATATCGGGCGGAGGATCATCCTGGGCGAGCAAGCCCCGTTCATTAGTATGCCTACTCCAAGAGCCCGATCAACATAAGGGAGATCCCGGGCGAGCATGTCCGCCGGGCTATTGAGTTGATCGCCCGGTCATGGACAAGGCCGCTGGAAAAACAATCTCAGTACAAGGAGTAACAGACAACTTTCACTTCTCGATGATACAGACCGCCAACTCACTTGTAAATGTCCAAAAAGGGATGGCCCAGCTGGTCGAGCTAGAGGAGGCTGCTCGTCGTTACTCGGCATCTGCTCGGTAACTGACTGAAGAGAAGGATGACCTGATTGGCCAGTACGAGGCTAAAATTGCTCGCCTCAACAACCAGCTCAAGCTTGCCAATGACATATAGAAGAAACACATTGAAGATTATCAAGCGTTGTCGGCTGAGCTAAAAAATAAAGGTGCTGAGCTTGAGGAGAAGAAGAAAGGGGAGGCGGCTGCTGAGCAAAAATTGGCCGAGGCTGAGGCCTAAGTCGCTTACCTTAAGGATGTGATGGGGGGGATGTACACTCCCGAGCAACTCGAGGCTGAAGTGCAAGTTCGTACGGGTCCCTCCTCAAACTTGGGGTATATATGTGCTTACACTGACTGCATTCGTGCAGTTGGTTGTTATGATAGACCCGATATTGTTGAAGACATCGGGAAAGACCTTGCTGAGTTTGTCGAACATTATCCCCATCCAACGGGATAGAATTCCAGCTGGGAGACATGGAAGATTATGGGATCAAGATTGATAAACTTGATCCCAGCATTATCATTACCCGTCCTCTAGTTTGTCGAACCCAGCATTATCATTACCCGTCCTCTTGTTATGGTAGACCCGATATTGTTGAAGACATCGGGAAGGACCTTGCTGAGTTTGTCGAACATTATCCCCATCCAACGGGATAGAATTCCAGCTGGGAGACATGGAAGATTATGGGATCAAGATTGATAAACTTGATCCCAGCATTATCATTACCCGTCCTCTAGTTCCTGCTGACGACGACGAGCAAGCAACAGATGTCGAGCAGGATGCTGCCGAGCAAGAAAAGAAAGCAGCTGAGGACATGGTTAGTGATATATTGTCGATCCTCCAGCTGATCAGACCCAAGAACCTCCTCAAGGCGAACAACAACAAGAATAGGACTTAGAATTTCTTCATATGTTTTTCTTGCAATAGTTGCTCGTAATCTTTTGTAGTACTCTTCTTCCAGAACCTTTGTACTATTTTTTAGGCTTTAAGCCTTTTTATTAATGAAAGTATCTTTTGTTCGCTCATCTTCTTCTCATATGTTAATTGACTTTACATTATTGTCTAATGCTTTTGCAATTATAACATACAATATTGGGCTTTGTTCAATTTGAACTTTGCATTAAATAGAATATGGGTTTAGCCTTAGGTTTTACTCATCTTAAAAGACGAACAACCTTTAAATGGCCTTGATCCTTAACATTAGATTTGTACCTTGAGCTTGGATTTTTTCTTTAAACGAACAACTATATTTACATCGTGAAAATTTACAAGTATTTCAACATTGTTCATCAATAACATATACAATCTGACGAACAACTTCTAACTATTAAAACAAAACAGTTACTCGCTTATAACATTTTTGCCGAGCAGCTTTACATGAAACCAAGATGAATAGCACCAAGCTATACAACGTGCCGAACAACTTTTTTCATCCTATACTTAACAAAATATTTTAAAAAATTAGGCAAGTTTTTGGTTCACTTGTCCGCACAGATTCTTGTTCGCCCATAGGTTGAACCTGTTCGCCCTATTGATAGTATTTCTTAAGATGCACGGTATTCCAGGAGTATTGGGCCGGGTTGCCATCCATGTCCTCAATATCGTATACCTCATTAAGGAATTTATCTGTTATACGGTATGGGCCCGCCCAAGTCGGTCCCAATACACCTGGAGGTTGGGCGAGCAACTTCTTTAGAACCAAATCTCCAACTCTGAATTTCCTGATTTTGACATGGAAATTATAATAACGTTCTGCTCGCTGCTTGTATGTAGCATTTTTTAGCTCGGTATTTAATTTTTTTTCTTCAAGCAAGTCCATTTCAGTAGCTAAAGCAGAGTTGTTCGCCTGTTCATCAAAGTTGGTCGTCCTGATTGTATTGGCCTTTAACTCAATTGGGATAACAACTTCAGTTCCAAAAGCCATTGCAAAAGGTGTTTCTCCGGTGCTAGACCTGGGAGAAACCCTGTATGCCCATAAAACTTCCGGGAGCTCTTCGGACCAATTCCCTTTGCTTTCCGTCAATCGTATCTTTAATATATGTTTGATAATTTTGTTGATGGCTTCAACTTGTCCATTGGATTGGGGATGATAGGGAGTAGAATAGTGCTTTCTAATCCCCCACTTTGTGCACAAGTCTCTCAACTCTTTTCTATCAAATTGCGGACCATTGTTTGTCACAATTGTTTGTGGAACTCCAAAACGACAGACAATGTTCTTCCATATAAAGTTGATCATCTTCTGTTGTGTGATTTTTACCATAGGTTCTGCTTCTGCCCATTTTGTATAATAGTCGACTGCCACAACGGCAAATCGAACATTCCTAACTCATGTTGGGAAAGGGCCAATGATGTCCATTTCCCATTTTGCAAACGGCAAGGGGCTGTAAACTAAAAGAGGCTCTTGAGCCGGGGTGTGAATACTTGGGGCAAAAATTTGGCATCGATGACAAGTTTTCACCATTTTGATTGCGTCCTAACATAAAGTTAGCCAATAGTACCCTTGCGTGATAGTTCTGTATGCCAAAGCTTGCCCCCCAGTGTGATTTCCGCATACCGGTATGTATTTCTGCAAGTATTGCTCGTCCTTGCCCCCTAGGCAAACATTTGAGGAGCGGGATTGATATTCCTCTTTTGAAAAGCTGCCCGCCTACCAGAGTGTATTTGGCAGCTCGCTTGACTAGCTTAGCTGCTTCAAAAGAGTTGTTTGGTTTTTTCCCGTTTTCAAATATTTGATTATTTCTGTTCTCCAGTCTTCATCTTCGGTTTGCTCGTCTAGTTGATTTACATTGTAATTTGTTATTGACGGGTTGTTCATCTTTGTTATAACAATATCCACCAATTATGTTGGGCCTTCACTTGTTGCTAGTCGAGCTAGTGCATCTGCCTGAGTGTTGCTCGTCCTTGGAATTTGTTCAATAAAGACTTGATCTAACAATGACATCAGGTGAGCAACTATTCATTGGTATTCGATCATTTGATCATCTTTTGCTTCGTATTCACCTCGAACTTGGTTCACGATCAATTTTAAATTACTAAATATTTGTAAACGTCTAACACCTACTGCTAGAGATAGGTAGAGACCAGTGATAAGGGCCTCATATTCAGCTTCGTTGTTGGTTGCCATGAACCCGAATCTGATGGCCGAGGTGAAAACTTGCCTGTCGGGGCTAATGAGCACAACACCTGCCCCCGAGGCCATGTTGGTAGACGACCCATCAACATAGAGATGCCATGGGTGATCAAGTCCTCTCGTCGGATCTTGGGGGAAAGTTAGTTCGACGATAAAGTCGGTTAATGCTTGCTCCTTGATCGTTGTTCGAGAAGCATAGGTCACTCCAAATTGGCTAATCTCCAGTGACCATCTTAATAGACGACCATCTATGTCTGGGCGATGAAGAATTTGTCTAAGTGGGAAAGTTGTTAGTACTTCGACTTGATGATCGAAGAAGTACGGTCTTAACATTCTTACACTCATGACAAGAGCGTATGCCAGCTTTTCGGTTGGTGAATATTTGATCTCCGCTTCGTGCAAAGCTTGGCTGACGTAATAGATTGGTTGATGGAATTTACCATCCGGTCGCACCAATACAGAGCTGATCGCCACTTCAGATATTGCCAGGTATAAATATAGATTTTCACCTGAGATGGGTTTTGATAGAATCTTCACATCTCCCATGTAATCTTTGAGTTGTTCAAATGCTTTTTGGCAGTTACTTGTCCATGTAAACTTTCCTTTTTTGATAGCTTCAAAGAATGGACGACACTTGTCTCCTGATCGTGATATAAACCTGTTCAGAGCTGCTAGGCAACCTGTTAATCTTTGAACCTCCTTTATTGAACGAGGTGGCTGCATATCTACGATCGCTTTGACCTTTGGTGGGTTGGCCTCAATACCTCGCTGGCTAACAAGATGGCCCAAGAATTTCCCTGAATGCACTCTAAAACTACTTTTCTTTGGATTCAGTTTCATGTTGTAGTATCGGAGGACATCAAATACTTGGGCTAAGTGTTGAATATGATCTTCCTTCTTGGGAATTTTGACCATGATATCATCAACGTAGAATTCCACCGTGTCCCCAATTTGTTCGTCGAACATCTTGTTCACCAGCCTTTGATATGTTGCTCCCGCATTGATAAGACCAAATGGCATTCTCTTCCAGCACAATAGATTCTTATTAGTATAAAATGCTGTATTTTCTTGATCGTCGGGATTCATCAGGATTTGATGGTATCCAGCAAATACGTCCATGAATGTTAGCATCTCGTGTCCCACAGTGCTGTCCACCAACTGATCAATATGCGGAAGAGGAAAATTATCCTTCGGGCATGCAGCATTTAGATCCGTGAAATCTATGCATAGCCTTCAGGTTCCATTCGGCTTCCGCACAAGGACCGAATTTGCTACACATTGTGGGCAGAGTGCCTACCGGATCAGATTGTTGTCTAGCAACTTTTTCACCTCTTCGTTTAGAGCTTGATACTTATCTGGGCCGCATTTCCTTCTTTTTTGATGGACTGACCTTCTTGCTTGATTGATATTGAGTTTATGGCAAGCATATTTTGGATCTATCTCCACCATATCTGCATGAGACCATGCAAAAACATCTAGATTTGCCTTGAGGAATTCTTTCATTTGGGATTTCGTAAGGTTTAGGGAGCTCAGATACTATGTACAATTCTAGATCCTCGTTTTCGGGATTAACTTTAAAGGCTTCCAGTTCTTCGACTGGAGTTGCTCGTTGTTTCTATCCTTTCCAACGAGGATCTATTATTGGTCCCTCAAGGTCGATATCACTTTCGATGTTCATCGGGTCTACATCTAAATGGGGTTCAAGATTATCTTCCTGTCTTGGTTCATTATTGTTTTCCAGGTTACGGCCCTCCAGGCCATTGGTGGCAAGTTGATCGTCACCACCCGAATGTTGTTCGTCCAGTGAAAGTTTCTCCTTGGTGGCAATGAGTTGTTCGCCCAAATGTTGTTCGTCAGCGGGTAAGAGTTGCTCGTCTAGATCCATACAATCTTCCTCCGCCTCCATCACATCTTTCAATATTGATGGTTCATCAACTGGGTAACCGGTGGTGGCTTCCATCATGGACACTCATCCTTCCTTTGATTGCATTTGTAGGAGACATTCATGAGCTTTTCTTTGGTCTCCCTTTATTGAACCAGCCTCACTTGCTGTTGGAAAATTTATGCAATAATAGTAGGTTGAACATGCAGCTTTGAATTCATTAAAAAAGGATCGACAAGAAACCCATTAAGTCGACTTTTGATCTACGACCAATAAATCTACCATTCTTGTGATATTTTTCTCGGGTTCCTCGACCGTTACAAGTTGTACAGACAACCCAATTATTCCCAAAGGAATTGTTACAGCATTTCCAAAGCCTAGGATACGATGATTTGAATCTTGGATATAGCTCGCATAATCTCTCAGTTGATTGAGCGTCTTTTTGAAAAGGATATTGGTGTAAGCTCTAGTGTCCACCAACAATCGATGTACTCTGGTCCCCATTATCTTAGCGTAAATTACGAGAGAATCATTATGGGGGGTTAATATTTCCTCTAAGTCATTTTCTGTAAAAGTTAACTCTGATGTTTGTAGGACTGATGGATTAACCCCCATTTCTTGTACGTGATCAATTGCTCGCAATTCAGTCTTTCTCTTACGATTTGACATTGGTGGTCATCCATCAGAACATCCTCCGGCTGGTCCTGTAGATTCCATCATATATACATCTTCTACTGGATGAGCAACAACGGCGGGGGCTGGTCGTCTAGGTCTATTGTTCCTTGGAGGTTGGTCGTCTACCTCATCCCTTGAGCTGCTCTCCGGCCCCTCTTCTCAGGTTACCTTTTAACAAAGTCAGAGAGCTTTCCCTCCTCATAAAACCGCCAAAGTTGCTTGAGCAAATCTCTACACTCGCTCGTAAAGTGTCCCACACTTTGGTGGTAGACACTGTATTTGTTTGGATTGAGTTTGCCAGTCTCTTGACGAATTTTCCAAGGAGGGGAGAGCAACTCTTTTTCCTTTACGTTGTTGTACACAGTATCGATAGATACTGTTAGCACCTGTTCAATTTCTCCTTCAACTTTATCCCTTCGTTGAATGCTTTCAAGTTTTTTAGGACTCGGTAGCCCGTCCCGCCGGGTTTCTTGTTGTTTTCTTTATGATCAGCTTTGTTGTCCCCCAAATTTGTTTGTAAAGCCTCGTGCATGGAGACAAATATGTCGGCTTAATTTCTGAATTTGGCATAGCTCTTTGGGCACTTCAAACATACCTCCTTCCACAAATCTGATCTTTTTTTCAACCCGACCATGACGGCTACGATCTTTGTATCTTCACTAACCAGTTCCCCTTCCAACAACACTTTATCGAATCTTTCCATGAAGGCCCGATTTAATTCGTCATCGTTTTGTTTTAAATCTGATAGTCGGTGCTTCTGGGAAAGATACGATCCTACAGTTGAAAAGTGAGAGAGGAACTCCCGGCCCAATTGGGAAAATGAGTGTATGGATGCAGGTGGCATGGCAGAAAACCACTTATGAACCCTGTCCCCCAATGTTAAGGGAAAATTCCGGCACTGCGTGGTATCACTGGCTCTCATGGAAATCATATTATCTGAATATTTTGTTAGATGGACTAGGGGATCAGCAATGCCTTCGTATTGTATACTCGCCGGAAACTGTACCTTTTTCTAAATTGGGGCCTTCAAAATAATTGAAGATAATGGTGAGGATGGCATGATGGTCGCCCCAATTCCTCTTTGAAGGTCAAGATGGCCTTGCATGCTCTCTACAGCTTTTCTCAAGCTTGATAATTCCTCAAGAGATGCCCCCTAACTTGGAGGCTTTGCAGCGAGCAAGGATGTATGTCCTTCTGCTCGTCACAGTCCCTCACTTGGAGGGGGACCCCTTGAGGCTGCCTCATTGGGTTGTTCGCCGCATTAGGACCTAGGCACCTGAAGGCAGAACAAGTCAATCTTTCATGTACTGAAGGGCGTGCTTGTTCGCAAGTTGCTCGCCCTTGCTCTGGTCCCGGGCAAATAACTTCTGGTTGAAGTTGTGGTCGGCCAAATCTGTCCTGTGCGCTAGAACGAGATGTCCCATGACTGGACATTGTTGTTCGCCCATGGGCGGATTCAGCCTGACCTTCCGTTCGGTCCACCATCTTAGCTTTGCCTTTGTCCCCTCGATTTTGGGCGCTGCTAACCTCGTGTTGCTCACCTTGGGTAGATCTAGCTCTAACAACCTCAAATTATCTAGACCTTGATCGCGCTTGTGATGGCCTATATTGTTCTTGTTGCTTTTGAATAGCCTGAAGAGCAGCAATTGTCCTAGCTAGCTCACTAGGATTGCTAGCTATTGCCTCGAATTCTGGAGGCACTATACAAGTCATCACTGATGGTCGAGTTTTATTTGCATGTTGTGGTTCTCGATCATGGTGACCTGGGAAACTTTCCTTGCTAGATGTGAGGCTTGAGTTTCCTTGGATTGAAGCATCCTGATTTGGATTATCTTTTCTATCTTTGAATCTTGAAGTCTGAATTTGAAGAACACTAAGAACACTTTTGTTTGAATCTTCAAGAATTTCTTGAGGATTTCTTCAAATCTTCAAGTTTTAAACTTGAAGTTCTTGATAATCACACTTAATCGGAGGTTCGAACCCCTCTCTCTAGCGCCAATTTATTGGTGACCGGTTCTAATCGCATGGATTAGTGGTTGTTTTAACCTATTTTGGGATCACCAAACAAGAACGTGTGATTGATTACCACCGTAAATGATAAATTCGATTGTTCGGGTTATAAAATCGTAAATATGAGTATCGAATTCGTATTTATTTCGTGTGTGTGTGTACGTTTAGGTGTATGAGTGTGTGTAATTGGAGTATTTGTAAATTTGAACTTATGTTTATAGTTGAAGAACAACTTATTTATACTAACCACCAAGTAGGAGGTGTCCATGACTCTTGGACTACCAAGCTTGCATGCTTGACATGTGTCCCTTTGACCACATTTGACCTTATCTAAGCTGAAACTTAGTTACAAAGTCTTGTGTTTGATCTTATCACAGATCTATTGTTGTTCGCCATCATTTGCTTGGAGGCTTCACTTGTGACTTTGGCATTTGTTGCTCGCTCCTTGATCATATGGTCTGGAAGTTGTTCGTCTGAGTGTTTCACACTGATGTGCCTCTGGATCTTTAATTCTTGTTTGTCTTGATTGGCTGATTAACGACATATACTCTTCAAGCTGGTAAGTGCACCACATTTTAGTGATGTTGTTCGCCACTTAGGACTTGGCATGATGATCATACCCAGCCCCGGGTCTTGGACCTGTTCGCCAATAAGCAGTTCGTCAAGGTAGTTGCTCGTCATTTAATACACTTCCCGAATTGATTTATGCACTCCCATTTTGTTTATCCTTGTTAGTCATCTCTGGTTTGGGTATTTTGCTTCATAATCCTCATTTAAGTCTTAACTCTTGTTCGCCAAGCAGTAATTGATGTTCGCCTATCAACAAGTATGCATTAGTTAAATAAATTTACTTCATTTTGTAAACTAATGGATAAAAGTCACATTACATGCATATTTATTACTCCCTCCATCTCCTAATAATTTTTATATGTGTGATGACATATATTTTAAGAAAAAATATTTTATTAACTTTTAGACCAATGAATAAAAAATATTTTGAAATAAAGTGTGTAGAGTGAGAGTATTTTATTACCATTTTTTGTTGTAAAAATTAGTGTAAAACGTTAAAGAAAAAATGTAAAGATTATTAAAACAACGGTGAAAGTACTATTTAATAATTTTCTTAATTTATGTACATCATTTTCCTAAAGGACAATTAAAAAATAAGGTACTATACGCACCATATATTACTAATTAATAGTACTACCTCCGCTTGTCCATGTTTCCTCCTTTGTTTATCTCAAATACTTAGTAATTTCTATTTATTTTGATTGTTATTATTTTTGTATACAATAAATAAAAATATATCAAGAACTCATATATAAAATTCAGAATTTCAAACGTAATAGATAATATTTTATTGAGTTGTATAAAATTTTAAATATGATTATTTTTATGAAACAAAAGAAATATTAGCTTTATATGCCCAGCCCAACTACAGTCTTATACAGTGGATATTGCATAAGGTGCACTAAACTTTTTTTTTTTTTTTTTTTTGAATTAAAATGAGACGCATGGAGTAGAAGAAATTGTTTAATATCAGGCGGTAAAAAAGAAAAAGAAAAATCTACATTCAAAGAGCGTGAAGTGGAGCCAGGGTCCGTTATCTGTGACTGACCAAAATAACGGAACCGTCCCTTCGGGTCACGTGACTTCCAATCTTGGATTCCGAGAAAGGTTAGCGTTCCAAAGAAAAGAAAATACTAAAAATTAAAAATTCAAAGGTCCCATCAAATGCGTGCCATATATTAATCCCAGGCCAACAAGCCGCTTTAATTGCAATTTGCAATTACTAATCATCACGTCATGCTATTCATGAATTATGCTCAGTGTTTACTATATTAATCCTTCTTATTGAGTATTGACAAATTTAAATCAAACTTTCTCCAAATTTGGGAGTAAGATAAGTACAAAATAAGGAGACTTTTAATTTTTAGATACAAGATTTTTTTATTGGTGAAGGTTTTATATGGAAACGATTTATTATAAATTTATTATTAAAGATAAAGTATAGAGTAAAAATAGTTTATACATGAATTATTTAAGGATATTAGTTATTTTCACTAAAGAGTATTAGTTGTTTTAATTAAAGTGAATTAATTTTTTCTCTGAAGAGTATTAGTTATTTATTGGAAACAAACTAAAACTTTTCAGTGAAAACAATTAATACTCTTCAGTAAAAGCAATTAATATTCTTTAGTAAAAATAATTAATACCCTTCAGTGATTCGTGTATGAACCAATTTCGCTCTATACATACTCATCATTAAAATGTTTGAAGTATCAAATACTGCCTCCGTCCCAGCATTATTTGCACACTAACTTTATTTTCGTGTTTTAGCGAAAGAGTTGTTTATTAGTATTTGAAATGATAAAGTAACTTTTAAGGTAGGGTTTGATAGATCTATCTCTCCTCTATTATAAAATGACTTAAAAATTACTTTATCATTTTAAATACTAATAAAAAACTCGCTCGCTAAAACACGAGAAAACAGTAAAAGTGTGAATAATGATGGGACGGAGGGAGTAGTTTATCAGAAGCCTCAAAAAATTTATTGAGAGGATCAAAAGTTGGGGTAAAAAAAGTCAACAACAATTATAATATAATACTATTAACCTTAATTTTTTATACTGCTAATGAGATATTTGATACTCCTTATCAAGTATTTGATGCTTTAAAATAGTTTTTATGATTAATTTATTATGAATAATTTTGATACAAAATTTTGCCATTTAATTATAATGTCACAATCCCCTTCCCGTATTATAATAATGAGTTTCTTATGCTTATATGTCATCACAAGGTTTATTTCGCCTATGTGTCATCGTGTTATTCATTTCGCTTATGTGTCGTTCTGAGGTTAACTTCGTGGAAGCCTACATGTCAATTTTATGAATCATATGTGTCATCTATGTGTGTCGTCACAAGGTTCGTTTCGTTTATGTGTCATCTATGTGTGTCGTCACAAGGTTCGTTTCGCTTATGTGTCATCTGAGGTTAACTTCGTGGAAGCCATACGTGCCAATTTTATGAATCATATGTGTCATCTACATATCTTATTATACAATAAGGAATCTAACAAAAAAATTGTATCTACAAGGATTTGAACCCTAAACCTCATAAGTAAAGTTCAAGATATTTACCAATTAAGCTATGTTAAGAACATGTTTAAAGTTTGAATACTTTGAGTTTAGAAAAGTATATTATAAATTTTACTATGATTTACATTTTACTTAACTATATTTAGGATATCCTATATATAAATTTTTTTTTTATTGTGTTAGTAATGCAACTAAGTAACTTAAGTATATTTAATGCTACATACTATTACTAATTTGATTAAATAAATTTTAAAAATTCTAATTATGTGAAATTTTAATTTTTAATTGTGTTATTTTTATTGTTTCACTATATTTGAGGATTTTTTTTTCGAAATTTTTAATAATTTCCAATAATTTTATGAATATTCACTATATCTTTAGTTGTTTCAATCGGATATTTCGACCTGCACTTTTAGAAGAAGAAAAAAAATAAACGTGTGAGAGTGAATTAGTGCTTGAATTGAAAATCTCTCTACATTGAGGAAAACGTCTTAAGAGACAAAGATAAGTATCTGACGCGTAGTTGAGAAAATTATGTCATAATTTAAAAGTGTATAGTAAATAAAAATAAAATATTACGTGAATTTTTATAATAATATTGAAAATCGTAACTAAATTGAGATCAAGTCTGAAAGTCGTGAATTAAAATGTTATCCCATAATTTTATGAATACATATTATTTGAATATATTTATTATATAATATAATTATATTATTTTATGATGAACAAATTTATTTATATATATATATAACATTTATATAATTAATTTTTACAAAAGTCCCGCATGATACGCGGGCACTCATCTAGTTCAATATAAGTGCAAGTATGATAATTACATACTCCCTCCGTCCCAGTCTAAGTGTCTCATTTCTTTTGGTTGAATGGTTTAAGAAAGTGTATTTGTTTATTAATATATGGTGGAAAAGTAATGAATAGTGTTGAAAAGTAATGAATAGTGTTTAATAAAGTAATGAATTGTGTTGAAAAGTGGATTGAATGAGTGGAATTTTTGGTAATATTATGTGAATTTGAAGGTTAAAGTTTATATGTAGTAGAGTGTTGTTTTTTCTATTTATGGAATGAGACACTTAGTGTGGGACAACCAAAAAAGGAAAGTGGGACACTTAGAGTGGGACGGAGGGAGTATATATTAAACCATTGTATTTATTGTATTGAAAAGTAAATATAGATTTTTCTTGTATTGCAAAATTAGTTTAACACAAATTTTGTACTAGAAAGTTATTATTCCCTAAAATTTCCAATAGTATAGGCATATGTTATGAAAAGGGTATCCCCTCCTGTAACAACATCGTGCTTTGGAAGGGAAGAGTCATTGAATCACAAACACTGTGTTGTATTTTATAAGAGTTTACTTATTTTTAAATTTAATTAAAGAAAACACTCCACATCATAAAATATTCAAATGAATATCAAATTTACATTTACAGTACTAATGTCAAAACAAAAAGATAATTAAATTAAGAGTAGGTCTTGTATGAGACCGTCTCATGACATGAGACAATGAAAATGGTGTATAATTAGGGCATTGTTCATTAACATTTTGGTAGGAGTGTGTGTTAATTTGTGTTGTCTCATACAATGAGACCGTCTCATACAAGTTTTTGCCTTAATTTAATATTACGTTAAAAATAATTTTGAATTAAAATAATTATTAAAACTCGATATTTTTTAGGAAACTGGCCGGTGCATGTGATCGGAAAATGTTCTTGTTAGACACTTTCTTATACTCCTATATACAATACATTGAATTGGGGTCTTTTTTTTATCTGTGGTTATCAATATGGATATATATGTAACTAGGGTTCTTCACGAAACGTATGGATATATATGTAACTAGGGTTCTTCACGAAACGTATGGATATTTGAAAATATTTGTATTCATATCAAATTTAGTTATTTTAAAATTCTGAGTATTTGTGTTTGTATTAAAATTTTGGTACGATATGATACAAATATTTTATTTTTCTTTACGGATCAGAATGAATTTTCATATAAGAACAATATAGGGAATGTAGTGGAGGAATGAATTTTTTAACTTTTTTTTTTTATCAATTTTTTTTTAATATTGATGCACACTCACATAAATATTATACATCTTCAACCACAATCAATATACTCACCCTTCCAAGCTTAAATATAACACATTATATGATAATGGATGATTAAAAAGAAGGGGCAATCACAATAGGGTGCAAAATTACCCCCTTAAGAGCAACACACACCATCAACTTTATCATATTACACATTGCTACATGTCACATCATTTTACCTTTTTACTTTGTACTATTCATGCTTATGACATCTTTTTTTCATTTCATTCGGTCAGAGTGCTCTTTTTTAGAATTTCAAATAATAGGACAGCTGTAGCAGCTTGGAGTTTTTAAATATTTGTTGGGCTTTGATAGAATTTAACGGATAAACCAATAGTACACACGATAATACTATAGGACACGTAATAATCTTATAGTACAAGCAAAAGTCATTGGTACTATTAAATTTCATGGTACAATATAAAATATCAGGGTACAACATCTAATACCGTGGTACAAATCACAAATCAACCGAAAATACCAAAATAGATACAACTCCTAATTAACCATAATTCAAGAAGACATAAGTGTGTTTGATTTTCAGGAATGTACAACACACAACAAAAACAAAAAATATTCTAACTTAGATACAAATACAACCATCAAGAACATACTCTCATATTTTTCACCTCCAATGTATCTTTCAATTTAAACTAATCCAAAATGTCTCGTACAAATCAAAATATCATTTATCACATTTATCTGAAATTATCATACACCAAAAATTGACTTTTCAAAAAATTAAAACAGAATAAAAAATTGACAGCTCAAGAGCCCAATTTATGGAGCATCAAAGTAGATTTTAGGAAGAGAGAGGAGCAATTTTTCAAACAAAGCTACCATTATTGATGGAAGAAATTAATGAAGTTATCGCCGGAAATGTTCGTGAAATTGCAAAGTGTGTCGCCGAAAATACGTTCGAAGCTTCCAAGCTCCGACGACTACTCCACCAGGCCCTGACTCACCGACACCATCTCTGACGATGCCTCCACAAGCCCTGGCTCATCGGCACCGTACACTCCATCTCCAACCAAAATTAGGGCTTTTATTTCTGTATCATCGAATCTGGAAGGTCCACCGTTGAGCCCTGCTATGCCGCCAGATCTGGAAGGTCGCCGCTCTGGTGGGCGTCGCCCGTGGCTTGGTCGGACGGATTTTGGGGCGACGCCCGTGGCTTAGTCGGAAGGACTTCGGGCCGACACCCTCCTCTCCAGCACTTCTCGATGAAACCCTAAATTCGCCGTGATCTGGCGTCAATACGGTGTCAATCTGAGACCGTGGCTTCGTCGACGGATGAGTGGTGGTCGCCGGCGATAGAGAGCAGAAAGAGAGCAGCCATGGATGCTGGAGAGAGGAAATGAGCATGACTATTTTTAGGGGAGAGAGAAAGAGTGTATTTGTGACAAGAGATAGGGAGGATTGGACGGCTACTACTGATGGGCTAAGTCTAGTTGCCAGCACATGTATCCATGTATCCTCTTGTTATAAAATGTAGTGTGTTGCATTCAGTCATTTTTTAGAAAGCCTACTCTATTTTGGTCTATATACACGTACTCTAGCGTAATTATTCCTAAAAAGAATAACACAAATCACCAACAAATTAATTAATTATTCAACTAAAACTGTAACTGTAATGTTAATTAAGAACACACAATGTCATTATGAAGAGTGGTGAGCAGGGGTAGGAGGGTAGTTAACCGACGGGTAGACCGTCTTTCCGAGCATCCCCCGGTGAGGCACTTAAATCTTCCGAAACATAGGTTTAACCCAAACCCACGTTCGAGATATGGTAACAGAGTTGATGCTAGAGGATACACTGCCAGAAGTGGAAGGTCTTTTTCGCAAAGAGAGGATGGTGTTGTGACGTTTTTGTTCAAGAACTTCCTAGAATATGTATCGATGAACGATCTCCGCGATAGATTCAGGAAACTGGGAATAGTGAAGGATATCTTTTTGCCCTAAAAAAAAGGATACAGAAGGTTGCAGGTTTGACTTTGTGAGGTTCCTAGAGAATGTGAATGTGGATAAGCTGTTGGAGGATCTTAATGGGATCTGGTTCGATAGCTACAAACTTAAAGCGTTTCTACCGAAGTACGGTAGAGGTGAGTACAAGTGGCAGAAGGTGGAAAAAGTGATGGGTTCTAAAGGGCCGAGTACAGCGGGGGGGTTTAGGGCAGACTGCGGTTTGAGAAGGGAGAATCGATCATTTGCAGAGGCGATGTCAGTGAGGGCTTCTAGTAATGAAAATGTACTTAAAATTCTGAAGGAAAAGGAAGAGAACGAAGTGCTACAGTTCAAATCATCCGAGCAAGATAAGAAGTGGTTAGAAGGCTGCTTCACGGGACTCCTTAAAAAGGAATTCTCATGGACAGAACATGGTGAAGAGTTGATGGCCGAATGCATTGGGAAGTTTACACTGTGCGATTTAGGAGGAAACTGTATATTAATAGATGGTTTCGAGGGCTCTAACGTGAAGAGTAAGATTGAGGATTTTAATGAATGGTAGCCCATTGGTTCGATTGGACCAGACCGTGGCAGGAGACGAATGTAGCAACCCAGCGCCATATTTGGACAAGATGGGTACGGGTTTCGATACAGGCCTGGAATCATAATTGTTTCTCCATAAAAGTGCTAAGTTTGGAAGATTGGTGAAATTGAATGAGGTGACAGAGAAGAAACTAAATTTGGCATACGCTAAAGTACTCTTTTCGTCGTCGTTCTGGTCCAAGATAGATAAGATCTTTCAAGTTAATGTGGATGGTATTCTGTTTAGAATTAAAATAGTAGAAGAATGGGATTTCTCATATGGGAGGCCGGGCATGCTGGAAGAATTCGATGAGGAAGATAAGAACTGGAGTTTTGAAAATGTAAATTCGGTATTTCCGGTGGAGGCGGAGATGACGGATGGAGAAAGTATCGGAGGAGACGAGGCCGGCGGTTCTCTTGTTTCAGATGGCCATGACATTCCAGGTCCCAAGATTTTGGTGGGAAGCTCGAAAGCGGCGGATCATGATTATTCCACTGAGAATCCCGAGGTGGATATTGGGTTAGTGGAGGATCGGTTAGTACCGAAGCATCCAACTAACGAGGAGGAGTTTTTAAATTCAATTCCTTCACTACCTTTATCATTAAATGAATCGGCTGGTATAAATGGGCTGAGTGGGAATAATAATATTAATAAGTATGGGGCGTGGGCTAATATGCTGGGTTAGGGCCGAATTTGCTGGGCCATTCTTCTGGGTTAGTGTCTGTACCTTTGGGCCAGAAGAAGGCAGATTTACCTCAGAATACTAGTCAGCATAAAAGCCCAAATGATGGACAAAGTTCTGGGCTGATTCTATGCGAGGAAAATCAACCTAATGGGAAAATTCAAAGCAGGAGGTGCAGAGTATTTTCGCTAAGGCTGTTAGGAAAAATCAATAAGAAATTAATTCAAGGGCAGAAAGGAACTCGATGCTGGTGGAGCCGAATCTTTCCAGAATTGCAGGTCGCCAGTCAAGCAGAGGTAATCTGAGAGGGAGCGGCTTAATTTTACCAAAAGAAGCCACGATGAAAGGTAATAGCAAGACGTTGAAAAAGGCTCGTGCTAGAGAGGAGGCTAAACAAAGATGAGTATAATTTGTGGAGGGTATGGCAGAGAATAGAAGGGGATCTCCAAGAGTGATCCGAGGTCCCAGCTGAAGGAAGGCGGCCAGGTGGGGGGATTGCAAGATGTCGAAGAAGGGGCCAGAAAGATTTGGGAATTAGGTAAAAAAAAATTAGTTTGAGGGGAAATGATGAAGAGATGGTGGTTGTCCTCGCGTCGAATGAGGCACAGTCAAGGGAAAATAATCGACCAGGCAAGGTGAATCCAACCGGTATTAATTAATGAAGATTATTTCTTTCAATATCAGAGGAGTGGGGAGTAGGGTGAAGAAGATGGAGATTCAAGGTATGTTACAGAAATTTAAGGCTGATGTAATTTTCATTCAGGAGTCAAAATTAGAGTCTGTTAATAAGAATGTGTGTGAGTCTATATGGGGGGAATCAAAATTGTGGTTGGGCGGCGAGAGAAGCGGTGGGGAAGTCGGGGGGATTATTGTTAGTGTTAGTGTCCTAGAGACAATCCTTTGTGAGGACATAATACTAAGATGATATTATGTTATGGTTTAATATTATTGTTTGGTTTAATATTAAATGTATGGCTTTACACTTATCTGAATATTATGTTTGATTATTTGCATTATTCATATATGTGTTCCCTTGAATCGATACTGTCATTGAGTGAGTGAGAACTCAGATGACCGAAGTACGATTCTCAAATAGCCCCGATCAAGGATCATTAAGAATGGGATATTGATGATGCAATTGAGATTGGTGTGCGATCTGCATCATACTCTTAGAGAGTGTAGTAAGATCTCACTTATTACGAGATACCGGGTATCTCATGATGGATGCACAGATACCTTAGAGGGTATTGGTATACCCATCCGAGAAACCGTTTGATGTAATTCCACATAATGTATCTACGGGTGTCTCGGTTAGTGGGAGCGATGTGATACTCCTCTGACTTGAGGTCAATACGCACGATATGTGTGGAGTGGTGAACTTTGACCATGACCGACGCATGCACCCTTCCACGGGTAGATATGGCATGGATTGGGTACATCACGAAATACATGTGCGTGGTAGTTGAGCCAAGAATAGGATTCATTCCTCAATGTGGATTTAGAGAGAATACTCGTCTTCTCATCATAATTGGATCTAAGACATCGGCCGATGCAAGTCGACTTGGACTTTGTGGCCAAGTGCGTCACGAGCAATCAATTAGTGATTTGAGATAATATGATTAAGTTATTTGAATAGACACTTCATCATGTTCAAGGCTTAATCGAGTATTCGCGAATGAAAGGAAGCTATCACAATAGCCTACAATATTACAGGTAGTTGCAGATTTCCTCGCAACGTACCTCGTATATTGAGAATCTCTGATTTATTGTCTAGGGTTCAATTAAGACCATTAGTTTGACTACGCTCGATATACGATGGCCTATGGGTCACACAACAAGCAATGTATGTTCGCCGGTTATAATTGATTGATTAAGTATTATATTGGATATAATATTTAATTTATGGAGAATATAATAATAATTATATTTATTTGGAATTAATTATTATTATCATTTAATTAAATTAGATTTAATTAAATATGAAATCCCAATAATAATATTTGGAATATTATTATACAAGAATAATAGATATGGTAAATATATTATTCGTAGGAACATATCTAGGGAAATATAATCCGTAGAGATTATATTACGGGCTAGACTCGATATCTTGCTTAGGAATTAAGCCAAGTTAATCCCTATAAATACGTGTCATGGGAATTTAGAAAAATATACACAAGAAATATAATTTCTCCATAAAATCTCTTGTTCGAGTTTTCCTAGCAAGTTCGTCTAGAGATTCAAAGCTGGCACCTCGGTGCAAGTCGGTGATTAGTTGTTACGTGGATACCGTAGTTGAGGATTCCGCGTACGAAGCTTTGTAAGATTTCTTGTTTAAGATATCTCGTATTTAATTATGCAATTAAATTGTTCGTTGTTGGAGAACGTTTGTTTCTGCTGCGCATGTTTACGTGTTTACGTGCTTATAAATTCCAACAATTATTACATTGTGGATTTCTGATCGATTATCGTGCTCTAGTTGGTGGCATATGGATGGAGCAGTAATAGTGAATGGGGTGTGGGGGATTGATAGAATTAGTTGTTATCTTGTAACATTTATGCACTTATCCCCTTGGAGGAGAGAAGAGAATTGTGGGATATATTAACAGCTATTTCTTTGCAAAATGAAGATGTTTGTCTATGTGTTGCTGGTGATTTCAATTCCATTTGATCGGAACACGAAAGAGCCGGAACAAGCGAGATGGTTCATACGAGGGATATTAGGGCCTTTGATGAGTTCATCAGTAGAGCTAAGCTGGTGGACTTGCCACTCCATGGGAGGTGTTTTACCTGGTACCGTCCGAATGGAAGGTGTAAAAGTAGATTGGATCGATTCTTAATCAATAATGAGTGGCTTGTTAGATGGCCAAATACTATTCAAAAAGGGCTCCTGAGGTCCATTTCGGACCACTGCCCGCTTTTATTGGAGGCGGCTATGGTGGACTGGGGGCTTGAATGCGTGGATTGATCACCCGGGGTTTAAGGAGGTGGTCTCAAATTCATGGAGAAATGCAGGGATCGAAGTCTGGGCAGGTTATATGGTGAAAGAAAAAATAAAAAGATTGAAAGAAGCTCTAAAATCGTGGAAAAAGAATGTGTTTGGGCATGTGGAGAAGAGTATCGACGACTTGAGGAGTGAAATTCAAGAATTGGATATTTTGGATGATACTTTTAGTTTGGAAGAATCTGAAGCAGAAAGGAGGAGGAGAGCCACCGCTGAGCTTTTCAAGAACTTAAATTGGAAGCATGGACTTGCAGCTCAAAAAGCGAGGGTAAAGTGGATAAAGGAAGGAGATATTAACAGTGGTTTTTTTAATAAGGTTATTAATAAGAGAAGAAAGTCGAATGAACTAATTGGGATTCAGCTGGGGATATTTGAGTCGAAGAGATTGATGAGGTAAAGAAGGGTATTAAAGAGTTCTTCGAGGCACATTTTTCAAGTCGAAAAGAAGCCAGTCCAGTTTTGGCACCTAATTTGGTAGGGAATTGATTAGGCGTGAAATTGTCATGATTCGTAGCTAGAAACGCCCTAGTTTTGGTCGAATTTATTGAGTTTTTAGAGCCAAATGAGTACTATTTCTATACATTGATGAATTTGTCTCTTTGATACTCATAGGTGAATCGAGGACGAAAAATGGAGTTCGTAGGACTTTGAATCGACTCAAACGGATGCCCGGATGAGAAGATATCGAAGAAATACAATTGGTATTAGTACGTGTGAAGAAAAGTGTTAGTTGCAAAGGAAGGAAGGCCCATTCGAGCATCATCACTCGAGCGCCCCGCTCGAGTGACGTAGATCAGGTGCATAAAACATACAGAACGTTTGGACCGCTCGAGGGGTATAGCTCGAGCGCCCCACTCGAGCACCAGAACCGCTCGACCAAGAGAGCTCGAGCGCCCCGCTCGAGCACCAGATCCGTTCGACCACCATAGCTCGAGCGACCCGCTCGAGCGGGTCTGCTCGAGCGCTTCCAAGGCATTTTCTCCAACTTACGTTTTTCGGCCCACGAGTTCACGAATCGGCCCGTTGCCTATATATATCTCTTCCAAACACGTTTTGAAGGATCCCCGGAACGCACCACATCACTTTTACACAGAATTTTTAGAGAGAGAAGGAAGAGAAGAGACGAGCAAGTTTAATTTTACGTTTTTGAGGTTTTTGCTTACGAATTCACATTACAATTTCACGTTTTAGTTTCATTTCTTAATATCTTTTGTTCTTGAATACGTTGAGACCTCGTTTTGCTAATTAATTTCAGTTTATTCTTTTATATTTTAAAACCCTAGTTTATGTACGATCTTTTCTTTGATTTAATTACCATGTTCATGTTCGTCACTTGTCTAATTGTTAGTGTTTACGTTAAATCTATGTCTAGCTAAAACCCTTGCATGCTTAGGGTAGGATGAACTCGTAGAAGTAGGTTGTGGGTACGTAATTAGGGTAACTTGTGACGTTAGGTTTTAATTCTCTTGGTTAATGAATTCTTAAAATTAATCTAGACTTCGCTCTTGAATTTCGTTCGAAAGGTGTTAAAGAGAGGACGGCCGTATCACTCTTTAACAACGAGTAGACTTAACGAGAGGGTTTAGGAAAGGTTAATTCATTTACCGGTTTAGCGAAGGAGGACAACCGCATCACCTTAGTTAAATTAGGGTCTCATTAATTAAGCACAATCTATTAACTTGTTAGTGGATTAGTGAAGTCGAGTGTTAGGGTAAAGTATTAGGGTTTAGAATCTTGAGCTTTCACCTTGCATTCTTTTACTTAGGTTAATTCTTGTGTGTCACAGTTATTCTGATTATGTACCTGCTCCGTTAGTATACGTAGGGATTCCTATCTTAAGCATCACCATCTCATATTTGAAAACACACCTTTTGTTATTTCGTTTAATCTTCCTTTTGCATTCGTAGGATAATTTAGTTTAGTTTAATTAATCTTTCCAAAAACAATACACTCATATTAATTACGACGCGTAGATCTTCAGGGATCTATTCGCATATACACTGTCCCTTGGGTTCGATATACTTGGTCGTTATACTTGGTCGTTATACTTGCTCATACTACAGTGAACCCGTACTCTTGCGGGGTAACTACTAGTAGAAAGCTAGTGTAGTTCTCTTCAAGTCAATGGCACCGTTGCCGGGGATGGCGTTGTATGCTTTTTGAATAGGACTTTTCGATAGCTTAGTAGTTAGTAGTGAGTGCTTTATTTTCTGTTTTATTTTTATTTTTATTCATTCGGCAGTTGCATTTTGATAGTTCTGCTAGTGTGTCAGGTATATGAAAACACGCTCACAAGGCAATACGAGCGAAGAGAGGTTTCCTGCAGATCCTGAGACAATAGTTAGAAGGAACCGAGCTTTCTTGAGAAGGATGAACGCTGCCGACTTAGGGAAAGAACAAATGGACATCACTAATGAGTTGGAAGATGCCGAGAATGAGTTTAACCAGGGGTTGAACCGGGTTGACGGCACTGATGGGAACACCAGTAAGAACCAAGATCCGTTAGGGGATAGTCAGAGCCAAAACCCGGGTGCACAAAACGTTATCACTCCAGCTCAGAATTTTGTCCATAATCCTCTGAACAACCCTGCTTATCCACAAAACCCAAATAACCCTTTCAACAACCCAGTATACCAACATTACCCTTACCCACCTTACCCTTATCCACCATACCCATATCCTCCACCTCCAGTCTATAATCAACCACATGTCTACCCACCACCACCCCAACAAGTACCAGTACCTGCTGCTAATCCTCAACACGTTCCTCAGAACGCAGATCAGATGGCTATTCGAGGGAGGTTTGCAGCGCTGCCACAACGGTACTATGATGGAGTGGCATTGCCTCCTGTTGAGGCGAACAACTTCTCGATATCCCCGGGGATTTTAAAGCTGCTTACCGAGAATCAGTTCAAAGGGGTGATCGGGAAGGAGAATCCTCACACTCACCTGAGGAGTTTCCTCATGATAGCCTCCACATTCAATTACAATGGCATGTCTGAAGATGCCAAGAGGCTTAGGCTGTTCCCATTCTCTTTGACGGGAATAGCCAAGGAGTGGTACGATAATACGCTCCCGCGGGGAGGTATTACCACTTGGACTAAGCTCGAGCGTCTGTTCCTCGAGCGATTCTACCCTCCATCTAGGACAATCAAGGCTAGAATTGAGATCTCGTCCTTTCGCCAGAAGGCTGGAGAGGATTTACGCCAAGCGTGGGAGAGATACTTAAACATGCTGATTGAGTGCCCGCAGCACTGGTACAACGAGGGAGACATTATGGCATTCTTCTATAGTGGTGCCAACAAGGCGGGGCAAGACCATTTAGACGCCTGTGCGGGCGGAGCATTCCTGAATCAAGGCATAGAGAGGTGTAGGGAGATCGTGGACAACATTGTCACGAATGCCGGTGCTTGGGGTGTGGATGCAGATTTTCAGAGAGTGCATCAGGTTGAAGAGGGAGAAGGAACGAGAAGGCTGCTGATGGCCATGATGGAAAAGATCAACAACCCGAGTTGGGGAAGAGTTTGGTTGGAGAGCATGCAGTAGAGAATGAGAGAGTAGACCAGCCCAGTGGACAGCAAGAGGTAGCCAATTACATGGGAGGTCCGTATTACAATCAGAATGGCTACCAAGGTGGAAATCAGTATGGAAGGCCTTCTTATGGTCAACCATTTGTACCTCCAGGCCTACAGCCACCTCAAAATCAATGGAGGAACACACAAGGAGTTCAAGGAGGCCAGCAGCCTCCTCAAAACACATGGAGGAAAAATGAGAACTTTTCTTATGCTAACCCAAAAGCTGGTATTACTGTTCCTGCAGGTGTGGATCCGGGGTCTAAACCTCCTGGTGGAGAAGGCGGTGCATCGACTGAGGAGATGTTGAGAGCGATTCTACATAAGGTGGAGGAAGGAAGTAAGAGGCTGTCATCCTTGGAGTACGATGTGAAGGAGCTGCATAAGAAAGACGATCATCGAGATCAAGAGCTCCAGAAGATGAATGTTGAGTGGACTAGAACTCAACAAGAGAACAATAGGTGGTTCACTTCGATAGAGTTCCAGATGAGCCAGATTGCAAAGATGGTGAATAGAGAGTTGGGAAAATATCCTTCCATGCCGGAAGGGAACCCGAAAGAGCATTGCAAGGCGACCCAGCTTAGAAGTGGAACCAACTATGAAGGTCCTCAGATGCCTGCTGATTCTGAGACGCCCCAAGTTGAGAAGGGGATTGAAAGTGAAGGGATTGAGAAGCATGAAGATATGGATGAGTCCCAGAAGGGCAAGAAAAGTAAGGAGATTGAGAGAGTTCCTAAGTGGAAAAAGGCAAAGGAAGCAAGGGAGAAAGTGAAAGTGACCGAGCGAGATGAATGGGGGGTACCCAAATCTGTGATACCCGTCCCATATCCACAACGCTTTATGAAGAAAACGCTTGATGAGAAATTCGCTAAGTTCCTTGATGTTTTTAAACAACTTCACATTAACATTCCTTTTTATGATGCTTTGGAACAGATGCCGCATTATGCAAAGTTTCTGAAGGACTTGATCGCGAAAAGACGGCGAGTGGATGAGCCAAAGTTGGTGCAGCAGAACCACGAGGTGAGTGCATTAGTGCACAAGGCACTTCCACCGAAGCTGAAGGATCCCGGGAGCTTCATGATCCTATGTGACATTGGAATCGGGATCAAGAAATGAGCGCTATGTGATTTAGGGGCGAGCATCAATCTCATGCCGTTGTCGCTTTTCAAGAAGTTGGAAGGTGGTGAACTTCAACCCACAATGATGACGCTTCAACTTGCCGACCGGTCTATTACTAGACCTCAAGGTGTGGTTGAAGACGTCCTAGTGAGAGTTGGAGATCACATTTTTCCAGCCGACTTTGTAGTGCTAGAGATGGAGGAAGATGAGCACGTGCCCCTGATATTGGGAAGACCGTTTTTAGCTACGGCGGGGATGGTGCTAGACGTGGCAAATGGGAAGATTACGTTGAGGGTTGATGATCAAGAAGTGAAGATTTCCCTATATGAAGCCATGAAGCACCCGAAGGAGGATGAGAGTTTGTATTGCATGGATGTCATTGATCCTCGTGTTGAAGACACACCTTCCATCCCTAATCCTTCTCATATTCATGATTTTGTTAGTCCTTCACTTGATTATTTAACCCATGAGCGTTATGATCTTGATTATTTTGATAGGGATAAAGTGAAGAAGTTGAAGGATGAAGAGGTGAAGAAAGTGGACGTGGTCCAGCTAGAGGGAAAATGAGGAGTTAAGAAGAAGAAGTCAAAATTCAAGAACTTGTTTGGTAAGACTCCTCCAGATAAAGGAAAGAAGGAGTTGAGACCCATAACACTTGGGAATGAGAAGAGAGCAAAAGGGCTCATGATGGTGGGGCACCAAGGAAAGACATGCAAGCACCACTCTTATGAGAGTGAGGGAGGTATTTTTTAGTATGATGTCCCATAAGCTCTTGTGAGCTCGGTCCGGCATGAGGACCTTAAAAATAGCGCTGAATGGGAGGCAACCCATTATATTTTTTTATTTGCTTTGAGTTTTTTAGTTATAAGGGAGTTATTTTGAGTCGTATGTTTAACCTCGTATTTGAGAGTTGTATTTTGTAGGCTTGTCTCTAAAGGAGTAAAGGTATCATGGAGTTATTCAGATTGAAGGAACCAACTTGAGACAAGGGAGTGTGCAAAGCTATTGAGAGAAACTGAATTGTTTGGTTGAGGTAACCCACAACCCCAAACTTAGACCTCTAGCAAGGTCGAAGTTTGGGGGGTGGAGTTTTTTTTATGTTTCTTGTTACATTGCACATGCATGCACGCCCTTATCTTTGAGTTGAGTTTGATTGATTATTAGTTTGTTGAGATACTCCTTGGGGTGATTTTGATTTGACTCACTATTGCATATTTCATGCCTATCAATCATCTTATGCTTGTTGATTGCTATCTTTGAGTATGATGTGATGAGTAGAGTGAGTTGTAAGGGTGAGTAGAAATTCTTTTGTGTGAGTGTGTGAGTTTGAGTTGATTTGAGAGAGAACTCGTATGCTTACAAATTTTCTTTTGAGTACTTGTGTGATGAGAGTGAGAATGCACTAGGACTAGCATGGATGTGAAAGCCATGAGCTTTTGAGCCTTATGAGATTTTGATGCATTAATTAATATCTTCGTTTGTGAGTGGATCGTCACCGTAGAGGATGCTAGAACTTGCATGTGCTCTTGCTTCTTGATTGTGTCTAGTTTGATATGCCGAATGTGATCTTAGGCCATCTTTGATTTGAATGAGTCACTTAGCCAAAAATTTTCCTTACCATTGACATTCGTCCCTTGTTAGCCCCTTTGAGCCTAAAGCTTATTTTATTTGCTAGCACATTTAAACACTATTCCAAGTTCCTAAGCCTTTTTGTCCCAATTTGAGTGGAGAATAGGAAAAGTGTGAAGGTTGAAGGGATTGAGTTGATTTGAGAAAAGGAATTATGATGGTTGAGTGGTGATAAAATAAGGGTGTGAATGAGATATGAGTTGTGGGAAACAAAAAATTGAAAATGAGCAAAAGAAAAATTGAGCTCATGTGTTTGTGCGAAAAAGAAAAAAAAAGTGAAGTGATTGAAAAAAAAAGTGAAAAGAGTTAGAAAAAAAAAATTGGAGTGTTGAGAAAAGTGGAATTGAAAGAGTGTTGATTGAATATGTTTGAAGTAGTCTGTTCCTAATCTCGAAGTGCCAAAGTTTGACTTTCTATTCTCCATTCACTTAAGTCACTTACCCATATTGTTATCCCACCTGTCCAAAGAGCCTACATTACAACCTTGAGAAAAGTCCTTTTTGATTCGGCATTGATTTCTAGAGTATGGTCGGAGTTTAGAGTGCTTACAAGCCTATGGCTGCCAGTTTGAGTGATTGATTGTTTGAGTGAGTCCCTTAATCATTGATATACACTTGTGAGGGAGCTAAACACATCGTTGAGTGCACATCCATGCTTGATCTAGGTGTTTCTTGTTGTTGTTGCATGAGTATGATGGAGGAAGGTGAGTGAGTATACTTGTGATTGATCTTTGAAGCTCGAGTTCATTTGCTTGCATGAGTTGATTCTTTGACTCATCCCTAACAATTTCACTTGACTTATTATTTCATTGCTTGGGGACAAGCAATATGGTAAGTTTGGGGGGGTTGATTAGGCGTGAAATTGTCATGATTCGTAGCTAGAAACGCCCTAGTTTTGGTCGAATTTATTGAGTTTTTAGAGCCAAATGAGTACTATTTATATACATTGATGAATTTGTCTCTTTGATACTCATAGGTGAATCGAGGACGAAAAATGGAGTTCGTAGGACTTTGAATCGACTCAAACGGATGCCCGGATGAGAAGATATCGAAGAAATACGATTGGTATTAGTACGTGTGAAGAAAAGTGTTAGTTGCAAAGGAAGGAAGGCCCATTCGAGCATCATCACTCGAGCGCCCCGCTCGAGTGACGTAGATCGAGCGCATAAAACATACAGAACGTTTGGACCGCTCGAGGGGTATAGCTCGAGCGCCCCGCTCGAGCACCAGAACCGCTCGACCAAGAGAGCTCGAGCGCCCCGCTCGAGCACCAGATCCGTTCGACCACCATAGCTCGAGCGACCCGCTCGAGCGGGTCTGCTCGAGCGCTTCCAAGGCATTTTCTCCAACTTACGTTTTTCGGCCCACGAGTTCACGAATCGGCCCGTTGCCTATATATATCTCTTCCAAACACGTTTTGAAGGATCCCCGGAACGCACCACATCACTTTTACACAGAATTTTTAGAGAGAGAAGGAAGAGAAGAGACGAGCAAGTTTAATTTTACGTTTTTTAGGTTTTTGCTTACGGATTCACATTACGATTTCACGTTTTAGTTTCGTTTCTTAATATCTTTTGTTCTTGAATACGTTGAGACCTCGTTTTGCTAATTAATTTCAGTTTATTCTTTTATATTTTAAAACCCTAGTTTATGTACGATCTTTTCTTTGATTTAATTACCATGTTCATGTTCGTCACTTGTCTAATTGTTAGTGTTTACGTTAAATCTATTGTTGGAGTTATACGTGAAAGTATGCTTTTACTTTGTATAACTCGTGTATCAAACACTCGTTTTATGAGAATAATTCTTTTATCGCATTTGCTTTAGTTATGATTGAATGTTGAATTTCTATTGCAAACTGTTCAATATATAGTACATGTTACATTGTAGTTAATGTGGTGATACCCGATCACGGAAGACAACATTAACAGTTTACTTGTAACTAAACGTACATTTTCACGACCTAGGTGGAATTGAACAATCCGCCGTGAAAGGTCGATGTGTAAGGCTCAGATTGGTCTGTCTTGACTAAGAGATTGCACTAGCACATTTAGTATGTGTTGAAGAGGTCCTACAGCGAGGAGAAATTCTTTTGTTCTGAAAGGTGAAGAATTAGACCTCAGTGGTTGTTGATTTCTTAATCTCCGTCACTTAAATAGGACCGTGTGTACTTAATAGTTACTGCTTTGATTCATGTTGGGTGAGAATCATTGCGACTTCGAACTTTGTGTCTTGGGCAGTAATATTAATCATACGACGGTTGCTAAGATTTAATACGGAGAAACGCGTGCGAGTACGGCTCGTGTGATTAGTCCCCTTGGTGGGCTCAGAAGTTTTATTGTACCAAATCTTGCAAGTGAAGAATTAGTTTCTTCGGTACGAATAATAATGTTGAGCTGTCTTTACTCCAAGGTGAAAGATGTTAATTAATTTAGAGCTATTCAGAAGCTTAATTAATTAATGGACTTGATAATCTTAAACGCGGGAAATAATAACCGGGAGCCCATATTATCGTAATATGGATTAAGATGGATAGTGCAATATTAATTTATTAGTGGTAATAATTAATATTAATGGGCTGAATTATATTGGGGCTCAATATTGAAATTCAGAAGTCCATTAGGAGGTCCAATCTTAATTCTCCTTAAGGCCCCTCAAGTAGCCCATTAAGTAGCCCAATAATGATAAAGTGATTAAAATAAAAAGATAATATCTTGCTGATTTTTTCCAGTATTTTCGAAAATAAGCAATATTAGAAGAGAAAAGATTTTGTTTATTTTCTTGGAAAGATATTATGGAAGATATGTATTCTTGGAATACAAGAATATCTCATATATTCAAGAAGATCCAAATCTTGGGATCTCTACTAGTAATTTTCGAAAATCACCCCTTAATTAGGTGAGTGAGATTTTTGTGGAATATTTTATTATGGAGAAAAGAATATATGAGATATATTCAAGATTTCTTAGAGACTAAGAAAAGATTTTTTCCAAGCCCATATCCACATGTAAATTTCGATCACTCCTTATTATAAATAGGGGATGATTATTTCATCCCCAAGTACACAATTTCATGTGTTGGAAAAATCAAGAAGCATAGATATTTTTCTTTTTCCTTAGTTTATTAAATTACGTGAAAGCGTCTCCCACCGGCGATCAAGTGAGGTGAAAAGGGAAATACTTGAGAAGGCTTTGGGTTGATAGAGCGAGATTACAATTGTCCCGTATATCCAAAGGCCAATTCTACAAGAGGTACGTTAATCGCATATTTACTTGTTTATTCCGCCTAGTTAAATATGTGAAATTAATTTAACATGCATGATGATAATTAGTTGTTGGAATTATTATTTGAATTAATTAGGATTAATTCATGCTAGTAATAATTGTATTTAAATTCGTATTTAAATTTCATCCCGAATAGATTCCGGGCACCCCTATTTTCCCAACAACTGGTATCAGAGCCACGGTTTCGGGCTCTGAATTTTAAATTGGAATTTAAATTGTTAAACATTAAATTGAAATTGGATAGTAGAATTGTTAGATCTTTTTTGCAGGTATCCAATTGTCATGGTTTTAATGTTGTTAATTTCATGCGTGTGAATTAATTGTTTTTTAATTCGATTCGTTCGAATTTGTTTTTCTCATGAGAAAATCCACGAGTAGATTAGTTGTTTTTATTTTGATTTGATCATTGTAATAGACTAGTCTAGATCTAGTATTTTTTTTTTTTGTAAAAATAAATTGTAACCGGATCGTGACGAAGAACGAAGAATTAAAAACGGCGTACCCGGATGACGCATACAAGCGTGGTGCGTGTATGGATGTAAAATCATGCATGGGGTGAAGAAAACGAGGACGAACGGCAAAAAAACGGCGCACGGGGGTGCACGGCGCACGCCGTGCGCAACGGGGGCACGGCGCCGCGCGCACGCGTGGGCGCGCCTCGGGCGCGGGCTGCAGCGCCTCGGGGCGCCTCGGCGTGCCACCGTGCAGCGCCTCGGGTGCGCTTCGGGGCTGTGCTTCGGCGTGCCTCGGGCAGCGTTTCGGCGCTTCTCGGGCCGAGAAGCGCGCGGGCCCACTTCGTGGGCCGACGCGCACTGTATCTCAGGCCATGGAATTTTTTCGGTTCGGGTTTTTTTCGGTGTGATTTTAAACGTCGTCTCGAACCCCAAACGATGCTATTTTGAAGAAGTGTTGTTGTTCGAGTGGGAGCACGTCGAGACGAACGTCGGAAAGCAACAAGGACGATTTTTCGCATCAAGACGTGAATAAATTAAACCGTGACAATTGGATTTGAGTGCTCCAATGTGTTTAATTTTATTTTGATGGATGTTTTATTTCGTGCACTTATTATTATTTGTTAATATGTGTTTGCATGAATTTAATTGTCCAAGAAAAACCTTACTTTCGAAAATTACTAAGTATGTTTTTATAATCGCAATTTTATTCCGGATATTAAAATTGGATTATTTTGACCTCCATAATTTATTTATTTGTGAAGTTCTTTTGGAATACATTTCCCCCTCGGATCGGCCAAAAGAACGGATTTCACATGAATAAATTCCGAAAGGATGATTGTGGATTATTACTAGTGGCGGTATTGACCCTCACCACGAGTGGCTTGCTCAAAGCGAAATAATAATCCTGTATTTAATTATGGTTATTACTTAGGCATAGGAAATTGATATTAACTTACTCCCCTCGGAGTCCCTGTCAATTTCTATGTGGTCAAAGTGGGAGCCAACTATTAATTTTGAATTAAGGATTTGTAACTTTTAAGTTTGTGATCCGCTTGAATGTATTTAAATGTATAGACCACCCCTCGTGGCGCATTTAAATTGTTTCGAGATGTTGGCTGGTGCATGATTATATTGTTTTAAGGTTTCAATATAATTGATGTGATCGAATTATGTGATAATTTCATATTTTTCTAGATATTGATATGAATGTATGTTTTATTCTCATTTCATCATGTCGCAACCTTTTAATCCACTGTTTAATATACTTAAAGTTAATAAACTTTTTGGAGAGAATTATATCGATTGGAATTTTTTTAAAATTTATCCTTACTGCACGAAAACACAATTGGGTTATTTATGTTAATATACCCGGCAAGCCTAATGATAAGTCAAGCAATGGGAAGAGGCAGTTTATGATCGGAAGCGTGACAATGAATGAAGTGCATCATCTTGACATTTCTGTCTGAGGATTTGAGGCGCGTTCATGAAGACATTGTATCCACTGTTGAAATCATGGAACACCTTGAAGAGATATTTTCACATCAGAATCCCATGACTAATCAGTTCACCAAACATGACTCGATCAAGTTGGAAATGGTGGAAGGAACGCCCATGAGGGAGCACGTTCTCAAGATAATGGCATACCTTAACAAGTTGGAAGTACTTGGTGCGGATTTTGATTGATTTCATATACCATTCCCTACCGAGAAGCTTTGAGTAGTTTTATCTGAACTGTCAGATGAATGAACGGACAAGTCATTTGCCCGAGCTCTTGCAAGCTTTAGTTTCGGTGGAGGTGATAATGGAGCACCAGTCTAGTGCTATGGTGGCTAATGGTTCGTCTACCTCTTTTGGTCCCAAGGGAGGGAAAAAGAGGAAGAGAACCAAAGGCCGGATCCAAGCAAATCCAATTGTTGCGAAAGGCAAATGCAAAGGCAAGCATCGAAGGGAAAGTGTTTTAGTTGCGGTGAGAGAGGACAATGGAGGTCTGCCTGTTCCAAGCCTAAGAGGCTAGGAAAGTTAGGTAATTCACACACCTTAGTCGTCGAAACTTGTGAAGTGGCGTATGCTGTCTATTCGTGGATAGTGGATACGAGAGCTACTGATCACATTTGTTTCATGGGTTTAAGCTAACCCGACGACTTAACGGAAGTGAGATCCCCATCACATCGGGCAATGCTACGAGAGTGGCAGCTGAAGCAGTGGGAGAAGTGCGCCTATCTTGTGAAGATAGAGTTATGGTTTTGAGAGACGTTCCTCATGTTCCTAGTTTAGAAAGAACTCAACCTTCAGTTTCTAAACTGTTTGAATAGATACTCAGTTTCTTTTAATAAGGATGTTATTATTGCTTGAAACGATGAGTTTATCCGTTCCGGAACTTTAATGGATGATCTTTATACCATTATTTGGGCACACCACTCACAAAATTGAATCTAATAACACATCGATTATTTCGAGTAATAAAAGAAAGCGTTCTTCGGAGATGAACGAAACACTTCTATGGCATCTTAGACTAGGTCATATTAATCTAAAGTGGATAGAGAGATTGGTGAAAGACGGATCCTTGGAATCATTCCAAGTCGAACCGTTTCCAACTTGTGAATCCTGTTTAGAGGGTAAAATGACCAAGAGGGCATTTGGAGCCAAGGGGAATAGAACTACGGAAGTGTTAGAACTCGTTCATACCGATATGTGTGGTTCAATGACGATCATAGCAAGAAGAGGTATGAGTAATTTGATGATTACTCAAGATACGGATACATCTACCTTATGATGCATAGGGAAAGAAGTATCAAGTCTCTACGATTTGTTCGTGGAGGCGAATACCTTAGCAATGAATTCTTGAACTACCTATCGGAAGAAGGGATTGTATCCCTGTTAACCACATCGGGAACTCCTCAATAGAACGGTGTGGCGGAACAAAGGAGCCAGACTCTTTTAGAAATAGTCAGATCCATGATGAGTTATTCGGATTTACCCAAGTCGTTTTGGGGTAACGCCTTGGAAACAATGACTTATATTCTAAACTTGGTGCCATCCAAATCGGTTCCTAAAACCCCAATGGAATTGTGGACCGGGCGCAAGCCCAGTCTAAGACACTTGCGGATTTGGGGTTGTCCGGCATACGTGCTAGACAAGGAAGCCGATAAATTGGATCCACGTTCGGAATTATGGTTGTTTAGAGGATATCCCATGGGAACAAAAGGGTGTATATTCTATAGTCTCAAGGATTAAAAGATCGTGATTAGTTCGCACTTTAAATTCTTGGAGGAAGACTATATGAACAAAAGAAAGCCCAGAAGTGAGATTACCTTAGACGAGTTAAGAGGGCAAACTCCTATACCAAGTATACAAGATGATATACCACACATCACACCTTCACAACCGGAACCCCGTCGTAGTGGGAGGATTGCAAGGCAACCCGAGAGATTCATAGGAATTGGAGAATCTTCGGATTTGATTCCCGGCGATGAATCAGACCCATGAACGTACGACGAGGCAATCCAAGACAAAGACGCGGAGGCGTGGCAAACCGCAATGGAAACCGAGGTGGGTTCGATGGATTATAATCAAGTTTGGGAGTTGGTTGATCCACCTAGTGGGGTAGAGCCCATTGGATGCAAGTGGGTGTACAAGAGGAAAAGAGGACCGGACGGAAGGGTAGAGACCTTCAAAGCAAGGCTTATTGGCCTGTGGCCTGTAGCTATGCTTAAGTCCATCCGTATTCTCTTATCGATCGCTGCGCACTTAGATTACGAGATCTGGCAAATGGATGTCAAGATAGCTTTCCTTAACGGAAGTCTTGATGGGATCTATATGCAACAGCCCAAAGGTTTCGTTGAAAAAGGCCAAGAGCACCTCGTATGCAAGCTTAAGAGATCCATTTATGGACTTAAGCAAGCATCGCGTACTTGGAACCAGTATTTTGATCAAGTTATTAAGTCTTATGGGTTTGTGATCAAAATAAGTTCGAAAGTTGTGTGTATAAAAGATGTGACGGAACTGTGGTGGTATTCTTAGTATTATACGTAGACGATATTCTGCTCATTGGAAACAATGTAAAGGTATTGTCAGACGTAAGGGTATGGCTGTCAAATCAGTTTGATATGAAGGACTTAGAGAAAGCCGGTCACATCCTTGGGATCAAGTTCACTCGAGATCCAAGAGGAGGATGTTGGGTTTATCGCAAGTTTCATACAAAGCCACTGTTTTGAAGCATTTCAGCATGCAAGATTCCAAGAAAGGTTTTGTACCTTTTCGGCACGGAATCCATCTATCTAAAGAAATATGCCCTAAGACGCAAGTGGATATAGATGACATGAAAGACGTTCCGTACGTTTCGGACGTAGGAAGTCTTATGTATGCAATGTTGTGTACGAGACCGGATATCTATTTTGCCGTGGGCATGATGGCAAGATATCAAAGTAACCCCGGGAAAGCACATTAGATTGCAATTAAATGCGTTCTTTAGTTTCTGAAAAGAACTTGGTATGGAATGCTGATTTAACGATCAGACAATCTAATTCCCATGGGATACACGGACTCAAATTTCCAATCAGACATAGACTCCAAAAAATACCTACCTCGGGTAGTGTGTTTTGCATGGGAGAAGGAGCCATGACATGGAGAAGCGATTTGCAGAAATGCATCGCAGATTCGACCATGAAAGCCGAATAAGTAACTGCTTGTGAAGCAGCGAAAGAAGCGGTTTGGCTCAAGTACTTCTTAGTGGACTTGGACGTTGTTCCGAATTTACCCGACAAGATAACTGTCTTTTGTGACAATGCCGGAGCAGTTGCAAATTCAAGGGAACCGAGAGCCCACAAGGCCAGCAAACACATTGAAAGAAAACACCATCTTATACGAGAAATCGTTAAGAGAGGAGATAAAGAGGTGGCAAAGGTAAATGTCGGAGGACAACCTAGTATATCCATTCACAAAGGGTCTGCCTCTGAGTACATTCGAGAGACATGTGGATGGAATGGGAGTCAAGACTATTGCCAATCTGCTTTAAGTATAAGTGGGAGGAATTATTAGGTTAGTGTAGGTTGACATGAGATGTCACGTAGAGCTACTACACTAAGACATGCATGATGTATACTAAAAGCAGACTTTAAGTATAAGTGGGAGATTGTTGGAGTTATACGTGAAAGTATGCTTTTACTTTGTATAACTCGTGTATCAAACACTCGTTTTATGAGAATAATTCTTTTATCGCATTTGCTTTAGTTATAATTGAATGTTGAATTTCTATTGCAAACTGTTCAATATATAGTACATGTTACATTGTAGTTAATGTGGTGATACCCGATCACGGAAGACAACATTAACAGTTTACTTGTAACTAAACGTACATTTTCACGACCTAGGTGGAATTGAACAATCCGCCGTGAAAGGTCGATGTGTAAGGCTCAGATTGGTCTGTCTTGACTAAGAGATTGCACTAGCACATTTAGTATGTGTTGAAGAGGTCCTACAGCGAGGAGAAATTCTTTTGTTCTGAAAGGTGAAGAATTAGACCTCAGTGGTTGTTGATTTCTTAATCTCCGTCACTTAAATAGGACCGTGTGTGCTTAATAGTTACTGCTTTGATTCATGTTGGGTGAGAATCATTGCGACTTCGAACTTTGTGTCTTGGGCAGTAATATTAATCATACGACGGTTGCTAAGATTTAATACGGAGAAACGCGTGCGAGTACGGCTCGTGTGATTAGTCCCCTTGGTGGGCTCATAAGTTTTATTGTACCAAATCTTGCAAGTGAAGAATTAGTTTCTTCGGTACGAATAATAATTTTGAGCTGTCTTTACTCCAAGGTGAAAGATGTTAATTAATTTAGAGCTATTCAGAAGCTTAATTAATTAATGGACTTGATAATCTTAAACGCGGAAAATAATAACCGGGAGCCCATATTATCGTAATATGGATTAAGATGGATAGTGCAATATTAATTTATTAGTGGTAATAATTAATATTAATGGGCTGAATTATATTGGGGCTCAATATTGAAATTCAGAAGTCCATTAGGAGGTCCAATCTTAATTCTCCTTAAGGCCCCTCAAGTAGCCCATTAAGTAGTCCAATAATGATAAGGTGATTAAAATAAAAAGATAATATCTTGCTGATTTTTTCTAGTATTTTCGAAAATAAGCAATATTAGAAGAGAAAAGATTTTGTTGATTTTCTTGGAAAGATATTATGGAAGATATGTATTCTTGGAATACAAGAATATCTCATATATTCAAGAAGATCCAAATCTTGGGATCTCTACTAGTAATTTTCGAAAATCACCCCTTAATTAAGTGAGTGAGATTTTTGTGGAATATTTTATTATGGAGAAAAGAATATATGAGATATATTCAAGATTTCTTAGAGACTAAGAAAAGATTTTTTCCAAGCCCATATCCACATGTAAATTTCGATCACTCCTTATTATAAATATGGGATGATTATTTCATCCCCAAGTACACAATTCCATGTGTTGGAAAAATCAAGAAGCATAGATATTTTTCTTTTTCCTTAGTTTATTAAATTACTTGAAAGCGTCTCCCACCGACGATCAAGTGAGGTGAAAAGGGAAATACTTGAGAAGGCTTTGGGTTGATAGAGCGAGATTACAATTGTCCCGTATATCCAAAGACCAATTCTACAAGAGGTACGTTAATCGCATATTTACTTGTTTATTCCGCCTAGTTAAATATGTGAAATTAATTTAACATGCATGATGATAATTAGTTGTTGGAATTATTATTTGAATTAATTAGGATTAATTCATGCTAGTAATAATTGTATTTAAATTCGTATATAAATTTCATCCCGAATAGATTTCGGGCACCCCTATTTTCCCAACATCTATGTCTAGCTAAAACCCTTGCATGCTTAGGGTAGGATGAACTCGTAGAAGTAGGTTGTGGGTACGTAATTAGGGTAACTTGTGACGTTAGGTTTTAATTCTCTTGGTTAATGAATTCTTAAAATTAATCTAGACTTCGCTCTTGAATTTCGTTCGAAAGGTGTTAAAGAGAGGACGGCCGTATCACTCTTTAACAACGAGTAGACTTAACGAGAGGGTTTAGGAAAGGTTAATTCATTTACCGGTTTAGCGAAGGAGGACAACCGCATCACCTTAGTTAAATTAGGGTCTCATTAATTAAGCACAATCTATTAACTTGTTAGTGGATTAGTGAAGTCGAGTGTTAGGGTAAAGTATTAGGGTTTAGAATCTTGAGCTTTCACCTTGCATTCTTTTACTTAGGTTAATTCTTGTGTGTCACAGTTATTCTGATTATGTACCTGCTCCGTTAGTATACGTAGGGATTCCTATCTTAAGCATCACCATCTCATATTTGAAAACACACCTTTTGTTATTTCGTTTAATCTTCATTTTGCATTCGTAGGATAATTTAGTTTAGTTTAATTAATCTTTCCAAAAAAATCCAAAAACAATACACTCATATTAATTACGACGCGTAGATCTTCAGGGATCTATTCGCATATACACTGTCCCTTGGGTTCGATATACTTGGTCGTTATACTTGCTCATACTACAGTGAACCCGTACTCTTGCGGGGTAACTACTAGTAGAAAGCTAGTGTAGTTCGCTTCAAGTCAGGAATGCACTTTCTGAAGTTGAAAATCTCGTGCTAACAGCCCCTTTTGATGAACAAGAAGTGGTGAACGCAATCAGAAATTGTGAGAGCTCCAAGAGTCCAGGCCCTGATGGTTTTAATTTCAGGTTTATTAAGGAGTGTTGGGAAATTATTAAGGAGGATATTCTGAGAATGCTCGAGGAGTTTCACCGGAATGGAAGACTAGTTAAAGGATTAAATACGTCCTTTATTGTTCTTATCCCATAGAAAGATGAGGCTAGTCAATTGGGCGATTACAGACCGATATCTTTGATTGGATGCATCTATAAGAACCTTGCAAAAATACTGGCGGGGAGGTTGAGCAAGGTGATGGAGAGGATTATCTCAGAAAATCAAAGTGCATTTGTGGGAGGAAGATTGATCCATGATGGAGTGGTGGTACTCAATGAAGCAATCGAAGAGGCGAAAAGGAAGAAAACTGGAAGGATATTTTTTTAAATCGACTTTGCGAAGGCATATAACTCCGTGGAGTGGGATTTTTTGGACGTCATGATGAAACAATTGAACTTTTGTCAAACATGGAGGAATTGGATCCTTGAGTGTGTATCGACTGCATCAGCTAACGTCTTGGTAAATGGCAGCCCGAGTGGAGAATTCAAATTGGAAAGGGGTTTGAGACAAGGGGACCCCTTATCACCGTTCCTCTTTTTAATTATGGCAGAATGACTGAATCTTTTGGTAAATAGGGCTGTCCAGGAAGGAATGTTAGAACATGTTGAGATAGGGAAGGAAATGATTCATATATCTTTTCTACAATATGCGGACGACACAATTTTCGTGGCTTCAGGGAAGAGCAGAAATGCCTGGGCAATTAAAGCAATCCTTAGGAATTTTGAGCTGGCTTCGGAGCTTAAGGTGAAGTACAACAAGAGCAGCCTGATTGGGGTAAATATTGAGGAGGAAAGACTGGGGCAGATGGCAAACACACTTGGATGCATTAGGGAGGCACTTCCATTCAAATATCTGGGAATTCGGGTTGGCATTAATCAGAAAAATGTGGCGGAGTGGGGCTATTTGATTCATAAGGTAAGTTCAAAATTGAAGTCATGGGAGTATAGAAAAATCTCGTTTGGAGGTAGGCTTACACTTCTGAAGGTAGTTCTCACGGCGTTACTTCTATATCATCTCTCGTTCTATTGTCTACCCAAAAAAATATTGAGCGCTCTCAACTCTCTTTTTCAGAATTTTTTATGGGGGGTGGTGAGAATGAGAGGAAAATCGCTTGGGTTAACTGACTCTTAATTTGTTCTCCAAAAAATTTGGGGGGGGGGGGTTGGGGTAAGGGAGGTAGGGTGCTTTAACAAGGCTTTGGTAGGGATATGGTTATGGAGAATTTTGGTGGAGGGGAAAAGCTTGTGGTCAAGAGTGATTGAATCTATTTATGGTAAGGTAAGAGTTAGGGATGGGGGTTGGTTAACGAAGAGAGTCGAAGGGTGAGATCACGTTGGTGGAGGATTGTGTTAGAAGTAGGGGGAAGGGGTTCTAAGGGGAATTGGTTTCTTAGCAATATTGAAAAAAGGCTTGGGGATGGGGAGAAAACAATTTTAGGAGGATGTATGGGTGGGAGGGTCTTCACTTAGGAGTCAATTTCCTAGATTATACAACTTGGATAGAGACAAGGAGCGAACTATTAAGGAGATGGGGAGTTGGGAAGGGGGGAGTGGAGGTGGAAGTGGAGTTGGAGGAGGGGTTTATTTGATCATGAATTACCTGTATTTAATGAGCTTTTGCAAATATTAAATCACTGCAGGTTTAAAGAGAATAAAAGTGATAGCTGTAATTGGGGTCTGGAACCAGGAGGTACGTACTCACCAAAATCCGCTTATAATCTGCTCATCGTCAAATCCTTGGGTGAGCTTCCAGAGGCTAGAAGAAGGAAGGAATTTAAGCTTGTCTGGAGTAATATTGTGCCTTTGAAAGTGGCGGCGATGGCCTGGAGAACTCTGCACGACAAATTGCCAACAAGAACTAATCTAGCAAGAAGGGGAATCACGGGAAGATGAGATGACTTGAAATGCGCTATTTGTAGGATGGAAGAGGAGACAACGGAGCATATTTTCATCAAATATCAGTTTGCAACGAGTATTTGGCAAATGGATTTGACTTGGCTCGGGCTACCTTTGGCACTACCAGGTAGAGTTGTAGATCGCTTCATGTTATTTTCATGCCTTTGGAAGAAAAAGAAAGGAAAGTCAATTGGTGTAGCAATATGGGAGTGTGTGACTTGGGTGATTTGGAAAGCGAGAAACAAATTAATTTTTGAAGGTGGTGAATTAAGCATGGAGAGAATGATAGAGGAGATCAAGGGAAGGATTTGGAGTTGGTTGCTACTTAAGAGTGTTATTCACTGTAATTCTTGCCTTAGGGATTGACTTACTTCACCTAGATTAGTATTGGAGGGGTGAAAATCACTGATTTGTATTACTTTCAAATTGTAGGCATTCCTGATGCCATAACTTAGAAAATAATAAAAGTATTTTTTCTGACAAAAAAAAAAAAAATCACCAACAATAATATCTAAAATACAATATATGGAGTATATATTTAACCAATTATTTTGAAACACAAATTCTTATATGCACTCAAGTGCGTGACATGCACTTGAATTTTAAACTCAACTTTGAGTTTTACAATTAGAAATGTATATAAAAAAAATTGGACTATTACTGATTACTTCTTGGAGTATTACTGATTATTGTTTGGGGTATTAATGTCAACGCACATAGTACACATCGAACTGTATATATATATATATATATATATATATATATATTGCAATTAAGATATTACTAATTACTTCTTGAGGTACTAATTACGTCTTTTGGTATTATTGATTACTGTTTGTGGTGTTGTTACACAAAATATATATGGATTAGAGGTTGGATGTGGCTTTGGATGATTAACAGCTATTAAATTATGGGTTTTGAATGCATTTATTTGGTAATTTTTTTATTTGGGGTATATTTGAAAGGGGGTGGTGAAAATAGGGTGGAAGGGATGGTGTTTATGAAAATAAAGGGAATCGCGCCTACCAGAGGCGATATAAGCTTTTGGACGTCCAAAATAAAGGGAATCGCGCCTACCAGAAGCGACTTTGGTGTACCAGATTTTGTCGGGTAAACTCGCCTCTGGCAGAGGCGATTTCCGACGTGTCACGCCCCTACCAGAGGCGCGCCTGCCAGTCCCACATGCCCGTGTCAGATGGCATTTTATGTTCTCGCGCCTACCAGAGGCGAGTTCCGACGTGGCGTTTGTCGTGGAGTAAACTCGCTCCTACCAGAGGCGCGCCTGCCAGTCATGCTTTGGCATTTTCTGTTTAGCGTAAGATACTCCTTCCTCCCCCTTTGGCATTTTATGTTTGGCGTGGGAATAGTCCTTCCTCCCCCAGTAATATATAGTTCTTACTCCTTCCTACCTTACTCCTCTCCTCATTATACTTCTTCGTACTCCTTCCTTCCTCTCTTCTTCTTCGTACTCCTTCTTTCCTCTCTTCTTCTTCTTCAAATGAACTCCCTACTTTCAGTTTAAAAAAAACGAGGCTAGTCCATAAGAAAAATAAAATTTGCCCTCCAAAATACAAACTTGCAGTACTTGAGGAATTGATATTTTGCTATCTACCTGAGGAGTACAGACACTACAATTAAGTGGTAAATATTTCAAATTTTTTTTTATATTTTTAGAATTATTTTGCATGTAATTTTTTTGAAATAGTGTATATATAGTATATATATAATGTCGATATATATATATATATATGTTAGAGAAATTACATGTTTTAGCATGTTACTTTTGATTTATTTTGATTTAAAATTGGTAGTAGTGTTGCTATTTCGATTTAAAATAACATTAATAAGGTCATAGTGTTGTTATTTTGATTTAAAATTGGTAGTAGTGTTGTTTCTTTTGGTTTATTTTGATTTAAAATTCCATTAATAAGCTCATAGTGTGTTATTTATTTAATTGGGCTTCAATTTATTTAATCAAATATATGTAGAATTTTATTTAATAAAAAATGATACACTTATTTAATTTTTTGAATGTTTTGGTGATGCATAACTTTTATACATTTGAAGAATCGGAGAGTAAATTAGACATTTTATCAATCAAAGTTATTAAAGTAAAATTTGACTTTTTTTTTAACGTGATGTTAATAACCATTATGTATACAATGTAAGTTTTATTTTTATAAAATTCTAGTGTTTTTAGTGTTTTAAAAAATCTAGATTTAATATATATATAGTGTATTAAAAAACTCTAGATTACTTACTTGATAAAAATATTGATCATCATTTTAAATTTTAATATAACTAACTTACTTAATGAAAATATTGATCATCATTTTAAAATTTAATTTTTGCAATCATTAGATAATTTTATTTAACTATAATAAGAGATTAAGAGATAAAATAAAATAAAATGAAATAAATGAAATTAAATAAAATATTAAAAACGAAATAAAAAAATAAAAAAATAAAAAAATAAAATTAAAATAAATAAAATAAACGAAATAAAATAAATTAAAAAAATAAAATAAAATTAAATGAATTAAACGAAATAAAATAAAATAAAACTAATTAAAATAAAAAAAAGAAATTAAAATAAAATAAAATAAAATGAATTAAATAAAATAAAATAAAGTAAAATAAACGAAATTACATAAAATAAAATAAACGAAATAAAATAAAATAAAACTAATTAAAATAAAAAAACGAAATAATTTTATATTCTCAATGTATTTGAGAATTTTCTATTTAGAAAATTTTAATTTGTGAAAAATTAAGAAATGGAATTAAGAATATTAAATATTTTTTATTTGTTAAAAATTAAGAAATGGAATTAAGAATATTAAATGTAACAATAAGACTATATATATTCCTATCTTTTGTTAATACACCCATCAAAAAGTGTTCGGAATAAAATTCCAATACTGCAAAAAAAAAACACTAAAAATGTATGGAAATTAGGGTGTTGGGTTTGATTTACTATACTAGACGTAAACATAATTGAGGCTAATAATTAATTTAGTGCCTATAGATAAAATTTTTATAAGTGTTTTGTGTTGTTGAAGATATGTCAACCTCTCGCGACATTGAAATCATTGTGCGCTCTTGCGGAGTGATTAGTGTGAATATTGCTTGAAATTCGTGCATTTAATTTATCTATTTTATAGATTTTGGGTGATTATTTACATTAATTAGACTAATTGTGTTTAATTGTCGAGATAGGTGTTTGTGATTTATTTTGCAGGAAAATGTGAATTTTTATAAGCAAACACGTGGTTATTGAGATCGATCGAGAAGTGGACTTGAGAAAGAAGGAATTCGATCTAAAAAGGTCAATGCAAGCTCAAGGAGATGATTATTGAAGACAAGAGATGAAGAAGAAAGGAAGAAAAGGAAGCAACAATCAAAACCGGGGTTTAAATCGAGCAAAAGTTGAAAATTCACCTTGGTCGTGCACTTTGGTCGTGCAGGAGTGCACGGTCGTGCACCTTAAGGAAAAGTGCGTAGCCAGAGTTTGGGGAAGTGCACGACCAGGAGTGGTCGTGCACATCTACACGGTCGTGCACTTGGTCGTGCACCTGGTCGTGCACTTCCAGATTTTCAGCACTTTAATAGCATGTGGTCGTGCACCTAGTCGTGTCCATCTGCACGGTCGTGCACCTTGAAATTTCAGATTTTTCAATTCTAAGATCGGGACACGTGCCAAAGATCGGGAGGAGGAGTATTTAAGCATAAAATTCGGATTTTAGAAGGGAGAACCCAGATTTTGAACACACAATTACACAGATTCCACACACCCCCTTGGGGGGACACACACCTCACACACTAGATTAGCTTAATTTCACTTTCAATTCCAGTTTTTATTGATTCATTAGAGTAATTTAGCATAGAATTGCAGATTTGAGTTCAATTTCAAGTATTGTAGCTAATCTCTCCATAGAGGTGACTTCTTTCCATTTTAATGCAATTTTATTTTTATTTAGCTATGTGTTTATTATTGTGTTCTTGTTTAGCTATGGTTTTTTATTTTAAAACCATGAGCTAATTGTTTTGATGCTTGGGATGTTTGATACCATGTGAAATCTTGAGTTGGGATTGTTCTTTGCTTATTCTATGTTGATATTTGGATTTTGCTTCTATTGATGGATTTGTATTGAGCTTTAATTGTTGATCTCTTGTAGCTTATTTTTCGAGGCATGTTTAGCGTAGACGAGAGTTACATGAGCATGATTAGATGAATGAGTGTGAGATTTATGATTGAATGCGTCTATTTTGCGTTTGATTCGTCGAGAGAGAGTTAATCGCAAAGAACCCCATCATTAGACATCAATTGCTTGGATGGTTGTTTAGGTAATTGGTGAGGTCTCCTAGTAAATCCAAATTAATGCATAGAATTGGCTTGACAATCCTACTTGAGTTTCACTAGGTTGAAGATATCCTAAGCATTCTTATCCCCTTGCACTTCGTCCCGAAGTTAGATAGATTTATATTTCTTGCTTGTTTTTAATTTCCTTGTTTGTCGTAGCGTAATTATCCCGAACTTGTCTTTTATTTTCCTTGCATGATAACTTGAATCAACTTAGCTAACCACTTGCTTCCTTTGGGTTCGATAATTTTTATTACTTGGTCAATTGCCTTACTATAACAACGATCTCGTACACTTGCGAGTGAGTTCAAATTTGTGCTTAAACGAATTTGGCAATCAAGTGCACCGTTATTGTTTAAGACATGTCGCTTTAAATTTTAATACTCAGTTCAAGAGTCAAAAGATGAAGGACTTGTGTTACAATGCGGGAACAACATTGTCGGTAAGACATTTTGAGACAAAGATGAACGAAATCCGAGTTTTAAGTGAAGAGGGTCATCAGTATCTACGAAATATCGATCCTGCCAAGTGGACATTTAGTCATGATGGAGGTCACCGTTATGGGGTTATGACAACTAACATCTCCGAATGCATCAACGGTGTTCTTAAGGGTGCACGACGCCTCCCAATTACAGCTATAGTTAGTGCAACCTTCACACGATCCAAAAATGTTTTTATGGAACGTGCTAAAGAAGCAGGGATTTTAGTGCAGAGACATCGGATGTGGCCTGATCATGTTAGTGACAAATATGATTCAGCGCAGCGAGAGGGGATGAAACATCGAGTAGAACTTTATAATCATTCGGTGGGATCAGTCAGAGTTATTGCCCGTATTAAGGGATCAGTACAGTGTCGCACATATAGAGTTGCATTATCAAGACGAGAGTGCGATTGCGGACAATGGAATTTGGATGGTATCCCATGCTCACATGCATTGGAGGTGTGCAGAGCGTTCCAAATCAATCCAAGTGTATATGTGCCCGAATGCTACAGTACAACTGTGTATTCCTCAACTTACACCTCTAGGTATTTTGAGCCATTGCCGGATCCTCGGGAGTGGGATGAACCCTATTTTCAGCTGAGACATAATCCAGATCGCAGGATAAGGCGTCGTGGTCGGGATGTGACGTCCAGGATTCATAATGAAATGGATTGGGCTGGTCCTTCACATTGATGTTGTGAATCCCTAGGAGCTATCAAAATACTATCAAAATATTGTCAAAATGTTATCAAAATGTTGAATAATATTAGTTTGTAGGATTGAATCAAAATGTTGACAATAATGTTGAATAATTTCATATACATTATCCTTTATGTGTTTGAGCTTTATGTTTTATGTGTATGATTTGTGTTAATTCTAATACATCTGTGTGAATGTTTGAATTATAGATGAATTCTGATAGAGAGGCACTGTTATATGGACCGAAGAACAGATCTGTACTCACCATGCAACAAACCCATCGGTCGAGGCTAGATTGTATTAATAGAAAAACAAGCGAGACAGTGCTAAATACATACAATGGAGGTGATGGGCCATTCTGGACATTTAGACTAGAAGACTCAAATCCTTATAAGATCGCACTCCATTCCCGTGTGGTGGACAGACTCAAGACGATGGGATTTTACGGTCCCCTTCGTTGTGGGACATTCAGACTCGATCGTCATCTTATCACTGCATTAGTGGAGAGATGGCGTCGAGAGACGCATACGTTCCATTTCCCCATCGGAGAGGCGACCGTCACATTGCAAGATGTTGCCATTTTATGGGGTTTACCGATAGAAGGAGAGCCCATTATACGGCTAGATGAATATAATAACTTTGATCAGTGGAAAAGCTTGTGTGAAGAGTTGATGGGCATCACCATACAACCAGATGATATAAGGGGCAATAGTGCGATCAAATTGACTTCCCTAAACGAATTGGTGAGACATTCTGTTGATATTGATGACTATACACCACAGGAGGTCGTTGATCAATATGCACGGGGGTGTGCACTTTTACTCCTGGGAACATTAATGATGCCCGACCATTCTCGAAATTCTGTCCCATTAGTCTATCTGTATTTTCTGCGGGACGTGAATACAGTCGGGGAATACAGCTGGGGAAGTGCTGTGTTAGCGAGTTTATATCGCGAACTCTGTATGGCTTGCAACTATAAATGCAAGGGCATCGCTGGACCATTATGCTTGTTGCAGGTAATTCTTGGTTAATTTAAATTACTTTTAAATATTTCATTGATTAATTGTACATTGAAATAAATTTATCATTGAACAACAGATATGGGCATGGTCAAGGATAATAACGATCCAACCATCAAACGCACATCCGATGCTCCAACAAGGGCAGATAAGTGTAGATGGTCGTAATTTGGGGCCTCCACCGTATGGAGCTAGGTATTTTTCTCTAGACACATTTATCTATAATTCGTTTGGATATACATACTTATTTTTTTACCTACTATAGGTGGATACATTATCACAGTCATATTGACAGCACGAGGTTTTCAATTCGTGTATATCGCGACATATTTGAGCGTTTGTCTAATGGTCAAGTAAGTTATTATTATAATGATTCAAACTAATATAAATTATTTTTTGAGAATATTGATATTAATGTTTTGTGTGTGTCTTTACAGTTTATTTGGGATCCCTATGATGTGGACGCTGAGGAGATCAGGAATCTCGAACCTCGTTGTTGGACCTTAAATTGGAGGTCGCAATGTCCATTGATCAATATTTGGATAGTGGAGCTTCATTATCCGAATAGGGTGCTCAGACAATTTGGAATGGTCCAAAACATTCCAAGTCATGTAGAGGAAAGGGACCTGAGCTTGCATGAGTATAACCCCCAGGGGAGAACCGACTTTGATTGGACGACCAAGCATGACAAATGGATTAGATATTGGAGAAGCAGGCAACCATTCATGCCTTGCACGCCTATCAACGGGGGTGATCCGGTCACGAATGACTATATGCAGTGGTACTATGACATTACACGACGATTGATTTCACCAGTGGAGTATACTGCAGCACCGGTCCGAGGCTTCCAACCACCAAAAACGTCTGCCAGTGATGTTTTGGTAAATTATATATCACAAATTTTATTATATATTGATTTTTTATGTTTGAAATGTGAATAACATTTTTTTTTGTTACAGGTAAGTTGGTTTCGAAAATTTAAAATCAGTAAACGACGGGCTCACATTGATAATAGACCATCAATGGAGGAATTTTTAGAAACAGCTGAGAATTTCATCACTGAAGTGGAGCCTATTATTGAATCTCCTACTTATCTTGAACATCCACGAGCCTCAGTTGAAAACGTAGAAGTCGGGGCAACAAGTAGAGGACAAACAAGAAGGAGGTCTGTAGAGCGTGACGGCGATGAAGGTCCTTCAACGTCTGCGAGTCGAAGAAGACATTCCTCGGCAGTGCCATCAGATTCCCCTTTTCCCCGACAAGGTACTCAATATCGAGTACCTCAATCTGCGCCCCGCACACAACATACTGTTGGAAATGGTATGCAATTTACAGAATTACACTTGTAAATATGATATTCCTTGGGTTTATATTTATTTAATTATTAAATATTTTTATAACATGTTACAGATGCTTCTACATCGATGGGCTAACAGTATGGAGCGTCTCGAATTTTGGGCAACACACCAACTGCATACGGTGTGTAATTCAATATTATCAAAGTTACAATAATAAATTAAAATTATTCAAGAAATTATATTTACTTGTTTATGTATATTTCTATTAATTTGATAGATGCTCGGCAATCAAATGAGTGGCCACCTCAGCCTACGCCTCACACAAGTTATGAGTTGCCCTCATTTGGACTTGGAGCTTCTTACACACATCCTGCTGGAAATGGTATGGAAGTTACACATAACCCTTAATAAATAATATTTTTTTAAAGATTATGTTTATTTACTTATGATATGTTATTGTTAACTTGATAGTTGGTTGGGATAGCGTTGAGGGGGTACCCCAGCTTGCTTCTACATCGACGTTGCAACAGGAGATACCTCAACCCAGTTTTCAGACACCTTATAATGAACCAGGTATGTAATATCAACTTATAAATAGTATATATTTTAATATATATTATTGATCTAAATTAACTAAATCTGTGACAGATCTTCTTACATCATGGCCTGGTTTATTTACTGACATATTAAATACGGGTATTAATATGAGTACCTATTATCAACATCGACCTCAATTCGCACAACGCCCAGTTTACAGTTCAGCGCCTATACCATATGCGGACACATACGGAGAGGAGCCCGGACCAAGCCAACATGAACAACAACCTCGTCGTAATTATCGTGAAAGACGTCCGCCGCAATGTGGAACGGGTGGTTGATTGGGCCATCGCTAATTGTATTGGTACTATTATTATAAATGTCATTTTTTTTACATTTTACATTTATTACTTAAAAATATTATTTAGTGTTTGAAATAATTTTCAATTTTTATGAAATAGTTTATAGTTTCTTTTGAACCAATAAAATAATTTTTTTTTAAGATAGTATAAATATAAACCAATTTCAATACACAATTATATTTATCTCCACTAACAATTAGGGTTTTACACCATCTCAATAGCAATTTGGGTTTAGTTATAATATATCATTGAATAATCATCACATAATCATTGAACAATAATTACTAAAACCAACTCAAATCCACCCTATTTTAACCCAATTCATCATTGAACAATCATAACTAATAACGAAAAAAAAAAAAGACAAACTCGCCCCTCCCAAAGGCGAGATAAAAAAAAAAGGGAAACTCGCCCTTCCCAAAGGCGAGATAAAAAAAAAAAGGGGGGAAACTCGCCCTTCCCAAAGGCGAGATAAAAAAAAAAAAGGGAAACTCGCTCCTCCCAAAGGCGATATACTCTAATTTCATTAACAAACTCACAACCACTCTATATTAACAATCTCACTTACTATTCACCATATATACATAAATTTGCCCATTTATTTGGGTGATGAAGATGATAATAAATGAAGAACAAGAACAATGAATGCAAATGAATTTGTTAAGTCTATGCATAGACTTGGACTTTAATGTTTGTTATCCCTGTATTAAATTTCAAGATGGTTGTATTTATAGTCCAAGGGTACTCCCTTAAACTGCCTTAAATGACTGGAACAATCCATGCATTTAATGCTTGGATTGACCCTAATTTCAAGGCTGGGTCGAATCCCTTGAGTTAGTGGACTCGGTCCAATACAAAAATGATAATTGTAAAGTAATGTGTACTTTCCCCCCAAATTTGAGATGTGGTACCCTTAGTATGGTCTGTCTGACTAGGGTTAGTGTCGATTTACTGTTCCCTATCCTTAAGAGGAATGATTGTCTGACGAGGCGTGTGACACAGATTTCCTCAGATAAGATCGAATATGTGGTCTTCTTCTAGTCTTTCCTTCTGAGGATAGGATATCGGCCCCGACACTATCTTGAGATTGGTTTTTTCTTGGAATGTCGAGGTTTGGAGCTTGACGAGGTACCATTATGGTCGTCACTATGGCGAGGCGAATAAAAGTGTCGAGACATGGAATGGACCTCGGCCTAGACCTGGTTCCTCGACAAGGTTTGGGTTCTAAAGGTGGAGAGCTAGAATGACAAGGTCCAACCCCGACGCGGTCGAGATGGGAGGACTTTGATCCCATCATTCGGTTTTGACTTGGTCCTCGTCCGACCGGGAGTAAAAGCTCCAACAACATGAGGTATTACTGATTTAAAACACACAGTATACACCGAACTGTGTATTTTTGCAATTGATTTTAAAATCCAAGCGCATGAATATCTTGTGAATAGAAAGTGCAATATTAAAATCACATTGATCATGATGTCTGACACGAGGTATACCATATCTAAGTTTTTGTTAAGAAATGTATATACATTTGCAATAAAATTAAAAGATGAAACAAATTAAATTAAATTTTTTTGATATGCAACTAAACACGAGTTAACGTTTTAAGAACTTAGTAAGATAAATAAAATATTATTTGTATTCTGAAAAGGGAGATAAACTATGTTATCACATAGTTGTACTTAAATTCAAGAACATTATAATATGTGCACTTTGATGAATATAAATAAATAATAATTAAATTCTAATACATATTTAATTCGATTATTCGATTAGGTTCAGTTCGGTACGGTCTCATTCAGTTTTTTTGTATAATTTATTTGGTAATGTCCAGAATCGTACTAAGAAAATTTTCAATTTGATTTCCGCATGATTAAAATCAAAAGATCAATGAATTTTTTCGGTTCAATATTTTTTCCGGTACAAATTCGGTAATCTCCAAACTCTATGAACTAACCCTATATGTAATTATATAATTAGTGTGAATTGCGACATATATATGGTAATGCTAATTCGAGTTCTCACTAAACTGAGTTAGTATAGATGGTTGGGTTCGAATCTCTGCCAAAGAGGCATGAGCGGGTCATGCCAACCACCACGCCACTAAGTACATTCTTAAATTCCACCTCAGGTCCTGTGAATGATTTAAGACGCCTTCGGCCGTTTGGGCTGGGGGCGCTTAGCATTAAATTTTAACACAATATTATATATACCACGTTTTTTTTAATCAAGTTATGAATAGTATATAATTATGTATTTCTTTTTTAATTTTATTCCATTTAACTTAATATTTATACATTATATAATTAAATTTAAAACAAATAAATATTTACTATTCTTAACACTCAAATTCAAACACATTGTAATTAATAAATCTAATACAATACTAGCGTATATATTATGTTAAATAGCAAAAAAAATTCAAATAATAATATTAAAATTAAAACAATTAAAAAAAGATTCTAGTAATTATTATTTTTAAATATAGTTGGCTGGGTTCGAATACTATCACTTAGTTTCTTCAATTATACACCACATTGCAGAAAGTATATATTATGAGTGATTTTTGTGTGCACTCAAGTGCATAATATGCACTTCGATTTTGAGTCCAATTTCAAATCAATTTTGATTTTTCAAATTCCAATGTACTTAATTAGCTTTGAAAAATCAAAATTGATTTGAAATTGAACTCAAAAATCCAAATACATACTATGTTTTTGGGTGCATACAAGAATTTGTGTGTGTGTGTGTATGTATGTACAATAGGCTTTATATGAAAGAATGAGTTTTTATATGAAAATGGTTCACGATAAACTTATAATGAAACTGTTTTAAAGTATTGAATATTTGATCTGGAGTATCAAAAATTGGGGTAAAGAAAATCTACCCAATTACCATATAATACCATGACTCAAATTTTTTATATTCTTGATGAATTTTTTTATACTCCTAATCAAATATTTGATACTTTAAAACTGTTTTATAATAAGCTTATCATGAACTATTTTTATATACTAATGTGCCTATATGAAAATGGTCAATGATAAAATTATCATGAAACTTTTACAATAACAAATATTTGATCAGGAGTACTTAAGAATCTAATCAGGAGTATAAAAAATTGGAGTTAGTAGTATCATATTTTAATTGTTGTTGATATTCTTACCCAATTTTTTTATACTTATAACTCTTGATCCATGATTTGATATTTTAAAACAGTTTCATGATGAGTTTTTCATGAACAATTTTCATATAAACTTTGCCACACATATATATTATTCTATATGTTCAATTTTTTTTATTAATTCATATAAACAAATATATTAATATAAAAAAATATAACAACTAAATGCATACTATAAATAATTAACTATGAAATTAAACTGATGTAAATATTTTCATAAATTCACAAGTCATTGATAACTCAAAAAATCAAAATTAAAGTAAAGCACACATCTCTTGATCGACGGTCGGAACTTTCACGTGGTCCACGTAACTTTTGTGCGATATTTAAGAATGTTAAACGGGCTGGCCCTAACCCTATAGGGTTGTGGGCCTAAATGGTTTCGGGTCTTATCGGTTCATTTTTATCGGTCCACTAACACTTGAAACCTAAACCTAAACCTAGCGGTCCGCGGGCTAAACGGGCCACTAACGGCCTCCGGGAAAAAAATAAAAAAATTATTTTTTAATATAAAATATAGATTAGTAATTGTAATACACTACTGATTCTTTCCCCTTGGGGTGTTTCATAGCTTCATAGATAGCTATCTTCACTTCTTGATCATCAACTTTGACCGTAATCTTCCCATTCGCCACATCAAGCACCATCCCGACTGTGGCTAGAAACGGTCTCCCTAAAATCAGCGGCACATGCTCATCCTCCTCCATATCGAGTACCACGAAGTCGGCAGGAAACACGTGATTCTCCACCGTCACTAGAACATCCTCCACCACTCCTTGAGGTCTAGTGATAGACCTATCAACAAGCTGGAGAGTCATCATCGTGGGTTGAAGCTCACCCCTATCCAACTTCTTGAACAACGATAGAGGCATCAAATTAATGCTCGCCCCTAGATCACACAAAGCTTCTTTCTTGATCCCGTTCCCGATATCATATAAGATGGTGAAGCTACCGGGATCCTTCAACTTGGGAGGAAGCGCCTTGTGCACCATAGCACTCACCTCGTGGTTCAAGTGCACTAGCTCGGGTCCATCCACTCTACGTCTCTTGGCTATCAAGTCCTTCAGGAACTTGGCGTAGTTAGGCATCTATTCCAAAGCATCATAAAAAGGAATGTTAACATGTAGCTTTTTAAATACATCAAGGAATTTAGCAAACTTCTCATCTAGTTTCTTTTTCATAAACCGCTGTGGATATGAGACGGGTATCACCGATTTGGGTACCCCCCATGCATCTCTCTCAGTCTCTTTTACATTCTTCCTTACTTCCTTTGCCACTTTGGAACTCTCTCTATCTCCTCAATGCCTTCCTCTTCAGGCTCGTTGCTCTTTTGAGTGCCTTCACCCTCAACCCCTTTCTCAACTCCTACCTCCTCAATCTCATCTCTATATTCCTTAGGCTTTTTTCCTTCTATCTCAACCTCTCCTTGGGGCATCTTTGAGTCAGCAGGCATCTGAGGACCATCATATTTGGTCCCACTTCTCAACTCAATAGCTTTGCATTGCTCCTTTAGATTTGTCTCGGGCATTGAGGGATATTTGCCCGGCTCTCTCATCTGAGACTTTGCAATTTGACTGATTTGATACTCAATAGAAGTGAACCTACGATTATTCTCTTGTTGAGCTCTATTTAGATCAATGTCCCTTCTTTAGAGTTCTTGATCACGCTGATCACCCTTCTTATGCAATTCTTTCACATCATACTCTAATGAGGACAATCTCTTGCTTCCCTCCTCCACCTTCTGAAGTATAGCTCTCAATATCTCCTGAGTCGAGGAACCGCCTTCACCACCTGGGGGCTTTGAACCTGGATCAAGACCTGGAGGAACTGTGATTCCAGCCTTCGGATTGGCATATGAGAAATTCTCGTTCTTCCTCCATTGGTTTTGGTTTGATGGCTGACCCCTTTGAATCCTTGGTTATTTCTCCATTGATTCTGGGGAGGTTGTGGACCAGGTGGTACGAATGGTTGACCATATAGAGGTCTTCCAAATTGACTGTCACCTTGTGGATACCCTCTTTGGTTATAATTAGGTCTTCCCATGTAGTTGGCCTCCTCTTGCTGACCTGTGGGCTGGTCCACTTTTTCACTCACTACTGTATTCCCTCCAACCAGATTTTGCCCAACCTCAAGGTTGTTGATCTTCTCCATCATTGCCATTAGCAACTTCATCGTTCCCTCACTCTCCTCCAACTGATATGCCCTCTGAAATTCTGGGTCCTCGTTCCATTGCCCGGCATTCTTTACAATATCTTCAACAATCTGTCTGCACTCAGCTGCGCTTCTATTCAGGAATGCACCATTAGCACATGCATCGAGGTGGCCTTGAGTTGCTTTGCACGCTCCACAGTAGAAGTATGCCATTATATCCCCTCGTTGTACCCGTGCTGCGGGCACTCATGAGCATGTTAGAGAATCTCTCCCAGACTTGACTCAGCTCTTCTCCGTGTTTCTGCTTAAAAAATGAGATCTCTTTTCTAGCCTTGATCATCCTAGAAGGAGGGTAAAATCGCTCGAGGAACAAACGCTCGAGCTTAGCCCATGTAGTCACACCTCCCCTAGGGAGAGTGTCATCGTACCACTCATTCGCTATTCCAGTTAAAGAGAACTGGAACAACCTAAGCTTCTTGGCATCTTTAGACATGCCGTTCTGATTAAATGTAGAGGCAATCATCAGAAAATTCCTCAAGTGCGTATGCGGATTATCCTTCCCTACTTCTCCTTTGAACTGATTCTCGGTGAGCATCTTCAAAATACCAGGATCGATAGAGAAGTTATTTGCTTCAACTGGAGGCATTGCTACACCATCGTAATATCGTTGAGGCTGAGCCTCAAATCTCCCTGTAATGGCATTCCCTAGCTCAATATTCTGAGGAGGTTGCTGATACACTGGTGGTTCAGGTACTTGTGGGATATGAGGTGGGTTGTAAATAGGAGGTGGGTTGTAAATAGGAGGTGGTGGGTAGTATGGTGGATAATGATACGGTGGATATAGGTATGGTGGATAGTGTAGGTTATGATGTTGGTAGACAGGGTTGTTGAACGGGTTGTTCGGGTTATTGTTCTGGTTTTGGTTTTGGGTTTGAGTTTGTGCAGAGTTGTTCTGGTTTTGCTGGTTCGAGCGTTGGTTCTGAGTTTCCCCTACGGGTGCTTACTTGTTGCTGCTCTCTACTCCATCAACACCCTCAGCTCGCTCCACCATGGCATTGTACTCTGCGGCAACTTTGTCTAAATCCCCAATTTCATCCAGATTCATCTTGTCTTTATCTCCACCGGCAGTATTCATCCTTCTTAAGAAGACTCGGTTTCTTCTTGCTATCGTCTCAGGATCAAGCTGTGTTCTCTCCTCGCTCGTACCTCCTTGCGAGCGTGTTTTTATAAACCTAAAACACTAAAAGAAGAATCAAAACGCAACTGCCGAACAAGTAAGGATTAAACAGAAAAATAAAACACTCACTACTAACTACTAAGCTATCTCCAAGTCCTACTCAATGGACATACATCGCCATTCCCGACAACGGCGCCATTGACTTGAACCAAACTTTACTAGCTTTTACTAGTAATTACCCCGCAAGCGAACGAGTTCACTGTAGTATCAGCAAGTATATGGACCAAGTATATCGTACCTCGGGATGAGTTGTATGCGAATAGATCCCTGGGGATCTACCCGTCGTAATTAATATGAGTGGAAGTTTTTGGCTTTTTAAGAATTATTAAATCTAAACTATCTTACTCTATGTATGCAAAATAAAGAATCAAATTAATTATCTAAAGGTTTGATTTCAAATATGAGGAGGTGATGCTCAGGATAAGAATTCCTACGTATACTAACGGAGTTGGTACATAATCAAAATAACAGTGATGTGCAAGAAATAATCCTAAGTATAAGATTGAAAGACTAAAAGCTCAAGAATTAAACCCTAATACTTTGTCCTATCAATCGACTTCACTAAACCAATAATCAAGTTAATGGATAGTGCTTAATTAATGAGACTCTAGTTCAACTAAGGTGATGCGGTCGTCCTCCCTAGATAAACCGGTTGATGAATTAACCCCTTCTAAACCCTCTCATTAAGCATATTAGTTATTAAAGAGTGATAAGATCGCACTCTCTCTAACAATTTTCGTACTTAATTCAAAGATAATTCTAGGATTTATTTTAAGCATTCATTAATTAAGAGAATTAAAACTAAACATCACAAGTTACCTTAATTATGTACCAACGTCCTACTTCTACGAGTTCATCCTACCCCAAGCATACGAGGGTTTTAGCTTAGCATGATTTTAACGATAGCAAAAACGATTAAACAAACAACGAACATAAACATGACGATTTGAATTAAAAGATTATAAAGCATAAACTAGGGTGTTGAAGAAAGAAATTAAATCTAAGAACAAAAATCTAATTAAGAAGAAATTCAGAAGTCTCAAGTGTCAAGTATCGAAGAACAAAAGATTAAAATAACAAAATCCAAATCTAAACTATGAATTCGTAATGTTTAAACCTCGATCAAAAGTAAAATATGCTTGCTCGAACTCTTGGTGCTTTTTTCTCTCTAAAATCTATCTTTATGTGTGAAGTGGTGCTCAAAATCGTGCTCGGAAGGGGTATAAATAGGCAACGGGTCGAATTGGGAGTTTATGGGCCAGAATCCGCGTCTACTCGAGTACTACTCGAGTAAATAATTTACTCGAGTGCTCCAATCTTCCAGAGGCCAAAAAGTGCTCGACCTCCCCAGCTCGAGTAGTGAGTACTCGACCCGCATCAACTCGAGCACAGTACTCGACCGCTCGAGTAGTGAGTACTCGACCGCTCGAGTAGTGAGTACTCGACCGCTCGAGTAGTGAATACTCGACCCAGCTCAACTCGAGTGCAATACTCGAGTGCTCGAGTACTAAGTACACGAGTACTTCTTGCTTGAGTACTCCAGTGACACTTTTGCTCCCTCGAACTAATACTTTTCGTATTTCTTCCGTATCTTCTCATCCGGGCATCCGTTTGAGTCTATTCAAAGTCCTACGAACTCCATTCTTCGCCCTCTATCCATCTATGAGCATCAAAGAGGCAAATTTATTAGTTCATGAAAATAGTACTCAATTGACCCTAAATACTCATCGAAATCAATCAAAACACGGGCAAATCGAGCTATAAAACCTAACAATTCCACGCCTGATCAGCTACCATTTAAACTAAAAAATTCAAACAGTGTTCAAAATTGTTCATAAAGTTCATAATTGATAAAAAAAAATCAAATATTGTTCATAAAGTTAAAAAATTAACAATATTCAGAATTTAATATAAATTTCTCAAGGCGCGGTAGAGTGAGAGGGCGGTGGTATTAGAGCGTGGGCTGAGGGGCCGGAGGGTGTTGAGTCAACTTGAGTGTTGACTGTGACGGTGAAACCCTAATTTGGGAAGAGAATTAATGAAGTTAATTTCTGAATTTTGAATACTGAGTCTACTAACTACTGCCGACTAACTTAAGAATTAAGACTAAGAAATAAAAAAATAAAAAAGAGGGCGGTCTAATGGGTCAGCCCGGTAAACCGGCGGGCTAGCCCGTTTAGCCCGCCGGGTAACCGGTCCGGGCCAAAAAAAATGTTTTTAATCGGTCCATTACACACCTCGAATCTAACCCTGTACGGTTCAAGGCTAAACGGGCTGGCCCGTTTAACATCTCTAGTAATATTTCATTGTATCAATGTTTTGCCCGTTCCAAAAAAAGTGTCAAATACCTCGTTATCAAGTGTTGAATCTCATTTGCACATTCTCTAGAATTTTTTTAAAAAACATTAATAAAAATTTTGTATAAAAAAAAAGGTTTCATTGTAAAAAAAAAAAAAATACGAACTTTATTAATTATAACATGAATTTTTTAAAATTATTAGATGTTTTAAATTGCAAAATTTAAAAAAAATAGTGCATTAAATTGTAAAGAAAAAAATGTTCATGTTGTAATAAAAAAGAACTATAACACTCATGATTTTTTTTTTTTAAATTGACTCTATAAAAAATACAAAATTAAATTAAAAAGTGAAATTCTAATATTAAATTAATTAAACTTTAAACTTGTTCCAATAAAAAGTTTCTCTATCCTGCGACACCAAACTCTATCTTGCTCGCAGACATATAAATCAATATACGATCAATATGTTTGGTTTGTTGAAAGAAATGGAAATTGGTATATGTTTGGTTCTTGCGAGGAATGACTTTCATTCCTCCCAAATTGGTGGGGAATGAGGATTCCCACAAAATAAGGAATCAACCTCTTAATATTGTTTTCATTCCTCTACACTAAATACATATTTTTCATTTTTTTTCCATTCTCTACTTTTAAACCTTCCAACCAAGCATTAACTATAATTATTTTTTCATTCTTTATATTCAAAAGGTCTCAACCAAACACGCCTCAATTCAATTAATTATACATATCACACTTCCACGTACATATACTATACACACATACAATAAATATATATATATATATATATATATATATATATATATCATATGAATTTGAACAAATTAATTAAATAAAAATTGTGCCGTATAAATCGGGATGGGAGCGGCGGTGGAAAAAAAAATAGGGAAAAGATTTATGTAATATAAACATTTTATGTCGAATCATCATTTCAGAAAATGGAAAAGAAAAATAAAAAAAGAAAACAACTAGTGGAATTTATGTAATTAAAATGCATTCCCCTAATGGAAACCGATCCTCCATTTTTGGAGCATGACTGTAGCATACTTCATACAGTATCTTCATTCTTAAAGAATTGTTGCTCCTCTATTTTTTAAGAGATAAAGGATGGTTTGAGATGCTTTAATAAGACTTGAACCACGACCGACCTTAAAAAAAAAACTTAGATCAACTAAAACGAACTCAAAACCGATAAGAGCGTATTAAACATGTGTAGTTGTGTACGACGGCATAATTATCCATTATAGCGGAGTGAATAATAAAAAATAACAGTTGCACATTGTGTAATTAATTTAGACAAAAATTTGTATAAGACAGTCTCGTGGTATGAGACAACACAAATTAACATATATTCTTATCAAAGTGTTAATGAGTCAATGCACTAGTTACACCAATTTCTATTGTCTCATACAAGACCTACTCATTAATTTATATTGTTAAAAAAAAAAATTTATTACAGCTTAATTTGTTTTTTTTTATCGGGAAAAAGAACTATTATTAACAATCACCACAAGTCAATTACAACAGAAGCGTGAGGGACACCTCCAATTATATAAACTATCCAAGCCTTAATGCCAAAATTACAAGACTCATAACCAGACACTCTCCAAGCCTTACTATCAGAATTACAAAACTTTATTAACAGACATAGAACAGATTTGAATTCCATGCTACAAAGCTAGCATCCATCTTCCACTCCTTATAATTCTTCATCCAGTTCCAGCAAATCACCTTTAGTTCATCAAACCGTTTATCTACCCTCAAATGCTCCCCTCTAAAAACACACTCATTTCTAGCCTAATTGAATTACAGCTTAATTTGTATTGTTCAATAATAACTACTCCCTCTGTCCCGGATCTTTTTTCATAGGAGTACATGACACAATTTTTAAGAAAAATTAAGTATGTGAGTGTGAAGTTAAATAATAAAATAAACAAAATGTGTTTTATTGACTTTTGTGAGTATGAATTTTTTTTAAAGTGTGAAAAAAGATGCGGGACGGAGGGAATACTATTTTTTGTCAGAAACTAATTTGTCCTTAAACTAGTATCAACTTGATATATAAAGTAATTATTCTTATTTTAATACTATCCAACAAAAATAATTAATACTTCATCGGTTCCAGTTTTGTTTTCTCATATGCCAAAAAGATCCGTTCCAATTTTGTTTTTCCATTCTAAAATGGAAACTAATTTATTCATTTAAATAATATTTTATTTATTATTCACCATTCTCAATACTACTTTATTCTTTAAATCTACTTTATTCATCATTCATCATTTCCAATACCACTTTATTCATTTAAATACTAAAATTCAACTCTCGCATTAAACTCCGTGCACAGTCAAATAGGAAAACAAAATTGGGACGGAGGGAGTACTATCCAACAAAAATAATTAATATTGTTATTTTAATAATAAAAATTTACATTGTTCAATGAAAACAAGTAATACCATTGAAAATATGGAGTATGCATTATTTATACATTGCAACTAATGTAGTCAAATTGAATACTCATTTCGTTCCGTGATTATTCACACACTTGTTTTATTCGTCATTTTTAAAATTATTTACATACTTTTAAAAAGAAATACTGATTTTTTTTTTGCACATTCAAATTTTTATATATATATATATATATATATATATATATATTTATCTATATCACTGCTTAAAAAAAAATCTTAAATATGTGTCAGGTGGGTGGGGGAGGGATGGGAGAGAGAGTATAATAATAAGATAGAAACAATGAAGAATGTTTCCCGGGACCTCTGTATCCAAAGCCTCCACAAAACTCTCTCCCAATACACATGACATTTCCCTTCTCTGCACCTTTCACCATATCTCCTACAACTATAACTCTATAACTACAATACTCCATTTTCCGTTTCACAATATTCATTCTCTCTACTTTTCCTGTCTGGATTTTCAGCATCATTTCTTTCGTTTTCTGTTTTTTCTTCTACTTGCCGGGAAGCTTTTCCCAAGCTCACCCACTCTTTCTTTCTTTAATTAGTAAATTCTACTTTTCCTCAAAATTTTCTTATAACCCGTTTTTCCTTTTTCTGTCTCAAACATTTCCTCTTTCTCTCTCTTTATTCCCACGGAATATCTCTCTCTCTCTCTATCCCTTTCGCTTTCAATGCGAATCTGAAAAACAAACAAACCCTCTTTATCTATTCCGCGCCACGCCTCCACCACGACAACCAAAAACCATGTTGCACTCTGCTCCACGACTCAAATACACTGAACACGTTACCACGCCGGAATATTCCCTCTCCGGCAGAACTACCGTCAGAAAAACGGTGCGGGTCTTCGTCACCGACGCCGACGCCACCGACTCCTCCGGTGACGAGGACGACGGCCCTTTCGTCAAACGAATCAGAAAGTACATCCACGAGGTCACGGTCCTCCCATGCGGGGGAGATAACGGAATCGGTTACGGAAATGCCGCAGTCGACGGAGCCGCTAAACGGAGGAAGAGCGGTTACCGAAAAGCGAAAAGAGCGGTTAAGGTGGGGAGTGATAGGAAGTTTCGCGGCGTACGGCAGCGGCCGTGGGGGAAATGGGCGGCCGAGATTCGAGATCCCATGCGACGTGTACGGCTATGGTTGGGCACCTACGATACGGCGGAGGAGGCTGCTATGGTGTACGACCACGCGGCTGTTCAGCTGCGTGGAGACAACGCGCTCACTAATTTCTCCTTCCCACTGGAGAGGTACAACAAGGCAGGCGCGCCGTACAACTCGGGTGAAGACTCGCCCAAATCTGTTCTCCGGGTTTTCGAAGCCGAAGCGGAGTCGTCTTCAGTCTTCTCACACGACGACGTCGTTCTTTCGAATGAGAGTTTCTCGGATTTTCCGATATTTCCGCTGGCCGACGATGTCTTCCCGGGTTTCGAAAACCCGATACCCGTACCCGATTTGTTTGATCAAGCAATTTTCCAGAACAGTGTTTGTGATTCTGTATGTTCTGAAGATATAGGCCTCGGGTCAAGTGCGGGTCTGGATTTCAAGTTCGGGTCGTCCAGGTTGCAGGCGTATGTTTTCTTTCCAGAGTTTGGCGATATATTCGGGTCGGATCCGTTGGTTGCCCTATAAAAGTGTGACAGAGATCAGTAAAAAATAGCTGAGTTTTTTTTTTTTGAAGTTTTGAGAATTAGCTGTAAAATAGAAATGCTTTCGCCCAATGTTCTGTCCTTTTTTTTTTTTTTTTGTTTTTTATACCGTTGAGTATCAGTAAGTTTCATGTATTATAAGTAAATGATCGAAATGTTATTATTATTATTCGTAAATTTGAAGCTGTTAGTCTTATTTTGCAAAAAGTTCAGCTTGCAATCTAATATGTACCTATATATATGCACTTAGATTTTAAATTTTAAATTAGAAAATAACTAAAAAAATATTAAAGTATTTGTTAATTATTTCTTAGGAGGATATTACTCCCTCTGTCCAAAATTTTTTTTCGCGTTTTTCTTTTTTGAACGTCCCAACTCTTTTTTCATATCCTTAAAAAGGAGACAATTAATACAAACAAAAGTCAATAAAGCATGTTTTATTATTTTATTATTTAATTTTACACTCACACAACTTCATTTTTCATAAATATTGTGCAAACTCACATATGAAATAAGATCCACTATTTGAAATATTGTTGATTACCACTTGAATCATTGTTGATTATTGTTTAGATATTGTTAATTATTGTTTATAGTATTATTAATCATTAATTAAAATATTATTGATTAAAAAAATATAGTTCACGCCAAAATGTATGTTTTTCATACTTTTTGCAATTGAATTTTTAAAATTCTAAGTGTATAGATGCATACTAGAACTACTCTTTATTTTGAAATGCAATTATTTTTCAAATTTTAAATTAACGGTAGGACAATTCAAAATTTATTAATATTCCTCACTAATTACAAATTGAATTTGAATTCCAGTAAAATGGGCCACAGAAAAGTATAAGTAAAAAAAAAAAAAGTTGCTGCTATATTTAGATGTGAGAGAGGTTCTGCTATATTTAGTCATATTAGAATTTAAAAGATTATTTGATTCGGTTGGACTGAATCTTGGTTGACCGGAATCACATAGACAAAACTTGATAGATAACATACGTACCTCGAGTATATTTTTAAACAGAGCTGAGCCTAAATGGGCTGGCCCGTTTGTTGGGCCCCAAACTTTTGCGAGTTGGGGTGAGCCGGTCCGTCTTAATTTTTTTTTAAAAATAAATTTTTATATTTTTTTAATAAATTGTCAACTATTATAGTATCATTTTTAGGGATATTTTATAAAATTTATGGTTATATATGAGGAATTTTAATTGTAGAAGTCTATTTTTATGAATTATTATTGTTAATATATTGTGAACTTCAATTTGTAGAAAATTATTTTTCTAATTGAAGATAATAAATTTTATTTTAATATTTTTATAGTGATAATTATTAAGATAAATTGTTTGATTATATTTAATTTTAATGAATTTTATATATTAGAGCTTTTAAATTATATATTTTAAATTTTTTAAAAATAAAAAAATATATTAAAAAATTAAAAGTCTGTCGGCCCGCCAATAAGTGGGTTGGGTTGGGATTTTGCAGCCCGCCAAATTTTTGGCCCGCCCCGCATCGCTCTGCCAAAAAGAGGGCTTTTACGAGTTTTAGCTCGCCCCGCCCCATTGACCCATTTTGACAGCTCTATTTTTAGACAAAGCATAGAGTGAAAATGGTTTATATATATGAACCAAGGATATTAATTGTTTTCACTAAAAAGTATTAGTTGTTTTATCTGAAGTGTATTAGTTGTTTTCACTGAAGAGTGTTAGTTTTTTCAGTGAAAATAACTAATACTCTTAAGTGAAAACAACTAATACTTTTCAATGAAAATGACTAATATCTTTCAGTGATTCATGTATGAACCAATTTCACTCTATATATATAGTCCTATTTTTAAAGATAAAAATGTGTATGAAATCATTTTACATGAGCCATATCTCACATAACACCACCATAAAACTATTATTTTTTTTTAGTAGTCTTCTGTGCACTGTGAACCAATTTAATTGTTTAAAAAAATTGTTTTTTTATTATTAACAAATTATCCTTAAAAATTTATTCTTTATTAAATATAATTTTCATTAATTGTAGGTAGGAATTACTTTTAAAAAATGCATTTTATATTACACGGTGCATTTGGTGCATATAAAACTATATCTTATTTTTCAGTGAAAATGTTAACTTTCTTTTTAATGTAGCGTGTCTTGCCTTTCAATTGTTCTTTTTAGAAGTATATTTTTTGAAAAGTTCATACAATTATTTTTCTATAAAAAATTGATAACAAACTTAACAATTTTACACAAAACTTGCTCATTTTAAATGATATTAATTGTTATCCTAAAAAATATTACTCACTGCATTTCATATTAAGTGTCATTTTATTGAATCTGTATCAAATTAATTTTTTTTTTTACTAATTTATCTTCAATAAATCTATTTCCACTTTTCTTTCCAGTTTTGAAATCTATGAATATTATTTTTCATTGAATAAAATATCTTATAAGGATATACATTGGTTAAATTAGATTTTTTTTAAAAGGAAAATGGCTAAAATAACAATTAATATAATATGAAGGGATAAAATTAATAGTATTAATTGTTTTCATCAAAAAATATTATTTATCTACAATTATACGAAACAAGTTGTGTTCAAAGACAAAGTATAGAGTGAAAATGGTTCATATTAATTATTTTTAGTGAAAGGTATTAATTATTTATTGAAAAGAAATTAAAACTCTTCAATTTAAACAACTAATAGCTCTCCAGTGAAAACAACTACTAATATTTTTTATTGAAATGATTAATATTCAATGATTCATGTATTGTTGGTGATCGAGTTTAATCGATAGAATTAGTGACTGTTTTAATTCGGTTTAAGACCACCAATCAATTACGTGTGATTGATTACCACCGTAAATGGTAAATCGAAGATTCGGGATGTGGAATGATAAATACGAAAGTCGAAATCGTATTAATTTCGTATGTGTATACGTTTAGGTGTGTTAGTGTATGTTTTGGGAGTATTTATGAATTTAAACTTGTATTTCTTAGCTGGAGAACAACTATTTATAGAGACTAGCAAGCATGAGGTGTCTATGACTCTTGGTCTCCCTAACCTGCATGCTTGACAAGTGTCATATTGACCTTTGTTTGACCTTATCTAAGCTGAATCTTAGTTACAAAGTCTTCTTTGGTCTTATCTCGGACTTCACAGTTGTTCGTCCAGGTCGGTTTAGTTGATCCAAAATGGTTTTCCCATATAAGTTGTTCGCCTTTTGAGGTTATGGCTCAGAAGTTGTTCGCCTTTGTGTTTTACACAGATTGACTTTGGGATCTTGGTCCTTTGTTCGTTTATACACACCTCTTAAGCTGGTAGATGCACCATCTTTCATAATGTTGTTCGTCATTAATTAACTTGGTGGAGGGCCCATATTTGGCTTCGGGTCTCTAGATCTGTTCGCCAGTATGTTGTTCGTCGGTAGAGTTGTTCGTCAGTTTATACACTCCCTGGATTGATTTATGCACTCCAATTTGATTTTCTTTGTCAATCATCTTTGATTTGAGGTTGGTTCATAAATCCTTTTTTGAGGCTCTAATCCTTGTTCGCTCAGCCATGATTGATGTTCGCCTATCAACATGTATGAACCAATTTCACCCTATACATTGTCGGGTATAAAAGTGTTGCTCAACCAGAAATTTTGTTTGAACCAAAATCAAGCTATATATTATTTTAAATTATTATTTGGAAATAAATATCTCTAGAAACTCCATACTTATAAATTGGGCAAATTTTTTAATATAGGCCAAAAATAATTTATATTTATTAAAATAGGGAAGTCAGAAAAGTAATTTTAAAAATAGGGTTGATCGCTCCTACCAGGAGCGATCAACCCCTATCCCCCTCACCGTCACTCCCCCCCCCCCCCCCCTCCACCCCCAACCCCTTGATCGCTCCTCATATAGGCGATCAAGGGGAAATCTTAACTTTTGTTTTTTTTTTTTTGCTTTTTTTTTTTTGTTTTTTTTAATATCAATTTTTTTTTTTTGAAAATAAAAAATTAGTACTCCCTCTATCACACGGTTATTTTTAAACTACCTTTTTTTTCTTCCATATTTTAGCAAGCGAATTATTTATTAATATTTGAAATAATAAAATGACTTTTAAGATAGAGTATGATAGATCTATATTTCTTTATTATTATAACGTGGCTTGAAAATTACTTTATCATTTTAAATAGTAATAAAAAAATGTGCTCGCTAAAACACGAGAAAACAGTAACTATGAAAGTCGTTGCGGGACGGGGGGAATTATTTATTTAAGAATTTTGCATCTATTACTTAACAAATACTCCCTCCGTCCCGCAACGATTTCCATAGTTACTGTTTTCTCGTGTTTTAGCGAAAGAATTTTTTTATTACTATTTAATATGATAAAGTAATTTTCAAGTCACGTTATAATAATAAAGAGAGATAGATCTATCATACTCTATCTTAAAAGTCATTTTATTATTTCAAATATTAATAAATAATCCGCTTGCTAAAATATGGAAGAAAAAAAAGATAGTTTAAAAATAATCGTGTGATAGAGGAAGTACTAATTTTTTTATTTTCAAAAAAAAAATTGATATTAAAAAAAACAAAAAAAAAGCAAAAAAAAAAAAACAAAAGTTTAGTTGCAAGATTTCCCCTTGATCGCCTATATGAGGAGCGATCAAGGGGGTGGGGGGGGGGGGGGGGGTGGGGGAGTGGGGGTGAGGGGGTAGGGGTTGATCGCTTCTGGTAGGAGCGATCAACCCTATTTTTAAAATTACTTTTCTGACTTCCCTATTTTAATAAATATAAATTATTTTTGTCCTATATTAAAAAATTTGCCTATAAATTGATTTCTTAGCTGGTCTCAAATAACCGCAGTTCCATTCGGAATTACAATATTACCAATTTGTCCTTAATAAGCCATCTGCGGTACCATTCATGCTGCGGGGTCCAAGTGTCAAACTCCAACTGATACTACGGTATTGTGAAATGTACAACTTGGCAGTGGCACCCAAGATATTTACGTGATTTTTTTTTTAAATTAAACGTGCATTATATTATACTCCCTCCGTCCATGAGTAAACTTCCCACTTTCCTTTTCGGGCCGTCCACAAGTAAGTTTCTCATTCCATAAATGTTAAAAGCAACACTCTACTATTTATAAACTTTAACCTTCAAACTCACACAATATTACCAAAAATGCCACTCATTCAATTTACTTTTCAACACTATTCATTACTTTATCCCAAAAGTCAACATGTGGCCCACCATATATTAATAAACAAATACACTTTCTTAAACCATTCAACAAAAAGAAGTGAGAAACTTACTCGTGGACGGAGGGAGTATTTATTTTAACATCCTAATTATAAATAAAATAATCATTTATTTTTGCAAGATTTGACCCTATTTCACGTAATGTCGTAATTTAATTAGTAATTATGAAAGATATTAATAATAGTGAAAATGATAATTATTTGTAATTTTTTTTACTAAAAGTCATACTTGAATATTTGGTAAGTATTAATAGTAAGTATTGTAAATCAGTTTTGTAGTGCAATTCAAAACGGTATTAATTATTTATATTATATAGTATTACTATTAAACTAATATCTTTCATTTAAACAACTAATATTATTTAAAAAATACATATAAAATGCAAACATGTTTCACGTTGAGATTGAATCACAATATACTTTGGCAAGTACTAATACTAAAGTAAAAATATGTATACATTTCTCAACTTTTAAATTTTACATTTTATATAAGTAGTTTAAATTTAAATATTAAATTTGAAAATACTATGGGAAGCTGGGTTGGTAAACTAGTGTTGTCTATGGTAGTATAGTATTCATTTCAACAACTACTACATAGAATCATGGTTGTTATCATTTTTCACTACTATATATATATATATATCTAATCTCTTTAGACAAATCAAATACCTCCTAAATTCGTTTTTGCAAACATCCCTGTAATTAGTGTCGATACAAAATATTATATACCTTCGATCGACTTTTAACGATTGCTTTTCATTTTTTCATACGTATAAAAAATTAATTTAATATTAACAATTATTTATATAAAATAACTAAAATACTTTTTTAAAGATTATTAATGAATTATTTATTCTATCTATCACGATTTTGTTTTATATTTTTTGAAGAGGGAAGGTTGGAAAAGTATCTAAAAAATCTTGAAAATATATTTTACAATTATTTTTTCTCTAAAACAACCGTTAAAATAGTAGGAAGGCAGTTTTAAAAAAGAAGAAAAAGGAATGGACACGTGTGACGTAGTGTGGGTGGGGTGACATTGAAGGGTGTATAAGAATTGAATTCCATTTTTCTTTATAATTATTGGTAATTATTTATGATCCGAGGTCTCGCATGCCGATTGCCATATTGCCATGTGCTTGAGTATACGTGGACATAGTAAGGAGTTAGCAAGTATACATGAAGAAGAGGCACATAAAATTATATACGCGGAATAGCAATAGTATTAGTATTAGTATTAGTATTAGTATTAAGTATTAGTAATATGGGCTCACTGAAAACTTTGGTCTGCCTACCCTCGAATCGCTACATATTCATATTCCTCTACATACTTCCGCACATGATATTTTATTTTGTCGGCTATTTTACCCACTTTATTAATTATTCACCAACATTTTACTTCAAAACGCTTCCATCAAATATGGGATTGTTTATAAACAATGCAATTGAAGTGTTTATTTTGATCGATTTGTGAAGTCATTTTCGATTTCTGGTAAGTAGAAAAAAACCTTCTAGTAAAAATGAAAGCAAAAAAGTATATAGACAAGTCGTCAGAGTCAGAGTTCAGAATCGTCTGTCAGAAGAGCTTAGAAATTATCTTGCTCATAAGTGACTAAAAAACTATTATAAAACAGTTATTGTTAATTTTTTATTGCAATTATTTCATTTTTTGATAAATTTAATTCTATGAATGTCAATGACAAAACTTGGAGCTTATCGTTTCTTCATTACCTTAATTGGTAATATCTCACATTTTTGACACGTCTGTCTTAAATTCACAAGTCCGAGACATTGATGTGTTTTGGACACCACCTGATAAGATGTGAATGGAAGACATAACTTTAAAGGTTTTAAGAACCTATAGAGCACGTGAATATTTATCCAAACAAGTTCAGGGAACTGTGTAGTGAAAGAGGCATAATTCGACAATCATAAAAGCTCTGTACACCATTACACAATGGTGTGACTTAAAGAAGTTTTTTGAATATTGTTGGATGTGATGAGATCCAATTGAACTCTGGACACTCTGATCTAGGTAACCTTGAAATCTTGGGATCAACAACTTGTGTACATAACTCTGCGAGTTAGTACTGAGAGTTGGGTCCAATGATAAATGTGTCTTCATAAGATACTTCGTTAAGTCCAAAGGTTACGTGATGATTGGAGTTCATTGAGTTGGAAGTAGTACATTAGATAGAATCACATAATATCAATTTTTTTGGAAATTGAATTTTCTAGTAAGAGGCAGCATTATTTGGATGCTAAATCACTGTGAGATTGGAATAATCACTCTCTATCAGATCCAAGTGGGAGTGATTTAATGTTATTTTTTTTAATAGATGTTTACCCATTAAAGAACAGATGGATCTTGATGAGAGTAATTATCTAGAAGAAATATCATCTACAGAATTTTTATAGAATCTCTTACAAACACTAGGAAACATGTGCTTGAGAAGCATCATGATCTCCAGAAAATATGATAAATCTTTAGGGGATGAGAAACCTACAGACATATGAGAGGTTCTATCTTGTTCTAGCGAAGATTAATGAAATAAAGCAATAGAAGAAGAGATAGAGTCGATGAAATTAAATCAAGTTTGAAAACTTGTAGTTTTTTCATCGAGACACAAAATAGTTGAGAATGTGAATTCTTAAAAGTCAAAGAGAGATCAATGGGTCTCTTGTGAGGTGACCAAGTTCACATGATAGAAAAGATTATACTCTAAAGGGGGTGTATTCTGTATGATGTGAGTTATACCTCGATTCGTCACAACTCTAGCTAAAATAAATTATGATTTTGAATTACATAAGGATGGACGTTAAATATTGTATTTTGTCAACGAAGAATTAGAAGAAAAAAATCTACATGTAAAGTAGTAGGATTCTTTCTTCAAGGAGGATAATGTTTGTAAATTGAGGAAGTCATTTTACGGACTTAAACGATCCTCAAAGATAGTGGAAATGAGACTTTATTAAATGATTGTCCCATTGACTTTGTTAAGATAGATAAAGGCCATTGTGTTTATGTTGAACGGTCCAAGATAATTTTTGTAATTCTATCATTAGATGTTGATACATTATTGGCTAGAATAATAACAATGAGTATGTTTCTTGGTAAAAAGATTCATAGAATTCATTTAAGGAAGTTACTTGAGTTGTCTCAAGAGACATACATAAGAGTCTTCTAAGAATGATTCAGAATGAACTTTGAGAATGTGTTGATACTCATGTTATAAAGAAGCGAGTCATTAAGCTATGATTAGTGTCTGAGAACTCTAAAGATGAATGTTTAGTACCATATAAAAATAAAATTTGGATGTCTAATGTTTGCTAAATTATGCACGCATCGAGACAATTGTTGAGTTGTTTGTCTTGGTTAGCAGATATCAATTAATTTGGGAAAACACACTGAAAGATAGTGTGAGAGATTTTGAGATATCTGAAGGGTACTGCATATTATTATCTCGAGGAGATAATCTAGAATTAAAAGAATATACAGACAACAAATGGAATTGTGATTTAGATGGATATAAATAAAATTCCAATTATGTTTTCTTGCTTAAGTGAGAAGCAATCTTAAGGCATAACATGAACTAGATCTGTATAGCACTGTACACTAAAGAAGTCGAGTTTGTGGCATGTGCATTTGCAATCCAATATGTAATTTGATTGAGAGATTTCTGGATATCTTTGGAAATATTAAGCACTTCAAAGGAAGTTGTGATGACTCATTGTGGAATCAAACAGTCGAGTGGGAGTTGTAGTGATTCATTGTGGAATCAAACACTCCAGTGGGAGCTGTAATTGTTCATTATGGAATTATGCACTCCAGTGGGAGTTGTTCCAATTCTTTGTGATAATTAAACAGCTAAAGCTTACTCTGAGTATTTCAAGTATCAAGAAAACCAAACATCTTAATAAAAAGTTTGACTTTGTAAGGATGTTACAAAGTAGAAATGAATATTTCTTAAAAGATTATCTACTCGTTTGATGTTAGCAAATCCACTTGTCAAACCTTCCCAAGAGATGTTTAGGACATCTGAGGTTAAAGTTCTTGCGTGAATTTGAACATGGTACCATGTAGATGTTAATGTTCCTGAAAATTTTATGTATTGTGAATTATATGAAAGGTTCATATAATAGTATGTCAACAAGTAAAGATTAGCTCTCTCATACAAGTAATCGCCTCTTGCATAGAAGTATGTAAAGAGATGAGATTATTTGAAAAAATAATCACAATAGATTTTACCACAAATCTATTTGACTTGTTATAAAGCTAAATCAGTGGATTACTGGACGAAAGTGGGAGGAAGTCCAAGTTAAGTGTCGAGGATACACTTGAACTGTGATTTACGCGATGTTAGATAAATAACTTTGAAGACATACACTTCCATTCTTGGAAGTTTAGACACTGTGACATGTGTTTCATACCCCATGTGCTAAGATGACCATAAGAAAATGAGAAAGATATTCATATTTTCTCATTGTATGAGGCCTTGAGGTTTGGATAAGCCTCTTATAAGTACCCTTAAAACTTTCTACAATATTTCTAAATCTTCACTCTAGTGTTGCTACTTTAGCATGTTACCAATAACTATGAATTATGATGGTGATGCGGTGCATGTCTAGGAAAGCAGCTATAGTGAGAGTCTGTACATATTTTTGTTTGAAAGGAAGGACATCTTTATTAACACAATCTATTTAAGTCGTCTCATTCCCCTTTTATTTGAATTTTTTTCATTAATTATTTATTTTTATATGTTCTGAACTTATTTTTTGGCATAAAAAAATTGCATAACTATTTTACACAAATATACTTAATATATAAATATATATTTTATTATTAATTGTGCATTATTCTATATTTTTATCATTTATTTTGCATAAATATTTTATATACTTAATATATAAGTTATATGTTTTTATTAATTGTGCATTATCCTATACTTTCATCATTTATTTTGCACAAATATTTTACACAGTAATAATTTGAACATATATTTTGAATAATAAAATTTATTTTTATTAACTGTACAACATCCCATGTTTCATTCATCAATTACATATATTAAATTCAAAAATTTGCATAACTATTTTACACAAATATACTTAATATATAAATATATTTTATTATTAATTGTGCATTATTCTATATTTTTATCATTTATTTTGCACAAATATTTTATATACTTAATATATAAGTTATACGTTTTTATTAATTGTGCATTATCCTATACTTTCATCATTCATTTTGCACAAATATTTTACACAGTAATAATTTGAACATATATTTTGAACAATAAAATTTATTTTTATTAACTGTACAATATCTCATGTTTCATTTCATCAATTACATATATTAAATTCAAAAATTACATATTTGAATTTAAAAATTGACAAATTCATAGCTAGAAATACACATTTTGCCTATATTAAAAAAATGTGCAAAAAACATAAAATTTGAAAATTGTCTTCATCTTCAATAATTGATCTCCTTTAAATCTCTGTGTCTTCATCTTCGTTCTTCTCCTCAAAGATATCCCTATCATCCAACAAAAAATTACAATTAAAATGAAACAGTAAATCCATCAATAAATCACAACAAACAAAACAGAGCATAAAAAATTACACTCCACAACCCCAGCCACACATTTGATCCACACATTTGTAGGATCCTCTCCAAAAATAGAGCATAAAAAATATAAGTCAATTGAAATATAAATTATACAGAAGAACTTCTCCAAAAAAAAATTCATCAAAATCAAAAAGCTCCTTCTTAACTAAAACTCACAACTCATTTCTACAAAAATCCACACAAACTTACCGGTACAATAATTTTAGAAGTGGCCGGAGTCTGGATCGCGTTGACCACGACTAGATCGTCGTCCAGTGGTGGAATTTCCATGGACGGTGGAATCTGGAATGATTCGTGCATCGATCGTCAACGGATCTGGGCATTTGGCCATGGTTAAGCTTCGTGAGTGGTAGAGGGAGCGCGGCGGCGCCGCTGCGTGCGTGGGAGAGGGAACGTGATACTGTGTGAGTGGGAAAGGGAGGGCGGCGCTGCAGCGTGAGTGGGATAGGGTGACGCCGCTGTGTGAAGCCTCTTCGCCGCCGTCGTCGATTCAGGCATTGGAGAGAGGGGAGGGGGGAGAGATTTGAGGGAGAGAGAGAGAGGGGCAGTATATATGTGTGATGTGTGGGTGTGTGGCGGGTTTATAATGGACGAAATGATGATTGTTGGGGGGAGGGGGTTGTGGAGAATAAATGGGGTGGGCGACCGTGTAAATGGGAGTGAGGACCATTTTTTAAACCTATTTGTTATTTAATAAAGGTTGGGAACCAAAATGGATTTTAACACTTAAAGTGGAACTTATTTGTAATATTCTCATTAATAAACTCTGTAAAATAATAATTTTCTTTGGTCCCGACTTGGGCCAGTTCAAATATTTACCAATTTAGATAAGATAATAATTTTTCAAAAAAATTCTATATAAATTAGTGGTCCCATCAATACCTAAATTAATAATTCCTTCATATTACAAAAGTAACTAGGACAAATTAATAAAAAAAAAATATTGTTGAGTGTATTAGTAATTGTAGTTTGACTATCTTTCAAATGATAGTTTTCATCAAGTTAAGATATCAAGTCTTTTTTAGCACGTGCGAATTGATCTCATTTGTACTCACACAACGTTGTACGAATTTGATCCATCATTGTTGATTTTGGATGCCTTTTTAATGAGAAGTCATTATCTTTTATAATTTTTAAGGAAATTTTATTTTGTTTATATAGAATTCTCTTGGTTGATGGATATGATGTATAGTGTATATTAATTAAATGCAATAACATTCAACTTCATACATATATTGATGAATATCATGCATAAATATAATGCATATATTAGATCAGTGACTTACTTTTATAAAAATAAAATATTTATTCCTCGTATGAAAAAATACTCTTTAAATTAATAAATTATTAATTTATAGATAAATTAATACCTCTCTAAAATAATAAATTTTCTCGGTCCAAACATTATTAATTTATAGAGGTTTTACTGTATTTATGAGAATAAATCTTATCACTGTTGCTTTAAATATGAATGAATGTTATATATATTTATTGAAAACCGTTCAATATATAGTACATGTTACATTGTAGTTAGTGTGGTGATACCAGATCACGGAAGATCACACTAACAGTTACTTGTAAATAAATGTACAACTTCACGATCTTGGTGGAATTGAACAATTCACCGTGAAAAGTTGAGGTGCAGTTCTCAGATTGGTCTGTCTTGACCAAGATATTGCACTAGCACATTTTGTATGTGCTGAAGAGGACCTGCAAAGAAGACAAATTCTTCTGTTCTGATGAAGAAGAATTAGACCTCAATGGTTGTTGATTTTTTAATCTCCGTCGCTTAAATAGGACTGTGTGGTTAATACTTATTGCTTTGATACATATTGGGTAAGAATCATTATGACTTCGATACCTTGTATTTTGGGCAATAATATTAATTGCACGACAGTTGCTAAGATTTAATATGGAGAAATGTGTGCAAGTACGTCTTGTGTGATTTGTCCCCTTGGTGGACTCAAAAGTTTTATCGTAGCAAATCTTGCAAGTGAAAATTAGTTTTTCGGTATGGATAATAATATTGAGTTGTCTTTACTCCAAGACACAAGTTATTAATTAATTTAGAGCTATTCAGAGACTAAATTATTTAATAGACTAGATTATCTTAAACACGGGAAATAATAACTGGGAGCCCATATTATCGTAATATGGATTAAGATGGATAGTGCAGTAATAATTTAATAGTGGTATTAATTAATATTAATGGGTTGAATTATATTATGGCTCAATATTGAAAATCCAGAAGCCCATTGGAGGTCCAATCTTAATTCTCCTAAAGGCCTCTCAAGTAGCCAATAATAATAAGGTGGTTAAAATAAAAGAAAACTATTATTGCTGATTTTTTCTAATTATTTTCGAAAATTATGTATTAAGAAAGATAAAAGATTTTGTTAATTTTCTTGGAGGGATATTATGGAAGATATGTATTCTTGGAATACAAGATTATCTCATAACTTCAAGAAGATCCAAATCTTGTATTCTCATCTTGAAATTTTCAAAAATTACTATCATAATAAGGAGGTGAGATTTTTGTGGAATATTTTATTATGGAGAAAAGAATATATGAGATATATTCAAGATCTCTTGGAGATCAAGAAAGAGATTTTCTCTCCCTATTCCACTTGAAAAAATCGCCCACCACACCTTATAATATAGGGGGTGATATTTTCATCCCCAGTTTACAAGTTCCATGAATTGGAAAAATTAAGTGCAACATATATTTTTCTTCTTCCCTTGTTTTATTAGTTGCTCATTAAGCGCTTCTCATCGGTAACGAGCAATGCTAAAGGGAATACTTGAGAAGGTCTTTCGATTGATAGGATCATCAAAGCTTGTCCCGTTATTCTCAAAGGTCATCGCTTCAAGAGGTACGTAATCGCATAAACTCCTAAATTTTCCGCTATAGGATTTTATATGAATAATTCATATGCATGATAATATATGTTGTTGGAATTATTATTTGAATTAATTAGGATTAATTCATGCTAGTAATAATTAAATTTTAAATTCGTTTTTAAATATCATCCCGAATAAATTTGGGCACCCCGATTTCCCCAACAGTTACAAGTTAGTTACATAACTAACTTGACAGCGAAGTAGTTTTCTGGTGCATACTTTGCCAACTCATAACTTGAGTTTGAGGAATCATTTTGGAGTGAGGATTGTTGCAAATGAAAGATGATGTGATACTTATTTTGACTTGAGGTCAATACGCACGACATGTGTGGAGTGATAAACTTTGATCATGACCGACGCTTGCACCTTTCCATGGGTAGATATGGCTTGTATTGAATTTATCACAAAATACATATGCGTGGTAGTTGAACCAAGAATATTCATTTCTCAAAGTGGATTTAGAGAGAATACTCGTCTTCTCATCATAATTGGATCTAAATCATTGGCTGATCGTCAACTTGGACTTTGTGACCAAGTGTGATATGAGTGATCAATTAGTGATTAGAGATAATATGATTAAGTTATTGGATAGACACTTCATCATGTTCAAGACTTAATCGAGTATTGGCGAATGAAAGGACATTATCACAATAGTCCATGTTTCAGTTACAGGTAGTTGCACATTTCCTCGCAACGTACCTCATATATTGAGAATGTCTGATTTATTGTCTAGGGTTCAATTAAGACCGTTAGTTTGAGTATTAGTTCGATATACGAGGGAATATGGGCCACACAACAAGTAATTTACTTTTCAAATTAAAGTTAGTTGATTAAGTATTAAATTGGATTAAATATTTATTTTATGGAGAATTAATAATATATTAATTTGGAATTAATTATTATTACTATTTAATTAAATAGGAGCCCCAGAATAATATATGGCATATCATTGTAGGACTTTATATATAGAGAAAGTAAATATATGAAACTTGATTTGCAAGATTAGAGATTTTATTTCCTAATGAAGATAACTTAAGTTTTAAGCTAGGTTTCCCTATATTTATGGGACCTTACGGATTCATTATTATGACTGCATATTTCTCCATAAAATTTCTAGTTAGAATTTTCCTTAGCAAATTCAACTCGGGATTCAACGCTGACAAATCTGTGCGGGTCTGTGAACGAGAATTACGTGAATAACGCAGTTGAGGATTCTGTCTATGAAGCACTGTAAGGATTTATATTTGGTGAATCGTATTCTTCCGCTATATCGAACATGGTGTTCGTTCCAACAAAAAACCGACATTATGCTCATTTAAAGAAGGATAAACTGGAGCCAGAGCTCTAAAATATGTGTTTATAGGTTATCCTAGTGGTGTAAAAGGGTATAAACTATTGTGCATATATATAGGAAACCAGAAGTACATTGTGAGTAGAGATGTAACCTTTGATGAGAGCAAGATGCCTATTAAGGGTGGTGAAGATCTCAATACCTCAAGTGGTGGTACTCATGCTAAGGAAAAGCCTCAGTTCAGTAAAAGTTATGCACATGAGTCATGTTATAATGTTAGTAAGGATGTTGATCGAAGAAACACGTGGTGAAAGTGATCTTGAAAACTATAAGTTGGCAAGAGATAGGGTAAGAAGAGACATTCATCCTCCTCAGAGATATAATCAGTGTGATATGATGTCATTTGCTCAACTTATAGCTCTTGAGGTGGAGAAATATGAACTTGGTACTTACACAGAAGTCATAACCTGTAGTGAGATGGACAGGGGGCTTTTGGCAATTTTAGAGGAACTTATGTCCTTAGACAAAAACAAGACTTGAGAGATAGTCAAGAAACCAGAAAACCAGAAGCTAGTTGGATGCAAATGGATTTTTAAGAAGAAAGTTGAAGCTGGAAATAGTGAAAACATTAGATACAAAACTAGGCTTGTAGCCAAGGGGTTCACTCAGAAGGAATTAACTGATTTTACATAAATCTTCTTACCAACTGTGAAACATTGCAACATCAAAATATTGCTAGTTTTAGTAGCTTAGTTTAATCTAGAATTACATCCGATGGATTTATCTACAACATTCTTGCATGGTAATCTGATTGATGATATTTTCATGAAGATACCCGAGGGAGTGACAGTTGATAATAGGGAGAATAAGACCTATTTTATGAGAAAGTCACTCTATGGTCTAAAGTGAAATCCCAGGCAATGATATTTGAGGTTTGATGAATACAGGCTTGGCAGTGGGGGGGGGGGCGGGGTTCCCCGATCCTCCCCTAACGGGGCGGGGAATCCCCAAAGCAAACAGGGACGGGGAATTTTTTTGCCCCGTAAGCAGGGACAGAGATAGTGTTCCCCGCCCCATTCCCCACGGGACCCATATTTTTTTATATAATTAATATACTTTATACGTATATAATATATAAATTTAGAAGTAAATTATAAATAAATATTTCATAATTACCTACCCAACTAACTATTTATTCAAAATTACATCTATATTTTATTTAATATTATATTATCCGTTCCAAATGATATAATTTTCACTTTAATGTATATGTTAACTAAAAATATTAGAAATAGAGGCTTTTCAAATTGCTTAAGTTAGCTTTTTTTTTTTAACACCAACTTAAACTAATTGTTGTGTATGATTAATTAATTTAAATATTATTTTATATTTTAAAAATGATATAACAAAAATAATGAGGCGGGGAATTGGGAATCCCCGCGGGGACGGGGATCCCCGGTAGGTGGGGGGTGAGGATGGGTGGAAAATTTTCCCCATTATATTTTTTGCGGGGACGGGGACGGGGATGGAGAATGCCCCCCCCCCCCTCCCCCCGGCCACGCCCCGCCCCGCCCCAACCCGTTGACATCCCTAGATGAATACATAATCTCATGTGATTTTATTAGGAGCAAGTATGACAACTGTGTTTATTACAAGAGTGACTCGATTGCTTATACTTATCTACTATTGTATGTAGATGATATGAATATTACTTGTGAATCTTTGGAAGGTATCAATGCAATATAATAAAAGTTGGAGTCTGAGTTTGAAATGAAGGATCTTGGTGAAGCCAAGATGATCTTAGTGATGAAAATTTATAGAGACAGAAATAATAATTCCATCAAGCTAGTTCAAGCATCTTATGTGTAGAAGGTTCTTTAGAGATTCAAAATGAATCAAGCTAATGCAGTTTCAACACCTTTAGGACTAAGTGTGAAGTTATTTGTGCAACAATGTCCTAAATGTAAAGAAGAAGAGCTGGAAATGAGGAAGGTACCTTATGTAAATATTGTGGGGAGCCTAATGTATGTTATGGTGTGTTGTAGGCCAAATTTGACCCATACTATGAGTGTGGTTAGCAGATTTATGGGTGATCCTGGAAGAGCTCATTGGGAAGCCTTAAAAAGGGTAATGAGGTATCTTAGTAGTGCAATGGATAAGGGTCTTCGGTTCCAGAAAAATTCAGAAGTTAAGGAAGTTCTAGTTGGTTATGTTGATGCTGATTATGCAAAAAAACATTGATACAAGGAGGTCCCTTACTGGTTATGTGTTTACTCTTTTTGGAAAAACTGTATCATGGAGATTAGTCCATCAATCTGTAGTAGCATTATCTACAACAAAATCTGAATATGTAGCACTAACACAAGCTATTAAAGAGACAATGTGACTAAAGGGAATTCTGAGAGAATTTGGTGTTATTCAGAAGTAGTGTACTGTATATTGTGATAATCAAAGTTCTATTTAGTTGGCAAAGCACCAAGGCCATGAAAGGACTAAGCACATTGGTGTGAAGTTATACTTTGTTAGCGATATGGTTGAAAATTGAGTGGTTAAAGTAGCTAAGATAACTACGACTGATAATACTGCTGATTCTTTTACTAAGGAATTACCTAAATGGAAGTTTGAATTATATCTTAAACTCATTGGAATGTGCTAAAGTCAGAGGTAAGGTGTTGCTCTAGATTAGAGTAGTGGTTGAGATGTTCATGGTATAGTATTCATTGATTTTGACCTAAGGTAGAGATTGATGAGAAATATCTCAAAAACAAGGCTTCAATATGGTGAAGTATTGAAAGAAAGTTGTGTGGATTGCTGAAGTTGTTGGTTGAAAGTTTGAAAGGTCAAGTTGGAAGCAGTTTAGAAGTTAGTTACATAACTAACTTGATAGCAAAGCAGTTTTCAAGTGCATACTTTGTCAACTCATAACTTGAGTTTGAGGAATCTTTTTGGAGTGAGGTTTGTTGCAACTGAAAGTTGATGTATTAAGTTTCAATTCGATTAAAGAAACCACCACTCAAGTCAAGGGGTTAGAGAGTTATAAAACCTCAAATTTCAGGAAATATCACAAGTAAGCTATAGTGTATATATTCTTGTTAAAGCTCTTGTAAGTGAAGCTTGTAAACTGTGTGTGATCATTCTTAATAAAGATTTGGAGGCCTCAACAGTGGATGTAGATCGGTTAAGATCGAACCACTTAAATTGGTGTTGTTATTAGTTTTTCATATCATTTTCTTTTATAGTTCTTGTTGATAGATTAGATATTTCTATCCATACACTTGAAAGGTAAAATCAGAGTGTTAGATAGACACAAGAATCATAATAATTTTTATCTCAATATATATAAGGCGAAGTATAAAGTGAAACTGCTTCATACATGAATTATTTGAAGGGTGTGAATTATTTCACTAAGGGGTATTTAGTTATTTTCATTAAAGAGTATTAGTTCCGAATGATACAAGTTGTTTTCACTAAAAAATATGAGTTGAAGGACTAAAAAATATTAATTGTTTTCACTAAAGGGTATGAATTTGCAAAGTGTTTATATATCAACAAGTTTCACATTATACATACTCAATATATAATTGTTATTTTTCACCAATATAGGAGAATTAAATATCATATTCCAATTTTATCCCTCAACTTATTTTTGTGATAGTGTGAATGTATATATAAATAATCATATAGGCGAATAAAAAGGAAAAAATGTCACATTACACATAAAAATATTTCTATTTAATACTCCCTCTGATTCAAAATAAGTGTCGTTCTAGAGATTTTAGGACAAATTAAGAAGTATAAATTTTGACATATATACCCCACCTAAATCTCTAAAATATCTATTATATTTTGATAATATCTAACAGATCTGTTATATTTTAATATAAGCCCTAAAATATCTCTTATATTTTGAATTTGAATTCGGGGTAAATCGGGAAAACACGTGAAAAAATAATTAAAACGACACTTATTTTGAAACAAATTGTAACCTCTAAAACGACACTTATTTTGAATCGGAGGGAGTAAATTTCTTCATTCGTTATACTTATACGTTAAACGGAATAAATCGAGATAGTAATATTTGCATTATATTTGAACTACTATATACACAAATAAATAATTCATAAAATAAATTAAATAATAGATGACAAAAATTAGTGTGAGACGGTTCACAAACTAGTACAAATTAACATCACTCCTTCCAAAATGTTAATGCATCATGCTCCATTTATAGTCCGTTTTACCGGGAGACAGTCTCATCCAAAATCAAATCATAATACATATATAATGTTATTTGGTGTGTGATATAATTAATATCCCAGTATGCCACTATTATTGTCTTACGGAAATGATCATATGCCCACCGGTGGACACAATATAATATATCCACCGCGAATGTGATAATGACACATAAGCGGTGGATATATTATATTATGCCCACCGGTGGGCATGAGATCATTTATGTGTTGTCTTCATTCCAAAAACTTCATATATAGTATAAACTTTTCCTTGAAAAAAAAAAAAAACTAGAAAATATTATTTTATAAGATTTAAAATTTAACAAGGCGGTAAAAGATCTAAATTTACTCTTTATTCAAATAATATAACTTTATTGAGAAACTGAATATAGAAATCAGCAAAAAGTTCACAGGAGACACCAAACTATTACATGTCTTCATGATTGGAACTTTTCCCTTCGTCAGAGTTTATAAATGACAAAGGCTTCTCAGCATGCTTAGCATTCTCAGCGGAAATACGTTCGAGCTATACATGCAATCAAATTAGAAAAAGAAAAAGGTATATTAGGGTTTTAGACCTTAATAAAAAGAGTAACATTTAAATTGGTGCACGACTAATACTATTTAATAATAACAAGTAATACTATTATGTGAAAATAACTAATACTGTTCAATGAAAACAATTAGTAATATTCTATGAAACCAACTACTATTTCCTATTATTTTCAAATGTCAGTTCTGGGTTACCTTACAAAGTATGGATATTTTTTAAGCAAAAAATTACCCTTATTTAATACTTCTTCCGTATTTTAAGTTGAGAGTGTAAAACATTTCCTTGTTAGAAAGTAAGACTAATTTTATTGACATACCAAAACGGAAAATAGGACTAGTAAAATTGAACGTAGGAATTAATAATTATTAATTAAATATTTTTAATTATAAATAGCAAAAATAAACATTGAGCACAATAATTGTGATAATTCTGAAAGAATTAAATAATAGGGGCGTATATGGTATAACAGGGTGGAAACCATTCAAAATAGCATATATTATGCAAATAATTTAAAACCCATAATGACATTAAAAAAATACAAAAAAGTAATTGTATTGTTTAGTGAAAATAGGTAGATAATGAGAGTAAAACTTGTGTGCGTCAGTAGCATTGTGAAATGCTCAATTATATAATATTGTTCAATAGGGATAAGTAATAATATTCTATAAATATAATTAATACTTACCATCTATATTATTCAATAAAAATAATAAGTGCTGTTCATTTGAAAATACACAACAAAGCTTAAAAGAATTTGGATGATAAAAAAATGAAACAAATTTACCTGTTCTCTCAATCTTGCATTCTCTATTCTTAAAAGGCATTCCTCAAGGGAGATATCTCCCTTGAAAGTTGAGCTGCATGTGGGGCAGTAACGGTTCTTTAGAGCTTCTTTAAATTTGATATTTTCCAGCCGGATTTTATGGTTCTCCCGTCTAAGTAGCGCGTTTTCGCGTCTCACATTTTGTGTCTTTAATCAGAAAATGAGCTCAACATCATTATGAGTATATGTATATGATGGCACTAAAAGCAAGCAAATATCGTTATCGTGAATTAATTTAAATTGTATTGGAATGTAGTCATTTAAAATACAAAAATTTAAAAATAAATGGATTTGAGAATTTATGGATTTCAAATAAAACGATTTTAATAGATATTTAAAATTTCTTAAATTTGAATTAGGATCAATGCTAGGAATTTGAAATACATCAATTCAAACATTTTATCAAATTAAGGGAAGTGTATTTTGGATTTTAAAAATCAATAACTTTGAGATTTGAAAATTCAATTTCATAAAACCACCACTGCATATACGTACAAACTTGCTACCATACTTTCTTATACTATCATTTTTTTTTTCTCTTTATACTTTAATATATTTAAATTTAAATCATAATTCAAATTATTTGATTATTACACTCACACTCAACAATAACATAAAAATATTGTACTCCCTCCCTTTTTTAATAAATATCATTTTGAGTTTAAACAACAAATTAATTTGGTAGTTATTTTTTCAATACTACCCTTATAAATAGATATTACATTCTTTTAGTACTCCCAATCTTCCAATTATATTATCACATGATTTTGGGGAAAGATTTGTGGGAGAGAATATAGTAGAAATATAATAGGGGTAAACTTGGAATATATAATAAAAAAAATGTTAAAATAACATCTATTAAAAAAAAGTATAAAAACTAAAGTGACATTTATTAAAAAAGAGAGGGAGTATTAGCTACTGCATTGATTTGCACAAAATTAAAATTTCAAAACAAAACACACAAGGATTTCAAAATCCTCAAATTCCAAAATGGGATTTCAAAAATCACTATAAACCCAAAACAAATAACCATTTAAATCCTTTCACAAGATTCCACTACCCAAAAATTATGTGGTTTTAATGAAAAATGGGTAAAACATACCAAAAACTATTATTTAACGTTTAAATTCGTACATGATAATGTTTAGATTCAAACTAGCTCGACTTTCATTGAAAGATTTGGAACAAGGATTTCGGTGGCCCATAAATAATTTGAAACACAAAATTACTCTAATTAAGAAGCATAACATCACCGCAACATTCAAACAAAATCCGTTTAAAATATACATGATCGTTTAATAATACACATATAGACACAACTAAACAAAACAAGAGAAAAATGGACGAAAAACTGACCAAAATTGACGACACCTTTGTGAAGTCCCTTAACGTCATACAATATCTACAAAGAGTGTTTTCCTGATTTTTGCAAGACATTATGGAACAAGTAGAATTTCTCGATCTTTGGAGCTAATTTTTTTTCAATATCAATTGGACAATATAATTCGAGAAATGAATATTTAAACTAATGTCTGCAGATATAGAGATGAAGATGAAAAATAAAAATTGTCCGAAAATAGAGAAAGACGGATATAGAGATGAAGATGGAAAATAAAAATTGTCCGAAAATGGAGAAAGGCGGATATAGAGATGATGATGAAAAATAAAAGTTGTCCGAAAATAAAGAAAGACGGATATAATAATTAATTTTTCCCTTTACGACGGATGTGTATAAATTAATGAAACATACATGTTTGAAAATTGATTACAACTTCTCTACAAATTTGAGGTTTTAGATGAGATGTAATTCTTTCATGGTATTGAGCACCCATGCCCAGTTATGGGTTCAATTCGAGCAGAAAGTAAGTTCACTCATATTTAATTGTCCACTTGATGAGCCTTCTCTTAGATGTTATAGTCGAGAATCCAGTCAACGAGTGAGGGGAAGTGTTAGAGAATTAATAATTATAAATGAATTGATTCAACACATCTCTAAAACTTCGCACTTTAGCTGTGGCGAAATTATTTCATGGTATTTGAGTCCTTGGCCGATGCTCCCTTCTGAGTTCAAATCCTACAGGAAGTAATTTTATTCATATCGAATTGTTCACTCAATGAGCATCTGGATGACAGAGTCGAGGATTCAAATCACAAGTAAGGTGGAGTGCTAGAGAATTAATATAAGGGTTAATTGCAAAAAAAAAAAAAAATTCAAGAACTTTATTGTTTTTATCAATTACACCATTAATTTTTTTCTTTATAATTTAATACACCATCTTTTTAAGTTTTGTAATTTAAACATCTGATATTTTTTCAACAATAATTAAATGATGTCTCTATTGGAAATGTCACATAAATATTCACGTAAACGTCACTAAATAAAATTATTTAAAAAAATAAAAATAATGTCTTTAAAATACATTTTAAAGTTATGTTTTAAAAGTTAAAACATATTTTAAGGACGTTATTCTCATTATAAAAACTTATAATTTTATTTGTTGATATTTATGTGAGCATATCCGGCACACATGCCATTTAATTCTTAATGAAAAATCATCAAATGTATCAATTGCAAAACTTATAAAGTTAGTGCATTACATTATAAAGAAAAAAAAATTAGTGTTATAATTGATAAAAATCATAAGGTTCATGATTTTTTTTACCATTAATCCTTAATATAAGTAGATGACAACTTTCAGGTGGGATGTGATTTTTTAATACATACAACTAGATGAAATTAAAAAAATTCAATACGTATAACTATGTAATTCTTTCCATACATATAACTGGATCATATGAGATTAATTTCTTTAATACATATAACTAGACGAGTCATCCCTGCGTATTAGGCGGAATTTATAAAAAAATAATTTTACTACATAATGAATTGTATATGCATGTATTCATCTGCTCACCGTGTAAGATAATACAATTATATTGTAAGATATAAGGAATATAGTAAAATAAGGTACGTATAAAATTATATGTGTAAAATAATAATGAATTATAAAATCATAAAATTATATATATATATATATATATATATATATATATATATATATATATATATAAGAATAAAATAAATCCACAAATTCTTATACATGCACAAGTGTATAGCATGCACTTCAATTTTAAATGCAATTTCAAATTAATTTTAATTTTTCAAAGTTTATTAAAAAATTGTACTTTAAAAAATCAAAATTAATTTAAAAGGGAGTGTCACTCTTCATACCCCAAAATTCTCTAAATCCGCCCCACTTACTAAACATACTCCAATAAAATTAAAAAAATTAATATATACTTTTACTAAACATACCCCATTTTATTCCTATAACACCCTTATTCCATTAAAATAAAAAATAATACTTCCCTACCATTTCATATACTCATGAATGTCATTCTAATCAAGAAAAAATAAAAGAATTTATTTATTCTTTCTTCTTATTCTATAAATTTTTACTGAAATTTAAAAAAAAAAAAATCTTCAAAATTAAATATATTATAAAAAATCAACTAAATCTTCAAATATTAAAAAATTACAAAAATTAATTAATAAAATAAAAATCTTCATAAATATAAAAAAAACTAAATAAAATAAAAATAAAATTTTAAAAAATCTATTAAATTCTAAAAATTATTTAAATTAAAAATCTAAATCTAATAATAAAAAATAAATAAATTTGTAAATAATTTAAAAAAAAACAAAATTAATCTTCAGAAAATAATTTTTTAAAAATTATTTGTCTGAACCAGTTAAACCTAAATAAATTTTGACAATAAATAAATAAAATAAACTTAAAAAATAATTAAATTTAAAAAATCAGTTAAAAGAAAATTTTGAAAAAAAGATACTTGATAAAATAAAATAATATATAAGAAAAATCAACTAACTCTCAAAAATATTAAAAAACAAATAAAAAATATAAAAATTCAAAAGGTAAAAATTAAAGTCAAATAATTTTTTTTTAATAAAAGTCAATTCAACCATTGTAAATAATTAAACAAAAAAATTATATAATTTTTATTTAGTTTTAATTAAATTTTAAGGTTTTTTTTTTTTTTTGAAAAATTTAGTGATCTTCTGAAGATCTAGTTGATTTAAAAAAAAAACTTTTAGTTTAGTTTTTTAAAATCGGATTTTAATTGAATTATTTGGAAAATTCTGTTGATTTATTTGAAAAAAAAAAGTTAACTTATTAGATTTTTATAAGGATTTTTTAATGTATTTTTAAATTAAAGTTAATTTGATTATTTAAATATTTAGCTTATTTTTAAAAAAAATTGATTTTAATTCTAATTTTTTTAGATTTTTCAAATATTAAAAAAAAAATAAAAAATTGACTAATTTAAACTTAATATACTAAGATTTTGAAATTAAATAATTTAAAAAATTAATGTCAAAGTCAACAAAATTTTAAGAATAATTTACCTGTGTTTATATAAGAATAATTCAGTGTCGATTTTTATCTTAAAAATTTATGTTTAGAGAAATATAGGGTGTAAGCAGAGCTACTCATTTAAAATTTGACTTTATTCCTTTAAATTTTAAAGTTTCATGCGTTTTCCCTGCGGATTAGGATTATTCTCGAAGAAACAAGAGCAGAGTAGACGTCAATAACAGGTTTAAGGATTGATGGGGCGCCCAAATATTCGTATGAATTAATCCCGCTTTCCTAAAACCGCCCAAATCATAAACCCTAGAAGGTGAAAGGAAGAAATTCATGGAGACATCTCAAAATCAACAGCACGCAGTGTGCGGAAAAGAAGCACTCGATTTGCTCAATTGCGTTGCTCAATCGCCATACGATCAAGATAAATGCCTTACCCTCGTTCAAGCCCTGCGTCAATGTGTCGTCGATAAGGTACGTTTACCAAATATTGATTGCAGAATTCTAGAGGCTTGTGGAATTCCGAGTCTGTTTTCTCTTTTTACTAGTTTTTTGTTGTTTCTTCTTAATTGCAATAACATCGTGGATCATTGTTATTGTGCGAGTGCTTTGAGACTCGCTGTTTTTGTTATGGGTCACAAAATCATATTGTAATGATGGATGCTGAAGAGTATCATACAACAGTTTCTGTAGATATAAAATGAATTTCTCTTCATTTGAACCTTGAATTTCATATGAAAGCGTGCAATACTTGTTTGCCATTACCAAATTGTTGTTTGATATCTGCTGCGCCAATTGTACCTGAAGCATTAGCCGTAGTTGGATATTTAAAGCTGAAGTTCAGACTCTAGTGGTATGCACTAAATTCTGGTTGTTCAGATGGGCAATAGTTCTGGAATTATATTTAACGTCTACCCGGAGTACTTACTACCTGAGCTTCTGGTGTATGCATTCTTTGGTTTTTTGAAACGTTGAAAATGTACTTAGAGTAGCCGAGATCAAAGAGTGAGTTTCTGATAGAATCATTTAATGGCAGCTTGTTGGTGAAACTAGAGATTTTTAGTGATAAATTTTCACTAAAGATAGGTTTATAGGCATTGGCATTGCACTCAGGAGCTGATTTGCAACTCCGCTTGGTTTATGTTTCATACAATATTTAAATCAGAAAACTAACTCTAATCAAACAAAGCAAAGATTGGATGCAATTTGACCTTCCCCCTTTGATTAGGACTTCCTGACTCTGACCTGTTTATTTGAAGTGGGGGTTTGGGATTAGTGAATTTCGGTTGGATGCAATGGCATATCAATGATTTTTTGTAATCTCTTTTGCCATAGGATTCATTATCTTCATCTACAAACCTAGCCTTGCTGAACCATGTTACTGTCCATTATTTTCTTGGTTGAGAATTTCTCAGTATTTTGCCATATTGTGAACTGTCCAACAAGCAGTAGAGAATCATGATGACTAAAATTCCTACAGTAGCGAAATAATAACTCACTAATTTTAGGAGCGGATCCTGTCTGATTGTAAGTCCTAATATCGCCGCAGAAGTTTGTGCAATCTTCAGTGCTTCTTATGCTCCACTCACATTATTGGGTCGGTTTGTACGCATATTGGTTATTAGTATAAGACAAATCAACGGTAAAGCCAGTATTAAAATAAGTAGAATGCACTAGTTCTGAATTCACATGCTTGGCGATATGGGTTGAGGGGAAAATATTCATGCATGAGAATTGTGATCTACATTTTTAAGAGCTTGCCCTCATGAAATTTTGTTCTATCAAAATCATGATATGTGATTCCATGATTATACCAGTTTTCTCTGCAATTAGTACTGGAATTGCAACATACTTCCGGTAATCTTTTTCCATATGTTTACACTGTTTCTGAGAATAGATTTTACTTGATCATTTATTCAAGTCTTCCATACTGCATTTAGTGTTTGTTACCTTTACCTGGTAGTTAGGTTGGTCTTATTCTTGTTAAATGAATGCTTCTTTTCATGTTGTCTGTCAATGGAGTCTCTCTCTCTCTCTCTCTTTTTGATCGAACTCTCTTTTTTCTCAGAAAGTGAAGAAGTTCTCCCTAGCAGAACAGGCTAAAGAAGAAGCAGATTCGACTGGAAAGAAGCGAAATTAATTGTGTTGTTCTTGCAAGTTGGTGTGACAGGGAGCCGTTCGATGAATTGTTTGGCGCATTCCTACTGCTGATCCTTGTAATTCTATCCTTTACATATTTTGTGGCATCAATTCAAACCATCCTATTGTTCAAAAGCAAATTTGAATGATTTTTTTTCCTTGATCCCATGATCTCTCGGCTGTAGGTAGTAGAGCTCTGTCCACTTGAGCTATACCACTTCGTTAAATTTGAATGAAAAAATAATTGTTACTCTCACCGTCCCATACTTGTTTCTACATTACTGTATGTACATGTTTTAAAAAAAGAATTTTTTATTCGTATTTTAAGTGATAAATAAATATTTTTGGTTAAGAGTGTAGGGAGAATATAATATTATAAAGTATTGTTTTTTCTATCAAAAATAGATGTAAAAATTGAGTATGAACAAATCTTTTTGGCAATGCAACAAACTACTTTGGGATGGAGGAAGGGAGTATTTCTTATCTTCGTACAAATTTTTATTCCATCATCCGGAAAAATGGCATTATTATTGTTGACAATTGACATTAATGTGAATATATCCTAATTTGCTTCCACCAATTTCATTGGATCGGGTTTTGCATCCCAAGCCCATATGATATGAGAAGTTGGGCCAATTTCCCTTATTTTGTGGTTTTCCAGTAGGCCCAGGTTATATACAGTCCTATATTTGTAAGTACGCTCCGCTAAAAAAATATTCTTAAAAAAAATCTGAAAAACTTAATAATTTTTGGAAACAAAATTTGAAAATGCATATGCTTAGTTTTTTTTTTTTTTTTTTTTTTTTTTTGCATTTTTGGAAATTTTTCCCGAAAATTATCAAGTTTTTCAAAAAAAAATTCAGAATATTTTTTAAGTGGAGTGCATTAATAAAATATAGGACTATGTTTAACCTCGGCCTTTCCAGTAATTCAAGCCCAGTAGAGCAAGAAAATATTAGTTTTGTTTTGACAATATTGGCCCCAAAATAAATACATCATTCATCAAGCGACTGAACGAGTGCAAGTAAAATCTTGAATTTATTAGCAGTGAGGTTTTACCTGGCCAACTATATGCTGATTTCCTCTAAATTCTAAAAGACCAAAATAATAATAATAACCATAATGTTTTCAATTTTTGGCAAAAAAAATTATATTAACCCGAGTTCATGTAAGTTGGAACAATGTTTAAAAAATATTAAAATTTGAATAACATCTCGTATAAGATTAGTTGTTTTCATCGAAATATATAATTAATTGAAGGGTATAAAGATTACTATTAGCGTATCAATTAATTACACTACAAATTTTTTTACAGTAGTTTATATATGAATCAATTTCACTTTATACATACTCTTAAACAAAATACGTACCTTCAAAATAATTTTCAACAAGAAATGGTTCTCAAATATAGCAACATTAATTTAGAGTAAGGTCCTCATTTAATTCAGAATTGCAAGTGTTACCCCAATTTCTGATCCTACAAGATTACCTGAGTAGCAAGGCACAAATAGGACTTTGGTGCATTAAATAGGGGATTTGACGTTGTAGGAATTGGATAGGGTGACAACGGACACATTTTTATTTATTTTTTACATAATTTGATATTTTTAAAAGAGGGTGACAACCTACATATTAGATAAGCTTTGCACGTATGTTATTGTTATCATCGTTGTTACATCAACTCAGTAACGAATGATTGCAATTTTAGATAATTCTTTCGAAAAAGGAAAAAAAAAAGCACAATATATACCAAAAGGTCCCAAGTTGCAAAATGAAGTAACCTTGTGTAAATTAATTCTGTCATACAACTAATTTGTATTTTATATGTATCCTTTAATATAATTTGATTGTTTCATTAAGAAATATTACTATACATATCTGCGTATGCTAATTCGATTTGATTTTTCTTTTTAAAATGAAATGGTATCACAAAAGAGTATTTATAGGGTGTGTTTTCAAAAACTTACAAGTGATTATAATTTTATTGGTTTATGTGCAAAAATTTATTTTGAGTGTTTTGTATTTGAGTGCTTCTACTTAGATTAATCATCTAAAATCTATAATTTAAAAAATGGAAGGGGTATGCTTCTACCTGATTTTAACTTCTTACTAATATTTTAGTCCATTCAATTTTTTTATTAAACATTCAACACTTACTTCTTATAAATTTTGCTTGATTTGACTAAACGTTTGGAATGGAGGTAGTATGTGTTATTTTGGGATTATGAGAAAATACTCTAAACAGTGAGTAGTAATATTTTTTTTTTTAGTAAAATTGTGACCCGAGCTCATGACCTTTTGAGTTTTGACTATAGGTAGTGGAGTTTTAACTACTTGAGCTACAGTGAGTAGTTGAGCGTCTACTAGAATATATATTATACTCCCTTCGTCCCATGAAGATAGTCGTGTTTTTTTTTTCTGTTCCAAATAATTAAAAGTTTATAAATTGTTTTAAAATATCCATGTATAAATTGAGATTAAACATTTTTATTCTCGTGTTCAATAAATAAGGATATACCAAAAGTTTACAAGTAAAATATCATAATTTCAAATATAAATATAATATTTTATAATCTCTAAAAAATGAGAGTAAACTATCTTGATGAGACAAGGAAAATATATAAGCTAAATACTCCCCAAACACTTTGCACACTTTTTTCTTTCGTTCATCCCTAAATACTTTGCATATATATATATACTATACATGGAAAGTTCAACTTAACTTTTTCTTCGCAATATTTATATACTTACACAAAATATCATTATTTTTTACACTCATACCAATCAATTGCATTGTTTTAATAATAAAATTATACACATTACTCTTAATATTCTATTCATTTTAATATTTTTTAAATATTGTGCTAAAAAATGCGATGAGTGTTTGGGATGGGAGAAAAGTACATGTTCCTATATAGCCTAGCCGCCATATAATTTTCAAATTAACACGTTGGTACCTAGTAAATGATAAATTTGGACGAGTATTGCAACTGTTGCATCAATTTCTGACCCCAAAAGATTGCCCGAGTAGCAAGGCACAAATAGTACTTGATTGGTGTATTAAATGAGGGGAATCGAAGTTGTTGGAAATTGACGAGGATATTATAACACGTAAGAACACGATTGAAGGTGTGTATATATATATATAGAGAGAGATCATAAATTTATTATTAAATTATTTTAAAGTGTCGAATATTTAATAAGTGGTATCGATAATTCCTTCCAAAATATAAAAAATTAGGATCGATGTTATTATATTGTAATTGTTGTAAATTTTCTTCATAACTTTTAATATTTTTGAAGGAATTTTAGATACTCTTATCAAATATGCTATACTCTAAAATAATTTTATTGTAAATCTATATATTTTGAACTATTTTTCTATAAAACTTTGTCATATATATGGTGGCCTCCTTTGTTACATTAGATTGTCATATATATGGTGGCCTCCTTGTTACATTAAATTCATGTTTGAAAATTTGGATAATATATACTTATGATTTTGATGGATTATTTGTTACGCCTATATGTGTCTTGTCGCTTATGCCCATTCACAAGCCCCATCATACTTATCTTATGATCTTTGCAAACAATATAATTTCGTTTACTCCTCAAATTAGGACTTAGAAGTCAGAACTAATTTCAAATTTCGTTCCATACATTTGTAATTATGTAACCTAATATTTTGTAACGCGCATATACTTCTTTTGATCTGTAATTTTATAATGCAAATTTTCATGTAAAATTTATTCACCGTATAAAATTAGATTCATTCAATAGTACTAATTTTTTTTTTTTTGGTAAGGAAAATATTTTATTAATAGCAAAATGGGTATGAGAATTACCCACATAATACAGATCAAATCCCAGCAATTACAGAAATAACAAAACTCTCGTAGCCATTTTTCTTTCAATCACAATCCAACAATTTCTTTGGCCAATGACACCACTCTAAATATTGACTCTCATTCCTACACCATTCAATAGTACTATATATTACTCTTATAAATTGAGAGCATAACATTTTACACCCACAAATATGTCAAACTGTTAAATATTATGATATAGTTTGTAATTATAATAATATTACTAAAGAAATATTATAGTATCATTAAATGGATATAATGATATTAGTTTTTTACGATGAATAAATTTCACCAGATACATATACTCTTATTATAATTCAATTGGTCTATAATTTATGTTTGGTAGAATATACAAATACACATCAATTTTTAAAACATTTTACAATTTTATCTTCTTCTTTTTTTTTTCAAACAACAAATACTAACGTATGAAAAACTACAAACATATAATAATTTGTTATTTTTTGCTGACGTGGATAAGGAAATCTAGTACGGGTGTGGCACTGATTAAATTTTCTCCACCTATAAGCAACTGAATAAATTGTCAAATATATCCCAAAGTTTCATGTTTTAAACAATTTAATCATGGCATTTTTTTGAATTTATAAATTTATTTTCCAATAGAAATTATATTATGTTTTATTGACGTACCAAATTGAAGTTAGATTTTTTTTAGACTTAAGACAACTTGTTTGTGGAAATATATTGATCACCTACATAGAAATATATTGTGTCATTTGAAATGATTTGGCTAACATTGAAGTAACGATGGATTTCCTCGAAATAGTTACAATGAAGTTGTTGGATGCGAGTTTTTTTTTTTATTTACCATGTCAATAATGTTGTTGGACCATAAATTTGTAAACTTTTAAAACACTGGTATAATATTGTTACGAAATGAAATGTCGCGGTATATGATAATTTTTTGGCAAAGTATATTGTTTATCGTAAAATTTATTTGTATTTTATTTATATTTTTTAATAAGAGTAATTGTTTTATTAAAAATTACTCCATCCGTTCCAGTATAAGTTTCTTGTTTCTTTTTGTTGTTTTGTTTAAGAAAGTGTATTGTTTATTAATATATGGTGGGTCATATGTTGACTTTTGTATAAAGTAATGAGGAGTTGTGAAAAAGTAAAGAGTAGTTGTTTAAGAAAGTATTTGTTTATTAATATATGGAGTGTTGCTTTTTGCTTTTTATGGAAGAGGAAACTTATAGTGAGACATAAAAAAAAGGAAAGTAGAAAACTTAACGGGGGGAGTGAAACTGATTAGTAGATGGCAAACAGGTGCAGAGTCAGTGTGCCACACTAAATTTTCGTCCTCACTTAAAAACAAAAATTAACTGATTGTTAGATGGAGGATTCTTTTATACGTTAAAATATATTTATTATTTTTTAAAAGGACTAAAGAATATTTTAAGAAATGAGTTCACTTGAAATTATATATTTATTGCAAAGAACATAACAAGAAGACTATACGTAATTTTCTTTTATGTTAAGGTCTTTTATTATAGACCATTAAATTTGGAATTGCGATGCCAGCCTTTTAACAATTGGATATGAATTTCTAATGGTACATGCATCAATGCTGATTTCCAAGTATTGTAGGCAAGAAAATTCACATTCAATGTGATCATATTCAAACACAAGATTTAATCTGATCACCATTATTACGAATTCAAAAACTAAATACTATATATATGAATTCATGTTTTTGGTATATTGATAAATAAAACTGTTTCGTCCAATACTTCATGTAATACCTATTTAATAGCAAATTAAAGAATTTTTGCTATATATACAAAATTTTGATGTGTAAATAGCAATATTAATTAAGTTGTGAATTGAGATATGTGATACTTAATTTATTAACATAGTGCCCCTCTCCTACATTATGAGTTAGAATATATAAAATGGTATAATCATATAATCTTGAAGAATTAATAATTAAAATAAATAAAAATAAGAACATAGCACAAATTTTTAAAAGCATATTCATATAGTAGTATTATACATAAGTAAAACAGATACTAGTAAAAGCAAATAATAATATAATTAACAACACACTAATTAATAATAATATATGAAGCTGGTAATAATTAATAATCTAGAGTTGATGAGGCCAAAGAAAAGCTCCCATGGCGAACTCCCTTTTCCGGCGAAGGTCTCCGGCGACGGGCAGCCCGTATTGGGTGAGAAGGCGGTCGACTTGCCACTCGGGCATCTTTTCGTAGTCGGATTTGGTGTATCGAGGGTAGTGGAGTGGCATCTGGAACCCATGGCATGCCTTCAAACTCTCTTGATTGTTGTGGTGGTGCCCGTTTTGGGCTGAGCCACCGTTCGCCGCGGCGCATGCGGAGTTGGGGAACATTCCTCCGGTCGCCATTGTGTGTGTGTGTGTTTTTACCCTAATGCAAATAATATAAGGCCCCTATATGTGTGTATTTATAGCCCACTTTTTTAAGGGTTTAATTAATTGCACCAAACTCCTTCTCTTTTACTTTTAGGAATTCCCTCCAGTTTGGGAATTTTCTTTATTAATTAAAGCAAATTCTTATTTTCAGAGATAGCAAATTTATCTATTTTTTTATTATAGTCACAAATTTCAATATTGAAAAAATAATAAAATTATTAATTTTTTGACAGAATAAAAAAAGAAAAAAAAACCATATAGAGAAATTTCGTGCAATTTAAGAAAAAAAAATTGGCACAATATTCCCAAACATGGAGGACCTTTGTGCAATTAACTCCTCTCTTAAGTGAGATGTGATGTGACGTACGAGTAGCGTAACAACACAAAGGAATATTGTTAGAAGAATCTGGAGTTCTCTATTTTCTTAATCAAAATATAATGAATATATCCTGAAAAATCTCAACTAAATCAGATATTCAAGATCCATTTTAATTCTAAGAGCAAGAAATAAATAATGAATATTCAAAATAAAAAATAAAAAGATTATAATTAATCTTATAATCAGAAACTTCATATTTATTGTACAGCTGGAGACTTTCGGGCTGGCAAATTTAATTGAGTTGGAACATTAATAAATTGATAATTTTACAAGTTACGTTTAATTAATTGAATCAGAAGTATGCACTATATTTTTGTTTTGGTAAAATACAGAATATTAGGAAAGTGTATTTCTCGCAAATTTTGTTCTTTAATTAAAACCCTTGGCTGTCACCCAGTCTATTAATTTGGACATCCCACGACAGCTAGATGAGTAATTCCCACACATGCTCACTTCTATCAATTTTGAAGAATTTAAAAAAAAGATAGAAAAGTATTACTCCCTTTCCCGTCCATAGAACCATCCACACCTTAAAATGCACTGTTTAAAAAAAAAGTATATGTAAGTGTAAATGTGGGATTAAAAAAATGATATTTTAATATTTTATTGACTTTTGTAAAAGAGAAAGAGAGAGATTTCAATTTTAGGGGCGTGAAGGGTGTTGTGGCACAGACAAAAAAGAAAAGTGAGAAAATTTCATAGAAAGAAGAGAATATATAATTAAAATATGAAAAATATTAATTTGTACACAGAAAGGTGTTAATACTATTCATCATACAAACTAATATTCTTCTTTTATATAGATTAACAAATTTTTTATAATATAATTTCATAATTTTGCGCATGCGGTCAAGATTGAGTTGAACTTGGTGAAATGTATCATACACTCATGGAATGGTCTTGCGTGAAATTGCCTAATTGATCTTTTTATGTGTTGAGTCTATATTAGATTCGTATAAGAGTCAAACCAATCCAACTCATTTATTTTTTAATAGTACGTACGTTATATAAAGTTTCGTCTCATAAGAGTCAAACCAATCCAATTCATTTATTTTTAATAGAGTTCTGTCTCACTGAATAATGTGTACACGATCTCACACGCGAATCTTTATCTCCACACATGTGCATTCAAGTTTTTTGTCCAGTTAGATTTAACTAGCTAGTTTTTTTCCCTGTGTAATGTATGGTTTGTTGTTAATATTCATTAGACAATTTTGAATTTGTGGCATTTTGATCGTACTGACAGACGAACCATTAACATGGTAAATAACTTATTGAGTTCAGATCACCTACATCATCTTGTTTCCCTTCTTCATTTGTGGCAATATCATCTGTCATCGAATCCGTACCATTAAATAGTATGCATCATGATTTATCATATCATCAATCTCGTTTTTTCATCCTCATTTCACTTTTTCGGCAAATTCTCTGTTGGGGATCAATGTCGGCATCTTCTTCACCATGAGAGTGAGGGTTGTGAGGGACTCAGGTTTCCTAGTTCCAACTGGCGGTGTAGGCACACGAACCAAACTCCTTATCCCCCTCCCATGAATATCACTAAGTTTCTGAGACTTCTCTAAAAAAATCGTTCTTAACGTTACACCTCAAAAGATAACAATCCCCAAATATTTATAGTCAAACAAGGCAAATTTCAGCATCATTCAACAAGAAGATTGATATTAATTGGAGATTATGCTATCAATTTGAGAGAGAGAGAGAGAGAGAGATATGGGTCTTAGGGGATTTTTAATTCGCTTAGGTCAAATACCCATTACAATATCATCAGCTCAACAATCTTCTTCTTGATTGTTGATGGGCTAATGCAATAGGTAATTATGTTTTGGTTCAAGAGTAATTCCTAAAGTCCATTACACTCTCTCAGCCTCTTTTCCAATAAACTCTCAAACTCAAAAAGATCGGAATCTTCTGAATTGATCGATCGTTGACTCAATCCCAAATTTCAGGATAACAGGCTCCAATGATTGATTGAGAATCAATTGCCAAAATTTCATGTTTCCTTATTTATACGGATCGATGGCTGTGTTTGAGAGAGTGGCGTGAAAAATTGTTCCTGTGTAAAAATTACAGTGCTGTAACGAGATTGAGAGAGAAGAGGGAAATGGGTGTCTTTTTGCCTATACCGTGACGGGAAAAGGACACCTAAGCCCTAATACAACAATTGATCTCAATCTTTTTCTTGATTGATGTTGGAATTTGTCTTGCTTGACTAAAAATATTTGGGGTTTATTATCTTTTGAGGTGTGGCGTTAAAAACGATCTTTGTGATAATTATTCATGGAAGAGGGAAAGAATGAGTTTGGTTCGTATGCCTACACCCCCGGTTGGAATGAGGAAACCTGAGCCCCTCACAATCCTCACTCTTATAGTAGAGGAGACGGCAGCATCGATCCCCGACATTCCCATTCAGTGTTGATTTGGAGGATTTAAAGCAGCTGAAGAAAGAAATGAAATTTTGAAACAACCAATCTTAAATTGTTGCAAATTTCCGTTTTAAGGACCATTGGCCAATGGAATGAAGTGTTGACATTTTTCTTTAATGCCAGTATTCAGAACCTCATGCTTAATAGGCAACACTCACTGCTCCAGATTATGAAAACAACAATATGGACCAGTTATCAATTTTATAAACTACTGATTGTCAAATTGTCAGTGTTTGGTTCAAATTTTTCAATAATAATAAAAATAATTATTTTTTATTTATGTTCTTTTAATGAAAATAATATATTGGGGAAAAAATTATCTCAATAATAATGAACAACAAATGATTATTGGTTGTGAAATAGGAGAACAAATGAAGGGATGATTGTAGGACGGGGAAAAGAATAACTAAAATATGATAGTGATAACTATATTTAAGAGAGAACGGATTTTTATAATTACACTAATTATTAGGAGGGTGTATTGGTTTAGGATTTTACAGTATACTAAAAGACTTCTATAAAAAAGTCCGTTGGTATTTAATCATGATTTTATATCACTAAAAACAATCTATTGGTATTTAATCTGGATTTCAAGATTTTTTAAAGAGTCCATTCAAATCCATTGGTATTCATTCGAGACTTTTTACTATTTAAAAAAAAAATCTGTTGGTATTAAAAAAATATAAGAATTTTAAAAGATTGTTGTGTTAAATGGATTTTGAAAAACTTTTTAGTTGTTTTTATAAATACCAACAATCTCATCCAAACTCATAAGATTTTAAAGGACTTTTGAAGGGAAATAGTAGATGTGCCGAAATAAACCGAAAATTTGAAATATACCTAAGAATTAAAAACTTAATTTCTCAACACTCTGTTTTGTGTCCACAGAAGTTTCCTAATCTCATTTGCTTGATTTGTTGCTTTTTTAATACACCCATGACCAACAAATCTGTTCACTTATCTTCTGCATTATTATTCCTCTATTTCTTCATTTTCAACAAATTGAAATCCAAATTTAACCCAAATCTACCAAATTCATATCCAATAATCGATTCATTAGCCTCAATTAAGAAAAAAGATTATAGATTTGTGCAACGGATAATTTGTGAATTATTAGTGGTTTGAGTAATTGGAATAAAATTTTACACACAATTTATCCCCCATGATTTTTATTGAGAATAAAGTTTAATATAGCATCAGTTATATATTAACACACATATATATACGTTTATATATCATAATATATATATATATATATATATATATATATATATATATTGTGGTATAACATTTCAAATTTATGAAATTTTTTATCCTAAAAAAATCGAATATATGAAAAAAAAATCTTGAACTCTTTATATGTCACAAATCCATGAAATTTTGCAAAGTCCATAAAGTCATACATAATCCATTAAAATTCGTAATTTATACAGTTTTATAGAATCCTACAAAATCTTGAAAGTCATAAAAAAACTGCAAAATGTTTTAGATCCGCAGGACTTTTTTCAGCTAAAAAAATTATTTAAAATTTTAATCCAATACACCCCCTAATCTCATTCCATTACCATTAAATAATTTTTAACCGAGAGTTCTATTACCAGTATTTTAATCTTATCTATTTCGAGGAAATTTAGTCTTTATTCCAAAACAATATAGACCAAAATAGCTAAAGACATGCTAACCAAATTTACATATAAGTCATATCTTCAGGCATATTCTTTTCTTGTTCAATTGGTTTTTTTTTTTTTTTTTTTTTAATTTTATATAGTAGTCGTAATTCCAAATACAATACATTGCACAGGGCTGATGTGGTAAATTTATTTCTAGTCAATTAACTATCGTATTAAAAATAGTACTTTTTGTTACTATTGAGACCCTTACAAAACTTGTACTTTTTGTTACTATTGAGACCCTTATAAAGGTTTTTCATTTTGTATATGTTTTATATAAAAATAGTTCAGTAAATTTTTAAGTATTGAATATTTAATTAGGGGTATTAAAAGTTGGGATAAAAAAAAATCTACAACAATTACAATATAATACCCCTTAACCAGATTTTTATACTCCTGATGAGATTATTGATACTCTTTGTTAGATATTTGATACTTTAAATTGTTTCATAATAAATTTATTATGAACTATTTTCATATACTAATACTTTATCTTTCTTTCTTTTTTTTCTCAAAAGTTTCCGAGCGTCACTAACGGGGGACCTAGAAAGTTCTTAATGCAAATGTATGTATTCTAATTAAACCATAAAACAAATCTCAAACCTATAAAATCATAAAACAATCAAATAACTGCACGAAAACTCAGAATTTATAAAGGGAATAACAATCTTGGCATAAGGTGCACTTTGATGACTTTTTAGTTACCTGAAATATCAAATAGACATATAAAACAGTGCGACGTTAATTGTTTTCCACTTAGCTTAACTTTTTTTTTTTTTTTTAAGTAAAACATAAAACAAAGGTTTAAAACTTGTCATGAATATACTAATTTAGTTAAGATTTAGAGAGTTCGAATGATTATTGAAGATGATGTTCCAAGCCCAGATAAGTACCTTGTTGGCTTGGCTTTTTCCTGTTAAAAGAATAACAAATGTAATAAGTTCTTGAATTTTTTTTAGCTCTTTAACATAACTTTTTGTACACAAATTGAGAGTTTAGTAATCTATTCCAATGAACCCATTTTTCTATAGCTTGCCCCGTTTAACCGTCCCCTTATTCAATTAATTCACTACTTCATTTATATTTGAGCAATAACATGTGTTCCTAATAGCTTCTTCTCAAATCTTTTTAGGATTTTCCTTTTCTTTACTTTTCTTTTTTTGACTTAGTTATTTTTTACATTCTAAAAATCTAAATGCCCCATTCATGTACATACTATCACAAGGATTTCATCTTCCAAACCTTTGCATTATGGGATGATTTATAGGGACCTATTGATGCAGAGTATTTCTATTCCTTTATATATCATAAAAAAAATACAATTGCAAGTGGGAACACTGCTTTGTAAAAGGATTAAAATTTTGATCAACGTTAATTAACTCAAACATGATTCAATACGCATATGCTAGGAGTTTTAAAAGTAAAAAAAAAAAAAAAAATCCCATATTCAGTAGCATCAATCCCTTAAATTAAATATTTTTGAAATTCTCTCTCTCCACTCCAAGACGCAAACAACAAACATTAATTCAGGTCCAGTCTCTGCTCCATTCCCAATGTGCCCGATCATCATCATTAAGTCTTAAAAAGCTAGAAATAAGACTGAGGAACTCTTAGTACATATATAATTATGTATGAACATATAAAAATATTAGGGAGTCGTTTGGTTAGCAATTCTTTAATGGTAATGAGAATGAAAATTATTTTTCATCTATGCCCTCGTAATAAAAATGACATGTTGGGGAAGAATTATTACAATTGGACTTCATTGCTAGTGTCATGCCCCTATTTTGGAATAGAAGTAGACAACATGTGGTTGTTGATAGAGCAATGGCGGAGTGATTGAGGAGGATGATTGTATGAAGAGAATAGGGTAATCAAAATGGAGTAGTGATTACCTTATTTAGGTGAGGAGGTAGTGAATTTATACTCATTAACCATTATAATTACACTAATTTTCAATCTCATTCTCATTACCATCGAAGAGTTTATAACCAAGCGCCTCCTAAGTTTACCATCACGTTAAAAATTTCTATGATAATTATCATATTTACCTTCATCACCATGTCCTTGAGTTTTTCGTTTTTCCTTTTAAAACTCGCCCAACTTCTCCTTTTCTTTTAATTGGTTCTCCTCTAACTTTTTATTTTATTTTTTATTATCTCCTCTAAATGAAAAGTCTGAAGCTAGAGTTGGAATGAAGGGAATTCAACTAAAATAATGGACAAAAATTAAATACTTGAGCATCGAATTGCAGTAATTAAATACTTGTGATAGAATTAAAAGAAATGGGCAAAAATATAGTAATTTTATTTTACAATTAATCCTAATTAGAAAATACAAGATTGATGCTTGAAATTTCCTCTTCAAGAAGCGAATCGGTCTCACCAAATGATTAATCTTCAGTCTATATTTCTGTCTCTCATATATTGAATAAGAATTGAAGCGTAGATGCCAGGTTGTTATACACATGAATATACACAAAGAATGACCCACACAAACATCCTACTTACAATCCCTAATTACAAAAACAATAACATTCAAACCACTCACTTAACTGCTGCATAGGCTGTTAGAATTTGCTCGTCCATCGAGCAACTTCTCCAAAAAACTGATGAATACGTCTCCAAACTTGGATACGAGATCATCCATATGAGGCCGGCCTTTTTGGGCCCAAACGGGAGAGAGAACATGATTTTAAACCATCTGTAGAAGTTTGATACACCCAGTTGAATTGGCAGCAACAACCATATTCGATTTTGGTCTCCAACAAACACTCGAAACGAACTGCCCATTGTCATCGTCAGTCTCCTTACCACTCACGGGATCAATCGAGCCAAATTTGTGGGAAGTAATCGGCATGGGCAGAGACTTGTAATACGCAAACACCTGCGTACAAATACGTATACAAAAAAAATTGAGATTTGTCAAGCTTCAAGTAAACTGATTCAGATACAAGAGAGCCAGAATTATACTGATGCACAAACAGAGATATATACAGAAGAATGTCAATAATCTTTACTGTTTTGTTCATCATTAATTGTCCTTTCTACTATTTTCCCCCCATTTCTTCCCAATATGACAACCTAAAAAATCTCAATTTTGACTATTTTTTAATTAAGGATATCTTTATTCTTCATCTCATACTTTTAATTCCTCAATTATCTCTCATATCTTTCATATACCATAAATGACTCTTTTTTAATTGATTGAAGGTAAAAATGTCTAAACTTTATGTTCCTTAATTTATTGTAAATCTCTATTATTCTTCTCCAACTCCAAATAGTATATGCCAGGGGCAATGACGATTCAGAACCGACATAAGTAAAACCATTATTAACTCTTTGCAGTCACAATAACACCTATTTCAACCAAAAAAAAAAATTGTTCCTCCAACTCCTTTCAGATGACTATGTGAAGACGGGAATTAGATGCGAGAACTACCTCGTTTGTCTCTGACCCGCACGTTATATATCCATCAGAAACTGATAGACCAACAAAGTTCTGCAGGAAAAGGAGAACTAAATTAGGCAACAAAGTTTTCGGAAGTACTACAGCAACAATCTTAGCCTTGATCCCACTACTTGGGTTAAGCTATATGGACCATCATGGTCAGCTTAAACACATGTTCTGTATTAGGAAAGTTTTGAAATGTACAAGATTAAGAAAAAGGGATAATAGTTTTTTTTAGTCTTGTAAGTTATTCCTATTTCGGTTTCAGTCCGGTCGACTTTCAAGAATTCAAAAAAGTCTTGTGACCTTCAATGTGTCGACATTTAGGTCGGGTAACCGGCTGTAGGAGGTGAAACATCGGTTAACCAATCAGACTTTGCCACGTCGGCATCAACCGAATGTTTAACCTTCTATGGCCGATTATCAGTCCAAACAAAACTTGAAAGGTACTGGATTATTTTCAATTCGTGAAAGTCAACAGGATTGGAATCAAAATAAGAATAGCTTATAGGACTAAAAAAACTAGTGGTATGTTTCTGGTTGTGGGCAAGCACCAACTAACCTTTTCATTGGTATGCCCTTTAAGTGTTAAAATACATGCGTCTCTTGATAAACAATTGGCACTCGTCTTCTTAAGATCCCAAATCTTCAATGTGTTGTCAGTAGATGCAGTAACGAGTGTTCCCGCATCCAAGAATTTTGCATAGCTAACAGCTTTCACATGGTCTGCCAATATGCACCATGGCATTGAAGTATTGCGAAGATCATAGCAGTAGGTCTTATAATCAGCAGAGCTAAATGCCAACAAATGAGTGGAGTGTGCTGAGAACTGCACACTGCAAACATTTGCATTGTTCTTGATTGTGCATAAACTGTTTTTCTGCACCAAAAGATAAAAATCAATTGTATAGTCCATGTAGCAAAACACAACACAAGGTCGCTAAGAGTAACTAGAGCATGGATATAGCTTATAGGTATTTGTGGGGCGGATATATTAGGTTTTTAAAAAACAGATTCTAAAATGTCATAGAACTGAATTTTTTTCAAAATCTCAAATCCAGTTTTGAAATCCCAAATCAAACATACCCTAAGAGTGATTAAAAATGGATTTTGTCCAATTACTGACTCATAAAGAACAAATGGACTTGAGCCAAGGCGGGGAATCTGAGGGGCAAAAGTAGCTTTCAGTAAGCAAAGAAGCAAGAGATACATGAAAAAGTAGAAAAGGGAAAACATACATCATTGATGCTCCATAATTTCACCAAGCGATCATCACTGCCACTGGCTAGTTTTGTAGGATCTGAACGAGAGAAATCAACAGACCAAGCCCTTTGAGTATGCTCGCTGAATTGGGAAAAGACTTGACCGGTTCCCGCATCCCATAACTATAACAGTTTAGGTTAAAGTCGTCAGTTAACTCAAATAAGGTACTAAACAAGTAAGAACAGTAAGAGGTCACAACAACAGGAGTTATTCAGAAGAATATCATGTAAAAAACACATAATCATAAGTACCAAGATTTTGTGAACCTAAATCGTTATATATACACACACATATACATTTGTTGGGATGGATGTCTGGGCTTACTATGTTAGATAAAATAAGTAATAAATGCATCAGAATAAAGACACGGACCTTGACTATGCCATCATAATCAGTCGAAGCAATGAAGTTTCTTATATAACTATTCCAGCACACGCAACTTAGCTTGGATTTATTCGACATCTCGACAGCTGGATAATGAATGTCAACTGAGTCATTAAACAGAGCTTGAAATTCAAATATTTTTATCTTCTTTGATACCCCTCCTGTAGCTAAATACTCTTCATCCCGGTCAAAACTCAAAGAGCATATCACATTTGCAGAATTATTAAATTCTCCATTACGCAATACTCCACGTAATTTGAATTTTTTGTAGCGAGCATACTTGCAGAAATCATCAAAGAAGCCACCTAATCGATCTTCTGGATTGTCCTTTGCTTCCTTTCCAATAGTGCACCAGTTTTCACGACTTTTCAACAGATCGCCATCTCTATGAGTGGCAATATCACTGTCTGAAAGCTGATAGTTTGATCTCATGGAAAAGTAAGCATTTTCAAGCTGCCTTATGTTATTTATCAACCTTGTATCTGTATCACCTAGAGGACGTGAAAATGCATCTGCACTTGCACCTAGGAAATAGCTGCTCCCAATTGCAAAATGAGACTCCTGGGGAGAGGAAGAAAGTGGCAGTGATTTTTTAGGTATACGTTTCTCAGCCTCTCGAATATCAGCTTCTATGTACTGGATTTGTTCCATCAGATTGGATGCATTCTTTTGTTTTTGCTCTTGTAGTGACGAAAGAAAAAACAACAACAAATCCGAGTTCTCATCTTCCTCATCAATAGACGACAGTAATTCACCTCCAGATAATTCTTGAGTACCACATAGAAATTGCACAATTTCTCTGCAATTCACCAATAATCAAATCATTTCTTGCTGAAACTGACATGCCTTACAAAAGGGAATATCATTTGCGGTCCGTAAAGTATATCTTTTTTTTTCCCAGTTTTGGTACCCCACTTTTATGCAGAGTCAAATTTGGGTCCAAGAAGTGCACTTTTACTCCCAAATTTGGTCCCATCATTACTTAGTCATCAGCTGGTTGACAGAATGAACTATCTGGGGGTGCTAAATGTAATTTTTAGAAGTTTCTTAATTTTTTTTTATAATTACATTTAGCAACCCCAAAATAGTTGATTCACACAGTCAAGGGACAGTCAACTAACGGTGGGGCCAAATGTTGGATTAAAATTATACTTTCAGAATCAAATTTGATAGTGAGTGAAAGAGGAGGACCAAAACAAGAAAATGCAAACTTTATGGACCAAAAATGATACTATCCTTTACAAAACCAGTCAAACTTTATATTAAAAAGAAAAGGACAACCAAACTGAGGAAATCTCAATACAAACTTCTTTACCCGCAACACAATTATAGATGTACCTGGTTGATGCGCGTGATGACGGCTCGGGATGAAGTAACCAAAGGCAAAGCCCAGCTTCCTTGGGATTCTCCGAAAGAAAACTAGGTGGAAGAATCCTATTACGTAAATCAAGCATGGCCGCAGCATGAGATCTTCCAGAATCAAATGAGCCAAGTAACTGACAGTACAACAAATATTAATGTCAAGCACAAGTTCAGCTAAATAGCGTACTTAGGAATAAAGTGAAACAAGAAAGCAAAAGGAGTACGAACAAAGGCACAAGACAAGTTAACAAATTTATATAAGAGGACATTAATTCTAAAAGTCTTAGTAAAGAGCTAATCTAACAATTCTACTATTATCTTTAACTTTCTTCAAAATCCCTGTATCAATATACGTAAAAAAAATTAGCTATCTCATAATGTGAGTAAGATCTTAAAAAAATCTCCACAGGCCAAATTTTAAATTGCAAATCGGTATAGAAATTAAAAGGGAAGGTTACAACTCAAAATTTAAGAAAACAGATTATACAAAATTAACAAACAGTAGTAGTACTAGGGGAAATAAATAACGTATCTGATTTGCTTGCCAAATAATTCTAGATGGTAGCATCTGTATTAAGACAAGTAATCTTTAGAAGATCGTATCAATGCACCAACATATTTTCGACTTAAAGGAGCAATAAACAATGTCATGAATGATTATAAATTCCGGTTATCAGATACTACAAGCCATATCATGCAGAAGGAGTTCATAATAGTTTAAGACAAAGGGAAATCACCTAGATACAAGTCAATCACAAACCTCGAATAGAAGAACACCCAGGCAATAGATGTTTGACGTGAACGTACATGCTTTCTCATTGAACTGCTCAGGAGTGGTATACCACTTCTCTTCTAACATAAAACTCATAGAGACATGCAACGTTTGTGCTGAATTAGGCACATTTTGACCAAACAAATTCTTAGTTTCTGTTTTAGCATTGTGCTCTTCTGTTGCATCATTGCTAAGATCCTTTGAAACATTTATGGATGCAGATCTAGCGCTAGATCTTGATGGAAACTGGGGCCACCTTTGAATAAAGTTTGATTTTTTTTCACCTAGTTTTCGCTTCTTCTCAGAGTGGTTTTCCAGAGGGAGCAAACTTCGATGTAGTGGCCTCTTCTCGTTTCTGACATTTTCTGTGACCCCTGTACGTACAGAAGATCCTAGATAAGTGACCTGGTATGATCCCGAAAGTTTGAAGGAAGAAGGCCTCAAGTCCTGAAGGGAAACTCCATGAGAATGAGAAAAGTCGACCAGATCCAAAACCTGTCTAAATATACTCATCTTCTGAATTTTATTTGCCTTCTTTCCACCCCCTGCTTCCAGCCATTCTCTTAAACTTGTGACACCACTTGCATTTTTAGAGAGAGTGTCCCATGGTTCTGAAACACCATCTGCAATAGGTGAGACGGGCTTTTCAGTGAGACCTAATGGAGCAACAGAATTTGTCAAACCAGGATGGGTTTTGTGTATTACTCCTTTATCTCTCAATGTTCTTTTAGTGAAGTATTCGGAAAACCCAGATTTGGACAACATTTTAGTCCGAATGCCTCCAGAAGCATATAGAGTATCACTTGGAGTACCCTTATCATCATTGGTCAACAAATTTTCCATATTTGTGTTATGATTGTAGTTTTGTAGTGGCTGATTTTGATCTAGTAATCCAGAAAAAATATCGTTACCCCTATCTTCCCAGGCACTTGAGGTTGCCTGACCTTTTCCTTTGTGCCCAGTTTGTCCAGCTATCTGATTCTGATACAGATTCTGCCACTGGTTTCGATGCATTCTCTCTCTATTATTAGCACTACCCAGTATACTCATCTTTTCGCCATCATAATTTCTCAGAGTCAACTCTTCAACCATGATCCCAGAGTCATCCATACAACGAGGGCTGGCACTTGCATGTTCAGAAGAACCAATTCTGTCTATATCTTTTGCATCCAATGTAACTGGATATCGATTTTTTGACCTTTCGAGATAATCAGCAGCACCAGGTGTAACCATTTCATTTAATTGTAGCATGTTAGAACTGCCAGATTTGAATGAGAATTCATTCTCGTTGTGCCGCATATATACACCATCAACAGGTTCAGCAATGTCATCACCAACTGCTTCATCCATTCTTGGATACTCTCATTCAGTCAAAGAATATTATTTTTGCTGTAAAAGTTACATCATTAGGATACAAGATACGTGCATTTAGACTTAAAGATGATTTTATATTAAACAAAATGGACTGATAACTGTTAGCATACTGAGAGTTAAATGAACCAAGAGAATAATCCTTCTGTAATCTAAGCCATCAAAACTGTAACAGCTAGCTCAATCCAAAGTTTTGTAGCTGATGCAAAATTAACGTATTCTAGATTTCTAGGAATTCAACCCTCTAAAAATTTGTGAGTATGTTAATTAATATTAATATCATTACTTTACTTAAATTAAGTGAGTTGTCCTCACCATGAGCGGAGCAAATGGAAGTCTAGAAGTGTATAGAAACCCCAAGGCTAAAAATATAAGTGCCTTAGGGAAACGGATGTGTACAATCTTGATGCTAAGACACTACTAAAAGAATACGTTAATGAGAGCCTGTTTAATTTTCATTAATATAAACTATGATTCAAGAAGCCAAGTAGAAATCCATGAACTATCTCAATGCATATTGGCAGATGTCGGAAGAAACTAACACTTCTAGAGTGGCAAAGGAGAAAATAAGATTAATAAGAAGAAATAGAGTGGGCTCTTAAAAATCTTCAGAGAATTTGTGTTGAAGTATCTGCACACTGGTGAGAGGATGAACTTCTGGTCCTAGCTGTTACCACTCCCATGTATACAGACACACATATATGTAAAACACAGAACTGTATTGAGTGTATCCCTTTTATTCTTATTTTTCTGAAAGCGAATATATTCTAAAATTAAATTAAAAGAATCAATTTCATGTGGTGCATTTTAACTTTCTAAACATAACAAGTCCTCCTTGGCTAGAGCTACACTTCCTCCTTGGCTAGAGCTACACTTACATTTTCACTAGATTTCAATTTAACAATCAATAAGTAGTATGTAACGAAGATTCAATCACTCTAAACAACAAATGAATAGCACAGAGGAAACTGAAACAGCAACTGTAAATGCAAACAGAGTCGACAATTACATTGGTGCAACTTGGGGGCTAAAGTGAAACAATAATAAAACAATATTAATCTAAATAAAAGAAAGCATATATAAAATTTGATATCTGAATCCCAAATTTCAACTAAACTCACAACACAAAAAACCATTATTTCCACTTTCTCCCAAAATGGACATTTCCGATCAAGAAAATTGCACCGAAAAGAAAAAAAAAAAAAAAAAAAACACAAATAACAGCTCAATTCCTGATGCAAATTCTCATTGTGGAGCAAAACACAGAATACAGCAGCTCCCAAACTTTCAAGTCATCAAAACACAAATAATAAAACAAAAAATTGAAAAAATAAACCATTCCAAATCAAACAAACAATATAAATTGAAGCTAAAGCTTGACATTGAATTGAGGCATACCTAAACAGTGTCGCGTACAAGGAAACAACCGATCAGATTATAAAGGCGAATAAGAGAGAAAGAGAGAGCAGAGCGGAAGGGGGAAATTCTACACCACGGAATAAAAAGCCCTAACAGTAATAAAGATTTAGAGGCGAGCTTTTGAAGGTAGAGAAGAGTGTGAGAGATTTATGGTACTTACCTGAAATGGCAAAGAAATATCTCTTCCACACCATGGCCACACACACAAACACGCACTAATCCGAATTAATATTTCTTAATCTGGTTTAAGGTTATCTAATTATATATTTATTTATTTATTTAAACATCGGGCCGAGTTTAAACGCTCAACTTGGGTCTTGGGTCCGTATTACTTTATTTCTTTTTTACATATTTTATTTATGTAACTAATTTGTGATATTTAGAGTAATTATTTAGTAAAAAGTTAAAAGAAAAACAAATAATTTGGAATATTTTTTTTAAGTCTTTTGTTCTTGTACACTTGGTGAATAATTACACTAAAAAAAATTAGTGTTAATTTTTCCAATGTAAACCGTTCATATTTTTTAATGTAAATCACGTGAGCTGTTGAGTTAATTCACCGTGCATTTTGTTTAATTGTTGATTGATGTGATATTAGAGTTGGTTAACAATAATTAAGAGGGTTGAGATGAGAATAATAAGAAGTGGTAATGTGTTGTCCACGTCATATGCGTTGGTAAAAATCCAATTGGAGCATAATATATGGCCAACTTCACGTGGCTGTTTATGGGGCCAGAGGGTCTACTCGCTTACCCATTGGTTGGCTTTTTGCCACGTGTCACTTATTAAAAAGAGTAAGTCTCTTGTGTATCTGGTGCACGGTGCACTCACTCAACAATTGATATTGTATACACTGAAAAGTTAGTCTCAATCACACTAAAAAGTTAGTCTCAATTACACTGAAAAGTTAGTCTCAATTACACTGAAAAGTTAGTCTCAATTACACTGAAAAGTTTACACTGAAACACTCAACAGTTAATATTGTATACACTGAAAAGTTAGTCTCAATCACACTGAAAAGTTAGTCTCAATTACACTGAAAAGTTTACACTGAAAAAAAAAATTCAATGTAACTTTTTCAGTGTAATGGAGACTAATTTTTCAGTGTAATTGTGACTAACTTTTTAATGTATACAGTATCAACTGTTGAGTGAGTGCACCGTGCACTTGGTGCATATGAGATTTTGCCTATTAAAAAATTGTAGTAACAGGCGGCTTTCAGGTTTTCAAATCTACCTTATTCTTTTTTTTACGGAAATTATCATTGTCCACCGATTAATATAATATTATATATATCAATCGCGAATGTGTTAATAACACATAAATAGGGATCCACTATTATTTTAATTAATTATTTATATCTGTTTATGTTAGGCTGTTCACGGAGTTCATAAATTATCCAACTCGTACCAAAATCTGTACCGAAAAAGAACCGTACTGAAAAAATCGTGGATTTTTTTATTCTAATCGTACCGAAACCGAATCGAATATTTTTTTTGGTATAGGTCTGGATATTACCAAATAAATCGTACCAAAAAACCGAATGTGACAGAACCGAACCAAATAACTGAATTAAATATGTATTAAAATTTAATTATTATTTATCAAACATTATTATAATGTCATTGAATTCAAGTACAAGTAAATGATATCATAATTTTTTCTCCTTTTCAGAATACAGACACTATATTATTTGTCTTATTAAGTTCTTAAAACGTTAACATATGTTTAGGTGTATATCAAAATGATTTAAATTTAATTTTTTATTCTTTTAATTTCATTGTTCATATATATTCATTTCTTACAAAATTTTGAATATGGGGGTACCCTATGTCGATCAATGTGATTTTAATATTACATTTTCCCTTCATAAGATATTTAATATATATATATATACACACACACACACACACACACATATATATATATATATATATTATGTATTGTATTTTAAATACTCTATTGGTGGTGATTTACGTGAATTTTTTAACCATCCATTATCATATAATGTGTTATATTCGAGCTTGTAATGATGTATGTTTTATTGTAGTTGAAGTTGTGTAGTATTCGTGTGAGTGTGCATGCATCAATTTTTTTAAAGGATTAAAAAAAGGAGAGATTGATATAAAAAAAGGTAAAACATTCGTTTATCCGCTCCATTCCGTACCGATCCGATCTGGTTCGTTTGTAACCGAAAGTCCGCTCCGATCCGTACCGAAAAATAAAATATACGTACAGTACCGTACTGAAATTTTGGTACAGACACGGACACTCGAATTTTAAAATAACCGAACTTTGGTTCGGACACGGATATTTTCAAATATCCGTTTTGGTCCATACTGTGAACACCCCTACAATTTATATGTCATTAACACATTCGCGGTGGGTATATAACATTATGTCCATTGGTGGACATGTGATCAATTTCATCTTTATATATATATAACAAATTCTTACAAATCTTTGGGTTTTTTTCCGTTTCACTTAATTTATAAAATATTAATCGCAAAATTGAGAGTTGAGTATGTATAGAGTCAAATTGATTCATATATATACATTATTAAAAATTATTAGTTATTTTTACTAAAGAGTATTGTTTAATAATTCTATTTAGAATTACTTATTTTTATTAAAGAGTATTAATTTATTTTCACAGAACAATTAGGATTCTTCAATGAAAACAACTTAGTGAATACAATTAATATTTTTTTAGTGAAACTAAGTAATACCCTTCCTTAGTTCATATATAAACCATTTTCACTTTATACTTTGTCATTTTTCATTTAAACCACGATAATAATAGATTAATAGTTGAAAATATTATGTGGAATTGAAAATAAATTATATATTAACTATAGGTTAAATATTTATGATATATTATAAGCTACGATTGTATGTTTAAAAATAATTATAGATAAACTTTTCTTGAATTTGTAATAATTTATATTCATCATAAAAAAATTTCAAATCTAATGGGCAGTTCATAATTCTTTAGTTTTTTTGTTAGAAAATTATTAATTTACAATAAGAAATTGAAATAAATATTTTTCATTAACCACATTCTCAAATTTAATTAATATGAACATATAATCATTATTAATTCATGAATAGTGTAACGAACGGGTGATATACTTAGTTTATATCTATTATTATTATTATAATAATAATAATAATAATAATAATAATAATAATAATAATAATAATAATAATAATAATAATAATAATAATAATAATAATAATAATAATAATAATAATAATAATAATAATAATAATAATAATAATAATAATAATAATAATAATAATAATAATAATAATAATAATAATAATAATAATAATAATAATAATAATAATAATAATAATAATAATAATAATAATAATAATAATAATAATAATAATAATAATAATAATAATAATAATAATAATAATAATAATAATAATAATAATAATAATAATAATAATAATAATAATAATAATAATAATAATAACTCCGTCGGTGTGTTCAAGAGTGTGCAACAATATATTTGGTTATAAAAACCAGACAAATTGAGTTTAAAAAATTCCAAACCGCAAAATGTACCATACATCGGTTTGATTCGATTATCCTAATAACCTAATTATATTTTTTATTTTTATTTAGAATAAAGTATAGTGTGAAATTGATTCATACATGAATCATTGAAAGTATTAATTGTTTTCACTAATTTTTTTTTATTTATTTACACTAAATAGTCAGAAGACTCTTGGTTAACAACTCTTTAATTGTAATGAGAATTAAATTGAAAATTAGTGTAATTATAATAGTTAATGAGAACAAAATCACTACCTCCTCTCTTAAGTAAGATAAGTACTGCTCTATTTTGATTACCCTATTATCTTCCTATTATCATCCTCCTCAATCATTCTCTTATTATTCTACCAACAACCATTTATTGTCCACTTCTATTCTAAAATCGGAGCATGACGCTACCAATGAAGTCACAATTGTAACAATTCTTTCCCCAACATATCATTTTTATTATAGGGGCATAGATAGAAAAAAAATCATTTTCATTATCATTGAAGAGTTGCTAACCAAACACTTCCTTAGTTGTCCAATGTGTTAATAGGCGAGCAGCCGAGCATGGAATTAAGCATTCAAAAAATAATAATCAATAATAATGATGATTAAAGCAAAGACATGAAACAACGAACAACTGTGCATAAGGAATACAAAGATTATGAGGAGACGAGCAGCTGGTCAAAAGTCAAAAAAGTATGAGGGGTCGTTTGGCTTGAGGGATTGTCTGGGATTGTTTTTATAATCCCAAGTAATCTCGTGTTTGGTTTGAGGGATTACACAGTACCATGACACTGGATAGACTAGAACGACTATCTCGAGTACAATTCGATCCAGAAAATTTGGTTCTTGTCCAAATTTTCTGGTTCTAGTCTATCTGTTTTTCAATAATCGTTCTAATCCAATCCTAGTTAATTCAATCTTATCCCGCAAACCAAACGGCCCCTGAGCGTACAACTGAGAAGAAAAGGTCCAAGTACCCAAGGCAAAGACATACAGACAAGCAGTTGAGCATATTGAAGAACGACCACAAATCCCACTATCTTAACATTGTATTAGAAGCAAACAAGTGTCTTTAACGCTTGTCATTTGTATTAAATATGATAGCTCAGAGATAAACAGGTGTTAAGACACTTGTCAAAGTGTAAATTAGAGTGACTAAATGAGTGACACCTCCTACTTGCTTGTACTCCTATAAATATGCCCTTGTATGAAGGAAAATATAAGTTCAATTATTTAAAAACTTGTCCAAACTCTTGCAATTTTATTTCTTGATCTTCAATTATCTAAATTCATCACTTATAATCTTGTTTGGTGATCTTCTTAAGTGTTAAACAGCCATTAATTATTCAATTCGAATCAAGGTCATCAACACAGTGAAAACAACTAATATTCTTCAATGGTTCAAGTATGAACTAATTTTACTCTATTCATACTTTTAATTTGATACTTTTTAAAACATTTCAAAAAAGAAACACAGTTTCGATGGGTAAAAAAATTCATAAGATATAACAAGCCGAGTGAAGCAACATTTTATTTCACATTATGATACTTATCACTATTTTTTTTATTTTAAAAAAATGGAATTAGACTCTTTTTTTCTTATATATGTAAAATTCGATTGCTTTGTTTTTTTTTATCAAGTAAAAATCAAAATCGAACCAAATATATATATATATATATATATATATATATATATATATATATATATATATATATATATTTAAATGAACAACCTAATCCAAACCAAAATAAAAATAACCGCACAATATTGATAAAATTGATAAAATTTGGTTGGTTTCTCCAAATTATGCACAACTTAAGTATTCCAAATTACATTATCCACATTATTCAATTTTGCTGAAGGATTTGAGTTGTTTATACGGAAAAATATTACTTTATTTTCACTGCACGACTAATACTCTTTAGTAAAAACAATTAATATTTTTTTAGTGAAAACAACTAATACCCTTTAATGATTCATGATGTATGAACTATTTTCACTCTATACTTTGTCTTCTTGCAATAGAAGGGACTTTTGAAATTAGAGAAATCTACGGCACAAGTAGGCTTAACCTCCATTATAAGTATAACCATATCAGCTACATATTAACATTGCTACTGCAATCATCAGATAGGTCAGACGTATAGCATTGTGCAAATCTATAAACAAGGTATAAAGAAACTTCCCCATCTTACTATTCCTATGATACGAAGCACCCCAAAAAAGAAGGCAGTAAAGAATACTATCAAAACGAGACAGAATATACGTCAAGATGTACATTACTCACCACCTGCATCAAGCTTGAGAAAGTCAAGGTTATGTCGTGCCCATTTTTTTACTCCGGATGGTTGCAACAAGGTTATTCATGTGGCCATCTGAACACGACGAATCATCATCTGAATCTGTACATATATCGTGAATTTGAGAATCACCACATCGAACACCATTAAGGGGTGTAATGCTATCATGAGTTGATTTCGGATCTTGATTTTCCTTCCCATCAATTGGAATATTATCATCCTCTTCGTCGCTTAAGCATATCCTACCCCTTTTATTCCTCTTTGTGAGATAAGTATCTGAAACAAATTTGTCATTGCTGTTTGTTTCATCATCAGTATCAAGTATCTCAATGATATTTCCAACCTGTACTCCTGTCACCTTCACTGCATCACATGCAAACATACCTTGTAAGAGTTCATGAAGCTTGGGCTTCAATGAAGAACAAACCAATCCGGTTAAGAAAAAAGAAAAAGCCAGAAATAAATTAGGATATACAATAATAGTAGTTTAACATGCACCAAACATGTTAAATGTAAACTCAAAAATGAAATGATAGAATAGGAAACTGGAGTGTATTTGTAAAGAAAATCTAGATATAAGAGATGTCACCCAAAAAAATAAGGGTAGTTGTCATTCCCTTTCCCTTTGAAGAGCATGAATATTGCAGTTCACGAGAGTAAGAGGGAGCTTACAACTCCATTCAGGAAACTAAATTCGGAAAAAATAAAAGAGAGAGAACGGAAGACCTTATGATCTCCGAGTCATAATTTTTCGTACAAAGTTACAGTACAAAATAAAAACTTGTAAAGCCACCAGAATATGATCCAGGGACAGGGATGCAAATTCTGATTCCACCCTTGAACACGTGGCACGAGAAACAAAGCTAGTTCTCTTTGTTCAAAAGCAGAATTGAAATTAATTAAATTACTACTGAGGATACTCGTTATACATAGGTGGCATCTGATAGTGAATGCTTTCTTGGAAATAATAGAATTTTCTAGATCATATTCCCAGAGGATTGCATCCACCACTTAAGATATGATTCCAATAGTTCTAGAACCAAATAATGCAAACTAGTTGATATTAAACTTCTTACGGCATACGGTCTCATGTATGCAGAAGTAACAGATCTCACATTAGAAACTATTTTAGTAATTCAATTATTGAGGCCCACAATTAATTGAACTCATAAACTTTCCACCAAGAGTTGAACAAATAGGACTCAGGTAATCCTTTTGACTGTTCAGCATGCCAGTCACAACAATAAGCAGATCTATTTTCCAAGAGCAACCAAGGGGGAACTGGAAATTTCAACTGAAAACAGAACTTGAGACTAATGCACACTAATTACATCAAGAAAACAAAAGAAAGCACCAGACGTTACCTGCACGTTGCAAATTTGACAAAAGAAACAGCTGCCTAAAACAGTATAGTAGTATACATGTAAAACATTGAACCCCAACAGCAGTTTCCTTGCATACCTGGCTCCACACTAGGATTTCCACCAGATTGTGAACCAGGAGCAGTATTTGTACCATCATCTTTTGTTGAAGAGTGGACCAAGTTTCTATCCCCTGGATGTAGCAATTTGAATTTTACAACTTATACTGTTCAAGAATACACACAAAATGCAAACAATTTTCACAGTGAAACTTGTTCACAGTATGCTTTGCCTTCTTTTAACTATGGTAAGGCTTGAATTCAAAGTATCTTAACACTACATTCGGGAATTTACATGTCATCATTAAACGTGTGAGCATAAACTACAAAATAAAATAGAAATAAAGATTGATTTTCAGTAAATATACTTTTAAAAATTCCAGGTTTTGATGATCGATTAAATAAATTATATATTTTAATCTTTTTTCTTCAGTGCTCCCACAGTATTGACTATTGAGTCTTGGAACAACTTTTATAGCTTTAAGCCTTATAAAATGGTGGTCCGGGTATCTTTAAATCTGGTTACATCCAAGCCTGTATCCCCCAAGAGTTCGACAAAGAGGACTCAGGTAATCCTTTTGATTGTTCAGCATGCCAGATACAATAATAAGCAGATCTGTTTTCCATAAGCAACCAAGGGGGAACTGGGGAAGAGGCTATAATCCTTTTTTTTTTTTTTTAATTTCAACTGAAAACAGAACCCGAGAACAATTCATACTAGTTCAACAAGAGAACAAAAGAAAGCACCAGAGGTCCCTGCACGTCGCAAATTTGACAAAACTAACAGCAGCCTAAAACATTATAATAGTATACATGTAAAACATTTAACCAAACCAGCAGTTTCCTTACATACCTGGAAAATGTGGCTCCACTCGAGGACTTCCACCAGATTGTGAACCAGGAGAAGTTTGAGCAGTATTTGCACCATTATCTTTTATAGAACTATCACCTGTATATAGCAATGTATGTGACATGTTATTCTTCTTCTAAAAAATTTCTACATACTCAACCTAACACTTTCAGATTACCACATTACACGTATACATAATTAACATGTTAAATCCTTCCGAGATAAGTTCATCACAGAAGTTGAATGTTCAAAACTAAAAACAAAAATCATCAGTGTAAGATTTTGAAAAATGACAATTAAAGCAAAAAAGGCAATACATCCTTGCAAATAGTAGCCCAACCCCAACTATTGGCTATTATAACTTATAAGAAGATAATACAGAGCTTAAAACACAAAACAACACAAGTTGATACCTTTATCAAGATGAGGCAGAAAATTATTCACAGATTGTGTATTCAACACGAGTTTTTTTGCCCGTCCCTGTCTATAATGCGACTCACAGTGCTTCTGATCAGGAAGAGCGCCTTTCTTGCATTGCCAACCCTTGCCATCTGTTCTTTGGCACCTCCGCGTTTCAGTTTCTATGGCGTTCTTACTCCCCAGGCCCTGACTGACTTTATCTACTATGGAAAGAATTGAAATTAGACCTAAACTATTAGGAACCACAAGAACAAGAAGATGATGAAATCAATAAACGAAATGGGGAATTCCACATTAAATTGTTTGTCAATACCAGATTCAATATCCACATTTTCCCCCCTAGCATCGTCATCATCATTAGATTTGTGGATGGAATTAGCGAGTGGAGCAAGATCCTCAACCTTCACATTCAACATATCCGCAAGAGCCCCCTCCATTCTTACGATCCTTGGCTCCAAATTGTCGATCCTGATTTTATAACGTTCTGCTTTCTCATCAGATTCAATTTTTTCACGTCTCAGTTCATCATTTTGGCGTTTCAGTTCCTCCATGTCCTTCTCCACTTTCTCCATTTTCCCAACCCTAGTCTCAAAACTCGAAATTCTATCGTTCAATTCCTTACATTTCTTACGACTCCTCTGAAGCTTTTCTAAGTCTGCTAACTTCTGTGACTTATCCAGCACACGCGCCACTTTCTTCCGCGACTCGTGATCAGTTTGGAGATTTTCTAAAGACTTAGCAGCTTCAACATTTTGGCGCTTCAGTTCCTCTCTCTCCTTCTCCATTTCCCCAACCCTAGTCTCCAAACTCGAAATCGTATCGTTCAATTCTTTACATTTCTTCCGACTGATCCTAAGCCTCTCCTCGAGTAAACGCGCATCTTTCTTGGCCGACTCATGATCCCTTCGGAGATTTTCATTTTCGATTTTCAGCTTCTCCACTCGGTCCATCAGTATGTGCTGAACCTCATCAAACTCGCTCTCACGAAACGATTCCTTCACGATATTGATGAGTTCAGGAATGGACATGCTTGGATCAATTGTGGAACTCATTTTCGGAAAATTCTCAACAAACTACTCTGTTCTTCTTCACAACTAGGGTTTCCTAATTCTTAAATGCACCACGGATATCAGAACTTAGAAAGGTTTTACAGCAGAAATCGAAAGGTTACCCACTTCACTCATAATTCTCAATTGAGAATCCAAGGAAGCGTCAGAAACTTCTCGACTGATGACATGGACGAAATACGACGCCGTTTGGTGTGGTCACGGAAACCGAGAAGGGGGTGGCAGTGGTGAGAAGGAGAGAGAAAAGGCTGGTATTTGAGGCATGTTATGGGGGAGAGAGAGCTAGAGGGAATTGTGCCTAGTACATTTGTTCGGGAAGGCGGTGGGGGGGAATTTAGATGGGTGAGAAGGGCGGTTATAGGGTGGCAGGCAGCCTTGGCTGGTTTCAGGGGTTTACTCAGGCGGTGCCCAAGTGATTGATTTTAGAAACCCAATTGGGTGATGAAGTTGGGCCAAATGATTGATTTTAGTTTATGCTTTTTCAATTTTTTTTTTCAAAAATCAAAATGCATTTTTGTTTCGGGAGATTCTTAAATTATTAATTTTTTTTAAAAATGTATTTATACTTTCTTCAACTATTAATTTTTGTTTCATAAGGTTTCACATAATAAAAATTGATGGAACTTGTTGACTCATCATTACCTCCTCTATTTGTGAATCTCCTCTCTCCTACGTGGCATCTCCACCGTGAATTATTTCAAAATTCTGCAATTCTACAATTTACAATTAATTTATTCATTTATTTATATTTATATTTCATCTCAACCATTGTTACTCTAAAAATTAATCATGTCCGTGCATTTTGAATTCTAGAATACAACTGCATCTCATTTGAAAACCACATCTTCCATCCATCCGAAAACCGCTGCTTTAGCACTTCTCTATTTTTGCCCGCAATACCATTGTTCTCTAGCAATGTATGTCTATGGATGTCTCGCGCCTGCACCACCGCCGGAAATATTGCTCGCGCCGCTGCTGCTGTACTGTCTCACGCTCGCACCGCCCCCTACTCTACTGTCTCATGCTCGCGCCGCCCCCTACAGTTTCATGCTCGCACCGTCCCCTCTTACAAACATTAAATCGATTTATCAAGGACAATGGTAACATAATCAAATTTGTCAGTCCACCTGAGAGAGTATCGAATTTGGCAAAGCACAATTGGACTTTCATTTATTTCCTCTTCTCCAATCTCATCTCTTTACGGTAATTTTCGTTGGGTTTCTTATTTTTATTAATTTTATCTATCTCATTATTTTAGTAAATTAAAATTGTTGCCTGTTTGTTTTGATATTGTTCTAATTGGGATTTAAGTGCCCAAAATTAAAATCGCAGATTATTCTTTTCCTTCTTCTCTTTTACATAAGATCTGTACCGTTTGCCGTCCAAAGTTCAATTTATTTCTCCATTTATTTTATCCACTTTCAGCTATCACCACCATCACGGGAGGCCGTCTCGATTTAGCGCTAACGATTTCCTTAATTTCTTCAACGACTAATTTAATTTACATTGAATTGGCCATGATGATTACCGCCTCGAATCTACCAATCAATTGTTCATGTCAATTTCCGTAGTCGTTAATTTAGTCAATGTAACTTCTCTGTTTCTCTCTTTATTTTATTTTGCAGAATAGATCATCGGATTCAACAATAAAGTCTGCATTGAAAAACATTAGCACAGAGCATCATGAATGTTTTCTTATATCAAATGTTGTCTCAATCTCTTTTTAATTCTTCTTCACCATTTTATTTTTCGAACTCTCTACACTTTTTGTGGATGAACAATTTTTTCTGATGCGGTTATTTTTACTATGATTTACAATTTTGACAATTTTTTTCACATTATTTTTTTGTCCGCATAATTTTTTAAACCACCCCTCAAAATTATCCTTTTCCCATTCGTCCAATGTCACTTTCTTCCACTTATTTTTCTCCTCTCTCCACCACCCTAAGAACACGTTTTCAAATTATTTGGATAACTTTTTGAAAACTTCAAATTATAATAATTTCCTAAATTATAGGATATATTTAGGATAAAAGAAACTCCGTATTTTGTATTTATACTAGAAGTTTGAAACTTAAAAAAAATTAGAGATATATTTATAATTATCTGCATACCCAATTTTACAATTTAAATTATAAACTAATATTAAATACTCTATTTAGAAAAAGTTGATTCTTAAGATCTTAATGAAAATTCAATTATTATTTTTCCCACTTTTGCGGCTTTATAGTTGCAAAATGTTAGGATGTGCCAATTATTGCCCTGGAAAACACTCCAAATCATCACTCCATTTTCACAGAATTACCTAACATAAAAATACTTATTTTTTATTCAATTTACTAAACAAAATTGCATTGATAACAATATTAACAAATTATTTTTTATACACATTTACAAGTTAATGCATTAGTAAATAAAATGATCAAGAGATGTATGATTATATTTTTGTTAATTCGTAATACCATAATTATTAAATTCAGATATTTACATATGACTACATTTGAATTAAGGAATTTATCATTATATATATTTTTAATTACATAAATTTATTACAAAAATTGGATACATTTATAAATTTTCACCTTGCCAATTTATAAATTTAACTTATAAAAAAATATAATGGTTAAATTATTTACAACCCCGCGTTTTACGCGGGTTTTATACTAGTAAAGAGCTATTAGGTAATACTCCTTACATCCCCAAAATATAATTCTTTTACTTTTTGCACGATTATTAAAAAAGTTGTATAATATGTAAAAAGTAATAATATTGTGTCACATCACATACAAAATAAATTATTTTTAAAATGTTATGTGTGTATGCTGAAAAGTGTACATAAAATTTATTATTTCTATTTTAGGCAACAAGACTACTTTTTGAGGACGACCTAGACAACCAAGACTATATCTCAGAGACGGAGGGAGAATTAATACACATATGATAAACTTCTGTCTTTTAAGATGTCATTCTTAATTCCTAAATTTCAAAAGGTAAGTTTCATTGTGATCTCATGAAACAAAAATTAATAGTTCGATTTTTTTTTTTTGAAGGGTTCAAGATTTTTTTTAAAAAGAAATAATTTAAGAATATTTAGAAATAAAACTTACTCCCTCTGTCCCAAGATAAGCATTCCATCTTTCCAAATCGGGCGTACCACTATAAGCTTATCACACAATTTTTGAAAATTCACCTGCCCCATTTTTTTTTATTCTCATGCTTCACTTTATCATCTCTATTCAATCATATAACTTATTTTATTCTTTTTATTAAATCACATCATTTGTCTAAACTCTATTTTATATTAATACTTCTAATCTTCGTGAAAAAATAATCTGTGGGAAACTTATTTTGGGACGGAAGAAGTAATAATTTAGAATCCTCGTGAAATAAAAATCAATAGTTCAAGAACTTTTTAAAACAAATAAATTAATGTCATTTCAAAATAAAAATTAATAATTTAAGAACAAATGTATTTTTTTCAGTGTTCATTAGTTCATGAAAAATAGTCATATTGACTTTTGCACAAATTTTAAAAAAAGTTGATGTATTGTATATTAACATAAAAAAATATAAATTAATAGTGTAAAATATTACTAATTTAATAAGAGTGAACCACTTTTCATGGGCTAACAAATATTGTAATGTGTATTATTTTTCAAGGACTTCCATATCATTTTATTTGTTCTTAAACAAATATTCCTCAAAAAGAAAAAAAAAAAAAAACTCTTAGTCCTATTTTACGCCTTTCTAGATATTTTTACACTAATTTAGAAGTTGGGTAGATTTTATATGAAAACACATCATAATAAGCTTAACATGTTTTAGAGTATTATTAATATCATCAGGAGTATCATTAAACCTGTCAGGGGTATCATTAGTTTGAGTTCAAGAAAATTTAAAACAATTTTCTTGAACTCAAACTAGTGATACCCCTAATGAGATTAATGATATTCCCGATAAGATTAATGATACTTTAAAATTATTTCATGATAAACTTATTATAAACTATTTTCATATAATACTTTGCCTTATAAGTTTTAAAGATTGTATTTCAATTTTATCACTTTATTTTTTTTTTAAGGTATTCATTAAACGATATATAAATAATCATCTAGAAAATAAAAGACCAAACCGCTTGGGGTTGCCACTCAAACCGCTTGATTTTATCAATTTACTTATTTCTATTACTCCATTCGTTAAAAAAAAAATTGTAGAAAAATAGACATTATATGTGAAAAATAAAAATATAATAGTAAAATCAAATGAAAAGTGGAATATATCAAGTGATTATTGCTATACTACCCTAGACCAAGAGGTCATGGGTTTGAGCCCCCATTTCTCCGATTAAAAAAAAAAATAGTAAAATCAAATACAAATTAGTTTAATAGTACTATATGTGGGGTTCAATAACTAATTGTGTAAATAATGTATATTGAAGGATATAAATAAAGGTAAATACTTCCATTTTAGGAAACAATACAATTTTCACAGATGGAGGGAATATTTAATTGAAGGTTTTCTTTTGTGTTTTTTAATTGCGTTTGTTTATCGCGATTTTTGTTTGCTTTTGTGTTTTTTCCTTTTGGTATTGTTTGTGATCCCTGCGAATTGACAGTGATCTATTTTATTTTTCTTATAAGTTGAGAGCATTTGATTTTTTCTTCTATTTTGAGAGCCTGTGTTTTCTCTCCTACATTAAGAGCCTTTGTTTTCTCTCATGGGTTGAGAGTCTTATTTTATGTTTTTTGTGTTTGTTTGGTGAAATCAATACAATATAGATCAAGTTCTTCAAAATTTGACAATGATGAACGTCAGTTGCGTAGTGAGAAGGTGAATCGACAAAAGTTACTATTTTACTCTTATATTAAGGCACACAAAAGAAGTAGAGAATCTTAGATATATAGTGTTTTCTCAACTGCAGTGACTATTTTTCAACAATGTCATGATTACAGGATTCATCTTGTTCGTAGGAACGTCGATAATTTAGCTAATAGTTTGCTTAAGCCATCATTATTGGGTCGAACTTTCAACTTATAAGAATGATCTTCTTGATAACTCTTGTACTTGTTTTCTTTAAGTTAAAAAAATTATTTTTTATTTTTAAAAAAAATAACAGGCTAAAAATGTCATATCATATACTCTTTGTTAATTCCACTGTCCCACAAAGATAGACTTACTTTCCATTTTTTAATCATTCCACAAAGATACCTGAATTACAGTATTTAATATATTATTAAATTTGCATTTCCATCTTTCCCATATTTAATACTACCTCTGTGCGTGATAAATGACCATGTTCTTTCCTAGTTTTTTTTTCATGATATGTTGGAGGTAGGGAAGGGTAAGCATAATACTGAATAAACCGAAAATCGAACTGAACCAATGAATTCAGTTCAATTTGATTCGAATTTTTATAATGAAATTCGATTTCGATTTTAATATTTCATAAATTTGGTTTATTTGGTTCGGTTTTACCACCAAATAAACCGAATTACATACTAAATATATTATAAAAAATATTATATATCATTATATTAAATTATTAATATATGTAATATATATATATATATCCAATATGTATCTGTTGGGACATTGCCAGTTTTGATTAAGATCCCAAAGCCCCTGAAAAGATGTTTGCCTTAATCTATCTTTGTCAGGCTAGTCTTGGTTAGGATTAGTACTTAGTCATTTTACACTTCACAGGTACTCAGTGAGAGGAGAACTCACTGGAGACAATCAAGACTAAGAGCCTGAAGACGAAGAGCACCATCCTGAACTTATGGCAGTTCTCTAAACTGGCTGAGTAAGTGTCAGTGATGAAGAGTATGACCCTGAGGTCATTACTAACTCAGTCCTGAAGGGAACAGGATGTCACTGAGTTTATGGGAAGACTTGGAGTAGAGCCAAGCAATGCAAAAGGAATTTCAGCGTCAGGACAAGACCGGTGAGCCCAAGACAAAATGAACTTAATAAGACAAGCCTGAAGCTCAGGAATAAGTTCTGACATTCTCACCAACCTGATGACGTGGACCAATCCTGGAAGGACACGCACGTACGGAACCTGACAAGTTGACTGAATTCAGACTGCATGTTCAACGGGCAAGCATTCAATGTGCATTTAATACAAATACCAAATCCATGCAAGGAAGGCTGCTGCATGAAGATATGTCCGTTTGAAGCCACTCTACATAGATGACTAGAAGGCTATCTCTCCAACGGATAGTTTTTCAAATCACTTATAAATACAGAATGCCTTGAACCCATTCAAGGTGACGGGAAATTTCCAAGCCAAAAATTACTCAAACTCTCAAGCATTCGAAGCATTCAGCCTTTAAGAGAAGCACTCGAAATCATCTAAATTTCCCAAGTGCTTCTTAGCAATCGAGAGTTATTCTGTATTCCAAGAGCTAAATAGCAATATCTTAAGCTTAGAAGATATTATCCAATCCTTAGCATAGCTTTGCCTTGTAAGGATAATCTCAACTTAGTTGGAATCCAAACTGAAACCAAAACCCTAAGTTAGGTTTGTTGGGAGTAAGTCAGCTAGTGTGTTAGTAGGAAGTTTGTATAGATCAGTGAGGTTAGCTGGTTTTGGTGCACCTTGGCACGTTAAAAACAAGAATCCCTTGAGTGGATTTCCTGTTAAGTCAGGTCGTGGACGTAGGAGCTTGAGACTCTGAACCACGTTAAACTTGCTGTGTTCTTACTGCTTTGATATTGTGCATACTTGACATATTACTTGTTCATTCATTGCATTCGGTTTATCAGGCCTGAAACAATCAGCCTGATCTTCACAAAGAGCACTGCCCTACTAAACACTATTCAGAATTGAGTAAAACAAGTTTTTCAGAAAGCAAACTAAACAAGACTTTAAACTATCAGGGCTCAAACATTTCCGCACTGAACTTGAACTGATAATTAGCCAACTGACCCGCACCAAGTGTAGTCAGTAGGTGTGTTATCAGCTCCTAGTTCTTTACCACTCTGAGTAAAGGGGACTCAGTCAGTATTTAAAGTTGAAAAATTGGTATACGTGTATTCCCCCCCCCCATACACGTATTCCTCAGTCTTGTACTGGGACCAACAAGTGGTATCAGAGCAGTGGTTCGAAAGACCACTGACTTTGAATACTAATAGTTTCAGAGGAGAAACTGTTGGTGGTCACTGAACAGATCTGAGTTTGCTTTTCATAAAACTTGCATACGGTGCCCTTCGAGGAGTCAGCTAGGCTGATGAATTTAAAGACGGCAAAGGAGGTTTGGGATGAGCTGACAAGGATGTGTGAGGGATCTGAAAAGATCAAGGAGAACAAGAGAAACATTGCCATTCAGAAATTCGAGGCATTCGAGATGCTGCGTGACGAGAGCATAGATCAAATGGAGTCTAGATTCATCAAGTTGATGAATGAGTTGGTGATGTTGGACAAGGATATCCCAAGGAGAGATGTTGCTTCAAAGATCCTGAATGCCCTTCCTGAGAGATGGGATAACAGTGTAATTATGCTTAAGAACACTCAGGATATGAGTAACATAACTTCTGCTTTACTTTTTTCAGAGCTCAAAGCGCTTGAATTTGATCTTAACAAAAGAAAGAAGAAAGTTCAGTCAGAAGAGGAAGTGAAGGAGAAAACTCCTGAGAAAAGTGTGGCGTTCAAGGCCAGGTCTGAACCTGTTGAGCCCTCATCAAATTCTTCATTGAAGTCACTGATGGAGATGAGCAGGGAAGAACTCGCTGAAGAGTACAGCCTGATGGCCAGACGATTTGACAAGCTCAATTCCAGGTTTGGTCGTTATAAAAAGTTTTATCAGGACTCACGTGACAGGAAACCTAAAGGAACCCACCAAAGCTCAAGGAGATATGAGGAGCGAAGGAACACTGACCAGAGGAGAGAACGTGGTGATGAAAGGAGATATTCTGAACCAAAGCCTGAAAGAAGAGACGAACAGAGACGTACTCGCGATGATAGATATCCAACCAAGGCTGAAAGCTCACCAAGAACCAGGGAACCTGACTCAAGGAGGAACCCTGAACCGAGAAAAGAAAGAGTAAATGAGCAGGTAGCATGTTACAACTGTAACAAGATTGGTCACTATCAGTACGACTGCCCGGAGCTGAGTGCGGGGGAGAGAGAGGAAAGGAGAGCCACTAGGGATCTAAGATCTGCTGATCGGAGAGCAATGGTCGCTGAAGATGCAACAGACTCTGACGGTCCTGCTGAAAGGTCACCTGAACTCTTCTCAGATGACGAGTACGATGATGTCTGTCTGATGGCTAGGGATGGGCCTGAGGTAACATCAAATTCTGTTTGTGCTTCTTACACTGGTCAAAATCATGAGCTTAGCTCAGAGTCAGTTAGAGAAATGAACCTTCAGATCTGCCTTGATCAATTGATGGTTGATTTCTCCAGACTGCAGGAAACTAATGTCTTCTTGGTAGAGGAGAACAAGAAATTGAGTACTGAAGTTCAAAACCTGAATGAACAACTCACTCAGTCTGATCTTAAAGAATCAACTCAGATTGTGAGACTAACTCAGGAAATTGATATGATCAATGCTGAGCGTCTTCCAAGAGAGAAGATTCTGAAGGAATTGGCTGAGGAAGAGCTGGTCAGGAAGGAAGAGCTGAAAGCACTTAAGAGTAAGTTTGATGACCTCTTTACCAGACATGAAATCCTGAAAAAGAGTGAGGACTCTCTCAAGAAAAAGGTTGCAGCAATGAATAAATCCTCAGTGGCAAGAGAGGAAATAAATACAAGCCAGATGCTTGGGAATGAGAAAAAGGGACTTGGATATGTTCCTAAGAAATCCTCACAAGGTCTGTCTCATGTTGCTTCAGGGAGCAACACTGAGAGGGTATTTGTTCAGACAGGCCAGAGTGCACCTAAGGTTGTGCTCCAGGCCCGTCAAACTGATAAGGGCAAGGAAACCGTTGACACAGTCAGGGTTGCTCCTAAGGTAGCTAAGCCAAAACCCAAGGGAAAGACGAAACAACCTAAGGAAGCCCCTGAGAGCTCAGGCCAGGGAAAACCTCAGCGAAAGCAGAGGAAGACTCAGGCCAAGAGCCCTCAGACTAGTCAGCGAGGGTACCATCATGCTTGGCAATACCAACAGGAAATGTCAAATATGATGACACCCCCGTGGTTTTGGCATCCTGAGGCCTTTAACTGTTTTCCATTCCCTCACTTGCCTAGGGGGAATAGAACACAGGGTCCTTATCAAGAACAAGGCCCAAGACCTGCTGCACCCAGACCTAGGAAGAACAGGAAGCCAACCCAAAAGGCACCCACTCAGGCTCCTGTGAAGCCTAAGTCTAGCACTCATACACCATCTTCCTCTCAGGCAAAGAAGAAGAAAGTTGTGTATGTTGATGTTTCAGGGAGACAAATTTACCACTCTGAGGCAATCAGGGTTGTGAAGCAAGTCTGGATCCCGAAGGGTACATCTGACACGATAGGACCCAACACCCAATGGGTACCTAAAGCCTGATTTGCTCGCAGACGGCTGTGGATCACAACAAGAGACACTGGTGCCAAGGGTGGACCAGTGGCTGAGGATGTTTTGAACATCTCAGCTGCCAATGAGACATCTGTCGATGAAGGGATTCCCTGCCCTGAGACAAGAGAGGAAGATGTTGAGGCATCCACGGAGACTCTCAGTTCCGAGGGACAAGTTCCTAAGGTTCAAGTTAGCTTAGCTGAGCCTGAGCAGGCGGCTTTGACTACTTCACAACTGCCTTCAGTGCACCTTGAAGAAGGGACTGATGCCGCAGGGGCTGACAAAGGGAAGCAACCAATCTCTGATGCACCAATCACTGATGCGACCGTTGATGATGAAGATGTGATAATAACTGGGGTCGGCCGTGCTGAATTCACAAGCATAGTGGAGGTAAAACAGGAGAAAACCACAGAAAATCTAGCTGAACTTCAGGAGGAAGTAATGAGGCTACGAGCTGAGAAGGAAGAAGACTCCAAGGCCCTGGCAAAACACATCAAGTGGACAAAGTCAGCTTACAACACCATTGCCAACAGGGAGCTGATTTTGTTGAAGAGAACGATGACTGACACGGCCAAGTCAGTGAGGAATGAGCGAAAGCGCACTAAGAAGATGCTAAGGCAGACCTTGAAGCAGTTGGCTGAGAAGGATGAGCAAAGGAAGGAGGATCTTAATCAGGCTGTGGAGAAGCTTGCAGCTCAGGCTGGAACACTATTCACTCAGGCCATTTCTGGCTCAACGTCAAAGTTTGAGCTGGAGTCAGAACGCATTGCTCAGACTTCGAAGGACATTGCCGAGAGACTGACCCAGGCAGATGAGAGATCCGCTCAGGTGGAGGAGAAGATTGAGAAAGCTGAGCAAAGACTCCAACTCTCCATGGAGGTCTTTGAGAAGAAGGTCCAAGCTGCAATCAGTTCAGTATCATTTGCAGGGACAGGAATTTCGATGGGAGTTGAATTATTGAAGGAGGGAATTAATGATGTCCATTCCCTAGCCTCCTTCGTAATCAACAGCGGATCTGACGCATTCCCATCCGAGGCCAATGATGATGCCAAAATGGGGAAAAAAAGAAGAAAAGATCCCGCCCTGAGGCATCTGAGGCAGTCAACCAAGGCGAAATTGTTCTAGCCGATCCTGAAGCAAATCCTGAAGGGAATGTGCTGAGGGTGAAGAAGTCAGCGAGGTTGGCAGCAGTGGAGAAGGAATGAGAGGTGATTGTTGCCAAGTTGAAGGCGGAGGCAGCAAGGGCAAAGGCTGATGAACCTTCCAAGTAACAACCTGAGCCTGTTCAGAGATCTTCTCTCATGAGCTCAAGAAAGAACCCAATCACTTACTCAGGGGAGTTGGTGGCGGAGTTATGTGCTGAAGCATGGGGAGATCATTTTGAGAAATATGAGGCTATGCGCAGAGCTGAAATTGCTCAGAAGGAGAAGATGCGCATCTTGGAGAAGAAGGTTGAGAAGCTGACTGATATCAATGAGCTTCAACAACGAGAACTGGATGATGCAGTGATCAGCTTGCTAAGGAGGAAGAAGGCGAAGCCTGAGCCCAGGAAGTACAGGAAGAAGCCAACAGTTAGGAAATCAACAATTCTTCAAGTCAGTAGGCCAGAATCAGGAGTAAGGGAAGCTTTTGTCGATGAGTTCGTCTCAGAGGCATTGAAGGAGTTTTGGATTGATGCAAGGAATGAGTTTGTTAGATTGTGGTACGTTGTGAAGAAGTGGGGCGACACTGATGATATTAATGCCCACTTCACTGACTACATGATGGACAACCATCCTGAGTTATTCCAAAAGATCTTGGAGGAGGCTGATGCAGCTCAAGTCCAAGTGAAGGCTCCTGAGTTCACCATTCGAGCTCCTCCCTTAGTTCCTGGAACTCAAAAGCATGACACAAAGGCCATCATGATGGAAGTATTGAAGATAGCCAAAGCTGAAGGATACGTGAACCAACCTAGAAGACTTGACGAGCTGAAGGCAAGAGTCTATGCAGGATATGGACTCAAACCTGAAATGAGATTAGTCTAGGTGTTCACAGGCTTCTTTGTAATAGATCAGATTCAGTGTAACCATTTCCACATCTATCAATGAAATCTATTACTTTTGCCCACAGACAAAAACTCATTGTCTTTTTGGCTGTTGTTTAAATTCTGTACTTTATCAAGAATTGCCCTAACACTGTCTTATCTTATAGATAGGTTTATCATATTTCCTCTAAGTGTTTTGAGGATCTTTTCAGTGTTTTGGCATCATCAAAAAGGGGGAAATTGTTGGGACATTGTCAGTTTTGATTAAGATCCCAAAGCCCCTGAAAAGATGTTTGCCTTAATCTGTCTTTGTCAGGCTAGTCTTGGTTAGGATTAGTACTTAGTCATTTTACACTTCACAGGTACTCAGTGAGAGGAGAACTCACTGGAGACAATCAAGACTAAGAGCCTGAAGACGAAGAACACCATCATGAACTTATGGCAGTTCTCTAAGCTGGCTGAGTAAGTGTCAGTGATGAAGAGTATGACCCTGAGGTCATTACTAACTCAGTCCTGAAGGGAACAGGATGTCACTGAGTTTATGGGAAGACTTGGAGTAGAGCCAAGCAATGCAAAAGGAATTTCAGCGTCAGGACAAGACCGGTGAGCCCAAGACAAAATGAACTTAATAAGACAAGCCTGAAGCTCAGGAATAAGTTCTGACATTCTCACCAACCTGATGACGTGGACCAATCCTGGAAGGACACGCACGTACGGAACCTGACAAGTTGACTAAATTCAGACTGCATGTTCAACGGGCAAGCATTCAATGTGCATTTAATGCAAATACCAAATCCATGCAAGGACGGCTGCTGCATGAAGATATGTCCGTTTGAAGCCACTCTACATAGATGACTAGAAGGCTATCTCTCCAACGGATAGTTTTTCAAATCACTTATAAATACAGAAGGCCTTGAACCCATTCAAGGTGACGGGAAATTTCCAAGCCAGAAATTACTCAAACCCTCAAGCATTCGAAGCATTCAGCCTTTAAGAGAAGCACTCGAAACCATCTAAATTTCCCAAGTGCTTCTTAGCAATCGAGAGTTATTCTGTATTCCAAGAGCTAAATAACAATATCTTAAGCTTAGAAGAGATTATCCAATCCTTAGCATAGCTTTGCCTTGTAAGGATAATCTCAACTTAGTTGGAATCCAAACTGAAACCAAAACCCTAAGTTAGGTTTGTTGGGAGTAAGTCAGCTAGTGTGTTAGTAGGAAGTTTGTATAGAACAGTGAGGTTAGCTGGTCTTGGTGCACCTTGGCACGTTAAAAACAAGAATCCCTTGAGTGGATTTCCTGTTAAGTCAGGTCGTGGACGTAGGAGCTTGAGACTCTGAACCACGTTAAACTTGCTGTGTTCTTACTGCTTTGATATTGTGCATACTTGACATATTACTTGTTCATTCATTGCATTCGGTTTATCAGGCCTGAAACAATCAGCCTGATCTTCACAAAGAGCACTGCCCTACTAAACACTATTCAGAATTGAGTAAAACAAGTTTTTCAGAAAGCAAACTAAACAAGACTTTAAACTATCAGGGCTCAAACATTTCCGCACTGAACTTGAACTGATAATTAGCCAACTGACCCGCACCAAGTGTAGTCAGTAGGTGTATTATCAGCTCCTAGTTCTTTACCACTCTGAGTAAAGGGGACTCAGTCAGTATTTAAAGTTGAAAAATTGGTATGCGTGTATTCCCCCCCCCCCCCATACACGTATTCCTCAGTCTTGTACCGGGACCAACAGTATCCAATATGCAATTATCACACAATTCACAATTATTCTACTAAAAATATTTAAAAATATAATATATCATTATATTAAACATGAGTTGCATAATGTCTGTTGAACTATTTAGTGTTGTGATGCTTTGTGAAATTTGTAAACATTATTTCTAAATTTTGTTTAATTTTCTATCTCAATTTAATGTGTTTTGTGATGTTGTAGGGTGATTTTTTTTATAAAAACAGATTTTTGCATACATTTTTTAAAGTAGTTGTCAGATCCAAAATAATCAAACTGAACCAAACCGAAATAATTTGGTCCACTTCAGTTTGGTTCTTGCACAATTTGGTTGGATTTCAATTTTTAAAATTAAAATATCAGTTTGTTCGGTTCGATTTAAAATCACGTTAAAACCAACCTAACTGACCGAATGCTCATCTGTACTTGAAGAGTGTTATGGGGTGTTTTAAGGTTCATTTATGCATAAAGTGATTGTTTATGAATAATATGAATAACTTATTATTCATATATAATTATTTTATTTATAAATGAACTTCACATACCCCATTATACCCTCCAACATATCATAAAAAAAACTAAAAAAGAAACAACACCATTTTTCACGGATTGGGTGAAGCATATATTTTTGTCAGTAATTGTCTTGGGATATGAGTAGTTATAGGGGCTAAATAGAAAAATAAATCAAAAATTAAATGTTGTAACTATAATAAATTTCATTTCTTAACGTAGAAGTTAGTAAGCTTATCTTTGTGGGACATAAGGAGTATTTAATAGTTTTCTTAATTCGTATAAAACATACTTAAAAACAAACAAAATGAGATGAATGAATTAAATAACAATAAATATATATATGAGATGTGTAATTACTCAAGAGAGGTAAACTAGTGCAATGAACCCTTAATTCTATATGATTGCATGTTACTAATGTGGTTCGGGTTTTGATTTTAACAATCAAGTGAGGCAAAAAAAAAACAATTAATCTAGTAAAATGATCAAATGAAAGCAATTGAAACCAAGGGTGCAGATGGCGTTTGGCGCTCGGCAGGCGGTATATGGCCGCCAAGCGCCAAGGCCGCCTAGACGGCCGCCGAGGCCGCCTAGGCGGCCGCCAAGGTTTTTTTTTTTTTTTTTCTTCTTTTTTTATTATTAAATATATTTTGTTTAATATTTATCAAAGTAATAAAGTTCCATGTTTCCAACTTAATTTGTTTATTATCCAATTTAATAATTAAAGTAATTAAGTAAAATTAAACACATCTCCAACAAAATGTTCAAATTAATAAACTACCACAATTCACAATCCACATATGTGCAACTTGTTATTTTCTTTTTAATTTTTCTTTTTAATTATATAACATTTTAAAGTTATTAAAAATTAAAAAAAATTAAAAAAAAAACCTAGGCATTGCCTACCGCCGAGGCCGCCTAGGCGCCGCCGAGACCGCCTAGGCGCCGCCAAACGCGGTTTCCGCCAAATACGACCGCTTTGCATTAATCGTTGGCGGTAGGTGCTGACAAGCGCCTAGGCGGCCGCCTAGACGGCCTTGGCGGCCGCCATTTACATCACTGATTGAAACACACAATCAACTAAATAAGGGAATCGATCAAAATACTATTAAGACTGACTTCGTGAGAAAGTACAAGTGTGGTGAGTATACTTTGGGTATTTTCAATTATATAAGCTAGTCCAATTCATGTCAAGTTCAAATCACTTTGGCGGTTAAGTTAAAATAATTCATAAATTTCTTCATTAACCTCATAAATTCTTATTTAAACAACTATATAATGTCCGATGTCCTCTCTCGAATTCGATCTTTCACACTTATTGTTTACACACTCGACTTAACTAACACAATTCTCGTTTCTAAGTAGCAAAGTCAAATGCACAACCTAACAGGCGTAATTGAATAAATTAAAGCACATTAAACTCAACATTCAAGAGCTAAACACCCCAAATCAACATGAATCAAGACACAAATCAAACTAACACATAATTCTTATATAATATTCAATATCCAAAGTATAAAAAAAATTAGGCCATTGTGCTACAAGTAAAACTAACAAACAAAACATCAAAGGCATAGCTAAATAACAATTGTTCTTGAATATTTGGCTACAACTGGAATTAAACTTCAAAACTAGACCAGTTTGTTTCTTGGAATTGGAAGAAAGATGGAAATTAACTAATCGATGTATGGTGGAAATTGAAGGAAAATGACTTTTTGGAAAATCTCTAAAATGAAGAAAGACAGAATTTGAGTGTATGTATACCTCTCCCTTCCGCTAATCTAAGAGTGTCTATATTGGTAAGTTATAAATGAGTTATAACTCAAAAGGGAGAGTTACAACCATTGGGTACATAAGTTATAACTCCAATTGAGGTGTTTTGGTTCATGCAGGCTAACGCCTCTTTATGACAGAGAAAGGTGGGCTTGGCCCCACATGTCATAACTTGTTTTTTTACTTTTGTTTCAATATTACCGTTATAAAATATTGTGACTGCACCTTTGTTTTTTTTTTATTTAACCGTTGAAAACAGTTTTTGGGTTTTTTTTTAATTTGTTCTTCAAAATTAAAATGAATGCAACAGTCAGTTTTTTTTTCCTATAAATACATCACATGCATATTTTTTCTTTCTCACTCTTCCACTAAAATTTTACCTCATACTCTCTTCACTCAACTATATTTTCTATCTCAGTCTATTTTTTATTTTTGTGTTCTTAAAATTTTTGTTTCCATAATAAATGGACAAAAATAATAAAGAATTTCGTAGAAATTTGTTCAATCATCCTAATATGATGGATGAAATTCCCCTCTCTCAAAATTCCTTAAATCCACAAAATTTTCAATATTCTCAATTTGGCTCGTCCACTCAATTTCCACCCAATTACGGAAATTTTTCCCAAACTCCTTCATATTCTCAAAATTTTCAAGGTCACAGAAATTTCTTTGATAACTCGAGCAACTCTTTTCCATCAATTTTTTCCACTCCGACTTCCGAATATTGGCAACACTCATCGGGGCAACATTTCGGTGAGTCTCCGCCTCAAATATTTTACAGTCCACGAGCAACTGGAATGTCGTCGAGATATCGGAGTGACAAAGAACCGGCAACTCCAACTTTTGTTCCAGAGACACAACTATCTCAACCATCAACCCCGATTGGTGTAGAAATTCCAGATCAAGACTGTGCCGCTGGTGAAGAGCATTCGTCTAACAAATGGACAACTGAAGAAGACGAGCAGTTGGCAAATTATTTTGTCACGATAAGTGATGATCCCATAATCGGCAATGATCAGAAATCGTCGGCATTTTGGAATAGAGTCACTGATTACTACAACGAGAATCGCCCCACTGGTGCTCCTAAACGACGTGTCGGACAAGCAAAACCACACTGGCTTAATACAATATTGCCAAAGGTAAATCTTTTTAACGCTTGCTATAATTCTGTTTCCGGTGTCTACAGGAGTGGCTCCAACAACGAAGACATAATGCGTATGGCACACAAGAAATTTCGAGATTGCAATCGTGACAAGCCGTTTAATTACGAGCATGTATGGATTATAGTCAAGGATCGTCCACTTTATTCTCCACAGTACAATGAGTCCATTGATTCATCAAAGAAAGCAAAGACCTCAGACTCAGACACAAGTAACAACTCTACTAGATTGGATTTTGATCTAAACATTGACGACACTCGTCCGATTGGGCAAGACGCAGCCAAAAGAAAAGCAAAAGGAAAATCCAAGGCTAGATCAGGGTCAAAGGGCAATGACAAGATCGAAAAGTGTCTTGAAAAATTTACAGATTATAGTGATTGTAAAAAAAAAAGAAGTTATAGCGCTTGAAAAGGCGACTGCATTGAAAGAGCGAGAAGTGCAGATGGATGAATGGAAATTTGTTTATCATCAAGATATCTCCAATTGGACGGACGAACAGCGTGCCGCGCACGAACGTGTTTGTGCGAAGATTATTGCCGGGTGGAATTCATAGAATAATTTATCAGTCTTATCTTTATCTTATTAATGTATTTTTTCAATGTCTTTATGTTAATTTATCCTTTATGTAATTTCGTAATTTTGATTAATGAAATTTCAATCAATGTATTAATTTGACATTTATGTTTAATTTACATTTAATAAAACTAGCCGTTAAAAAACTATCCGTTAAAAACTAGCCGTTAGAAACTAGCCGTTAGAAACTAGCCGTTAAAAACTAGCCGTTACAAGGTAGTAGGTGTATTTATAAGTGTCTTATGTTGTGAGGTTCTTCACATCCTACATTTGAAGAATAACCTCTCAAATAACCTTACTTCACAATGTCTCAATATTCTATGAGTTCCAGCCAATCCGATGAATCCGATGATCAACCCGGTTCACCTGGTGAACAAATGATGTTAATGATTCTTCAACATTTGAAAGATGATGTGCACAATCAACAAACCAGAATATTCATTGAGAGAAACCGTGAAGAGAGACATGTTAGGCTTTTCAATGATTATTTCTCTCCAAGTCCGGTGTATCCTGATCACATCTTCCGAAGAAGATTTCGCATGCGAAGGGAATTATTCATTCGTATTGTGAATGAGCTAGAGAATCGATCTCTTTTTTTTCAACAAAGACCCGATGCCGCCAGAAGACAAGGGTTGTCACCACTACAAAAGTGCACTGCAGCAATTCGTCAACTAGCTTATGGAGTTCCTGCTGACAATCTTGACGAGTACCTACGAATGGGTGAGTCAACAGTTATAAAGTGTCTTTTCAATTTTTGTGAAAATGTGGTTGCAGCATTTGGTGATCGCTACTTGAGAAGGTCGAATCAAAATGACACTCAACGTCTTCTCCAAATGCACGAGTCGAGACATGGCTTTCCAGGCATGTTAGGAAGTCTTGACTGCATGCACTGGGTGTGGCGAAATTGTCCCGTTGCTTGGAAAGGTCAATTTACAAGAGGTCATGGATCACCTACAATCATCCTTGAAGTAGTCGCGTCTCAAGACCTATGGATATGGCAAGAATTTTTTGGAGTCGCAGGATCACGCAACGATATCAATGTTCTGAATGAGTCTCCTCTATTCAACAATGTCTTGCAAGACACTGCACCAGAAGTTAATTTTACTGTGAATGGAACGCAGTATACAAAAGGTTACTATCTGGCAGATGGTATTTATCCGGAATGGTCAACTTTCGTTAAGGCTTTTCCTACGCCACTGGATCCTAAGAGAAGATAATTTAAGGAAAGACAAGAATCTGCGAGAAAGGATGTCGAACGAGCATTTGGTGTGCTCCAAGCACGTTGGGCAATTGTTAGAGGGCCATGTCGGTTTTGGTATAGGAAAAAGTTGAAGCTCATAATGTTAACTTGTGTTATTTTGCATAATATGATCGTCGAAGACGAGGGAAACATGGTTACAAATTGGAACGGCGATGAAGGCGATGTTCCCACACAACCGATACAAGGCGCTAATCCGGAATTTAGGGATTATCTCCGAAGAAACACCGAGCTACGTAACAATCAAGTTCATCACCAACTTCGTGCCGACTTAGTGGAACATATTTGGGCTCGATCTGACAATAATTAATATAATGTGTTTATTTATCGTCTCAAAATAGTTAAGTTTTTAATTATTTTAGTTGAATTGTTTTCTTGATGTTGAATATGTTGTTGTACTCTATTTTTACTTGATCGAAAAATTTTAGGTGTAATGTGTTGTCTCAATTAAAAATATATATTTTAATTAATAATAATAATCTTTATTAGTTAACGAAATGAGTTAGTATTAAATATTTTAATATATTCATATATTAATTTTTTTACAAATATTAAATTTAAATATATTAATTTATTAATTTTTTTTACATAATTATAAAACATTAAATAAAAAAAATAAAGAATTGAAAAGAAATGTGATTGAATAGTGAATCCCTCAAAAGTGAGTTATAACTTTGGAATGGTTGTGGAAGTTAGTGGGGTTGAGTTATTTATGTAAGAATGATGGTGGAGGGGAATGTGGACACCCTAAGCATGTGTCCCTAGGTTATTCCCAAGCGCATAGTTAAAAATCGCGGTTTTGCCACGTAAACTTGCACGGGCGAGTAGGTCGCAAACGCCCAACCTTCACTGTTAATTCCGCATAAAGCTCACTTCCACTCTTCTTGATTCTTGCTCCCTTCACTTGTAACTTCTTTTTTAAAGGCGTAGCTCATATTTCTCTTCAACATTTCCAACTCAAATTCCTACAAAAACCAGAAAATACGAAATATATCATAAACACGAAAACCAACCTCTTTCCTCTCACACAAAATGACTTCAATACTACTCTAATTATGACAAATTCTTTTATACAATTATAGTACATGATACTCCCTCCGTCCCAAGACTATCTTCACATATTGGTTTGACACGATTATTAAAAAAAAATCTACTTTATTGAGTGTTAAATCAATATGAGTGAATTCTTTTGCTTTTTAGTGTATAAAGTAGTTAAATATGAATATTTATATTGAGTTTTGTTTCCTTTTTACGGGTGTGAAGATAGAGTTGGGACAAACCAAAATATAAAGTTTGAAGATAGAGTTGGGACGGAGGGAGTAATATTTATCAAGAAATTATTTGGAAAAAATTGAAGTATAAGTATTTGATTAAGAATATTAAGAATTTCATCAGGTATCATATTATTGTTCAAAGTATTATCAACAAATTTTTTACTATTTAAATTATCACATTAATACAAAAAATACAGTATTATAAAATTTAAGTTTAAAATATCAAGTCTTCGAAAAGAAAGATATTTAAAGTATCAAATATTTAACCAAATATATCAATAATTGGATAATGGTACATATCATGAACCACATTTATATAAAACCTACTCATTTCTTATTTAGATAAAAATCAACTAATTATTACTATTATCAATTAAATTTAAGGTTAAATTCACAATGTATAGTATTCTTTTCACAATTTATGGTATTCTTTAGAATTGCTTTATGAAAATTTGACCCCATTTTTTTTAATACTAAATCAACCTTTTTATTTAATTATTTTTACTTTTTTTTTTCCAAATTAACATAATTTTTTAAAAATATAATTAATGTTGGAATGGTGTCGGACTCGGCGGCCGTGTAGAGTGAAGGTGTGGCCTACTGCAGGTAAGAGAGGGGAGAGAGTGAAAAATAAAAATCAAGGTTTTAATTTCAAATGTAATATAGTCATTTTAATCATAATTTTTATATGTTTTAGAGGATGTATTTAAAAAGTTGGAGTGCTAGTTACCTTTTGGATTTAATTTAAACTTTGGGCCAATACTAGGAGATTGTTGGGTTAATCGGAGAAAAGATTCAACCCAACAAAATTTTACCAATCACTTGTTGTTTATTAGGTGTGTCTCGAACACTGCACGAATAGAAGTAAGTACGAAACGAATTCGTAAAAAAAAAATTGAATCAAGGAAAATCATTTTCTCGCAAGACTGAATACGCCCCGTATAGTGCTTACGGTATCGTGCGTATGAGTCTCCAAAGGTAAAACGGTTTAACAGTTTACACCGGCAGCACCACCGTGTATAAACTCTCGGCGAACGAAATCGGAATTTCGAACTAAACGAAATAAGTATATTGTGAAAGGCTTTCTAAACTCTAAGATTCGTAGGCTGAAAAGGTGAGTTCGAAAGTCTGGATATGAAGGGGTATATATAGGCGGAAATTTGCACTACAGATGAGGACGATCAGTTGAGAAAATTGTGGACTAACCACGAATTTCAGTGGATAGAGACTTATCTCTTTCTTGGGAAATAAGAACGGAATATTCCAGAAACTTCGTAGGAATATTCCAATCGAAATCAAATTTAAATTCTGGAGTGTATTAATCATTCCACAAGTGTATTAATCATGTTTGTGGGCCGACCCAAATCTGATGGGCCACCCAAACTGGTTCGGCCCAAAAAGGTATTGGGTATTTTCATATTTTTGGTACTCTAAAAATATAGGTAGGCCCCAAAGCCCAATTGCCAAGAACCAAGACTCACGGATCCGGACCCGGTCCCGGGCGCGGGCGCGGGCGGGGCGGGGATGTGGGCGCGCGCGTGTGTTGTCCATGGTTAGGGTCACCATGTACCAAGTTAAAGAACATGAACACTTTCCTTCTTATATATAAGGAACATTTCTTGTAAATTTTCAATGTGGGATGAAACTCAAATTTTCCATTCCCATGAAGTCATTTAACACATGTGAATAATTATCCAATTTCCCAAATTAATTTTTCACTCACCGGAAATCGGATGTCCGGGACATGCAGCACATCCTTCAGCTTGAGCTCCTTTCCCGATGTCAGCTTGATCACCACCGTTCCTACATCAGCCGCTTCAGACGAGGCTTGGTTTCCCATGTAGAGCTTTCTTCCCGCAGCAGGAGAATATGTGGAGAAGGCAGATTTCTCCGAGCAAACGTGGTAAGTGGCACCTGTGTCCACGAACCATTCTTTCTTGTTGTCCACCATGTTGACCTCTGTCACTACAGCAGACATATCCATCTCCGTGAGCTCTCGTTCTGCAACGTTCACAGAGTTCTTCTTTCCCTTGTCATCCTTCTTGGGCTGACGACAATCAGCGGCCTGATGATTGGATTTGCCACAGTTGTAGCACTTCCCACTGAATTTCTTCGGGGCAGGAGCAACAGTAACAACCTTGCCTTTGCATTTGTCGTCCTGACACTTCCTCTTCTTCGATTGTTCACTTTTCTCCATCAGGTTTGCTTTGCCTCGATAGAAGCAGTCGAACCCTTCTTCTCTCTTTTCTTATTATATTCCTCGATCCGGAGTCGGGTAACAAGATCCTCCATGGTCACTTGCTTTAACTTGTGCTTGAGGTAGGACTTAAACTCCTTCCAAAACGGAGGCAGTCTGTCAATCACAGTGGCAACCTGAAAGACCTCAGACAGCTCCATCCCTTGTACTGCAATGTTGTGGAAGATCACTTGCAGCTTTTGAACTTGTTCGACAACAGATTTGTTGTCCTCCATTTGGAAGTCGTACAAAGTTTAGACGACAAACTTGCTAGTTCCCGCGTCTTCGATTTTGTACTTCTTCTCCAAAGACTCCCACAAGGCCTTGGAAGTCGGGTATTCATCATATACATCATTGAGGGCATCAGACAATCCATTCAGGATGTAATTCCTGCACAGATAATCATCATGGATCCAAGCATCATAGGCGATCCTGGTTTCCCGATCAGCATCTTCCGTGGTGTTAGGATAAAAATTGTTAGTTTTGATGAGTTAAAACAAACCAGAAGATGTAATAGGACCATCTGGACCTGTTAGCCAGATGATGATCTAGATTAGGACATAGTCTAGGGGGAACTGCCAGACCAGAAGACTTCACCAGAAGAGTCACCAGAAGACCCCACCAGAGGACTTCACCAGAGGACTCCACCAGAAGACTTCACCAGATGAGATTGACCAGAGGCAGAGGACCTTCCCCAGACCAGACGAGTCCGGACCAGACGAGTCTGGTGGAACAAAAGATGCTCAGTTTTGATCCCCTGATTCTACTGAGTATTCTGGTTGTTCACCAGATTAGGACCAGAAGACACCGAGGTTGCCTGGTGTCTGGTCTTGCCTTCTCTGGAGAGAATCAGAGTTAGGCAGAGGAAGCTATTGACCGTTGGTGATTCAAATCAAGTCAACATGACCAGGATTGGAAAGTATTTGAAGATAATCAATCCAAGAATCCCACCAACCCAATCAATCAATTAGGGAATTGATTGATTGAGGCTTCCTTATATAGAGGATCTGATTGGATTAGCCCTCCAACGGCTAGCCCTAATCCCCTCTATATATACAAGAGTGCAGTTCAAGAAAAAGCTCTAGAGACTCTACACGCGCATAAGTGATCCAAGCTTTTGATATTCATACCAAGTACTCTTACTGTTCATAATATTTATCTACTCTAAAGGAGTTATTGAAACCACAACCTGTTCATCTATTAGACAAGGTTGTTGGCTGGTTGATCTTTAGATTGAAGTTAAATCTAAATAGGTTGTAAGAAGGAACTGGTACTTCCCAATTCCAGTAAGTAAGTTTGTGAGTTGGTTGATAGTGAGACCCCTTGGTTATAAGGGAGAGTGGACGTAGGATATTCAATCCGAACCACTATACATCTTGTGTTCTTTATCGCTTTATTTTACTTATTGTTTGTTGATTATTGTTCTCTTGTAAAAGACTTTGAAAGACATTTAACTTAAGCTTCCGCAATTAATCTAACTAGTGGGACCAACAAGTGGTATCAGAGCCTTGTCCTTCCAAGCCAGGGGAGTTGCAGTTCTTCTTCACTGCAAATGTCTCTTTGGGGACTAAGTTAACTCTTATTCTGGATTATCTCCTTCCAGAGAAGAAGTGGAAATCATCTTGGTGCCATAGTTATCACAAATCCAAGATCCTCTTCTCTAAGGATGGCCCTCTTCATGGCCATGCCGACTCTGATGGAGAGCAGGCTATCCCTGCCCCTCCTATTCAATCTATTCCCTCACCTCCAAAGGGGCAGAGAAAGCAGCAGAAGCAGAAGACCCTTAAGAAAGCTTCTGAAGCAACTGGTTCTTCAACCGTTGCATTTTCTGGTTCCTCAGAGGAGGACCAGATTCCCCTTCTTGATGTGCTTAAGAAGAAGGGTGATGATGATAAAGCTGTTAAGAAGGCTGGAGCAGCCAAGAGGAAGCAGCCAGACGAGGCCAGGAGAGGTTCTGCTAAGAAGCGTAGGACTAGCAGAAAGGCAAAGAAAACCCTTCTGGTGGATGAGCCTTCAGAGGAAGAAGAAGAGGTTGAGCCTCTTGTGAGGAAATCCAAGGCCAAGAGAGCCCTTCTTCAAGATCCTGACTCTGGATCTGATCTTGGAGAGGCCTTGGAAAAGGCAATTGAGGATGCTTCCCAGATGATGGAGGATGCTCCAGAATCTGCTGTACCTGCTGGTGTTGACCCAGCAGAGGTAAACCCTTCCATTCCATCTTCTATCCCTATTAATCTTGTCTCCCCCTCTACCTCTCCCCCAGATAATATTCCCCAAACCCCATCTGCCTCTAGTAACCCTATTGTTCCACCAGAGCAGATTATCCCAGATACCCCAGTATTTACTCCCTCTACCATTCCTACCCAAACACCTTCTCCCCCAAATTCCCAAACACATCTTCCCACAAACCCCTCTCCCCCACCTTCTGTACCAGAGGTACCCTCAACCTCTTCTGGTGCAGAAATCCCTCCTCCTAACACTTCCACCTCCCAGATACCTCCTACACCTTCTGTACCAGATATTCCATCATCTTCTGGTGCAGAGCAACCCATTCCTTCCACCTCTACTTCACAAAATCCTAACCCTCCCCAAACCCATACAGACCAGGACCCAACCATTTCTATGGTTCTGGGATTCGTTGGCCTTCCCCCTTCTCCTACCTGTTTAACCAGCGATGATAGTGAAGATGAGGAAGCTTCACTTGAGCCTGCTGACTTAGCACCTTCCTCCTCTGCCTCTGGGCCCAAACCCTTCACTTTCTCATCTGCAGAAATGGGTCCCATTAGGCAGAGTATGAGTGTAAGTGCTCAGCTCTAGCTAAGAGAGCATTTCCCAGTTCTTCTGGAGCACTTACCACTTCTGGCAGAGCTTACTGATGCCAAGGTCTGGAGCAAGGCCAGACTTGAAGATGTGGAGGACCTAATGCTTTTGCTTGAGGAAATGGGTCCCTCCAACTTCACTGCTTGGGAGATTGAGCTAAAGCAGAGGATGAACATTCAGAACCCAGCAGAGCTGGAGACCCCTGGTGCTGCTAAAGTCTTGATTCGCACCCCGCTCATCCAGAGAGGAGTAATGCTCACTCCAGAGGGCCCCACTTACAAGTTTGGTCCTCATTTTGTCTTCCCTCCAGAGCTATATTCAGATGAGGAAGACTTTGAGATGTCTCCTGCCGTGCTCCAGAAGATGAAAGCTTTCTTCAATGAGCAAATCATGTAGATTGGGCGTTTTTCAAAAGCTATTCAACATATGGCCCCTGCTATGATAGAGCACCAGATCAGGCATGAGAGGAGAATCTTCCTGAAGCAGTTAAAGTCTTCTCTGGCAGAGGTAAAAGCTTCTTTTAAGGCTAATGACTTATTTGTCAAGCTGGATGTCATGCACAACCAGAAGCAGCTACAGGAGCACGTGCTGGAGCAGTTGAGACCTGTCTCTGTGCTTAAAGTGGAGATGGCCAGCCAGATGATTCAAACTGCCAAGCTGAAAGACTCCCTCCAGGAGATGTTGGAGAGGCAAGAAAGAGTTGTTGCAGAGTCTAAAGCTTACCTGGAGGAGGCCAAGCAGCTGCGTGATCTTCACTCTTCCTCCAACACTGACTTGCCTGATCTTATAAGGCAGGTGGTGGAGCCCCTCCTTGATGAAGTTAAAAAGGGAGAAGAGAAGACCAGAACTGATCTGGCGAAGACCACAAATGAAACTCTCTTCAGCCATGGAGCTCGTCTGGACCTGTTGGAGAACACTTTGGCCCAGGCTGAGTTGCAGAAGAAGAAGAAGGAAGAGCTCAAATCTCTTTCCATGGCTAAGCAGCTTGCTGCAGAAGAGGAGTCAGAAGCAGAGCAGGATCCAATTTCCATCTCTGGACCTGCAAAGAGGAAGATAAGGAAAGTGAAGAAGAGCTTCCTTGAATCTGTGGTTGAAGAAGCAGAGAAGAGATTCAAGGAAGAGTCGTCTGAAGAGAGGCAAGCAAGGATAAGGAAAAACATAGATGAAGAGCAGAGGCTCAGATATGTTAGAAGGCAAAATAAGAAGAGCAGAGAAGCTGGCATCACTCCTGGTGCTAGTGGATCCAGCCAGAAGAGAAAAGGGCCTGTTGAAGTCATGAACATCCTCCCTCTCAGGACAGAAGGGTCCTTTGACTCAACTGTTCTTGTGCCTTTGATAGAAAAATGGAGAGAAGCCAAGACTCTCTGGTTCATTCAACATTATATCCAGAGACCTCCACCAGAGGATGATGCTCTCATCAACAGGACTTTCCATTCTTGGATGCAGACATATGATGCAGATTTGTACAAGCAGTTGATGGATTCAACTATTGAATTCAACCTGGAAGTCACTGCTCCTGAATTCCATTTTCTCAACACTCCAATGGCAGGAGACCAGGTTGATTGGGCTGAGCTGAAGAGACTGTACAAGACCATGGTGTTGGCAAACTTCACTCCATCATCTTCTGCAGAATTGAAGGCCATTCAAGATAGATTCTTCGATTGGTTTCTGGTGCCTAAAGATAACAGAAGATATGCATAGAATAGGATCTGATCTTCAATGTAATTTGTAATCATATTGTCCTTATTATCAATGAAATTCATATCTTCTCTGTTCAAAAGACAACCTCTTGTTGTCTTAATTGTTTGCCTGATAAGATCTATTCTAAGGTCTTATCCTTTAATGTTTTTTTCTTAAGTTTATTATTCTTGATCAGTTCTGGTAGTGTTTTAACTCCATCAAAAAGGGGGAAATTGTTAGGATAAAAATTGTTAGTTTTGATGAGTTAAAACAAACCAGAAGATGTAATAGGACCATCTGGACCTGTTAGCCAGATGATGATCTAGATTAGGACTTAGTCTAGGGGGAACTGCCAGACCAGAAGACTTCACCAGAAGAGTCACCAGAAGACCCCACCAGAGGACTCCACCAGAAGACTTCACCAGATGAGATTGACCAGAGGCAGAGGACCTTCCCCAGACCAGATGAGTCCGGACCAGACGAGTCTGGTGGAACAAAAGATGCTCAGTTTTGATCCCCTGATTCTACTGAGTATTCTGGTTGTTCACCAGATTAGGACTAGAAGACACCGAGGTTGCCTGGTGTCTGGTCTTGCCTTCTCTGGAGAGAATCAGAGTTAGGCAGAGGAAGCTATTGACCGTTGGTGATTCAAATCAAGTCAACATGATCAGGATTGGAAAGTATTTGAAGATAATCAATCCAAGGATCCCACCAACCCAATCAATCAATTAGGGAATTGATTGATTGAGGCTTCCTTATATAGAGGATCTGATTGGATTAGCCCTCCAACGGCTAGCCCTAATCCCCTCTATATATACAAGAGTGCAATTCAAGAAAAAGCTCTAGAGACTCTACACGCGCATAAGTGATCCAAGCTTTTGATATTCATACCAAGCACTCTTACTGTTCATAATATTTATCTACTCTAAAGGAGTTATTGAAACCACAACCTGTTCATCTATTAGACAAGGTTGTTGGCTGGTTGATCTTTAGATTGAAGTTAAATCTAAATAGGTTGTAAGAAGGAACTGGTACTTCCCAATTCCAGTAAGTAAGTTTGTGAGTTGGTTGATAGTGAGACCCCTTGGTTATAAGGGAGAGTGGACGTAGGATATTCAATCCGAACCACTATACATCTTGTGTTCTTTATCGCTTTATTTTACTTATTGTTTGTTGATTATTGTTCTCTTGTAAAAGACTTTGAAAGACATTTAACTTAAGCTTCCGCAATTAATCTAACTAGTGGGACCAACACGTGGGAACACTCGGGCAATCCTCCTTGACATATTTCACCAAGGAGATGGTGGTCAAGTAGAAGTGCATCTTCTTTTGCCACCTCTTGAAGTCATTACCCGAAATTTTTTCGGGTTTTTCTCCTTTCACCAATGTTTTTAAAATCGGATCGGTCATTGAATCGAACGATAAATTGGGTCACTGGGTCGACCGGTTGGACCGTTGTAAAAAAATCGGATGACCCAAATATATATATATATTGTATTCATATACAAATCATAAGAAAATAAATATTATGATCTATAAAATTATATATGGAATGCATATTCATCTTTAAAATTTTATATTTCTTAAAATAATCTCCTAAAATATCTCATTTATTCTCATAAAATCAGCCATAAATAATAGTAAAAATAAATGTCAATACTCATCACTTCTTTGGGTCAAACCACCTCCCAAATTACTCATCACTGTTACTTTTCCATTAATGGCTTCTGGATCTACTCTTTCTATTCCCTCGACCCCCTCTCTCATGGCGGACTGGATACAATAATAAAATTGGTGCAGTGAAAATATGAGAGATCCAGCCAACTATTCATTATAAAAGTTCTGAAACTTTCAAAATTGGAATTTGCGATATGAAGAAGGTTGGTTTCTTTTCTTCTTTTTTGCTTTCATTTTTAATCAGGGAAAAACCGGGTCTACCGGGTCACTGGTCCACCTATTTAACCGGATTTTTTGCCGGTTTGGACTGGTTCAAACTAAAAACGGTTTACTTTATAACTCGGACCGGTACCATAACCGGTTCCCGGTTAAACCGGTCGAACCGGCCGGTCCGGTTCGATTTTAAAATTATTATCTTTCACCACAACCGGCCTAACAGTCCCTGGGAGGAAGGCCTGGTTGGTTGATAAGAAAGGATTGACCCCGATATTTCCTACGAAAGGATTGCCGCCGAAGTTTCCCCCGAAAGGATTAGCACTTGAGTTTCCCACAAAGAGATTAGTGCTAGAGTTTCCCACGAAGGGATTGACATTGGAATTTCCCACGAAGGGATTGACTTTGAACCACTCATTAAGAGTATTTCCAAAGTCTTCAAATTGAAAAGCAGAAGGGGGAACATGTTTACCCATAGGTACTGGTCCATCCGTGGGATGTCCAGTTGGTTCAGCAGTAGAGTTAGTGGTATTACCAGCATCTTTAGTAGGGGTAACTGGCATTGATGAGGTTGTATCCATATCGTTGTCGGAATCGTGGTTCGTCATGGCAGTGATTCAAAACAAAAATATTCAGTCTTGAGATTGTTGTTTATTAGGTGTGTCTCGAACACTGCACGAACATAAGTAAGTACGAAACGAATTCGTAAAAAAAAAACCGAGTCAAGGAAAATCAATTTTCCGCAAGTCTGAATACGCCCCGTATAGTGCTTAAGGTATCGTGCGTATGAGTCTCCAAAGGTAAAACGGTTTAACAGTTTACACCGGCAGCACCACCGTGTATAAACTCTCGGCGATCGAAATCGAAATTTCGAACTGAACGAAATAAGTATATTGCGAAAGGCTTTCTAAACTCTAAAATTCGTAGGCTGAAAAGGTGAGTTCGAAAGTCTGGATATGAAGGGGTATATATAGGGGGAAATCTGCACTGCAGATGAGGACGATCGGTTGAGAAAATCGTGGACTAACCACGATTTTCAGTGGATAGAGACTTATCTCTTTCTTGGGAAGCAAGAACGGAATATTCCAGAAGCTTAGTAGGAATATTCCTTAGAATATTCCAATCGAAATCAAATTCGAATTCTGGAGTGTATTAATCATTCCACGAGTGTATTAATCATGTTTGTGGGCCGACCCAAATCTGATGGGCCACCCAAACAGGTTCGGCCCAAAAAGGTATTGGGCATTTTCATATTTTTGGTACTCTAAAATTACAGGTAGGCCATAAAGCCCAATTGCCAAGAACCAAGAACCGCGTGTGGCCCATGGTTAGGGTCCCCATGTACCGAGTTAAAGAACATGAACACTTTCCTTCTTATATACAAGGAACATTTCTTGTAAATTTCCAATGTGGGATGAAACTCAAATTTTCCATTCCCGTGAAGTCATTTAACACATGTGAATAATTATCCAACTTTCCAAATTAATTTCTCACTCACTGGAAATCGGTTTTGAGATATTATATATACCACGTTCATCTACTCCGCGAGTAGAACAACCTCGTTATTTTTGTTTTCCCAAAAACTAACGTTTTCATTCCTAAAAAAATTAGTAAAAGTCAGGGTATAAACCCTTTTATTTAAACCAATTTCCAACAGCACTGAAAATGGCAAGGATATTTGCCCCGTTCACCTTCTCAATTCAGTTCACCACCCTTAGTTCAATTTACCATTCATGCACCAATTATCCTAAACTCGAACACTATCTTATGGGAAAATTATTTTTTTAGGACACTATATTATGGGAGTTTGCAAAATTATCTTTACTGATTTGCAAAATTGAGAAACTATCTTTATAAGCTTACAAAATTAGGACATTATCATTACAAATTTGCAAGACTAGAACACTATCTTTTAATTTTGACAAATTTAAACAAAATTTTATCAAAGACGGCCAATTGTGACACATCATAATCGAGCTTTATTTGGCCCGCATGTTATAAACTTGGCGTCAATTTGCCCAACATAAAAGATAGTGTTCTTGTTTTGCAAAATTATAAAAATAGTGTTCTAATATTGCAAGCCCACAAAGATAGTGTCGTAAATTTGCAAGCCCAAAAAGATTGTGTTGTAATTTTACAAACACACAGTCCTAAAAAAAGTAATTTTCCCATCTTCCGTTGTTGGATGATGTTTCTACTCATTCATCACAAATTGGAGATGTGGTGGATGATGTTTCTGCTCACGATTTAATTAACTGAAGACTGAATCATATAATTCTTCAAAGGCTAGCTGCAGAATTTACCATCATAATCCAATTGCATTCTTCAGACTTAATGGTCCATTGCCTGCTCAAATTCATCCAAGAAAAATAAAAGCTATGGAAATTCTTACCATTAGAGGCTGGATCTTTTAGGCCTGTCGAAAATAAAATAACCATCAACCGGCTATGGAAATACCATTGCAAAACCTACATATCAGGGGAGATAGGAATTAGCTTTTTCATTTTTTTGTTTTCCTAGCTTTTACTTGTTTCCCATTCCCATTCCCATTGAAAGGATTAATTATGAGTAAATAGTTTTTGTCATGTAAGTTCCTCTTCTTGTCGACTTTTAAGAATTAGAAATAGACATAAATTAGAATGAATGCCCAGGATACCGTCTTGGTTTTTATTAAATGCGCGGAACTAAAATGTAAAAATTTAAATTTAATAACTATTTTCAATTCGTGAAAATTGACATAAAATAATTACATCTCATCTAAAAATCGGAACTTGTAGAAAGGTGTGGAATTAATTCACTTATGCATATTAATTCTCCAAACACGTTGCCCCAATTCTCAACTCTCTTCTGGGTGGAGTTGCTTTCAACGAATTTGGTCTCTGACCTTTGCTTCTGATATCATGAAAGAATTTCAATCAAAACTTGTAGAGAGGTCAAGTCCCTAATTAATATTCGCTCTTACTTATGGGCTGAGTTGTCCTATCATGTGCTTGTCAATTCCATCATGTGGAGGATTGAGGAGACCCAACAAATATATAATTTAATAAATGTGGAATGTTGCCACGTGATGAGCCTATTTGTTCCGATAACATGCATGAAAAAATTTCACTCATCTAAAAGTCTGAATTTGTAGAAGAGTGTAAAATTAATTTATTTTTTATAAATTCCTAATACTCATAATAATTCTTCTAATATGACATGACTAAAATCGAAACAGCGGTAACTTGTGGGACTAGAAAAACTATTTCCCCTAATTTTTATCCTCCTTTAGCTATTTTTGTCAATTATGGCCTCTCAGGTTTCGCTGGTGTGGGTTAGGTGGTACGAACCAGAACGATAAAACAGCCAAATGAGTATTTCCTCTCGGCTAAAAAAAGAATATATTTTAATTTGTTGGTAAAACCTCAAAATAGTCCCCTTTTAAAAATGATTACATATTTTTATACTCACAGACAATCCGAAAATTAAAAGCACTTCGATATCATGTGTTCATGCATAGCGCGGCTTCCTTTTCCGGCAAACCAACGCTTCATTCCTCTATTTCTATTAATCACAAATCTGTAAAATTATGATGGCGTTTTATTAATTGGAAATGAGAATGAAAATTATTAATTATATTTACCATGCAAAAATAAATACATTTAGCACTCCAAATTTTTAACTCTGTTACGAGCAACAATAAGAGTAAAAGTGACTTTCAAAACAAATTTTAATGAGGGAAAGAGAGGGGCCAAAACTATTAAAAAAAATTAATTAAGGGCTTTTAAAACTAAAAAATTAATTCAAAAGCCTTATGAAACAAGAATGGTATATTCAAAACAAATTTTAATAGTTATACAGAGACTTTTTGACGATGAATATAAAAATTGGTATTTGAAACTAATTGTTCAGATATTATCTTATAATTTATATGACAACTTACAACGTACTGATTTGTAATTGCCATGGACAAAGAACAAATTACAATTTTAGTATAAGAGATAAAGGAAGTGAATTACAAATACGAAACAGAAATATATAGGACTTGAGTTTAATTAATTCTAACTTAATTAATTAGATGAATCAGAGCCTATATCGTTCTCTACATTTTACATTTTATTAGTATCATGTTCTCAAAATTCTAGGAATAACAAATCTATACAATTAATAGTGTAGGATCACCTGTAAATCCTTGGAGAAGAATTATGATTCTCATTCGTACTTTTCTTTTTTAAAGAAAACGAAAACATGACAAAAAAATGATAAAGTATCACATCGATGGGACGCCATTCAAAATCCACATCACTTGATTGAAAATTTTAGTAGGTATGCATCTGAAAGAATTAGTTTTTAAGGACGGTGACGAGAAAAATTGACTTTTTGTTCTCAAGAGAATGGAAGCAAAACACTTTTAGTACCTACATGTGAAATTAGTCCATTTTTATGTAGTTTTGGTTCCATCCGTTAATTTTCAGGACCAAAACTGCAAATTCGCTTTATTTTTTTGGGACCGAAACTGCAATTATCTTATTCTCTTCGGAGGACTATAAATGACAAGAAAATGATCATTTTAAAATGGACACATTTTTTTAAGACTAAAAGTACAATTAACCCGACACCGGGGTATTTGAAATTAAAAGGGTAGTGGGTACCTAAAAGAATTAGTTTTTAAAAGGAAAGGGAATTTGTTAACTTAGTAGTCAAGCCCGGCGGTCAAAAATATTAAATAAAAAAGGTAGTGGCAACTAAACAATGACATGCTGCAGAAAAATTCAATCACATCTAAAAGTCCGAACTTATAAAAAAGTGTAAAACTAATTCATTTATATTACTTTCCATAATACTGTCCCTCACTAATAGCTGAATTCTCAACTTTTTTCTTTGGGGAGAGACCCAATGACATTAACACTTTAATATGAGTGGAATTACTTTTAGCTGAACTTGTGGGTGTAAACTTTTTTGATTGTGATACCATGAAATAATTGTGCATCATCCAAAAATCCGAACTTATAGAGAAATAAAAAATCAATACATTTAATTGTTTGCCTTACAATAAGACATGCCTCTCTTTTAATTTGAAAATAGGTGTATGACTTTATTTTTACTTGGAATTTGGGCCAAGGATCGAGTGACTCGGGGGAGGGGGAAGGGGGGACCAATCCTACCGTTCACTAATTGGCCCCAAATTGAAGCCAAACTAAAGTTTTGCATGGACTAACCTGATAGGAAATTAAATAAATGAATTGATTTCACATTTCTGTACAAATTTAATTTTTTAAATGAGATGAAATTATTTAATGATATCATAGCCTCTATTGGGCCTCCTCCCTAAAGAGGACAATTGAGAATCCAACACTTGAGTGAGGGAGAGTGCTAGAGAATTAAATAAATGAATTGATTTCGCATTTTTCTATATATTTTGACTTTGAGATGAAGCGAAATTCTTTCATCACCTGGTACAGAAATTTTGATACCTGAGAGATTCGAAATTTAGACTTAAAAATGAGCATATTCTTAAGTTCCATCCCGCAGACAATAGGTTTATTAATTTAGATCAAATATTACAAAGGAAGCACTAACAAGACAAGCCTCTCTTTTAATATAGACAAAAGATCTATTCCCTCCGTCCATGAGTAAACTTCCCACTTTCCTTTTCGGGCCGTCCACAAGTAAGTTTCTCATTCCATAAATGGAAATAACAACACTCTATTATATATAAACTTTAACCTTCAAACTCACACAATATTACAAAAATGCCACTCATTCACTTTACTTTTCAACACTATTCATTACTTTATCCCAAAAGTCAACATGTGGCCCACCATATATTAATAAACAAATACACTTTCTTAAACCATTCAACAAAAAGAAGTGGGAAACTTACTCGTGGACTGAGGGAGTACTAATTTAATTTAATATTAATTTGAGGCAATATTATACTAATAAGTTTGATCAAATACTTAATATTTAAACTCTTCCAAACAGTTTCATATTATCCATGTAATATTTAATTTGCATAATAGCAGCCTCCTCATCTATATAAGCAGCCTCCTCTTGTGTACTATACACCACTCTAAAATATTTCAACTTCTCCTTTTATATATCTATCTTATTGCAGTTATGTTTGCGTTCGGCTATTCCGTTAGACCTTTGGTTCCGCTGCCAATGAAGTAATTACATATCATCAATAAGAAATTTTGGTGGATATATATATATGTTGATTTTGGACAATGTTATTAGTTTTTAAATAGTTTACGATAAGCTTATCACGAAACTATATTAAAGAATTGAATATTTGATTAGGAGTATCGATAATTTCACCAGAAGTATCATTAATGGGGTCTGTGATATTATATTGTAATTGTTATAAATTTTCTTGAACCCAGATTAATGATACTCCAGGTGAGATTATCGATATTCCTGGTCAAATATTCGATATTATAAAACAGTTTCATGATAAGTTTATCATGAACTATTTTCGTATAAAACTTATTCATTAGTTTTTAAAGTTGGTCGTGTTTATGAATTTATTTAATTATGCAGATGGAAACGTAACTGAAGGGCAAGGAGGACATCTCAGCCGTCAAAGCAGATATGAATCTCTTTGGTGGGAGGATATCACTATCACATGAAAGGATTATCTACAATATCCAACCTAATGGAATCCACATTCCTCCACCGTCTTCTTCTTTTGTTGTGTCTTTATTTTTTTAAATGTGTTGAATTAAATTAAGGTACTGTTTTATTTTGTTCGTATTCTCAATCGTGTTGTTGAAATAATAATTTGGGAGTACTGTTTACGTCTGCACGAATATCAATAAAAATTTTTTTTTGTATTTATTCTTTTGATTATTTTCTTGATTCTAGCTGCAATTATTTTTATTGACGACTTTACATCATTATGTTGTATATTGTATGTTGTATGTTGTTGAGTTTTATATTTATACCTAACAAATTAAGATGTGTAATGAAAATACTATAAACTCTACAATACTAGTACAAATTCTCTCTCATAAAATATGCTTCTGTTTTTGAAGACCCCAAATTCGCAACAACCATGTTTACAAATTAGGCTTAATTGCATATCAAATTACCATTCTTTTATAAATTGCAATTTAACCTAAACTTTTGAATAATAGTAAACAAAATCCCAACTCAATTTTATTTTTATTTTTTGCAATTCCAACGTCTAACATGAAGTTTCATACCTGTCAAGAAATTACGATTAATGATCTATTTTCATTCGAACAAACTCTAAAAATGTTAGTACAATTAATGGGTAAATTTCTTTCTAAGGACCGTAACTTATGAGGGGTAGCAAAATGAGAACCGTACTGATAAAAAATTCCGTAACTTTTTAGACTTTCACAATGAGGATCGTAATTTTTTCGAACTGACAATTTAAAGACTGCAACTTCTAAAAGTGGAAAATTGAGGTGAAATCATCAAGAATTGGGCCCAAATTCAACATTATGTCTAGCCAATTTGGCCCAAAATTCAGTCCCCCAATTAGCCTGTTATGGGTTGATTCGAGGTAATTCGGCTTCAATTTGCCATTTGTCAGCGCGAAATGTTATGGTCCTCATTTTGCCATCTAAGTTAGTGTCTTTAAAATCATTTTTCCCTACAATTAATTGTTAGTTTCGAGTTGGTGACATGTCATTTCAGCCAGGATAAACCTGTTCATTAGTTTGAATCGAAAAAAAAAGAGGTTTAGTCTAACAAGAATATTTTTTTTTAATTAAAATGCAATTTATGATTTTATTTACAATAAGTTATAAATGTTGTCAATCAGGTTGCAATTAAATTGGAGTGTGGCAATCCTCTTTATTAATAAAAATTTATCATAAGATGTAATAAGTTTTTTCCTGTTTAAAATGAGAAAAGGGATTTATAAGTAAGGGTATTCAATCAAGGGGTTCAACCCAAATACATCAAGCTTGTAAACAATCCAGCAACCCAACTACAACACCAGAGCAGAGGTACTAAAAAATAGAGATACAACCTTCAAACAGGGTAAGAGTTACAACACCAATCCCAAAAATGAAAAGTTAGTAGCCTTCCTTCCTCTCGAACAAATGCAAACACATAAGCTACTTTTGTTGGGTCTGTCTATTAACTGTCAATTCCTGCTAATTTTGTGTTAGGATCTGGTGGCAGATTTGGTCTGGTTCTTTGGATTGCAATCTTGTACTCTTTATTTTTCTTCTCTTAAGGGCATCAATTGTGCTGTTTTGAGAAAATGATGAATACCAATTTGCTTTTTCCCAAAAATATTCCCCTTTAGGGTGTTTGCAAAATTAAAATGCTATCATTACAGCGCTTGCAAAATTAGGATATTAATTTTACAAATTTGAAAAATTAGGACACTAAATTTTAAGTTTGACGAGTTTAGACCATCATCCACCTCAACATTGATTTGGCCAAATAAACCGGGCTTTGTTTTGCCTGAATTTTATATAATTTGCCTAACATAAGAGATAATGTCCTTGTTTTGCAAGTTTATAAAGATAGTGTCCTAATTTTGTAATAATAATATCCTAATTTTGCAAATCTTTAAAAAGTAATTTTCCCCAATTCTTGCTAATGAGAACAATTTACAATGAAGGCAATTGGTTGACTCAAGAATATAGAACCCGTCTCCAAACAAAACTCCAATTCCCCAACTCCTCCATTATAATAATTTTATTAGACCATCGAGAAACAATCCTGGAAATAACATATGATTGAATCCTCCACCCACGAATCTTTCCCAATTTCCTATCTACACCCGACTCGAACTGATGAATATGATCACAAGAAAAAAAACCTTTCAAGTATATCACTCCAATACTCCTCGCATTATACTACTAATGAAGAGAAAAATAATTTTTTGTTGTCTGATGTTCAAATTTGGTTCCAACAAAATTAATTTTCAAATTTGGTCCCATATATAGTTTATTGTATCGTTCAATTTTGCTCCCATTTTCGCCTGAAATTAAAATAAAGATGCCATTTTGACGTACCAAACAGCTTCGTTTTCAACTTTTCGGTGAAAATGGATCAAAATTAGACTATTTAATAAGTTATGGGACCAGCGGGTTCGATACCATTTACATGGGAGTGAAGGTTGAGAGTGCACATAGACAAGAATTAAAATGGGATTATGTTACTAAAAAAATCAGAAATTGTTTGAGAAAGTGAAAAGGCTTGAAGATTTCCATCGAGGGAATACTCACTCTGGTGAATTATGTTCTTTCATCTCTACCTATGTAATTGTGTCCGCAACAAAAAATGTGATTTGCGAGATTGTTAAAATGCAGAGAAAGTTCTTTGGGAGTGAGAGAAAAATTGCTTGGGTTAACTTGGAGAATGTGTATAAACTAAAAGTTTGTGGGGGCTTGGGGTTAAAGACATTGAGTGTTTTAATAAGGCACTGCTGGGTAAGCGGGTTTGGAAATTTTATAAGAATAGGGAATGTCTGTGGGCAAGAGTAATAAAATTGAAATGGGGTATCTTGGGGAAGGGTCAAGTGATTCAAGTAGGCAAAGAGTGTGGGTGGTGGGGAGAGGTGTTGAAGGCAACATGGATTGGGAAGGGGAATGGTTTTTCGAAAATATTGAAAGGGTAATGGAAAATGGGATGAAAACATATTTTTAAGAAGAGGTTTGGGCCAGAGATCGCTTTTCTCGGCTCTATCATCTTTCTCTAGAAAAATAGGCTAGAGCGGGCAAAATGGGAGGGTGGTACTGGAAATGAAAATGGAGAAGAAAGATTTTTGAAAGAGAAAATGGGGTACTTTTGGAATTTAGGAATTTTATTGACATGTTTCAGCTGATGATCAACACGAAAGACGGTTGGACATAGAGCCCGAAGGAGAAACGAGATTACACAACTAATGGAACTTGAAAAGGAGGAAAAAAAAGATTTCAAATTGTTTTGGAATAATTTGGTCCTGTCAAAAGTAAGAATTTATGCGTCAGAGGGTGCTGACGTCGTACAGCGTTGTACTATCTTACCCAGCGAGTATTTTGTAATGAAGAAGCGAAAATAGTAAGACATGTGTTCTTTGAATGCAACTTTGCCTATAAAATCTATGGATGAAATGTTATGAGTAGTGGTGAAAACAATTTTATAATCAAACCGGCTACAAATTTATTGCATTTCAGCAAATTAATTAAAGGAAAGAGAGATAAAGAACTAGTTGTTTGTGTTTGGGAATGTGTGGTATGATTAATTTGAAAAGCTAGAAATGTAGTGATATTTAGAGGAGCACATGCGAACGAAAAGGCTATAATGGTGGAATTAAAATGTAGGACATAGGGATGGTTGGGGGCGTCAACTGTTAATATTAACTTGTGGAACTTTGGAGAGTGAGTTGAGAAAATGCAATGTTATTAGAAGATGAGCAAATTGCACTTTTAGTTTCAAGAGAATGGGTGCAAAATAATTTGGTACCTATGTGCGAAAATGATCCTTTTTTTGCAGTATTGATCTCATCCGTTAATTTCAGGACCAAAACTGCAAATTTGTCATATTCCCTTGGGACCAAAACTGCAACTTATTCATTCGATCTCTTGGGACAAGAACTGCAATATATCTTATTCTCTTGGAACCAAAAGTGTTAAAGAAAGCTATAGGACTAAAAGTGCTTGAGAAAGGACCATTTGAAATTGATCCATTTTTTGAGACTAAAAGTACAATTAACTCATTAGAAGATAGATGAATAGAACTTATGATAATTTTTTAGATTGTAACGAGTGGTTGCAGGGCGTTCCTTATACCCAAAATTATTAGTTGAAATGAAATGTTATTTTACCAATTAAAAAAAAAACAATTGCAGTTAGCCAAAATAACGATTAAATTATTGAAATTCATGAAGAGGTACAACTCCCCAATTTTATTATTCCATCAAAAAAAAAAAAAAAACACACACAAGCTTCATAATAACACGACGACATTAATTAACAATAGAAGCACCACTGTGGATGACAAGGCGAAAGGAGTAGGAGTATTCATATAACGTAATGTTGTAATTATACCAAAATGCTCCCATGATTTCCTCCTCATCCTCTACGGTGGTGGTCTTCAATTACGTTTCCATCTGCATAATTAAACAAATATAAAAATCAATTAATTAATGATTACAGAAACATCACAGCAAAAGACTTAAATATAATTGACCAAGATCTACGAATACGTACACCAAAGATTTCTAAATATTTGAAACATATATATACACACACGACATTAATACTTAGAAACGAAACGAAACGAATCGAATCAATTATGAATACAATTAAGTGACACAGATGACAATTAACCGAGAATAAACACGACATTAAAAGTAAAGCTTGATAGACGTCATGAAATCGTGCAACATGCTTCCAAAAAATTAAATTGAAAAAAATAAAACCAATTGAGTTACTTAATTGGAAAAACAATTTTCTCAGCGCTAAATGAGCCGAAAAGCAACAGAAATTAAGAGAAAGGCTGAAATTTATATTTGAGTGGTGGTGGAAAGATGCATGGCTGAGGCTCCTTTTATATACAAGATATTGATGCTTGTCTATTTCTTGTTTTTTTTTGGATGGGACTATATATATCCAAGTCAAACTTGCCAATGTCATTATCTAATATTATGTTGAAAGCGTCAACGTTGCTGCCCAAAACTTAATTATTATTCGAATCTTGCGTATATAATTGATACTATACTCTAATCCCAATAATAAATTTTTTCTCTCCTTTTTAATTGAAAATACATTTTATTTCGGATAGTAAAAAGGGACCGGTTATTTGGACCCAATTATTATGAGAGTACACCCAACAGCTTAACATACCTCATGAGTACACACCAAATTTCCTCCCACATGAAATAAAAAATTCATTCATATATTTGTCGTTCCCGTCATCGCCGGTAAGGATAATAATTTGATGTTGTGTTAAACTTTTAAAATAAATTGTATGCCTAAATCATAGGTTTTGTTCGATATGCCTTAACCCACGTTAGTCTTGTTCATAATTCATGAAATAATGTGTTTGGATGAAAATAGTTGTTCAATAATTTTGATGGATAGTTGATGGATATTGTTCAATAAAAAATTGAACATATGTAAATTGTTCAACTTTTTTTTTTCCTTAACAATCTATACAGGGTTAATGACACTTTTGGTCCCAAGAGAATGTGTTTATTTCAAAATGGTCATTTTTCATCACTTTTTGTCCCGTAATTTCTTTTAACACTTTTGGTCCCAAAAGAATAGGTCATAGTGTAGTTTTAGTCCCAAGAAAATGTATAAATTGCAGTTTTGGTCCCAAAAGAATAGAAAAAATTTGCAGTTTTGGTCCTGCTAATTAACTTATGGGACCGAAATTGCAAAAAAAAAAAAGGATTATTTTCGCACATAGGTACCAAAAGTGTTTTGCACCCATTCTCTTGGGACTAAAAATGCATTTTTCCCAATCTATGTATGTTCATAATTTTTTTTCGAACATTGCATAAATGTTCGGCAAATATTTTCAAAACACAGGCATATTTCAAAGAACCAGTGCTGAACATTTCAAAATCGTTGAAGCCAACAAATAAACGCGTCAAAACATTTATGCTATCACATTCACGTTTCAAATCAATACAATTTCGAAAACTAATATGATAACTATAATAGGACATAAAACCGTTGAGAGAAAATTCAATGTGATTGATACTGATACATCTTGGAAGTGTTACTTTTCTGCATAATGGCTAATACTGGAATTTAAGTTGAAGGGCACTTATGGAACTTCTCCATTCGACAGTTATAACTAACTCAATTCACCTTATGACTTCGGCCAACAGAAAAGGAAACTTGAGGAGGTTATCTACTGAAGATTAATTTCAACAGAATTCAGTTACACTTTGTGAAGAAAAACTTCCTTGAGATGTGATCCAGTTTGTTACACGGTTTTCTTCAGTTTTTCCTTCTTCCTATTCTTGGTGTGAGATATATATATACTAGTTCATGCAAGTTAGAGGTGATCGAGAGAGTTAAGCCTGAAACTTGTGAGTTGTTGTTGTGTGTATCTTGTAACTGAGATTTCTCATATAGTGAAGTGTGCTCTATCACCGTGGATGTAGATCTTTTTATGATCGTTGCTGTTGCTCATTCTTCATTTTCTCAGTAGTTTGATAGTGTTCTTAAATTCATTGTGAGTGGATTAAGTGTTTCATCACTTCTGTGTGATTGATTAATCCTAACAAAAACAAACCATAAAAATTACCCTAAAGGATTTAGAAAAAAAACTAATTCATTTTTAAAAATGAAACAATTACACATGTATATAAAGCACCACCGAAAAACTCATTCCTACGTATCTGACCACAATGGAGCACATACAATGTTGGACGACTATATTGTGGTGATGGTCACGTCATTTGGTTTTCTCTGAGTTTGATCGCGTTCTACAGGTAGTGTGGGAGTGTACTCACCTAGTGATTTTAACTGAAAAATGAAGGGATTCTATTTTTAATTTAATTAAAACATAAAATAGGTGTACTTTCATAATATTGGTAAAAAAAAAACGGCTGAACTTCACCAATCGAAGAAACAAAAATGTTCATTCATATTTTAATGGATTTGTTGTAACCACCCACATGCCGTCTTTGATGCGTAAGATTGATATATTATTAATTTTTCTTAATTATATTTCATAAAGTCATTTGCATCAATTTAAAAAGGAAAAAAAAAAAGAGAGAGGAAATGTCATCATTACCAGCTAATATTTTTTTATGTACTAAATATAAAACAAGAACAAGGAAATGTTAGTATTACCAGCTAATAGTTATCTATGCATTAAATATTTTTTTAGTCCAGTATATAACTTGCCACGAGTTTGTGTTTAATCTAAGACCGTTTCGTCTTTTTAAATTTGGTCCTGTACGTTTAAATCTATTTTGAAATTGGTCCTTTTACTGATATTAATGTCTATCAGTGTGACACATGATTTTGTTTTTTTGTTTTTTTTTTGTTGAAGTATTATTGGTTTGCTTGGTGTTGGTTATCTTTGTGATCCACGTAAAATGTTTTCAAACTTTATTTAAAATAGAAAACAAGTTTTTATTAAGATACAAGTATCTCAATTATGCTCTACACAAAATGTAGCTGTTCTATTTTCATAATTATTATCTAAGACAATTTTTTAGAAATACCTTAAAAGATTTGAAATGCGTAGACTTTTTGAATTCACTTGATAGATGTACATATCAAGTGGAGTAGACTTTAGGGTGGGCTCAACATAGATGTGTTGAAACTCTTGTTCCCTTCTACCAAGGTTACTTAACAAGGTTGTTAGTGAGGCAACATTCATGAACCATCCACATTTTTTATTTGGCTCATCGAGGAGTCACTAGCTACCAAAAACTACCGTATTAGCGACCAAAATTTGAGACGAACAACATATTTATCGCTAAGTTTTGGAATTAGTGACGAATTAGAGAAAAAAAAAAGTCGATTGGTCAAATTTATTAAAATTAATGACGGTTGAGGAATTTCGTCATTAATTTCTCCGTATCAGCGACGGATTGGTCGTCGCTAGATAGTGCCCTTCTGGACAATCTAGGCCTGCTATTTAATTTCTGGGTCTAAGTCTGATCTATTACTTGTCATAATTTTTTTTTTTTTAATTTTCTTCAGAAGCTTGGTCTGACCCAAAAGCCTTTTAGGAACCTTTTTAGTCGTGTTTAATAAATTATATTTAATAATTATATTATCATTAAATCATAACAAGTACTCCCTACTATTCAAAATATATGTCATTTTAGATGAATGCACATATATTAAGAAAAAAGTTGGATTCCTATTATGTCCATAATAAATATTTATATTCTTCATTAAAATAACACATTTATCTAAATATTTTAATATTAGCAAGGGTAATTTTGGAAAAAATGTAATTAGTGTACATTGAAAAATGTAAAACGTCATATATTTTACAAATAATACGAAAAGTCAAAACGACATATAATAAAAATAGGAGGGAGTAACTCTTTAAATCTTAATATGAAGAATAAAAATAATCTGCTGAAGGATTAGCAAATAATAGCAACATAACAACTTAATCAAACAATATTTTAATTTATATTTAATAATATTCATACACATACACACACACACACACATATATATATATATATATATATATATATGAATTGTATTATTATACATTATGTATTATATAATATATATTATATATTTATTAATATGGTTAAATAGGCCGACTAGTTGAGCTTAAAAGGCTTATAAAAAAAGCTTGGGTCAGGCCTATTTAAATAAATGGACTTTTAAGAAAGGGTTAATATCAACATGCAACTTGGATTATAACTTTTTTTTTTTTTATCAAATTGCAACATATACTATACAAAATTATCAAATTACAACCTCAAGGTTGGATATGACAAATTTAGTATAATGTAGGGTTCCAATCAGATGAAAAAAATTGTACAGGTGACAAATTGATAAAGATCATAATACATGTTGCAAATTGATATAAATCTTATGTGTGTTATATTTTATAATTAAATGGACAAATTGATATTAAAACCAACTACTACAAGAAAATAAAGAATTGCCTACAAAATTAGAATTGTCTACAAAAAAATTTCAACAAAAAAGTTCATAGTAAGAATTATCTACGATTTGCCTACAAAATTTTCCAATTATGAAAGCATCTATATTTCACAACCTAGAAACAACTTTGTCTACGGAATTAATTTGCCTACGAAATAAAATCTCTAAGTATAATTGTTAGTGTTAGTGTCCTAGAGACAATCCATCGAAAGGACATAATACTAAGATAATATTCAGATTTGATTAAATATTATTATTGGCTTAATATTAAACGTATGGCGTTACACTTATCTGAATATGATGTTTGATTGTTTGCATATATTCTTATTTGTGTTCCCATGAATCACTACTGTCATTGAGTGAGTGAGAACTCAGATGACTGAAGTATGATTCTCAAATAGCCTCAATCAAGGATCATCAAGAATGAGATATTGATGATGCAATTGAGATTGGTGTGCGATCTGCATCATACTCTTAGAGAGTGTAGTAAGATCTCACTTACTACGAGATACCAGGTATCTCATGATGGATGCACAGATACCTTAGAGGGTATTGTATACCCATCCGAGAAACCGTTTAATGTAATTCCACATAATGTGTCTACGGGTGTCTCGGTTAGTGGGAGCGATATGATACTCCTCTAACTTGAGGTCAATACGCACGACATGTGTGGAGTGGTGAACTTTGACCATGATCGACGCTTGCACACTTCCACGGGTAGATATGGCATGGATTGGGTTCATCACGAAATTCATGTGTGTGGTAGTTGAGCCAAGAATAGAATTCATTCCTCAATGTGGATTTAGAGAGAATACTTGTCTTCTCATCATAATTGGATCTAAGTCGTCGGCTGACGCGCATCAACTTAGACTTTGTGGCTAAGTGTGATATACTTGATCAATTAATGATTGAAGATAATATGATTAAGTTATTTGAATAGACACTTCATCATGTTCAAGGCTTAATCGGGTATTCGCGAATGAAAGGAAGATATCACAATAACCTACAATATTACAGGTAGTTGCAGATTTCCTCGCAATGTACCTCGTATATTGAGAATGTCTGATTTATTGTCCAGGGTTCAATTAAGACCGTTAGTTTGACTAATCGTTCGATATACGAGGGTCTATGGGTCACACAACAAGTAATGACAATTTACCAATTATAGTTGGTTGATTAAATATTGTATTGGATATAATATTTAATTTATGGAGAATATAATAATAATTATATTTGGAATTAATTATTATTATTATTATTATTTAATTAAATTGAATTTAATTAAATATGAAATCTCAATAATAATATTTGGAATATTATTATACAAGAATAATAGATATGGTAAAGATATTATTCGTAGGAACATATCTAGGGAAATATAATCCGTAGAGATCATATTACGGGCTAGGCCCGATGTCTTGCTTAGGAATTAAGCCAAGTTAATCTCTATACATATGTGTCTTATGGGAATTCTGAACAAACACAAGAAATATAATTTCTCCATAAAATCTCAAGTCGGAATTTTCTTAGCAAATTCGTCTCGAGATTCAACGCTGGCATATCGGTGCGGGTTGGTAGAAAGCCGTTACGTGGATACCATAGTTGAGGATTCCGCGTACAAATCGTTGTAAGGATTTATATACGTGTTATTTATCCTTTATGTTTTATGTTATACAACTATATGCAGATTCATTGTTGGTGAATCGTATTCTTCTGCTGCGCCGAACATGGTGTTCGTGCCTATCAGAGTTCAGACTCGTTTATTGGTTGTATAATATTTGTATATTATTCGTGAGTAATTTATGTGCGTATTTTGAAATTATATTTTGCCCTTTTTTCTATTAAGATTTATTTGGAATAAATCTGATTTATTTTAAATTATGATTTTTGAAATCAATTAGTTATATTGAAATCGTGTACATAGTTGTTGTGCGTAGCTGATTCAGTTTGACTGAGTCCACGGTTTTAATTTAATAATAAGTTTTGTTTTATTAATTGACATTAAAAGGAAATTTGAGAAAGCACAGAAACTGGGTTTCTGCCTTCTTATCTTAAAAGAAAAAAAAGGTATGCAGCCGCAATAAGCCCGATGGGGCGAGGCGACGGATCTGGTGTGCCAACGCCGGAATCAATTGAACCGCTGCTGGGGTGATTAACGTCACTAGGCGAGTCATGCATCACGCATCCGTCAGACCAGTTCTGCGCCGCGTTGACGGCACTGGGCGCCGGGCACAGTGATAAGGGGCTGTGCTGCCGTGGTCTCACATATCGGCTGGCGGCGGTAGCGGTCTAGGGATCATCCACCCCTCGGATTTCGGCCGACGGAGTGGCGGTTCGTCCGCGGTTTCCAAGGCTGCTGTGTCGCACGATGCGCGAGCGCGGACCGCAATGATCGGTGCTACGTGGCTGCACTGCTGTGGTCTCGCGGCTGGTGGCTGCAGATCATATGGTGTTGGCACTAAGGCTCTAATTGTCGTTCAAATCCCCGGACTGAATTTTGGAAATTAAAAACTCTTCAGGGGCCTTTTGCAAAATAATATGAGCATGAAAATTGTAATTTTAGCCTTGGGCCTTTCTGCAATTTCTAATCTTCTGGAAAATTGTAATTTGCTCGCTAGAGTGATTTTGCAAATTCTGAAATTTTAGTAAGGGAGTTAGATTAGAACTTTATTTTAATTCTAGAAACTAAAATAAGGCTTTGTTTGTTTTGAGGAATTTTAGAAATTCTGAAAAATAAATTAAGGGTTTGTTTGGTTAGACTAAATAAAAAAAAATGGGAATTAAAATAAGAATCTGTTTGGTTGGACCAAATTTGTGAAAAATTTAATAAATTAAAATTTTGGGCAAAATAATTTTGAAATGACTTTAGAAATTGACCGAGAACTTGAAGCTTGTTGGTGTTTATAATTTTAGCAATATTTTACCTACGAATAATTAATTGTTAGGCACGTTTATTTGATTTACGTGTTATTAGATATTTTGCATGTTTATTTGATTTATGTGCTAAATATTTAATATATGCTTTATTTATGCAAATTTTTTTGAAATAAAGCATGAGAACTTGATTAGTTGCTCCCCACTTGTATAATTGCTTATGTGAATCGATATTTACATTATTAGTTATATAGCCCGCATTAAATTATTTGGGTAGGCGGCACCCAATATTTGTCGGACCGTTATATATGTTTTGGGTGCCCAAATAAGTGTTAGTCCGCATAAAATCATGTTTGGGTAGGCGGCGCCCTATAATTGCTCAAATGTGATATAGTTTAACATGTCGGATCTCGACTAAGCAATTAATACCCCGCCTTCTAAAATGATCCTCGCTAAAATATGGTTTTTCATTAAATTGAAAGATGTCTTCCATTAAAATTAAGAGTAAACCGGAGATTTCGTTCCAATGAGTATTTAAGACCCTAGTCTTTTACTTGGATCTACATCTAACGGGACTCTTATAGGGACATGTTTGTCGCTGCTTAATGGTTGTAAACCAACTTAATTTTGTTTCACCAGCCCTAGCAGGGAAACGAGAATTAGGTGACATCCGATTGAACTAGGTTCAATCAACTAGGAATTGCGTGAGAGAATTGGTTTAGAGACCTACCAGTTCTGTTGTTGCAATGTTCAGCCCTAGCAGTCATTGTAATAGTAGGAATGTAGATCCTAGTCCATTACAATTTATATTAGATATAAATTCGTACTCTTCCGATGAGGTCGTTGAGTATGTGAAAATAATGGAGACAAAATAAATTAAATGGCCATGTTTATTTTGATTGCTGAATATTGATCGTAGGAATTATATGTTTAATTCCCGTTTAAGTTTATTTCTCTAAAATTGTTGAAATGAATAACTTATCATTGAAAATGTTCTAGAAACAAACAAATCGGTTGGGCCAAATTTTCTGGACTGGCATTAAAACGTGTGTTTGTTGCTAAGGCAAGAAGAGATTGAGTACGTGTTAGACATGACAATCCCTTTACCCCTGAGGCTGGTTCAGTTGTGACTGCAGCGTTTGACGTTACAGCTCAAAAGAAGCATTAAGATGATGCTTCACAGACTCTATGTTATGATTGCTCGGCATGACTCCCGGATTGCAAGGCAACATGAGAAAATGGATCCCTTTGAGATGCTTAAGCGTCTGAAAGGATCTCTTTGATTCTAGATCTCGTTTGAGATTTATGAAGTGATGAAGATCTGTTCAGATGTCGATTAGCGAAAGAAGGGAAGATTTCACCTCATATGATATCCTCAAGTCGCTCCCCGATTCATATTCTAGTTTCGTAGTAAATTTAATATGAAGAAGACGGAAGCGACAATGTCGGAGCCTCATGACATGCCTAAGACTTTTGAGTCTTCCACTGCTAAGGAAAAATCGGTGCTCACGGTGAGTGCTTCTACTTCTTCTGACCTGAAAGGCGAGAAGAAGCGAAGGAGTAAGGCTAAGAGGGATCCAAACCCAACTTCCTGAAGGCGAAAAGTGGATGGGTAGATAAGGATGTGTGCCCCACTGCAATAGAAAGGGGCATTGGAAGAAAGACTGTAAGGTTCTAGCAACCGAGAAGAAAACACAAGGTGTTTTAGCTGCTAAAACAAGTATGGTTGTTATTAAGATAAACATGTTCACTAATGGTTCAAACTGCTAGGCATTTATTGAGTTATGGACATGATGTTCTTAATATACAAAGTAGGATGACTCAAATTTAGTAATCATGAAACCCAACTTGCTTGTGGCATTGTAGATTTGATCATGCAAAAGAGAAAAGAATCGCAAGGTTAAGAAAGTTAGACTACTTAACCTCATTTAATTTAGAGCCTTATGGTGATTGCGAATCTTGTCTCATGGGCAAGATGATCAATAAACCCTTTTCCGGGAAAGGGGTGCGTGCCAAAGAAGTTCTAGAGTTGGTTCGCATCAATGTTTGTGGACCATTGCCCACTCTAGTTAGGGGTCAATTCGGCTACTTCATCACCTTTACCGACGATTACTCAAGGTACGGATACATGTATCTCATGAAACACAAATCCGAATCGTATGAGAAGTTCAAGGGGTACAAGGCAGAAGTAGAGAAATAACTTGGTAAGAGTATAAAGACTCTTCGATCGGATCGAGGAGGTGAGTACCTTAGCCATGAATTCATGGATTACTTGAAGCTTCATGGGATCCAGTCACAATGGACTCCTTCCGGAACACCTCAGATGAACGGTGTGTCCGAAAGGAGAAACCGAACTTTGTTTGACATGGTAAGGTCCATGATGAGTTTTTCCTCTCTTCCAACATTCTTATGGGGATACGCATTACAAATCTCAATCTATATTCTGAATAGGACTCCGTCCAAATCAGTTGAGCAGACTCCATACGAGCTATGGCATGGCAAGAAACCATCTGCTAATAGATAAGTTGGAATCCAAAGGTGAAAATGGTTATTTTGTGGGATATCCTAAGGAGACAAGAGGATATCACTTCTATCTACCGGAGAAACAAACAATAATTATTTCTAGGCAAGCTAAGTTCCTAGAAGACGAGTACGTCTTTAAGGAACAAAGTTGTAAGAAGATAGAACTTGAAGAGATTCAAGAACCACGAATTAACATAGAGACTGATGTTTTGCCAAAGCAACATGGCAAAGAATCAGTGGAAGCATTCAGTGACTCTCATGGTGGAAGTTAATCACTAAGTGATCCTCTTTCAGCCAGTGGGAGCGTAATTGGAGTTGCATTGCTTTCGCAACAACCTCCAAGTGGGCTGAATGAGAATAACATAGTTCAAACTCCCGCCCAAGATGCATTTGAAAGTGTCGCTCTTGAGGACTCTCCGGTTAACGATGAAGTCGCTTCACCACAAAATTTTCACAATCAGAATGTACACCCTGCACAACCACAACTCCATAAGTCGACTAGGATTCATAATCCACCCACTAGGTATTATAAGTTCCTCGTGGAGGAACATGATGCCGTGGAAATCCCAGATAAAGACGAACCTAGAACTTATACTGAAGCAACATTAGATGTTGACTCAGAGAAGTGGCATGAAGTCATGAAATCCGAGATGAACTCGATGTACACCAATTAAGTCTAGGACTTAATTGAGTTGCCAGAAAGGGGTTCGACCCATAGGTTGCAAGTGAGTCTTCAGGTGTAAGACCGATGCAAATGGCAAAGTACAAACCTATAAAGATAGATTGGTGGCGAAAGGTTATAGTCGACACGAGGTATTGACTATGATGAGACTTTCTCGCCAGTTGCTGAGATCAAGTCCATTCGAATTTTACTTGCGATAGCAGCACACCACGATTATGAGTTTTGGTAGATGGACGTCAAAACAGCTTTCCTCAATGGTAACATTGATAAGGAAGTGTTTGTGACTCAACTCGAGGGTTTTATATCTAAGATAAAATCTAATCTTGTGTGCAGGCTTAAACGATCTATCTATGGATTGAAGCAAGCTTCTAGGAGTTGGAATATCTAATTTAATGAAGCTGTCAAATCCTTTGACTTCATCTGAAATTTGGAAGATCCTTGCGTTTATCGTAAACGCGGCGGGAAGAGTATTGTCTTTATAGTCGTATATGTCAATGGCATATTTATTATAGGAAATAACATCCCGCCAATACAGTCCGTGAAAGATTGGTTATCAAAGACCTTCATGATGAAGGATCTTGGTGAGGCATGCTACATCTTAGGGATCAAGATCCATAGGGATAGATCCAAGAAGATGGTAGGGTTATCACAATCCACCTACGAAGATAAGGTGTTGAAGCATTTTGCGATAGAGAACTCTAAGAGAAGATCTCTACCGGAAAATCATGGGATAAAAATGTCGAAGAAGGATTGTCCTTCTAGCGAAGCTGATGTCGAGCATATGAAGGACGTTCCATATGCATCCGCAGTTGGGTTCCATCATGTACACCATGACTTGCACGAGGCCAGATGTAGCCTACGCTGTCAACATCACTATTACATACCAGCAGAATCCAGGTGAGTCTCACCGGATTGTTGTCAAGAATGTTATGAAGTACCTCAGGTGTACTAAAGAACATATTCTTGTCTACGGTAGACAGTCAGAGCTAGTCATTACGGGCTATGCTGATGCGAGTTTCTAGTCAGACTGTGAAGATTACAAATTACAGTCAAATTATATTTTCAATCTCAATGATGAGGCGGTAAGTTGGAATAGTTCCAAGCAAGATCTAACCGCAGATTCAACAACCGAAGCTAAGTACATTGCTGTATCAGAAGCCTCTGGGGCATTCTGGATTTTAAGGTTCTTGAGAGAACTAGGGGTAGTTCCGAGTGCCAGTTGTCAAATAGAGTCGTACTGTGACAACATTGGTGCGATTGCATGAGCAAAGGAACCGAGATCTGATAACAGAAATAAGCATGTACGGAGGCTTTATCATTTGATCCGAGAGATCATATCGATAGGAGAAATGAAATTAAAATATTTCCCATAAAGGATAATCCTGCAAATCTTTTTCATTTTCATGTACACACTAGACATTTGATAGTCTAGGGGTTAGACATGTAGGTGATTGACTCTAGTCCAAGTGGGAGATTATTAGTGTTAGTGTCCTAGAGACAATCCATCGAAAGGACATAATACTAAGATAATATTCAGATTTGATTTAATATTATTATTGGTTTAATATTAAATGTATGGTGTTACACTTATCTGAATATGATGTTTGATTGTTTGCATATATTCTTATTTGTGTTCCCATGAATCACTATTGTCATTGAGTGAGTGAGAACTTAGATGACTGAAGTATGATTCTCAAATAGCCTCGATCAAGGATCATCAAGAATGAGATATTGATGATGCAATGGAGATTGGTGTGCGATCTGCATCATACTCTTAGAGAGTGTAGTAAGATCTCACTTACTACGAGATACCGAGTATCTCATGATGGATGCACAGATACCTTAGAGGGTATTGGTATACCCATCCGAGAAACCATTTGATGTAATTCCATATAATGTGTCTACGGGTGTCTCGGTTAGTGGGAGCGATGTGATACTCCTCTGACTTGAGGTCAATACGCACGACATGTGTGGAGTGATGAACTTTGACCATGACCGACGCTTGCACCCTTCCACGGGTAGATATGACATGGATTAGGTTCATCACGAAATGCATGTGCGTGGTAGTTGAGCCAAGAATAGGATTCATTCCTCAATGTGAATTTAGAGAGAATACTTGTCTTCTCATCATAATTGGATCTAAGTCGTCGGCCGACGCGCATCAACTTAGACTTTGTGGCTAAGTGTGATATACTTGATCAATTAGTGATTGGAGATAATATGATTAAGTTATTTGAATAGACACTTCATCATGTTCAAGGCTTAGTCGGGTATTCGCGAATGAAAGGAAGATATCACAATAGCCTACAGTATTACAGGTAGTTGCAGATTTCCTCGCAACGTACCTCGTATATTTAGAATGTCTGATTTATTATCTAGGGTTCAATTAAGACCGTTAGTTTGACTAATCGCTCGATATACGAGGGCCTATGGGTCACACAACAAGTAATGACAATTTACCAATTATAGTTGATTGATTAAATATTGTATTGGATATAATATTTAATTTATGGAGAATATAGTAATAATTATATTTGAAATTAATTAGTATTATTTAATTAAATTGGATTTAATTAAATATGAAATCCCAATAATAATATTTGGAATATTATTATACAAGAATAATAGATGTGGTAAATATATTATTCGTAGGAACATATCTATGGAAATATAATCCGTATAGATTATATTACGGACTAGGCCCGATGTCTTTCTTAGGAATTAAGTCAAGTTAATCCCTATAAATATGTGTCTTGTGGGAATTTCGAAAATACACAAGAAATATAATTTCTCCATAAAATCTCAAGTCGGAATTTTCCTAGCAAATTTGTCTCGAGATTCAAATCGTTGTAAGGATTTATATACGTGTTATTTATCCTTTATGTTTTATGTTCTACAACCATATGCAGATTCGTTGTTGGTGAATCGTATTCTTCCGTTGTGCCGAACATGGTGTCCGTGCCTCTAAAACCCAACAATAATTACCTATGAGTCATTTGCCTACAAAAATTTACCTACATTACAATTTACCTACCAAATTTCCGTAGACAAATCTTTTTGTATGTGGGGAAGGAAAATGTCAATACAATTAGAAATTTTTGTAGGCAATTCGTAGGTAATCTCCACTACGAATATTTTTGTTGGAAATTTCGTAATCATATTGACAATTTCCGTAGACAATTTTATATTTTCTTGTAGCATTAGGGGTTTGTAATTGTAGACAAACAGTTTCGGCAGGAAAAAGTAAAATTAAAATAAATTATCTAAAAATTGTAAGTAATTATATGTAAAAACACCTAATTAACTATTAGTAAAATAAATTAATTCGCCCAAATAACTATTTGATTAGATAAATTCTTTATGAAATTTAATTAAGTGTAGTTTTTTGTCTTTTATTAAACATTAGTTTGAATTGACTATGAATTAAAAATAATATTTTAATCTGATTTAATTTATTATTGAATATTTAAATACTTAAATCCATTTATGAAGAAACAAATTATAATTTATTTGGTTTTCAGATTTTTCCATAAATTATTTAGAATTCTAAATAATATGCATATTTTATTATATATAAAAAAATATTTAGTATTTTAAATAATATTTACAATTATGTACTGTTTACATATTTAAATTTTAATTACTCCATAATTTTAACTATTAATTTTCATACACAAATTGATTTTTATTTTAGAATTAATTTAAAATGTTTAAACTAGTGGTGAGGACTTGAGATTTAGGAATGTGATGCTCAATAGGTCTCAGATTCGAAACTCACTAGGTGCAAACAATTCTTGAGATGAACCAGTCCATATTGAGCTCAGTTCTGACTTGAAATGGGAACCACCGCTAGTGGACGGTGGGTTATGGGTCCTCCGAATTAGTCTGCCAATGAGCTGAATACTGAGTACCAATTTTTTTAAAAAAAAATATTTTAAATAAACGAGGGGCAACTGATTTAAAATTGATGTGGAGCTAGCTTAGCGTACATGGATTTTAAATAAACATTGATCTAAAATTAAGAGAAATAACCGAATTAGGCTACTGAGTAATACTACCCCGTTCCCTTTTAATTTTCAGAGATGAGTGGACACACTTTTAAAGAAAAACTGTTTTATTGATTTTTAAAACCAATGAATAAAGAGTATTTTGAAATAAAGTAATTATTGTGAGAGTGTTTTATTTTTTTATTTGGGGTGTGAAAATTATTGTGGGACGTCCCAAATAGAAAAGTGTAAAAATTATAAGGGGATGTATGGAGTATATAACATGTACTCCCTCCGTCCCCTCTTTATATTCACACTTTCCTATTAGGGATGTCCCACAATAATATTACACCCAAAAAAAGGAAATAAAACATTCTCACACTACCTACTTTAATTCAAAATATCCTTCATTCATTGGTTCAATAAAACCGTTTTTCTTAAAACTTGTGCCCACACAAGTGCGAATATTAATAGGGGACGGAGGGAGTACGGGATTGATATCAATTTGCAATCTGTTATATGTCGACTATCAATTTGTCACCTGTAAAAATATTTTTATATGCGATTGCAACCTATATTATACTAAATTGGACATGTTGCAACCTCAAGGTTGTAATTTGATAATTTTATATAGTATAGGTTGCAATTTGATTAAAAAAATGTACAAGTTGCAAATTGAAAAAAGGGTTATAGTACAGATTGCAAAAGCCTGAGTCCGACTCATTTAATAAGTCGAGTCATAGGTTCCTGTCAGATAGTCTGACCTATTCCCACTTTTAAATAGGACAAGTAAAAAATTTTATTTATTTTTTGACGGAGTAGGACAAGTAAAATTGAACGGAGGGAATAGGATTTATGTATGGTATGTGTGTTATAAACATTTTAAATATCCAAAAATATTTCGAGATATGTACTGTAGAAACGGATTTTTGTTTAGTTGCAGCCTAAAAATTATACATAAAACTCAGGACACACACGGTACAAACAGCGAAAATACACTTACGGTGGACCATATTATCCATTCAGATTTCAGACTCAAATTGGGTGATCCATTTTTAAAATGGGTCAAATGAAAACTCATCTCATACAAATTTTGCAAACAAATGATTGTTGGTTTGAAACGGTACCCTTCTTGCAACTTTCATCGGTTAGTTTTGAACATCTTGTTAGGTTGATGATGTAACCACACCACCACTTTCAGCAGCGGCAACCATCACTTTTGCCAAAATGTTTTGGTAAAGAGAGATGATTTCAGAACCTACTGCAAGTTGGTTCTTTTACCACACAATTGGCTTGTAGTCTTCTGCAAACATGAAATACAAGCCTAGCAGGAAAGTCCCAATTTAAAATGACATATGACAGGTGAAATAGCGTCGTTTTGGGTGGGTGGGTGTGTGTTAATGACTAGTGTAATCCAACATAGGCCAGGAAATTGAGCAATTTCCCGCAAAATGAAACTCATTATAGCCAACCAATATCAGTTCAAACTATATTTAGCAGCACATAAGTGGATGAATAAAGGGGCAACACTTTTTAACTGACATAACAAGGGGAGGTCCTTTGCTCTACCTACATTTACAAAAAAATGGATTGAAACGAGGGTATAGTTCCTGCGCCTATAATGGTCAGCTTTCGTAAATTTTAAACTACACACTAATCTGAATCAAGCACTAGACTAGATGTTAGGTTAGGCCACACAAGTCGATGTTTGCAGCAAGACTGCTAAAGATTAATTGTCTTGCCTCTCCACTCTGCATCATTCCTCCTCCCCTATTCTCTCCTGTGACATCAAACCCATGTGACATTTCGTAAGAAGATCTCATCTCCAGATTTCTAGTAAGATTATCAAGTGTTGGTAATACCTTAAGCGATGCATTCTGAGCAACAAGGCGCTCATACTCACTTCTTATACGAGCCAATTCTGCCCGAAGAGATGCATTTTCTTCTTTTAAAGCTTCAGCACGTTGGGCCAATTCATCACATTCTGCCTGAATAATTCCATATATGAACAAGGATAAGAATTTAATCTTATGCATGCCTGTACTACAATGAAGCATAACGACAAAAGGATCGAAAAAGCAATACCTGTTTGCGCAATCTGGATCGCCTAGCAGATTCCCTATTCGACTGCTTTCTTCTCTGTCTTTTGAGTTCCCTTTCATCCTAAAATGATCAGAAGCAAGCTTAATATAATCCACACTACATGAAAAGATCTGACTCAAACAGAGTACAATCCTTTCATCAGAAGAAAGGAAGCCATAAAGGAGGAACAGTATAGCTGAATACTAAAACTTAGGTGCCGCTTGGTTTCAGATTTATTTCAATTGCTATTGGACTGAAAATAATTACTCCTTCTGTCCCACAAAAACTTTCACACTTGCCTTATTTGGACGTCCCACAAAAACTCACGCACTTCTAAAAAGAAAATAATTTTCTCGCAAAAGTCAATAAAGTAACTTTACTTGATTATAAAATATTCAACCCCACACACCTTTTCATTTTATCTTAAAAAATGTGTCACTCCCTACTACGAAAGTAGTTCCAGGACGGAGGGAGTATATAGTAATTATAGTGGTTTATCAGAATAAAAAATGATTCACATTCACAATACTAATTTATCTCGTAAATAAGGTAATCATTACCCCATTTGATTACTTTTCTCTCCCTTATAAATTTATAATCATTATTCTCTATCATTCCATCCAACACACTGAGAATGGAGAGGGAAAAAAGATTTTCATTCTCATTCCATGGAAGATTTCAAAACAAGCGTCTCCTTAGAAATGCTACTTTACATGAGCAACAAATTCCAAGTACAGCAGATTTAGCATTCTTTATATTTCTGACTGGGTGTGAATTATCCATAATGCTTCATAAAAAAAATCACAGAAAAATCATCGAGTGTCAAAACTCTGAATGTTGCAATCCACATAGTTAGTTTCTATTTTTGATACAAAAGATTAGTATACCAATAGATAATCACTAGTTTTAATTATGAATCGTCTCTTGGAAGTAAACAATCAAACTTATACAATAGTCAGAGCAGTTTTATTACGACTGGAAGCAATTTACACCCGAATAAAGATACTGAAGACTAAATCAAATCCCCTTGATGAACAGGACTTACGACAGCATGTACCAATAAATTATCAATGTGAACCCCCTCTCCACGCCCAATTAATAAAAAGGAGATTATTTAGAGTTGTTAGATGCATAAGAATAGAGGCTTAAAGACAGTAAAAGTCTTCAATTGTTCAGACAGGAGATAGCTAGAACACGTTCACTGTTTTTACATCATTTCACCCCCAAGGTCATAACTACACAAATTACCTTTCAGAAAAATTATCGGACTTCCAAATTTGTCGCAACCAAAGGAAAAATGTAACAAACATACTATCTACTCCCTCTGTCCCAGTAGAAGATTCCCATTTTTTTCATTTTGATCCGTCCCAATACAAGCACATCCTATCTTAGGTAAATTATTCTTTACTATTTATCCCTACCCTTCATTTTTATTTACACCAAATGCCACCTATTTACTATTATAATGTTTTGTTCTCTCACTATCACATCACTCGTACTATATCCATTATTTTATTATATGTGCCCAAAGCTATGAGAAGCTTCTAACGGGACGGAGTGAGTATAACATATTAAAATGTCACAAAACTTTGAGACACATTGTTGACATTTTTATCCTTATTTTTTTTAATATTAGCCTTTTTAACCTACTTAGGAAGATAGAAATCTTTTTTCTAACTTATTAAGTATCCATTATCTAAATAATACCTTTAATAAGTATTTGCGTTTTCCAATATGACCTCTTATTGACATATATAACTCTACATATTCTTGAATGTGTTCTTTTTAACTTTTGTATTCTTCAAACTCCATGAAGCAATAGTTATTTACTGAAGGTCAAATTTAAGTTGATTATTGTGGCTAAAATTTTTTTATACACCTTACTCCATGGAATAATATCTCAAACTTATCATGATTAGATCTGGATGAGTGGACACATAATTTTTTAAAAGTTACTACTATATGTTTTAAAAAAATTAAATATATTATTTTTGTGCTTGATCTTGACAGCATGCAACTCTTTCTATCTTTCGCTTATATAAATTTTATACTTTTCAAACCAAATAATCAATATCTTAGCATGCAACTAAGAACATGATAGGATGACCTCCAAGTGAAATCTAAACCATTATGATATATGCTCTACTTGCAAAGATGTAATAATTACTAACATGATATGCAAAATTACAAACCATAACCGCACTCTCATTTCATTGAGAACATATAGTTTTTTGTAATTTCAAATATGGAGGACAGTTATTAGAGAATTATGATGCATGAAACAAAAGTGGCCCGTATGGCCCGTAAAAATAATATATATAAGGTACGAAAAACGTGCAATGCACGTTCATTATGACTAGTGCTAGTGTCCAGAGCGAAGAGAAGGCTCACTTGACAGAGTGGCAAGCTTTTGAATAAATGGGAGAAAGGGAAACCTGTATCCAGTGCTGCGACTGAACGCCATCTCGCGATCCAGTTCTTCCTTGAACTGTAGTTGCAGGAAAAGCAGAAGAAGGGGCAGCACCCCAATACTCCATGCCAATATTTAAGTTAGTAGCACCAGCTGGCATGGCCACAACAGCCGTAGCTTGATTCGGATGTGGCGCCGATCCTCCATTCTGGGTTGCACTACCATTATGAGATGGCCCAACTGTAGCAAAGATATCAGAACAAGTTCCATAATCAATCTAGATAGAGATAAACTAAACCTTAATTCATGACCCTTAGAACCTAACCTGGATTGAGCTGGCCAGAGGGCTTCCTGGATGACTCCTGTGAAAGATCAAAGGAATAAAATTCAAAGGCAGCAGAGAAAAAACAACATTTCATTAGTCTTGCGCAAGTAACATGATAACTTTGTGATAGAATGAAAAGACAACCAATAAACACAACACTTTCAAGGACCATACACTTTAGTCATGAAAAGCTTTTCAGAAGAAACTCGGTCAGTAACCATATACTCATAGTTTCTGAGTAAATAATTAGAAGTTGGAACCACTATTCAGTGAAGCGCAATGTGGATGAAAAAGATATAGATTCACTTTATTGCAACATTGAAAACTAATATTGAAAAAAGATAAATAGAAAATGTTGAGATTTATTCTTGAAGATTAGCAGTTTCAATTCCTTTGTACTCGCTTTGCTTCACACAAAATAGAAGTATCATTCTAGAAAACCAATTAATATATTTATGGTCTGATACTGACATTTAAATTTCAGTTTCACCAACTGCCCTTTCGCCAAATCCAAATTCTAAATTTATGTGAATAAGAAAGATAGCACATCAGGTGTATTTAGTTCTCTGTGTAAAACAAGGAAACTGCTAATAATCAGGTGTATTTAGTTCTCTGTGTAAAACAAGGAAACTGCTAATAAGTTTGACTTTAAGTTGTTAAGAACGCCATGCAACAACCAGAAAGCTTAGAATTTCTGACAACAATATGATGGACGGAGTGCCTTTCACTTTTCCCGCTAACCAATGAAATTTCGGTATAGGTGCAATGTGTGTTCAGGATATTGTTGAGGACATTTTCATATCAATTATGCATCGAATTAAATAATTTTATTAATATAACAGTCTAGCCATCTAGGTGGATATTCTATTGCTTATAGAAAATATTCATGGAAATATTCTATATCTAGTTTAAATAACTGGATAAATAGATCGAATGCAACGGGCACTTGGAACAATAACTACAGAATATCAAACTAATGTGTAAGATCAAATCTAAAGTTGTGATGCACAAAGTTAGCTTTTATCAAAATGTATCCCCTAAAAGAATGATCATTATCTGCAGATGGATTAATAAAATTTAAAAATGTCATTCATGGGCTCACTAGTGTAAACTGTTCACTGAGTGAAACTTACAGTTTGAGAGTCTGTATCACATCCTTCACTTGAACCTTCACTTGCACTCTCGGCACTGAAATATAGTCAGCACATTTGCCTTAATCATTTATATATTGAGTTAGAAATCAAAAAATCAAACATTTTTGGCAATTCTGTGTTATAAAAAAATGATTTAAGAGAAACTGATTAGGAAAAGGGGAGAAACAGAAAAGGAAAAGATTATTATAACCTGTCTATTAAGAGAATTCATATACTGCTACTAGTACTATAAATAGGATTATAATTTAGTGGCTCCTTATATCTGCCATACCTTTTAGAGTACGCACCATTTTCCGGCAAAGCTATAGTTTTCTCAGGTTCATTATTCTTTCCAGAGGTCAAATTTAAACTGCCCACACTTCCTCTGGATCTTTTGATGGGCAGTTTTTCCTTACCTTCAGATGCCTTACCATCCACCTCAATGTTGCAGGGAGTGTTACCCTAAATGTATGTTTGAATATGACCCAATCAGTTAAAAGTAAAAGGCATTGATAACCACTACATCAATGAAAAAATTCTGAAAAAAGGAGAGAAACTATCAAGCTTTACAATACTCACAGAGGCTTCAGCAACACCATTTGGAGAAGGCATAGCATATGGACTGAAAGGATATGACGCCTGATAGAATTTATGGTGGATAAATGTAAACATAGGGATTTTAATGAAAGGAAAGATCATAAAATTTAAATTTAGCAAAATAACGCATAAGAAAGTTACCGGAGCCATAGTTGGATGTGCATATATTCCACCATGGGGGTACATTGCAACATAAGAATGTGGAGGGGTCCCATAGGGTGGAATAAATTGCTGCGACATGCAGAAGATAAGAATGTCAATGAAATTAGAATTATAAAATTTAATCACAGAGAATTTTACACAATAATATTTTCACAACATCACTAATTGCAAAGCATTGAATGAAGAACATTGATAAAACAACTCTCTTGCTTATTTAAGCACAATGGAGAGGAAATTTTCAGGAGAAAGTGTGTCGCAATGTTATTGCCATCAACATCTTATAGTAATAGTATTTTAATGTTTTCAAGCATCAGGCGTGGACCTTTATATCTCAATTTGCCATTTTGTTTCATTCTAACAGATTACTAATCCTGATATCTAATATTGGTAAAATTGAATGGAACTACCTTCTAAAACAATTTATATCAAGACCATCCCTAATTTCAACTCTTGATTTTTAACAACTTCGTCAACCCCCAAAACCATAGTACAGTCTCTATTCTCTAATACAGGCTCCTTAACTTTCAAAATCAAGCAAATACAACATTCAAATTTTGACTTTTGAAGCCTCAAATTCTAAGATGGGAGAGGCAGAGAGATTGTAGAACATGCAAGTAAACAGCATGTCTGGGTGGCTTTATGATAGTACATGTTGAAGCAAACAAATTTAGCTCCTTCTGTTAAGAATAAAGTCAAAGGAGCCAAGTAGACAACCCCAAGCAGAGCTAGAGATATATCAGGTTATTTTAATCTTCAATCAGTCACAATCTATAATTAGAAATATTCTAATTGGATTAATATCGGTGGATCGTTTAATCATTCATTGAATGATAAATCACTTAATGAGATGGAGATACACGATTTAAATAATCATAAATCATAAATCTAACATTTAAAATATAGTATCGAGAACAACTGGAAAAGTGGAAAAAAGACCACATATAATTTGATCATCATGACCAAATCCAAAATCTTTATAATTGTCATGTCAACTATTCATCATACTCAAAGGAGTAGAGCTTACATCACTTTCAGCTTCAAACAATACAGGGATACATACCGATGATGCACGCTCTTAAAGTAGCTGTTTATTATGCCAAAAAAAAATTCATTTATACCTGAACTCCCCACATGTAGGGGTGCCCCTGTGGACTTGATGCCATGTATCCATGAGGAGGCATGGGAGAATATGCCTGCATGATCACATTTTAAGCCCTGTTAACAAATGTATGTTGGCCATCGAGGAAGAGTCTCGAAATCTTTCAGAAACTACTGACCTGAAAACCAGACCAATCTGGAGCAACTGCACCGGAAGCAGCTGAACTCTGCTCCTGAAATTCCAACAACAAAAAGAGAAACACTTTCAGTCTTGAAAGAGCAATGAAATTAGAAGTCTAACACACAATTGACCTGTGAACTTGGAGTTTTAGGCTCTTTTGCTTCTCTCCCTTCCTTGGGGGATTTTTCCAAGTCGCTGTTCCCCATTTCTTAATCTACTATTTCTCCGCTAATATCACTTTAAACATCCTATTAATTCACATTATGTAAATATTCGTGTAAGTAAATATAATCATTTAATCCTGTTCAAAAAGCTTAACTGAAATTTCACCAGTAAACAATGATGGATATGCAGAGCTCTTAATTCTAAAACGAAGAAACATACTCAGAAGTTCATACAAGATATTTTCAATCACCAAATTAACAAAGACTAAACCAAATCTGCAAATCAAATCTCTCCTAAACATAAACTCATGCAAATTAAACGTGAACTGTAAAATCTACACATAGAAACACAGTAAAACATACTATACAGAGAATGATATTTATCCAGGTAAAAAGAATTCAATACATGGAATTCACATTAATTAGCACAGTTGAAGGAGCTTACAAGCAGAAAGGATGTATCCACGTTATCAGTAACCACTGAGTTAACTCAACTGCAAGACAGCTCAAAACCCAACCCACCTTTCCTTTAACTAGAAAATTAAAAAAAGAAAACCCGTAAAACTTAGCAAATTAAACAAATTGCCTCTGAAATAGAAGGGGGGGGAAACAAATGGGCCCAATTTCAGGGGATTTCCGAAATGTTTCGGTTAACGATTGGGCAAAGATTAAGAGAGAGAAAATTAGGGCTTTTTTATGGAGATTGTCGACATGGCTTGGGTGCGTCGTTGTCCGATGAGAGAGAGAAAATGGAGGGGCAGGGAGAGCTGATGTGGTGTCCTAAGTGGATGATGATTGGGTGTTGTGAGCCGTGCATCTTTAACGGTTGAGATTAAAAATCACCTATGCTTATAAAAAAAAAAAAAAATTAAAGGCATTTATTCCTGTCAAATATGTTTAACGGTTGAGATTGAAGCAAATCAATATAATTATTATCTTTTTAAATTCTATGTGTATATTAACATATTTCCTTTCAAATCTATCTATACTATATTAAAAAGTGACAAGAGGTTGAGAAATATTTTTGGACAATTTTATCCTTAGCATATTTTAATCTTTAGTATTACACCCCCACTACCTATATTCATTTATTTTATATTTATAACTTTTGTAATTCTTACAATAAATTATCCATGATATATTTTAATCTTGACTCCTAACTATCTATTTTATTTGTTTTACAACCTTTTAAATTCTTACATTAAAAATTATAATTGGTATTATTTATACCGTATTTGCAGTAATCTAATAAGCCCTAAGACCATTTTTGTCGGGTACTCCTCCATTAAGTCAGCTCAATATTTTTCTATTTCTATAATTATAATACAAGTATTGCTTATTTATTTCATAGATTAGCATGGGTGGTAGCAATTAACGATTCAGAACTCGAATTTAATTTTTCTGACTCTGGATTCATTCATATATTCAGAGATTGTAGCTCTCTCTATTTTCAATTGCAAAATATGTAGAATAATTCTCTTTGATTTGATTAGTTTCACAGTAAATGTTAATTTTTCATGAGTGGTAGCAATTAATGATTCAAAACTCGAATTTAATTTTTCTGAATTTGAGTTCGTTCATTCATATATTCAGAAATTCTAACTCTCTCTATTTTCAATTGCAAAATATGTCGAATAGTTCTCTTCAATTAGATTAATTTCACAATAAATGTTAATTTGTTATTTTCTTTGTTTTCTAAGTGAAGTGTTTGGTTTTAAGTGCAACCAATGTAAGGAGATAGACTAATGATTGATGAAGGAACTCAAAAAGTTGCATAATTTGCTAAAAAAAGATAGAATGAAGACTTCTTCTGTTACAAGGTGTCATAATAATTAAGCAACAATCATATCAGAAAGATTGAGGGGGTTGGTGAGATATGTAATGTAATATAAACGAGGAGATCGTAGTTTATTAGTTGCGGGGTATGTGTTTATTAGTGGATTATTATTGGCCTCAAGTTCAAAATTCAAATACTACATGTTTTCTATAAGCTAACAAAATCTTATTCTTCTTAATTTTGATGTTAGCAGTCATATACACTTGACGAGGACAATCTTCAAAGCAACTTCTCTTGTACATTCATTACAGAAGCTCGGAGAATGAAAGATGAGAGGGGAGCTTAAATTTGAAAATTATTAATTACAAACTTTGGATAGTTTTAACTATTAGTTTATATCGGAAGAGTATTCTACAAATTGATTTATTCATATGATATTTTTAAAATTGACATTGTTATTGATGTTTAAAATCCTTTTTTTTTTCATCCAAGAAAAGTATTATTAATCGACTATTCTATTTTTCAATTCTCCGACTTTTCATATTTACTAACAAATTTGGCACGATCAATCATAGATGTATCTAAGATGTTTGATTAAGAATCAAAGAAACTTGCTTAATTCTTTAATCAAGAAAAGAAATTAATAATTGATAATTATGATAAATATCAGTATGATATAAATTAGAGCCTTTTGTATTAAAAGCTAAAAAAATCTAAACAAAATATTTATAATTTATAAATAGTTTTAAGAAATTATCAAATAAAATTTAAGAACGCACCTACATCAAATAAAATATCATAAAGAAGTTGACAACCTAAAAATTATACCCGAATGTAGAAGATCACGTGATAGATAATTTTTCGATCTCTCTTAAAAAAAATTATGTTAAATTCATTGAAAAATCCTTGTGAGTCACATATATGTGTATAAGCGAAGCCACTACACAGTTTTCTTGAATAATTAGAATATTGAAATCTTAATTTCTAAATCTATATTTTTTTCAACTAAATTACATACAACGTGCAACTCACGTGTATACCACTAGTAGTATAATAAATCACGTTGAAATTTTTTGTTTATTGAAACAAAAGCATATTGAATAGGAGTATTTAATTTGTAGCAAATTCATTCCAAATATAAATTAAAAGTATAAGTTTTATTTTGCAGAGGCGTATAATTTATTTCAATAATTAATAATTAAAATATATATAAGGAGTTACATTTTTTTATTTGGTCAACAATTTCAAATAGAATGCATATATTTTCTTTAATTGTCTTTTTTCCAAAAACACCATATACATTGTAATTAGTAAATTATATTGAAATAATATGAGAATGTATAAGTATAATGAGCATAAAAATTTATTTCAAAATATTTTTGAAAACTTGCACTTGATGTGTTTTTTTTTTTTTAAATTTACTAATACAATAATAAAGGACTTATATTTAAATTACCTAAATACACATGGTCAATTAACTCATTGCAATTAAAAAAAAAAATAGAAATCAATTTCAGTTAATAAAATTTAAATTATCTATAAATACATGGTTAAATAACTGATACCCTGTAATGGAACAATTAATATCCTATAATTAATATACTTTAATAAAATAATTAATTATATTTAAGACAAATATTTTTATAGTATAAATAATACTCCCTTTGCCCCGAATAATTTTTCACCTTTTTTTTTTCGTGTCATCCATAGTAAGTTTCACATTTTATAAATGACAAAACAATATTCCACTATATAATCTTTAACTTTCTAATCACACAATATTACAAAAAATATCACTTATTTTATTCACTTTTCAGTATTATTGATTAATTTACCTAAAAGCATATATTTTGTAACATAAAATTATGAGAAGTCTAATAAAACAACTATTGAGGTGGCGTTTAGTTATGAATTTTTCTAATGGTAATAAGAATGAGAATAAATATAGAGTAATTGTAATGGTCAATGCGAACAAAGTATGTTCATAACACTATTTTTTTTTCTAAATAAAGTAATCATTGTCCCATTTGATTAACTTTCTATTATTTTATAATTATCCTCTACCATTATTCCCTTATATTACAATAACAACCTCACATTTTATTCATGTTTCCTAAAATCAAAGCACAATACTAATAATAATGTAATCACTGTAGAAACAATCATCCATTCAATACATACAAAAATATCAAAAATAATCTCATTCCAAAAAAAACTCATCCTTTATCACAGTGAAATTTGTAGTAATAGATAATTAAATGGAAAAAGAAAATTAACGATGCATGCGTGAAATTAGGACGGTGCTATTACAAGGTTAGAAGTTGAATTGTTCTAGTCTTGATTTGAACACCAAAACCCTCAACACCCACCACCATTTTCCTTCACCTTCTCCTAAATTCGCTCAAAAATGCCCGACGGAGATGAGAAATCGGGCTCAATTGACCGAGCCCGGCCCGATGAAGAAGAAGCCCTCCACCTCAAAACCTTAGCCGAGGAGAAATACAATTCCGGCGACCTCAATTCCGCCTTGGAATACGCCAATCGCGCGCACAAGCTCCACCCATCCACCAACGGCCTCGCGCAATTGCTCACCAATTTCAGAATCCTCGCCGCCGCCTCCGCCTCCGCCGTCGCGCCCACCCCCGACTACTACGGGATTCTGCAAGTCGAGAGGTTCTCACACATCAATTTGATCAAGAAACAGTACAAAAAGCTGGCTTTGACCCTGCATCCCGACAAGAACCCGCACGTGGCGTCGGAGGAGGCGTTCAAAATGGTGGGGGAGGCGGCGCGTGTGCTTTCCGATAAGATAAGGCGGAAAGAGTACGATATAAAGCTTAGGATCGCTTTACAAACGAAAGCGGCCGAACTGGGGGCGGGGGAGGCTTTTTCCACCGCGTGTTCTCATTGTGGGTTGGTACATCAGTTTGAGAGGAATTATTTGGGGCATAATTTGATTTGCCCCAAGTGTAAAAAGACTTTTAAGGCCATGGAAGTCGAGGGGGCTGGAGGGGGGCAAACGAGGGTGAGTGCTAGGATTCAGGAGAAAGTGGCAAAAGGGGAGCATATGGGAATTGTGGAGAGGCTTGGTTTGGGAGTAAAGAGGAAAAATACTAGTGTGGGGGAGGTTTCAGAGGGAAGAGTGGAGAAAGCTAGAAAGTCTGATTGTGGGGATTCAAAGGCTGAAGTTACATTGAGTGAATTAAGGTCGAGGAGAGTTAGTCGGAATGCGAGAAATGGTTCGAAGAGTGGTGGGGTTCAGGTGGAGGAAAATAGTGAAGAAGAGAGTATGACATTGTTGCAAATGAAAATGTTGATGAAAAAGAAGGTTAGGAAAGAGATAGAAGTTGAGGAGAAGGAGAGTGTTGGAGAAAAGGAGAAGGAAAAGGTGAACTCGAGGAGTAGGAAGGGAGAGTCGAAGGATAAGAAATTGGGAGACGTAAATGATCTCCATTCGGAGATTGTCAGGTGTAAATCTTTGGAACGGGAGGAGGAGAACGGAAAAGAAGTTGAGAAGCCGACGGGGAAGAGGGAGAGGCGCAGGACTGCAAAGTATGGGTATTCGGACGATGAGAAAACGAATACTTCCAAGATTCATGAGACTGATGAAAAGGGTAGTTTGGAGGTAATGCCGCCCAATGATACAGATTTTCATGATTTTGATAAGGATAGAAAGGGGAAGAGTTTTAAGAAAGGTCAAGTGTGGGCTGTTTATGATGATGATGATGGAATGCCTAGGCATTATGGACTGATTGATCGAGTCGTTTCTGTAAATCCTTTTAAGGCGATATTCATCTGGCTTCGGTTTCAAAGTAATAGAGACGAGGAGCTATTGAGTTGGCCGAATACAGGGGTTCCCGTTTCGTGTGGGCTCTTTCAGCTTTCTAGGAAAGTGACGATTAAGCATCTGAATATATTTTCCCACCTTGTGGACTTTGAAAGAGCAGCAAAGGAGCTTTACAGAATTTATCCCAAGAAAGGCTCTGTTTGGGCAATGTATAATGCTCCACAAGCTGAAGAAGGGGATAAGGATACGAGAGGCAATGATGTCGTTGTATGCTTAACCAGTTACAGCGATATTCACGGGTTGAGTGTAGGTTACCTTGAGAAGGTTCCGGAGTTTAAGTCAGTGTATAAGAGAAGAAAGGTTGGAGCTAGTGGTGTGATATGTCTTGGACCGAAAGATGTTAAGCTACTGTCGCATGAAATTCCCGCAAAGAAATTGTCTGGTAAAGAATCCTCCAATCTTCCAAAGAATTGTTGGGAACTCGACCCTGCTTCGCTGACTCCCCGGTTGATTATTGCATCATAATTGATATCATATTTAAAGCTGCTCGTTGGAACTGGGATGCTTGATTTGGTGTGTAGTCCCTTGGTAAAATGCAGCCTTTATTTTTCTTTTTTGCAATTTGTATGATAGAGTGTCTTATTGATTTGCTTACTATGCTGGGATGATGAATGAGTAGTTGAACAAACTTAGGAAGTATCGTATGCTGCTATTGCTTGGTCGATATAAGTTCATACTCTTTCATAAGTTAATTATCAGATTTTGTAGTCTGAATTAATGCCTCTGTATACCAATATGAGCATAGTCGGTTCTTTGGTCGTGTGGATTTGGTATGGTATTTAACAACTGCTCTTGTGAACATGCCTTTTGTCGGTTAATTTATAGCTTGTTACTCACTCTTCATATGTACTTGCCAACCTTGCAATTATCATGCAAGATTACTGAGTATCTCTCAATAGATTTGTTACAGAGTCACTTCTGCAGTAAATTTGTTCGTTTATCCCGTTGCCTAATGAAATGAAATGAGAACAATGAAATTACCTGCTTAAGCTTCCCCCTTTATCCTAGTGAAACTGATGTATATAGAAAAAATGTCTTCCCTGTTTCTCATATTTACAGAAATCTACAAGATATCTCTAAATACGCTACCTGGCTGATTATTTCTCTGCAATTTTAAATTTTTGCAGGCAAAAATCATGGCTGAATTGTGTCCGTTTCTGTCAATAATGAGTGTGTTGGTCAATTCGTTCTCTCGTCAGTTTTGGAGTCTAAAAGTAAGGAAGTGGTAAAATGAGAAGCGGGAATTTTCAGTGGCCCATCCAAAGTCCTCCCCTCTGATGAACTCTTTGGAACGAGAACAAAGAAACGTCTGGTGAAGATCAACGAAGCTTGATGGTGTGATATGATTTCTGTTGATTTGGATGTAGCTCTTCATTTTATTAAGGTGAGAAATCATGTCAAATTGGCTTGTTTTAGGGCAAAGTTAACATTTTTATCTCTGTGCTGCTGTTAATGTTATTACTAGACATTGAACCCTAAATTGGAGGATTTAATAAACAAGAGTGTACGGAGGTATTTGCTCAATATATCCAATTTTTCATGATGATATTGGATGTCCTAAAAGATGTGTGTTTTATGTGAAAGCAATATCAACAAAGCTATTAATTTTGTTACTCGAATTGCAATGAATGTTGAGATTATTATAAGCATATGTGGAGAATCATACATTTTTTGGGAATTAATATATTTTAATATTGGATATTGTTTAATTAAATCGTTTTCTTGGGTTAGTTGTTTCCGTTTACTATTTGAATCGCAGTTGTAATCTATTGTAAATCAGTTTATGATTGAAATAAAAAGTAGTATTCCTCAGTCCCACCTCAATTTGCACGTTTACTGTTTTCACGTGTTTTAACGAGCGAGTTTTTTTATTAGTATTTAAAACCATAAAGTGATTTTTAAGTCACTTTATAGTAAATGAGATATAGATCTATCAAACCCTACCTTAAAAGTCACTTTATCATTTTAAATATTAATAAACAATTTGCTCGCAAAAACACGAAAATAAAGTATGTGTACAAATTTAAGTGGGATAGAGGGAGTATTAGTTTTTCCATTTATCTTGTTTTATAGATGATCTAATAGTATGTGTACTTGAAATGAAGTAAGGAATTAACACGTTAATCATGTTTGTGTTTAATAATTAAGGTTTTTTTTAGAATAAACGCATAAAATCTATGAATTACTTTTAAGTTCCGTTTGGTAGGGTGTATAAGATTAATAGCTATAATAATATAAATATTAATTTAGAATCAGAATATGTGATATGTATTTGGTAGGTTATAATGAGATGTATACTAATTTAATTTTGATTGTCTGGTAGAATGAGATAATGCATTAGATAAAGTGTGAAAATACAATTTCGTCCTTCAAATAAAAAATTAATTATAATCTAATTTGTAAATTAAATATTTTCGCCCACACTGCAACCGTCATCATCAAATTACAAAATTTCCAGAAATAAAAAAAGGATCAAATTAGGAATTAAGAATTCAACGCCAAACAACCTTACCTGTTCAACTGTCGCCACCCTAATCGGCCGTCGTCACCGCTACAATATCAATTGTATTGGTTTCATTTTCACTTCAACCTCTTGATTTTCACTCCAACACCATTCCAATTTTATTAGAATAGAAGTTAACCAAGAAATTGAATATGATGGAGAGACTTTACAAAATAATGTTTATAAATTTATTTGACAAAATTGGATAACTCCTGAAAATCAATAAGAAATGATTGTCCAGAACTAAAATTCCGCCGAATAAAAAACAACTCAGGAATTGAATCGAGCCCAAACATTCATATGCATATCCCAGTGTAGAAATGGGTAATATGAGATAAATCACCCGCATTCCACCTTTTGGAATTGAGATCAACGGCGGCGTATTGGAGTGTGTGAGACTGATGGCGGAGCAAGAGAGGCAACGACAAAGAGTGAAAGATGGAAAAATGGTGGCAACAACGGGGAGAAAGGGAGAGATAGAAGAAGAATGACAATGACTAACAAAAAAATGGAAGAGTCGTTTTGAAATTTGTGAAGGGATACCGTAAAAATTATAAAATTAAGTATTTAGTAGCTATGATTAGGCGGGTCAGAGTGATGATTACAAATATTAGCTACCAAACGATGACATTAGGTGACATTTTTTTGCTTTTTAACCCTCTTGTATCACGTGCTAAATAGAGTTTACTCCTTTCAATATCAATTTACTCGCTCTTTCTCATATTTTAAAATAATAATAATCACACTAAACAAATAATATAACTCTTACACCATAAAATTAAAATTTACACTATTCAAAATCCAAAAAAAGTTACAAATGTTAAAATCCCCTAGTTTTAAAAATTCAATTTTTAAAAGTACCCTGACTAATTTGTTTGCACGATATTTGCATTGAATAGTTATGAGTAAAATAAATATTCAGAATTGCAGTATGAAGTGACGAATTTTGAAATGAGACAAAATTAATACAACATAGTTAGCTTTATGTAACAGTTTATTATAATATTTTTTTTATATGTAACACATTTTGATAACATTTATTCAATTTATAAATTATGTAACATTTTCTGTAACACTTTGTTAATACGTAACACTTACATGTAACATTTTAAAATAAGTAACACTTTATAGGTAACACTTTTACATAGATAACACTTCAGAGGTAACACTTTTACATAAGCAACACTCTTAGGTAACATTTTTTATGAAGGTAACACTTTTAAGTAACACTATAACATAAGTAACATTTTTTTGGTATCACTTTTACATATGTAACATATTTTGGTAACACGTTATGATAACTATATTAAATAAGTATACATACTTTATTACAATATATAAATATAAATTATGTATTACTCACTACATTTAATGTACATGCCATTTATACATTTACTTTTTATTTGTGTGAATAATTTTACATTATGCGGTAAAGTATCTTAATATATATTATACTTAATAAATATATAAATAAATTTAATGTATACTATTATATACTATTTAAATTACTATACAAAAAATTTATATGTTTATTTTTAGGTTATTATTGTAAATAATTTATAATATTTTTTAAATAAACAATTATATTATTTATGGATTTTTTTAGAAAAAAAAGTACAAAATTATTTGGCCCATTTAAGGAATTGTGGAGAATAATGAGATTAATATTTGTTTCTTAGGTCAGTTAATTGTTTGATCATCATTAGTACGTGCATTAAAAAATTATTTAAATAATATTAACATTTAAAAAAATTTGTAGTGTCATAGTATAGTTTAGTTGGTATGAGTTAGAGCTTAATACCATGAGGTGCAGGGTTCAAACCCTAATTAATCACATTTTTTTTTCCTTCTTTTGATTTTTTATTTACTTAGATAAAGTGTAACTTATTTGCTATGGTAACACTTTATAGACATTACATAACATTTTTTAGGTGTTACATAATGTCATTTATGTTGTATTGTAATACGGAGGTTGGCGAGAAAACATATCAAATGTCAGACAGAGAACTGAGTGCAAAAAGGTTAAAAAAAACACAAGGTCTTGTTTGATAGGGCTAAAATGGACTGAAATGGGTAAGAAATAAACCATTTCAGCCCTTTTATGGTGTTTGATAGAATTTATTCATATCTCCCCAAACTGAAAAAAGGTTTGGCCAAATCAATGTTCCTCTTCAACAACGCCATCCAAGCTATTTTTGGACTTTGAATATTGACATACCAAGAGAAAAAATTGCAAATGGTCCTGTAACTTTGTTCGGTCCATAAATGGTTTTGTAAATTTTATTTTATCAATTTTGATCCTTTTCGCCGGAAAATTTATATTTTGAGCGAAAAATTACCCTAATTTTTTTTTATTTTGGTCACATTGATGATCGTCGGTAATATCATTTGAACCGTCTCGCATACAGGAAAAAACCTCTAAATTAATTTTATGTTTTGATTACACCTACTTCAAGAATTGGGGCTTCAAAATCATGAATTTCGTCAATTCTCATGGCTAATCTCGAGTAATTTGCAATGAATTTTGGATCAAGGCATATACTATTCTCTTCTTCTTGTTGAGTTCATCATTTCAATATTTTTTCGAGTTATTATGTACGCTAAAACAGGTTTTCGGTATTTTTCCAGCCAAAATTTAAATTTTCTGACGAAAAGGACCAATTGATAAAGTAAAAACTTACAGGACTATTTTTGGACTCAAACAAAGTTATAAGACTATTTATTTTATTTTCCCGACATGCCAATGTCAAAAATGCTCCGCTCTTCTATTTCTTATAAAGTTATACCCTCGTAATTGTTTGTCTTCTTCGTCGGTTGTCCTCTTGGTCACGTCATAACTACAAATTACAAGGTGTCAATCATCTTCGTCATTTTTGTCACGTCGCCACTCCCCTTCTTATGTTTAGTCTTTCCTAGGGTAAAATGACCTAAAAACAATTCTGACACAGCTCTGTCGTGAAATTTTGTTTGAAAATGCCATTTTTACACCTATTTGTCATGTCTCAGACCGTGCTCCGATCATTCAATAGTACTTGTCAAAACTCAATAAAAATTTAAAAAATGAACAACACTCAATTCATGTGTATTTTTCATCGTTCCTAAGGTAAAAACGACCTAAAAATAATTATGAAATAGCTCCGTCACAAAATTATGATTGAAAATACAGTTTTAGCAAATCTTCGTCCTATCTCCAACCATGCTCCGACTTTTCTAGAGTAGTTGTTAAAACTCAATAAAAATTTAAAAATTGATGACACTCTAATTCATGTATCTGTTTAGTCTTTCCTAGGGTAAAACAACCTAAAAAGTGATTCTGACACAGCTCCGTCGCAAAATTTTGAATGAAAATGACATTTTAGCGGTCAATCAGTCCTATCTTCGACCGTGCTCCGGTCTTTCAGTAGTATTTTTTAAAGCTCAATAAAAATTTTAAAAATGGACACCACTCAATTCATTTAACTTTTTCATCGTTCCTAAGGTAAAACAATCTAATAAGCAATTTCGACACAACCCCGACATAAAATTATGATTAAAAATATCATTTTAGCAAATATCTGTCCCATTTATAACCATGCTTCAACTTTTCAAGAGTACTTGTTAAAACTCGATAAAAAGTTAAAAAATACATGTTAATCAAATTCATTCATCTATTTAGTCTTTTATTGGGTAAACGACCTAAAAATGATTCCGACACAGCTCCGTTACAATTTTTTTATTAAAATGACATTTTAGCATCAATTCGTCATGTCTCCGACCATGCTCCGGCCTTTCAATATTACTTTTCAAAGCTCAATAAAAATTTAAAAAATAGACGCCACTCAATTCATGTATTTTTTTCATCGTTTTTAAGTTAAAACGATCTAAAAAGTGATTCTGACACATCACAAATTTATGATTGGAAATATTGTTTGATCAAATCTCCGTCCTTTCTCCAACTATGCTCCGACTTTTCTAGATCTACTTATTAAAAATTGATAAAAATAATTAAAAAAATAGACGTCACTCTATCGGTCATGTGCAAGTCTAAGATACGTGTATGGGAGGGAGAAATACACGTATGTCAATTCTTTTTTAAAATTGAGTCCCTCTACTCAGAGTTAGGTGCTAGACACGGATTAGATAATACATCTACTAACAACTCTGAAGCAAGTCGGTTGGCTAACTATCTAATTATGTCTGAGTATGGAATGTGTGAGCCCTAATTGATTTAGACTTGTTAATGTTTTCTGAAAACTGAGTTTTTCCTTTTACTTAAGAAATCGTGGTTAAAGGGGCAGTGCACTGAGTTAAGAGGTCAGACTGATTGATTCAAGCCTAACAAAGTATGCAATGAATGAACGATAAAACAGTTAAGCAAATATCAAAGCAGTAACAACTCAGAGTTTAACGTGGTTCAGAGACTCAAGCTCCTACGTCCACAGTCCTAATTTAACAGGAGAATCCCTTAAAGATTGACTTGTTTTTAACGTGTCAAGGTGCACAATGATCAACTCTCAGTGATCCCTAGAATTACACGAGTTCTAGTCTTCCCTTTACCACTAACAACCTTAACCAACAAACCTAACACTGACTCGGCTTAGGGTTTTGGTTTTGGCTTGGATTCCAACTAGGTGTGATAATCCTTACAAGACTAAGTTATGCTAAGGATTGGATTATCACTTCTAAGCTTAAGATATGTATATGAAAACTCTTTGGAATACATAATGACTCTAGACTAATGAAGAAACACTTGGGAAAATTTTAAAGGGTTCGAGTGCTTCTTGAATGCTTGAATGCTTGTGAGTTTGAGTTATTTCTTGGCTTTGAAATTTCCCGTAATCTTGTTTGGGTCAAGTCCTTCTGTATTTATAGATGATTTTGAATTATATCCGTTGGAAGAGATAGTCTTCTCACACCTTTCTTGTAGGAGACACAACGGCCATAATCCTATCATGCAGCCGCCTACTTGCATGGATTTGGTAAGTGCATTAAATACAAACCCGTTGAAATGTGCAGGAATGATCAAGCTTGTGTCAAGATCTGTACATGACTTGTCTTCCTCTGATTGGTCCACGTCTTCGGGTAGGTGAGAATGTCAGAACTCATTCTCTGGTTCAGTCTTGTCTTTACTGAGTTCAGGTTTGTCCTCATCCTTTGAAGTACATGTTCCAGCTTGCTTTGACACTGACATTCCTTTTGCTTTGCTTGGCTCCTACTCCAAGTATTTTCCCAAATACCTAGTGCAGTCTGACTCCTTCAGGACTGACGAGTTAGCATGATCTCAGGATCATGCTCTTCATCCTAACTCTCAGTTAACCAGCTTAGAAGAACTAACTTCAGGGTCAGTGATGGTGCTCTGTATCTTCGGGCTTGCAGTCTTGATTGACTTCAATGAGTTACCCTCTCACTGAGTACCTGTGAATATAATATATTCTAACCTGATCTAATCCTATCAAGACTAATCCTGACTATCAACACTTAGGCAAATTCATCTTTTCAGGGGTTTTGGAATCACCTCAAAACTGACATTGTCCCAATAATTTTCCCCTTTTTGATGATGTCAAAACACTGAATAGATCCACAAAACACTTAGTGGAAATATTCTTATCTATAAGATAAACTCAGTGTTAGAGCAGTTCTTGATAAAGTACAAAATTTAAATAATAGCCAAAAGAGACAACGAGTTGTTGTCTAAGGGCAAATGTTATAGATTTCATTGATAGATGATTCAGTGTTGCAATGATCCTATCTATTACATTTTCAAAGCACAATTATATTCTACGCATCTCAGGCTTGATGCCATATCTCAAGTACACTCTGTCCTTCAACTCTGCAACTATTGGAAGCTGATGTGATATCCCTCTTCCTTGGCAATCCTGAACACCTCCTTTATGATAGCCCTAAAGTCATACATCTTCGAATCTCCAACATAGGGTGGAGTGAGAATGATTTGTTCAGGGGCCTTAATTTGGACCTTGGCATTCTCAGTCTTATCCATGATCAGCTTGAATAGCTCAGCGTAGTTGTCCATCATATAGTCGACGAAGTGCGCATCGATGTCTTCAGAGTCGCCCCCCCCCCCCCTTCTTGACCATATACTATTCCCTGATGAACTCATTCCTCACATCCTCCCAGAATTCCTTCAGTGTCTCAGAGATAAAGGAATTAATGAACACTGACTTCATAGTTGGCTCCTTAGGGGCTATAACTTTCCTTACCCTGGGTACTGCTAGGGGTGAAAATAGGCCGAGCCGAGCTAGGCTTTTCGTTGGACGGCATGGGCCTACTATTTAATCTTTGGGCCTAAGTCTGACCTGTTAATTGTCATATGCTTTTTTCAGATCCTTGACCTGACCTTTTTAATAAATAGGCCTGGCCTGAAAGCCTTTTAGAGGCCTTTTTAATCATGCTTACAAAATTATATTCAATAATTATATTATCATTAAATCATAACAATTAACTCTTTAAATCTTAAAATGAAGAATAAAAACAATTTACCAAAGGATTATCAAATAATATTTTAATTTATATTTAGCAATATTCTTACATATATATATATATATATATTAAATATTTATTATATTATACTATATATTTATTGTATTATTATATATCATATTTTATTATATATATATATTATAATTATATATTAATATAGTTAAATAGGCCGGCCTGTTTGGCTTAAAAGGCTTGCAAAAAAGCTCAAGTTTGGCCTCTTTAAATAAATAGGCTTTTAAAAAAGTTTGAGCATCGCTCGCTTATTAAACGAGCCGAACCGAGCTAGGCTTTCGGTAGGCCGAGTCGTAGGCCCCTGTCGGGTAGCCTGACCTATTCCCACCCCTAGGTCCTACAGGCTTCTTGTACTTCCGGGGTTCAGGCTTCTCCTTCTTCCTTCTCAAAAGGGCAATAGTTGCCTCGTTCAGCTTCTGCCTCTGCTCTTCAGCGATCCGAGATAGCTTTTTTATCTGCCAAGCCTGAATGCGCTCCTTCTCCTTGGCAGCAATCTCTTCACGTCGCTGAGCTTCAGATTCTCAGGTCCAACTCCCAATGCCTCAGAGCATAAATTAGCAACTTGGTCACCATCCATAGTGATGGGGTTCTTCCTCGTAGCAATGGGGAAGTGGACAGAGGATTCAACAAGTGTTGGCAGTTTCTGCGAAGGATCATGAGCCTGAGCTGCCAACCTTGCAGATTTTTGAGGAGTTAGAACCTCTTCAGTCAGGGATGCCTCAGGGTGGATCTTTTCTTCTTGTTTTCCATTTCCCCCTTTTTGGCATCATTAGTGCCATCCTGCGCTTCTTCATTGGGAGCAACAATCTCCTTCAACAGCTCCTCTTGTCCAGAAACGACAAGTGTAAAAATGGGTTGTAGATGCTCAGCCTGTTGCTTCATCGCCTCTACTCCTGACTGAATTCCCAGCTCAACTTGCTTCAGATGAGAGAGCCCTGACTGCATCTTCTTAAAGAATTCGTCCTTCACTCCCTTCAGGGCCTCCTCAGAGTTGGTCAATCATGCAAGTATATCCTCCGTCACTGATGCTGACTTTAGTGCATGATCAGAGATGGCCTTAGTGAATAGCTTAGAAGACTTCTCAGTCAGCTGCTCTACTGCCTTGGTCAGGAACGACTCATTGTTCTTCTCTATCAGCTTCAGTGCTTGATTGAAAATGTTATTTTAGCATATCTTAATTCTATCTTCGGTAGTACTCCGACCTTTCAAAAGTACTTCTAAAAGCTCAATAAAAATTTAAAAAATGGACGTTGCTCAATTCATGTATCATTTTCATTGTTTCTAAGGTAAATTAACTTAATAAGCAATTTCGACTCAGCTCCATCACAAAATTATGATTGAAAATACTGTTTTAGCAAATCTCTATCCTATGTCCAACCATGCTCCGACTTTTCTAGAGTACTTGTTAGAACTCGATAAAAATTTAAAAAAAATGGACGTCACTCAATTCATGTATCTTTTTCGCCGTTCCTAAGGTAAAACGACCTAAAAAGTGATTTCAACAAAGCTCCATCACAAAATTATGATTGATAATATCATTTTAGCAAATCCCCATCCTTTCTCCAACAATGCTCCGACTTTACTAGAGTACTTATTAAAAACTCGATAAAAATTTAAAAAATGGTCGCCACTCAATTCATGTATCTTTTTCGTCGTTCCTAAGGTAAAATTACCTAAAAAGCGATTCCGACATAACTGCGCCACAAAATTATGAATGTAAATACAATATTAGCAAATCTCCTTCTTGTCTCCAACCATGCTTCGACTTTTCTAGAGTACTTGTTAAAACTCGATAAACAATTTAAGAAATAGATGTCAATCAAATTCACGTCTCTTCTTCGTCGTTCCTAAGGTATACCGACCTAAACAGCGATTCCAACACAGCTCTGTCGCAATTTTTTTTTATTGAAAATGTCATTTTAGCATATCTTAATCTTGTCTCTGGCAGTGCTCCGACCTTTCTAAAGTACTTGTAAAAGCTCAATAAAAATTTAAAAAATGTACGTCCCTCAATTCATGTATCATTTTCGTTATTTCTAAGGTAAAACGACCTAAAAACGATTCCGACACAGCTCCATCACAAAATTATGATTGAAAATATCATTTTAGCAAATCTCTATCCTATCTCCAACCATGCTCCAACTTTTCTAGAGTACTAGTTAAAACTCGATAAAAAATTTAAAAAATGGACGACACTCAATTCATGTATCTTTTTCATCGTTTCCAACGATCTAAAAAGTGATTCCGACACAACTCTGTCACAATTAAAATTATGCTTGACATGTCATTTAGCAAAACTCGGTCCTGTCTCCGACCATACTCTGACTTTTCTAGAGTATATTAAAACTTGATAAAAAATTTAAAAATAGATGTCACTCAAATCCATGTCTCTTTTTCATCGTTCCTAAAGTAAAACGACCTAAAAAGTTATTATGACACAGCTCAGTCACAATATTATGACTGAAAATGTCATTTTAGCAAATCTCCGTCTTGTCTCCAACCATGCTCCGACTTTTCTATACTTGTTAAAACTCACTAAAAATTTAAAAGAAATAGATGTCAATCAAATTCATGTCTCTTTTTCGTCGTTCCTAAGGTATAACGATCTAAAATGCTATTACGACACAGCTCTGTCTCAAAATTTTGATTGAAAATATTGTTTTAGCATATCTCTGTCATGTCTTCGACTGTGCGCTGACCTTTCAATAATGCTTGACAAAGCTCAATAAAAATTTAAAATTGGACGTTACTCAATCCATGTATCTTTTTCATTGTTTCTAAGTTAAAACAACCTAAAAAGCAATATCGATCGACACAACTCCTTCACAAAATTATGACTGAAAATGCCATTTAGCGAATCTTCGTCCTGTTTCCAGCCATGCTTCGACTTTTCTAAAGTACTTGTTGAAACTCGATAAAAATTTAAAAAATAGACGCCACTTAATTCACGTATTTTATTCGTCATTCCTAAGGTAAAACGACCTAAAAAGTGATTTTGATACAACTTCGTCACAAAATTATGTTTGAAATGTTGTTTTAGAAAATCTATGTCCTGTCTCAAACCATGCTCAGACTTTTCTAGAGTACTTGTTAAAACTCGATATATATTTTAAAAAATGGACGCCACTCAATTCATATATCTTTGCTATCGTTCCTAAGGTAAAACTATCTATAAAACGATTCTGACTTACCTCCATCACAAAATTATGCTCAAAATGCCATTTTAGCAAATCTTCGTCATGTTTCCAACCATACTCCGAATTTTCTAGAGTACTTGTTAAAACTCGATAAAAATTTAAAAAATAGATGTCACTCAAATTCATGTCATTTTTTCATCTTTCCTAAGGTAATGTGACCTATAAAATGATTCTGACACAGCCCCGCCACAATTTTTTTTATTGAAAATGCCGTTTTAGCATATATTAGTCCGGTCTCCGATTGTGCTCCGACCTCTCAGTAGTACCTGTTAAAGCTTTATCAAAATTTAAAAAATGGATGCCACTTAAATTCATGTCTCTTTTCTGTCGTTCCTAAAGTAAAACGCCAAAAAAAAAAACGATTCTGACCCTATTCTGTCACAAAACTATTATTGAATATACCAATTTAGCAAATCTTCATCCTATCTCCAACCATGCTCCAACATTTCTAGAGTACTTTTTAAAACTTAAAAAAATTAAAAAAGGTGGACATCACTTAAATTTATTTAATTTTTTCATCTACCCTATGGTAAAATGACATAAAAAGTGGGTCCGGCCTGACTCCGTAGCGAAATTATGATCAGAAATATAACATTTTAGCAAATCTCTGTCCAAGCTCCAACTGTTGATAGGCGAACATAAATCAATGATGGGCGAACAAGGATTAAAGCCTTAAAAAGGATTATGAAGAACCAACCTCAAATCAAAGATTATTAACAAAGAAAATCAAGATGGGGGTGCATAAATCAATCCAGGGAGTGTATAAACTGACGAACAACTCTACCGACGAACAACATACTGGCGAACAGGTTTTAAGACCCGAGACCAGATACGAACATTCTGCTAAGTCACTGATGACGAGCAACATTGACAAAAGGTGGTGCATCTACCAACCTAAGAGGTGCATGTCGACGAACAAAGGATCAAGATCCCAAAGTCAATCTGTGTAAAACACAAAGGCGAACAACTTCTGAGCCATGCACTCAAAAGGCGAACAACTTTTTTGAAAAAACCATTCTGGATACACTAAGCCGACCTGGACGAACAACAATGAAGTCCGAGATAAGACCAAAGAAGACTTTGTAACTAAGATTCAGCTTAGATAAGGTCAAACTAAGGTCAAAGGACACTTGTCAAGCATGCAGGCTAGGGAGACCAAAAGTCATAGACACCTCATGCTTGCTGGTCTCTATAAATAGTTGTTCTCCAGCTTAAGAAATACAAGTTCAAATTCACAAATGCTCCAAAAACACACACTTAAACACCTAGACGTGCACACATACGAAATTATTACGATTTCGACTTTCGTGTTTACAATTTCAGAACCCGAACCCTCGATTTACCATTTACGGTGGTAACCAATCACACGTAATTGATTGATGATCTTTAAACCGAACTTAAACAGTCACTAATCCATCCGATAAAAATTGATCACCAACACCAACCAATCAAGAGTATTTGTTAAAAATCAAGAAAAACTTAAAAAAAATGAACGCCAAGTCAAATTTATGCGCCTTTTTCGTATTTCTAGGTTAAACGACTCGATTCCATCATGAAATTATAGCTAGAAATGTCGTTTTGGTAAATTTCCATTCGGGTTCCTACCTTTCAAAAATATTTGTTGAAACTCATTAGAAATTAAATATTTGAATATCATTTAAATTAATTTTTTTTTCGTCTTTTCTAGGGTAAAACAACTTATTCGACCCGTCTCCGTCACGAAATTATGTTTGAGAATGTCGTTTTAGTAAATCTCCGTTAGGGCTCCCACATTCAAGAATAAGTCGTTTAATTTAAAAAAATAGACATCGTCAATTTATTAATTAATTATTAATAGTTTAATATAATGTGCATTGATCAGTGTTTTATAATGACACGAAAAATATTTTATTTTATTATAATAACAATAATAATCATATATTTCTTGAACATATTAATAATTAATATTTATTGCGAAACATATATATTGCATTTTTTTTATTTCAATTGTCAATGGTAAATTATACAACATTATATTCCAAATTTTCCTTTTTGGAATTAATATATTATTTTGTATAGGAATGAGGTATAAGTAAATGAATAGGAGTGAGAATAGAGAAATGAATAAAAGAGTAGAAATAGAAATTAAAGAGTATGTGGAAAATTTCATTTGTAAAATAGGTAAAAAAAAAAAAAAATAGAATTTTTATAAATTTTTGGGCAAAAAGGAATTTGTATGTCAAATATTGGGTAAAAAAGAGTTTGTTCCATAAATTTAACTAGATACCTTAATGGCTTGCTGTAAATTGTTTCGTGTTAAAATTGAAATGGTTTTTGTTGATTGTTCAGTGGAATACCATTGCAATGTTGAAGATAATGTTGGGTTGCTTCTACTGGAGAAGGTTTAATTTCAGAGAATCTAATATTAATGTTCCTAAAATTATTGCGGAATGTTGCTGGAGAAAATTAATTTTGTTAAGTTGGGGTTGCTGCAAATCGCCAAGGTCAATGTGCAGAGATTGAGGTTTTATATAGAGAAGGGTAAAATAAAAAATTTCAACAATTCTCATGAATTATTCTCTTCAATCAAACAACTAGATTGTTATAATAATAAAATTGTTATACACTACCAAACACCAACAAATGTAGTTCACCAAAATATATCTCAATCTCTGAATATCTTCACCCATTTTTTTCATGAAACCTACCAAACAAGCCCTACCTTGATTGAATTTTAATGGCTTTAAGTAGTGGTGTTGCCTTTTGTAAAGCGTGCACTTTTCAGTACGGGTGAGTAATAAGAATGAAAAACTAGAATTTTGAACCGAACCAGCCAAATTTTGATTTATTGGGGAAAGTTTTTTTTTAAAAGAAAAAATTGGTTCCGTTCGTGGCTCTTTAAAAATTCATTTATCATTCCACTATTAAAAAAAATTGGTAACAAGTGATGGATTTTATCTGTAAGTAAAAATTAGCGACGACAAAAAATAGAGACGAAAATTTAGAGACAAAAATGCACTGGTAACTTAATTTAGCGACTGACTCGTGTAATATAACGAAGGAAAAATCTATCTTTAATTTTCATTTTTTTTTGTAGTATTCGGTGTCGGCTGCCGCATATCCCTGTTTCATCTCCTTCTCTGTTCTTGCTCCACTCCAATAACAGTTCTCAATTTTGATTTAAGGATAGGGATATATACGTTATAATAATAAATTTACTATGTCCTCCGTCCCGCGGAACCTTTTAGAAGTTAGAAGATACATATTTTTTAAGAAAATAAGTAGAAAAAGAGGCAATTTTGTAAATTTTATAGTACAAAGTAAAGAAATAAATTTGAATGTATGCATGTATGGGTGCGAAGCATTGATATATACTATACAATTGAAAATATTATGAGGGTATAATTTATTGAGAGTTTTTTTTTATTTTAAAATTGTGAGAAGTGGAATGGTAAAAAAAAAAAAAACGCAAATTGTTATATAAAATATTTTACGGCTAAACTGGCGTGTTTTCCCTTTTACGGACTATTGCCATCCGCCTCTGCCGTTGCCGATCTCTCCAACTGCCCTGCTATGCGCCACCCCCACTCACCCCGCTGCCCTCCAATTCCAAACAGCCGCAGTCCTTATGTCAGCCCAATCTCAATTCCAAGTAACAGAGCAAACAGCAGCCGCCCCTTATGCCCAACCCCAATTCCCTGTTACACTGCCACCCCTCCCCTCAATTCTTCACCCTCTCCCTTCATCCATCCCACCCCCAATTTCAAAATTTTAACAATCCTGCAACACCCCATTCTAAAATTGATTTTTTTTTTTTTATTTCTCTTCAACCCTCCTTTGCAAATTGTTATTTTTAAAAATATGTGTTCAATTTAATGCCTCGAAAAAATCTTTAAAATTTGTGTTACTATTGGAGCAAATGTGTGTTACTATTTGGAAAAATGTGTGTTACAAAAAATATATGTTACTATTGGAACAAATGTGTGTTACTAAAAATATGTGTTACTATTGGAGCAAATATGTGTTACTGCAAATGTGTGTTACCGTCAGAACAAATGTGTGTTACAATTGGAGCAAATGTATGTTACTATTAGAGTAAATATGTGTTACTGCAAATTATGTTAAAGTTAGAGCAAATGTGTGTTACTAAAAATATGTATTACTATTGGAGCAAATGTGTGTTACCGTTAGAGGAAATTTTGTTACTATTAAAGTAAATTGTGTTAATGTTAGAGTAAATATGTATTACTGCAAATGGGTGTTAAAGTTGGAGTAAATATGTGTTACTACAAATGTTTTTTAATGTTAGAGCAAATGTGCGTTACTTAAAGTATGTGTTACTATTGGAGCAAATGTGTGTTACTGATAAAGGAAACATGTGTTACTATTGAAGCAAAGTGTGTTAATGTTAGAGTAAATGTGTATTACTGCATATGAGTGTTAAAGTTAGAGTAAATGTATGTTACTAAAAATATGCGTTGCCATTGGAGCAAATAGTGTGTTACTGTTAGAGGAAATATGTGTTACTATTGAAATAAAGTGTGTTACTATTAGAGTAAATATGTGTTACTGCAAATGTGTGTTAATGTTAGAGTATATGTATGTTACTAAAAATATGTGTTACTATTGGAGCAAATGTGTGTTACTGTTGGAGGACATTTATGTTACTATTGAAACAAAGTGTGTTAATGTTATAACAAATGTGTATTATTGCAAATGTGTGTTAATGTTGGAGCAAAAAAATGTATTTAATATTAGAGCAAATGTAAGATATTGTTGGAGCAAATATATTTTAATATATAAAGCCATAAATTTAAAGGATGGGAAATAAATTAAAAACACATAATTGATCTTGTAAAAATATATATTTGTCATTATTATTATTTTAAAATAGAAAAACTTGTTTTTAATGACTTGTAACGCATATTTGCCCATATAGTAACATACATTTTGCCTATACTGTAACATACATTTTGCTTATATTGTAACACAATCTGGGAGCGAAAATGTGTATTATTGAAAATGTATGTTAATGTTGGAGTAAAAATGTATTTGAAGTAAGAGCAATTGTATGTTATTGTAGGAGCAAATATATTTTAATGTATAAAATCATAAATTTAAATTTAAAGGGATGGGAAATAAATTAAAAACACATATTTGATCTTGTAAAAATATATATATATTTGTCATTATTATTATTTTAAAGTAGAAAAAACCTGTTTTTGAATGACTTGTAACACACATTGGCCCATATTGTAACATACATTTTGTCTATCTTGTAACACAAATTGAGAGTGAAAATCCTGGAACATGGCCTGCGCGAGATTTTGGAAAAAACCCTCCAAATCCGACCCGACTCGGCCAAGATCCTCGAATTTTTTCATGGAGCGACCCATTTTCAATATTTGCCTATTTTATGTATATTTCACATATGAAATATTTCACATGAGTGTTGCCCAAAAAAAAAAAAAAAAAAACTAAGTTGGGCTTTTCTACAGTTAGAAAGGGTTTTTTATTTTAAAATTGTGAGAAGTGGAATGGTAAAAAAAAAAATATACTAAGTTCGCCCTTTCTAACGTCAGTAAACGAATACATTGTTGACACATCATACTGCATCGTCCATGGTGATATAGTTTCGCAATGAGACAAAATATTTATATTTTATTAAAAAGATTATATAATTACTGAACTACCCTTATACTATTTCTTTTTTAAGAAAAATATGAATTTTACAAATTTACTTCAATCCTATTAACATTAATTTAACTAATTAATTACCTAAATATTAATCGTTCAAAAAATAATTACCTAGATATTAAGAATATTATTTTATTGTGTTAAAAGAAAAATATACTTCCATTTTCGATCTTTTCTTTTTCTTCCCGGATGAACCCTAACTGTGTTCTTCTAGGGAATCAAGAACCTTGAGAACAGTAGATTTAAAATTGAATATTGCGTTAACTCCGATTACTCTATTGATAGTGATTCCGAGTCCAACTCTTATGTCAAAGGGGTTCTTTTTGGTCATTCTCGCTCCCTTTGTACTTCTTAAAGATTGTGTTTTGATGTTGAATGATAAGCCCCATGAACTTAGGTTGATGCTAATGGTAGCATGTTTTCTTTTCAAACTGATAAAGCCCCTTTGGTGTCTCCACCTTGCACCAGACCGAGACGCTTAATCAGTGCTTTGCGGGGTAATATAAGTAAACCTTGAAGCCCAGCTACTCACAGATGAACTCGACAGGGAGAAACAGAGATGCAAACAAAATAGCGGACGATTGGTTTAATGTCACTACTAAAAAATAACAACAGAAGATTAAAAAATCCAATCATCTTCATGATCCTCATCGTCTTCCGCCGATGAACTCTTCGACATCACTGTGTCATCCATTTCCATGATATGCCTCGTCGCTTTCTAATCAATTGGATGAATTAATAATAAAGTTCTTATGTTTAGGAGTGATTTAATTCAAAATTGAAATATCAATTTATAATCAAATATTCAACTTATTTCTAATTAAAAGGGTATTTTTGTCATTATATATTTATTAATTTAATTTATTAGTAGGGCGATGCAGTGCGATTGCAATATGTATAATGCAAATGCTATCATGCAAAGTGCAATCAATTGAAAAAAATATTATACGTTGGATCGAAAATCTAATGGTATTCAAAGAGTTTACTGACGCCAGGAAGGACGAAACCCTTCCTGACCATAGAAAAACCTTACTAAGTTTTATATGAAAATGTTTCATGATAAGTTTATCATGAAGTTTTTTCAAAGTATCGAATATTTGACCAGGAGTATCGATAATCTCACCAGAAGTATCATTAATCCGAGTTCAAGAAAATTTACAACAATTAAAATATAATACCATTGACATAGATTAATGATACTTCTGGTGAGATTATCGATATTCTTGATCAAATATTCGGTATTTTAATATAGTTTTATGATAAATTTATCATTACTATTTTTATATAATACTTTGTAAAAAGAAAAAATAGAAAATTTATTTTGGGACGGAGGTAGGAGGGAATAATATTTTGAAATTTATATCCTGCATTAGTGTAGAAATTAAGTCGAAGCAATGTGTGGTGTTATGCATTAGTGTAGAAATCAAGTCGAAACAATGCCGTGCCAATCAAAATCGCATTATATAAATACTAGGATAATTAGGGTTTCTCAAAGGCTAAAGCAAGGCCCATAATAAACACTCATAATAACTAGATGAAAATAATTAATTAAAGCCCAAATAAATATTAGAAGTCTTCATTCCGCGATCGGTCTCCATCAACCTTGCGAATCAAGCAACTGCTGAAAAGAAAAGGATGGAAATGACCAAATATAATTTGCATATCAATAATAAAATATTTAAGCAGTTTAAAATTATATAATAATTGTTCATAATAATTTAATACAATACAAACAATGCAACTAGGGTTGTAAACGAATCGAGTCGAATACCTCTGTCTTAAATTTGTATTTATGATATTATTTTGAAGTATCGAGCTCGAATCGAATGTTTTCCGAATAATAAATGTGATTTATATTTGATTTAAGACTCATATCGAATTATTAGAAAATATATATACTAATACTCGAATCGAATATTCAAATCGATTTTCTTCCTCAAGCATGTTCCAAATAAATAATATTCAAATATTTATTTTAAAATTGATTTTATTGTTTGAATTCACAAACAAATCATAAACTTAAAAATTTGCATAACTTAATCAAGTACGTAAATGAAAAAAAAAGTTAATTATCCATGAAAAAAAGTTAATTATCAAATTCATGAAAAAAAAAAAACTTAATAAACAAGTGAAAAGCATAGCCGTAGACCTATAATTCTTTTTTGTTTTTAATAACTAAATTTTAGTATTAAATATTCTTTTAATTAAAATATTAAATTAATGATTGCCTAAAACTCCACCTATTGGATAAAGTCATAAAGGTTAAACCTTAAAGTAATTATAATAGACTTAAATTTATAAATAATTATATTTATTATTATTATAATATATATATATATATATATATATATATATATATAACCGAATATATAATCGAATATTTACGAATATTGAATTGGATATCATAGTTTTGTACTCGTATTTGATAACTAATCGAATAAAAAAAATTGTACTTGAATTCAAATTATAAAATTTCTAATACAAATACCAAATCGAACTAAAATTGTTTGATTCGTTTACAACCCTAAATGCAACTAAGCATGTTGATAAAAAAAATTGTAAGATTTTCAAATAAATGATGGTTTAATGACTAAATCTTCTCAAGATCTAAAATAATATTCATGGACAATAAACGAAGAAGAGATAATTTTCTTTTTCTAATTTTTATCGATATTTTCTCGAAATTTCTGGATATTTGAAATTTTGAATTATAGCTCACTGATATCAACATTGGTATCGATATTTCCCGATATTTTGGAAAAAAAAATCTCATTTCAGTCAAGGATGAATATATTGGTATTGGTGGAAATATCAGTACCTTAAATATAAGGATATATTGATGGAAATATCGATATTCAATATCAATAAAAAATACAAAAATAGCTGAAACTTTATTAAAATGATAGAAAGTTAATTAACATGAATGTTTAGGATATATTATAGGATTAAGTGCAGGATAATACAATTCCAAACCACTTTTTACAAATTGGTACAACATAATTGAACAGACGCACAAAAAAAAGTTGAACATAAGTATATATTTTTTGAACACTGTACTATCTTGTAAATAGTGGTGTTCAATTGTATTATTTTGTGAACGCCCCTATATTATAACTAATTTTAATATATGTAAAATTAACTTAAACTCAAACAAAATAAAATATTTATGACAAGTCAATAACAAAATATTTAATCAATTTAAAATTATATAATAATTATTCATGATAATTTAATACAAATAATGCAACTAAGCATGTTGATTTTTTTTTTGGCAAGATTTTTTTAATAAATGGTGGTTAATGACTAAATCTTCTCAAGAAGAAGAGATAAAAAAATTCAGAATTTTTTTTTCGTATTTTTACCAATATTTCGTCATTATTTTCTCGAAATTTCAAGATATTTGACAAATTTGGAATTATAGCTCACCAACATCGATACCAATATTTTTCAATATTTTACCGATATTTAAAAAAAAGAAGTTGTTCTAATGAATATCCATATAGACTTTCAAACAAACTGAAACATCAACAAAATTTCGCGAAATTTTCCTTCTTAATTGAATGTAAAGTTAATATATAAAGAGTAAGTTTCATGTGCACACCAAAACATAGAAAACGTGTAAACTAATAACATAAATATGCATAATTAAAAGATGTCGACTGTATTTATTTAAAAAAAAGTGAAATATAACTCAGTGAATACGGAAGCCCTTGCAATGATGCACCAGACAACTCATTCTTTCTTGGTGTAAACAAAAGTACAAAATTCAAACAAACATTCATACCGCCAAACACAAGGAATGTAATATTTTATTATTTTTATAAAATCTAATTGTAAACATCCCAATTTGTCACCATTTAAATTAGAAGAAAATGGGATGAAAATGAAAACTTCCACAATATGGCGGAGGGTCAGAGATTCTCCGGAGGAGCGAGTTTGAGCTCGAGATCGATGTCTCTGCTCATCGACTGATCAACGACTGTGGAGGACGAGTCACACTTGCTCTCCGCCGTACCGCCACCGCAAAAATCTTTCACACGCAAAATTTCGGTTAATGCGTGCTTAAGCGTCAAATTCGCCTCGGAACTAAGCTTAAGGCCTAAAGGCAGATCCCCAAATCTCACTCGAAATTCGTCGATTTTATGATCCAATGGCTTCGAATCGAAAATCGCCGGCGGCAGCTCAGCGTTGTTTCTCCAGCTAGGGCTGCGAATTTTACCGGTGAAATCAAAATCATCGGCCGTCTTCACCTCCAAATCCGAAGGCGGAAAGTTAGATTTGGCCTCGGCGGTGGCATTATCTCTCGCCGCCGCCCCCGCCGTCTCGCCAATCGCGGAAGTATACCTCCGGCGCCGCGATTTGCTAACCCCACGAAATTGCGTTTTATCGTTGCCGCAGCGGATAGCCGCTCTCCGCACCATCTCACGTAAGCAATTAATCGAATTAATAAATTCTGTTTTACGTAAATTAGCATAAGCTAATGCAAGTGCTAGTGTAGTGTTTATATACATTGTCATTAGGTAATAAATTTGGAAACTACAATAATTTTTTATAGATTCATTCTAATGGGAGAATGTATATCGCACTCTCAATATGAATTGTCATTAAGCATTAATATAAATATGGAATGCAATTGAAAAGTCTTCCTATAGAATACTTCCTCACCCACCAGTTTTTTTTTCCTACTTGTTTTTTCCCATCAAATCTATTCTCATATTTTTTTGAAAAATAAATAATGTTTCACCCGTTCAATTTTAAAATTATAATTCTTTTTATACAGAATTTATGTCTCATGTAATGAGACGATCTCATACAAAACCTAATCTTTAACTTTTTATGTATAAAATAGGAATGTGGAGTAAAAAATAAAGGAAAATAGAAATGTTTGAAAGGTGAAATTAACTAAAGTGTTGTGGGGTATTGCTTTTTTAATTTTAATATATATTTTAAGTTTGAACAACCAATAAAATATATAGACATTTTAGGTTTAAATGGAGAGAATACTTACAAATACTCCTAATTATATAATTATAAATAAAATTCACGATGTCCTTATTTAATTTTTTTAATACATAATAAATTGTGCCCAGTTCTTCTGGAAATAAAATTGACGGACAGGGGAAATATTTTTAATTAAGTCGAGACTGCCATACTTCATTAATTAATTGATTTAAAAGAAAAGCGAGTAGAAATTATAGGTAAATATGGAAAAAAATCAATTAATTTAAAATTCATTGTACAAGAACTTGTCAATTAAGTTATATGTATGTATCTTAAAATTAATATACAAACGCAATAAGATCTTTCTATGTTCTTGTTGATTTTTTTTTTTATCATTTTCTTTTGAGTATGTCTTGTATAAGACCGTCTCATGGCATGAGACAATGAGAATTGGTGTAACTAGAGCATTGACTCATTAACACTTTGATAGGGGTAGATGTTAATTTGGTGTAACTTGAAGGAAAGTGACATATATTTCGGAGATGGATTTTCTCAATTATAAGCTTTAATATATTTTTCTTTGGCCAAATCACTTGTAATTAACATGTAATTATTATAGGATACGATACATATTCTCCATTGTAACTTGTACTGAAAGTGAATGAATTATTCATTGCGACATTAAATTTTACATGGCATCAGAGCAAGTAACGATCATAACCTTAAACACCTAGCCTACCTGCCGTACATTTTTTAGTACCAAAATGAAATCAGGCGATGACAAGAACGTGGATCTCGTCAATCCGCCAGCAATTGACATCATGTCGCCCTTCTACATCCATGCTTCGGATAATCCTGGTCAAGTATATGTTACTGAGGTTCTCCAAGATGGGAATTATGTAGATTGGGTGAATGAAATGAGTAATGTTCTTTTTGCAAAGAACAAGTTCGGTTTCGTTGATGGATCCATTCCGATCCCAGAGAATGGCTCACGAGAGCTAAGCTATTGGAAGCGTTGTAATGCCATGGTAAAAGGATGGCTATCCAGCGCAATGAGTAAAGAGATACGCAATAGCGTGAAGTATGCCAAAACTGCTCAAGAAATATGGGAGGATCTTGAAGAACGCTTTGGAAAAGAGAATGCGCCGAGAGCATACGAATTAAGGAGGATACTTTCACAAACCAAGCAAGATGGTTTGTCCGTCTCAAACTATTACACTAAGATGAGAGGATTATGGGAGGAAATACAGTCTGTTTTCCCCACACCTAAGTGTACATGTGGAAAATGTACATGTGATGTCTCCAAGCAGTTGCAAATGATGCGGGAGAAGGAGCGTCTATATGATTTCCTTATGGGATTAGATAATTCATTCGGTGTGATAAGTACACAAATACTAAGTACAAAACCCACACCGAGCATCGGCTCTGCCTATCACCTCGCAGCCGAGGATGAGGCACAAAAACAGATCACGGCTGCAAGGAGGCCTGGCATGGAAGCAGCTGCGTTTCAGATGCAAACACAACGTAGTGATGGAGATGGAAAATTTCGAGCGGGCACAAAGAAGGAACCAGTGAAGTGTGATCATTGTGGGCGTTTGTACCACACCAAAGAAAATTGTTATGAAGTAATTGGATATCCAAAGGGCTGGAATCCAAACTCCAGAAGAATTCAGCAGCAAAATCCTAAAGGAAAGCAAAATTTAGACCAGAACCACGACGCGATGAAAGCAGCTCACGTCGAGACAGCTGGGAGTCAAGTTCCAGGGCTTAGTCAAGAGCAATATGTTCGTTTATTGCAGTATCTTGGAACTGGAAATGGAGGTATCAAGGAAGAGTCAACTTCGATTCAACCAAACGTGAATATGGCTGGTAAGTACATTTTTGACAAGCCTTGGATAGTGGATTCAGGAGCAACGGAGCATATAACATGTACCGAACAAGCTCTTGAAAATCAGAGACATTATGAAGTTGGAATCCCAGTGCAGATTCCAAATGGAGAAAATATTCCCGTGAAAAATATTGGGGATACATACCTGCCGAACGGATTAAAAATCAAACGAGTTCTTAATATTCCAAATTTTAAATGCAACTTGCTATCAGTGAGCAGGCTAACTAAGGAATTGAACTGTGTATTGATATTTTTTTCGGATTTTTGTATCATGCAGGACTTATGTTCGAGGAGTCTGATTGGAGTGGGTAAAGAATGTGGTGGTCTCTACTATATGGAGCCGGTGGAAGGAAGAAATGTGGCATTGACCGCTGGTGTGAACTCCACTAGTGTTAAAGATAAATCGCCATCGATCGGTAGAAATATGCCTTGGCCAGGCGTCATTTTCAAGTAGCGTAGAATGCGGGTAGCTGCATCGAGATGTGATTGTCGAGGCTTGTTCAAAAACTGACTAAGCATGTTCACCGCAAATGTGATGTCTAGACGTGTCACTGTAAGATATAACAATCTTCCAATGAGACGTCGATATTGACCTGCATCAACTTCCAGAGTATCATCAATATCCGAAAAGTTTACATTTTGTTCCATGGGGAATAAGCTAGGACGTGTACCTTGAACTCCACATTCTTCCAAGATATCCAAGGTGTATTTCCGTTGACTAAGCACGAGGCCTTCAAGTGATCGTGCTACCTCGATCCCAAGAAAGTACTTCAGTGGGCCCAAGTCCTTGATACTAAAACGATTGTCAAGGTCCCTTTTGACATTCTGAATGGCCGAGTCATCGTTTCCAGCTAAGACAACATCATCTACATAGATTAGAGCTAGTAGATATGTCCCATGCTGTTGATAAATGAACAACGAATGGCCGGCCTTAGATTGGCGAAAACTAAATTCAAGCAAGGCTTGAGTGAATTTATTGTGCCAGTTTCGAGAGGCTTGTCGCAGCCCATATAGTGACTTTCTTAGCCGACAAACACGTGTATCTCCTTTCCTTGAAAAGCCTTGAGGAATCTTCATGTAAATTTCATAAAAAAGGTCCCCATGCAAGAAGGCATTATTCACATCAAGTTGGTGAATAATCCATTTTTTCTTCACAGCAACAACAAGAAGACTTCGAACAGTGGTCAGCCTTGCAACTGGCGCAAACGTTTCATGGAAGTCGATCCCCTCTATTTGTGTGAAACCTTTGGCAACGAGACGGGCTTTATATCACTCAATTTCACCCGTGGGTTTATATTTAATTTTATAAACCCATTTCGAATCAATTGCTTGTTTTCCTTCGGGGAGCTCTTCAAGAGTCCACGTCCCATTCTCTTCTAATGCTCGTATTTCCTTTTCCACTGCTTCAACCCATGCAGGATCTTTCACAGCCTGGTAAAAGTACTTAGGCTCATCACGAGAGGTGATGGCCGCTAGAAACGATTTATGAGCATTAGAAAATCGTTTATAAGAAACAAAATGAGAAATAGGATGTATCGTTGAGGATCCCGATGTGGACGTGGGTAGTGGATGGTCTACTGAAGGTGGCATATCTGTCTCATAATTCTCAAGAAGTTTTGGTTTAAAACGTGCTCTTTCACACCGACGCGCTTGCATGTTACTGGGCTCAACATTAATATCAGAAGTATTTGGCAAATTTATCACATCTTGAGAGCTGGAACATGTGATATCATCTTGACCAAGAGTTATTCCTTCCAAATCCCTATTATCCACATCAACAATATGTTGCTCCATGTAAGGCTAAACAAATATGGCCCTCAACATAAGGCTCATGGTCATCTACATATGGGTTCAAGTCTTGACTAATTTCTGTTCCCTTTTGTGATCCCATTTGCTTATAAGGAAAATCATCCTCCAAGAAAATCACATCTCTTGAGGTATAATTTTTCTTACTCTCCATGTCGAAAATCCGGTACCCTCTTTGCGCATATGGATAACCGACAAAGATGCCACGTCTCCCCCTTTCACCAAACTTGTCTCCCCCTTTCTTGTTATCATGTGCATACACGAGACAACCAAAAACATGCATGTGATCATACATCAGTTTTTTCTTCATTAGAACTTCGAATGGGGTTTTATTTTTAGCGACACTTGATGGTAACCTATTTATAATATAGGTAGCTGTGAGCACACATTCACCCCAAAATTCGATAGGTAAGTTTACCTCAAATCTCAATGCTCTTGTTATCTCTAGGATGTGCCTGTGTTTTCGTTCGACTACACCATTCTGTTGTGGCGTATCGGTGCACGAGGTTTCCAAGAGAATACCATTATCAACATAGTACTTCAACATCTCCCTAGACTGAAACTCTACACCGTTATCAGTCCTAATACGTTTAACTTTTATGTCAAATTGACGATGTACCATATTGCAAAACATGCATAAATAGTGAGCTACTTCAGATTTTCTTGTCATAAAAAATACCCATACAGCTCGACTATAATCATCAACAATTGACAAAAAGTAATGGGCGCCCCGAAAAAGATACTGTCTTATAATTTCCCCAAATATCACAATGCAACAGTTCAAAACAGGCACTTATTTTAATATGACTAAGTTGAAAAGGAATTCGAGATTGCTTAGCTCTAAAACAAGAGTCGCAATTTCTAACACTAACTTTGAAATTCAGTGATTCAACATGTCTGAGCTTCATATCAGAAGCATGTCCATACCTCCGATCAAAGATAAATCGCCATCTTTGACAGTGTTTTGTGATGCGGATTGGGGAGGTTGTGTCATGACACGTCGATCTAGTATAGGTTACTTCATCACTTTTGGAGGATCACCAATTTCTTGGAGGACGAAGAAGCAGACTGGAGTTGCACGTTCTTCGGCAGAAGCGGAGTACCGTGCTATGGCAACTACATTGTGTGAGATTGTGTGGTTACGTTGGCTCCTTAGTGATCTTCAAGCACCTCAACAAGGACAGACACCTCTTTATTGTGATAATCAAGCTGCAAGACATATTGCTCGTAATCCCGTTTACCATGAACGAACAAATCATATAGAGATGGACTGCTATTTTGTTCGTGAGAAGGTAAATAATAAAGAGATTGAACCCTGTGCTATTTCTACAACTAATCAGGTTGCAGACATGTTTCCCAAAGTATTGGGGAGTAAACAATTCCGATATCTAGTTAGCAAGTTAGGCGTTCGTAACCTATACGATCCAACTTGAGGGGGAGTGAAGGAAAGTGACATATATTTCGGAGATTGATTTGCTCAATTATAAGCTTTCATATATTTTTCTTTGGCCAAATCACTTGTAATTAGCATGTAATTATTATAGGATACGATACATTATTCTCCATTGTAACTTGTATATATTCTCTGAAAGTGAATGAATTATTCATTGGGCATGAAATTTTACATAACTATTTATTTAATTTGTTTTGGAGTCTATCGGACTTGGAACCGGAGTATTCTGCCATTGAGCTAAAGCCTCGAAATTCTAAGTATATTAATTTAAGGGAAAATGCATTTTTTTGTCCTTTAAGTTTCGTTGACTTTGATTTTCGTCCTCTTAACTTTTGAATTTTGAAATTCTTCCTATAATTTACAAAAAATCATTTTTTCGTCCTATAACCTGCTACCACAGGTTACTCTTCCGGTCATATGCTGATGTTGATTTTTTTTTTCATTTTCATTTTGTTTTAGTATTATATGGCATTTGTTTTTATATTTTTATTTTTGTTTTGACTAATTATTATTAAGCATATACCCACTCCCCAGTCTCCACTACGCCATTCACCCACACCAAACACAAGTACCCATCTGATGTGTGAGATTTACGGTGAGCCCCACCGTCGGCCGTCACCATAGCCGGCTACTTCAAGCCGCTAAAAGCCTCTCAATCAGTATCAAAAGGTATCTTTCAAGATTTTCCCCTTCCTCTGAATATCGCTTTTTATATTCAAAATTGAGGCTCAATCACAAGTGGTGGCTTTCAAATGAGATTTTTCCAAACTCTACTTCTCTCCAATAACTTCCCAAAATTTTAAATTGAATTTAAAGGGGCTGAGTCGTCGGCGTCACCGCGGAGGTCCCCGATTGAGGAATTGGAAACAGAGCAGAGCTGAGACGTCGGCATCACCAAGTATATCCCGATTGGGGAAAAGGGTATAAATACGTAACATGTAGAGAGTGGGTTGCTTCAATTGACGCCGAATTTGTCCACATTGTTTTATTTTTGGAGAGTATTTGCGAATATTGAGTTCTGATTGTGATGCTCTGGTTTTTCCTTTTTGTTCCTCTCTAATTTTTATGTTTAGGATTTTGGGTATTTTAGATATATCTGGGTTTTTTTTTCACGGGATGATCAACGATGAAGGGGATTTGATAATTCCTTCAAATTTCTGGTTGATTTCTATTTTCAGGTTTTATTTTATTTTAAATTGGTATGGTTTTCTTTACCGGATGATCGATGATGATGAGAATTTAGGCTTCCTTCAAATTTTGTGTGTGTGTTTTTTTTTAATTTTTGCTTGATTTAAAGATTATTAATGATGGGGATTTGAGAATTCCTTCAAAGTTTTATTTTGCTAGATGATATAGGGTAACAAATTGATTTTGTATCTCGAAGAAGATGATGCACATATTTTATCTCTGATGGAATATTTCAGATTTGTAGAGGGAATATCGTAATTTACTAGTTCATGACGATTCTGATTGTGGGTTTTAGTTAGTCAGAGCTTCTGAGATTTCAAGTTTGAATGGGTGAGATTTTGAGATGGGGTGTTTTATGATTTCTGATTGCTTCTGAGATTTCTGGTTAGGGCGCGGTGGCATTTAAGTGGGGGGATGGGGATGATTGGGGCGGTGGCGTTTGGGGGAGGGGTGGGATTTTCTGGCGGCGGTGGTGGAATTTTTGTTTGGTGGCGGGCCTGAAGGGTGGGGCGGCGGTGGCGTTTTGGGAGTGGGTTTTTGGAGGCGGTGGTGGAATTTCTGAGTGACGGCGGGTCTGGACGGCGGCGGTGGGCTGTGGACGGTGGAGATCTTTTTGCAGAAGCAGGTTATGTTTTGCTGCGTTGGGGGAGGAGGATTTGCAAAATATATTTAATAAATATCTTTTAATATTTTCAAAAAAAATTTTAAATGAGTTTTTTTTTTTAATTTTCCACTTAAATTTAATGAAATATTCAATGTAAAATATGACATGTAAATATCCACCAATAATATGCTTCCAAGTAGAATATTTAACATAATAAAAGAAAAAAAACGTGCCACGTCACTAGGTAACCGGATGGGTGACCTGCAGTAGCAGGTCGGAGGACGAAAATCACAAAAAAAAAATGTAACTTAGCGGACGATTTTCAAAATTCAAAACTTAAGAGGACGAAAATCAAAGTCAACGAAACTTAAAGGACAAAAAATTCTATTTTTCCTTAATTTAAATTAATTTAACATTAAATATATCTAATTAATTTAGGGGGGGTTATTTTAAGCTACAAAATTAGACCACAACTTACACATTAATACCACTAAGAACCTGCATTAGTAAAAATTACAAAACACAACCTAAAAAGACTAAAATACCCATCATTAAAATAATTAAAAATCAACACATTAAATCACCACATTAATCAGCAAAAAATTAGCAACACAATTAATAACACAATCAGCCATATCCGACGATATTTTCTAAAATCATTATCTCTCCACTCATCTCGCCTAAACACTGTACCCAAAAATCCCAAAACACAACACCATTAAAAAAAAATTTACCGGCACAAGGAAATTTCGGCAGCAGACAAAACACTTCCGCCGGTGACGGCAAAACACTTCCGCCGGCGACGACGACATAACACTTCCGACGGCGACAACAGAGACAGCCGTCAACAGCTTCTGTGCTACAATCTGCCACAACTCTTCAATACACAGCGGCGAGGCAAGGACGACAATTCTGTACTGAAACAACGCGCACGTCTACAACACCCAGGTACAAAAATACCTCCACCCACCATACCCCCAATCATTCTTCAACCCCTTCATTCATAATTTTATGACTGCATAATCAAACCCTTTCTAATTTGATGTGCTAATTTTGATTGAATATATATAATGTACACTGTGGTTATATAATCGCCAGATTATTTTGTTTAACTAAAACCACTTCATAAATACCTTCCATTAAGTTGCCCTAATTTCCCAAATTGATGTATATTCCGAAATTAGAGTTCCTCCAATTAAAACATACATTAACATTGACTATTTGACTGTAATTCCGGTGAGCATAAAGGACAGCTTATCTGATTAATCTAATGTAGTGATGGTGCATGCTTGGTTGGGCAAAATTTAAAATGGGATAATAATTTTTGACTTGTCTTGATTGATATAACTCCTGAAAGGAAAGAATTTGTTGAGTAGATAGCCATTCTTGCACTCGTACTTGCGTCCAAAACTGAGTTAGATGCTAGCAACTTCATTAGCCAATAAACTTGCATCTTGATCAGACGAAACATACAAACCTCTAATTAATGAGGGGAAACAGGGAAAGTAGCAAGTCTTTATTAGCTAAGTTTGGTGTGGCAGAGAAGGGAAGGGGGAAATGGTCTGGTTATTGTTTAGTGAGATTGATGTTTGTCAAAGGAAAAATAATTGTAGGGGGAGGAGAGGGATAGAGAAAGTGGGGGTGGATGTTGTCTCAAAGGTTTGTGACAAAACTACATTACTACATTTGCTATTCTATACATACAATATGTATGTGTGTATATGGGCTGCAATAGTCATAAAGAAAAAAAAAAGAATTAAAATGTCGAATTTGATGATACTACTTATATTTGTAGTCCACCCTGCAGGCAAAAATTAAAAATAGTATCTTGTATGTGTTCGCTACAAAGAAACCTTTCACCACTCTTACATATAGGTATTGGAAAACCCCACCCTATGAATACAAGTTGTGTCTTCTTAAGGCATGATAAATTTTTGTCAGCCTATTTTAATTGTATACCTATAAAAAGAGAATGAATGTAAAAGTATATACTTCACATTCCTGTTTTTGCTGGTGTGGAATCTGTGAAGTTGCACGACAAGGACGCAGTATAATTGGACAGAGACTATATCATTTCTTCGTAACCATTGTTGCACGAACAAATCTGAAAAATTTGTTTCACCAATTTTTTTTTATTTTCTATGTTCTTCTGCTTGTAAGTACGATGCATTTAGTCACGTAAATTAATCCTTATAAACGACCAAAAAAAATTCTATGATCAGTTTGGCAATTAGAATTAGAAAACACCTCACTCTAGATTCTGTGTGCCAAACTTCAAACGGTCATAACTTCGCGTAGAAAACTCCGTTTGGGGTGAATTTTTTTTTGATTCCAAGTATCTCGGCGAGAACTATTCAACGCAAACCGCCAAAGGCGGTTTGGCCCACCAGAAATCACAAAAAATGCCTCTTTCGCACTGTAATACTGTTTTTTATCAAAATTTTCATCATGTTCAAGTTTTTTTGCACGTCATTTCCCCTCTGGTACTAATTCATCTCCGTTTTTTTATATGAAAATATTGCTATTAAATGATATTTTTATTTGTGGTTAGTGGATTATTAAAACACCAAGTTTAAGCTTGTATCTTTCATTGTAATGTATTTTTCGGGAATCCTCTCTAAAAAATACTAGCATTAGTCAAATGAGTTTTAATGTATACTTAGGTTCTTCATTATTTCCACCGTGATTGTAGAGGTAGGAGTTTTCTGCTCCTTCACAGATTAAGTCTACCATTGTTGTAGATATAGTAGGGTTTCATTCTTAACCCATGCCAGACTTTAAAAATATTTTATGAGTGTCCACACCCGGGAAGGAACACAAGATGTGTCGATTGCTTCATTCATAAATAACAAATTCCATTTGTCTTCTTCCCTTATTTGACACTATGTTTTGCACTAAATAAATCCTATAAAATCTAACTGCATTGGGAAGAACTCTCTCACCCCCCTCCCCCACCACCACCCTCACTTTGCATATATAAATACATATGCATATGTATTTACTTTTCATTTCCTAATTAATTCTTCACAAATATCTAAATGAGATACATGTATCACAATTTGAAAACAGATACCAATGAAGAGAGAACGATCATCAAAGAGATACAACAGACACGAAAAGAGTAAGGCGAAACACCGAAACAAGAAACAAGACATGAAGGACAGAAGAAAAGGTATGTTTAACCAACAATCAGAGACAACGCTAGTAAAAAAATGTTATCATATTGTACCCATCAGGCACAAGATCCTGACTCTATTTACATGTTGACATACTGTACATTAGGTTGACACCCACCCCCCTCCCATAATATTTTACTAACAATCATCACACTTTTCAGGGAAGAAGATAATCATTGCCTCAGACAGCTCATCCTCAGGTACAAAACACCACACCAACTACTACACAAATTTTATTCAAAGAATAGGCATACCAAACATTACAAAGTTGCTAAAAACTTTAAAATTCTCGTATGTCAGATAATTCGGACAGCGAATTCGAATTCAAAACTATCAACAAAAAACCATCACATGATGTATTATCTGACACTGAATCAACGACGGAAGGTCAACACAACACACAAACTTTACCAACACTTCATATAACACAAAATTTCCTACATCTGAAAACTTTATTTTCAAGCTCAACAGATGGTGATAGTGACAGCACAATGAATTGCTCAAGCGATGATTCGTCCTCAGAAAATAGTAATGGCAAGAAAAGAAGAAGATCATCGACCAAACAAACCCGAAGACACCGCACCGGTTAGTACAACCCCTTTTCAAAATTGGATGCTTCCAGTACTTTACTAACTCAGTTTGTATGTGTTTTTATGGATTATTTTTTAATGCGACTTGCCATCATTTTTTCATGTGACAACTTGAACAAATCCCTTGTACTTGAGATACCACCAGTGCAATACATATCAATGCACAAAACAAAACATTTGTTATGTGATATACCCTCAACCTTTAAATACTGCTATGATTCATATATTTTTTGAAAAGCATATAAAAAATATTAGAATTTTAAAAAACATGAAATTGTAAATGCACAACAACTAATGCATCAAAGAATTAGTCACTTAAAATAATTTCAAGTACTACTAATACAGGGACAAAGAAAATTTGATTGTACATAGATTGGGTAAAAGGATGTTTGAGTGCTAATAATCTCTTCAAATGTGTGTGGTAAATAATTTTTCTTCAAAGGTTTTCATTGCTCCAAATACAATATGTTACAAATTAGAATCAGTCATTTCAATCACAAAAAAATTACCATTACTATTTAGTAACATTTTAAAAGCTACACTATCTTATATTATCTCAACACTCATAACTAAACTTTTAAAAAAGATCTAGAAAGCTATAAAAATAGCCCATGCAATGTAAGATATTATAAAATATTTTAAAAATCGTATATCAAACATTCTCACAGAATGATTACAAAATTGGCATTATAAGAAAATAAAAACAGATATATAGATCCAACCTTTGGTTTCAATAATTTGATATTATCGTCCTGCTGTTTGAACTTTCTGCATTCATTAATAGTTTTAAAACGCTGCGAGGTATCATTTTATGTAAATATTATAATCAAATCTTCAGACTTTCAATAAGATTATACTCCTGCTAAAGTGTGCCCTTTGTTTGCACGTATGAGAAACACACCATTATCTTCGAATAAATTAAACCGTTGTTTGCACGTATATGCTCTTACGTATGATTCAGACGGTACTAAACTAATTCATGAAAACCAGATTAAAAGCATGCATAAAAAATAAACTCATACATTACTCATAGAAAATAAGGTCATGTGCAATATTTGAAGATTTTAAATTGCAAACTTATAAAACAATCAAATCATTACCACATATATGCACGTAGAAAAATATTGTTAAAGTGTGCCCTTTGTTTGCACATATGAAAATCACCACCTTTTCTTCCAATATCTGTTTTTTATCTTTTATGATAGCCTGTAAGCATATTATAGATATAAGTATGTGTTGGTAAGCATAATTTTTAATCTACTAAACTAATTCCTGAACACCAGATTTTCAGTTTTAAAGAAAAGCATGCATATAAAAGAAACATATACATTACTCATAGAAAATAAGATCATGTGCATTATATAATAATTTTATAGTGCATAGTCATACAACAATCACATCATTAACAAATATATGTCACAATTTTTTGTAACAGGAACACGTCTGGGTTCAACACCAAGAACCATCTACAGAAGCAACCTCAAGACAACAATTAAAGAATTGAGTGCTTTGCATTTCAATTATTCACAGTTGAGAGAGATCAAGAAAACACCTTTCTGGATAATGTTCAACGCCATTCGTCAATCTGATACCACAACACTTATGAAAAGATGCTCAAAACATGAAGAAAACATTAAGGAAATAATGACTACGTTTGATGGATTGACCGAGCGATTCATCATAGGTGGTCAAATTAAGAACATGTGCAAGAGAGACGTCCAACTCATCTTTGGAATACCTGGAGGATCCAGAACTATCCCAATCAGCTGCAAAGACCACAAACCACCACCATGGGTTCAGCGGTGCTTCGGTCTAGAAATTAGCAAAAGAAAAGGACATTTTGTACTTTACAAAAACATCATACATGAAAAGCTGAAGACAGTAATCGAAAGAATGGACGCCACAAGTTTCTCAGACACCGCTCGACTCACCCAGTGTTACCTCCTTGCCTCAGTCTTGGCTCCAAACCAGAATGCATCAATGTCCCCACACCTAACCGAATACCTCGAGGATCTTGGTGAAGTAATCAAAATTGATTGGAGCCACTACATTGTGTAGATGCTGAGAAACCAAATACACAGAAACAAAAACCTAAAGGCTGGAGGTTGTGTCATGTTACTACCTGTAAGTGAATATTAACTCATTACTCATCACAAAATCGCATACACTAGAACATCCACAAAATACTAACATTATTACCCCAAATGTGCAGTTTTGGTTGTGCGAGTACACAAACTTGATAAGCCCATTATCTGAAGATATATTTCCCCGTTTTTTGAACTGGGACTTGAACCAATTGTGCAAGAAGTTAAAATGAGTAGGACTCTTCGATCTGACACAGAATAACGTAAGTAATATACTACCACATACACATGCTACACTTTGATAAAAAAATGTACTAAACAATTTTCTCTCCAACACATACAGATACTTCGTTCAAAATTGAAGGCACGTATCCATGAAAAGAAAATCTTCCGATCATTGTTCCGAACGTGGGATACTCTGAATAACACATCTGACAACACACAATCCTCTGAATATGTTCCAGAAACTGCGATTATGTCATCCCGAGGACTTGTCAATGAACGAGAGATTGTATCCTACCAAGAAGAAGATCAAAGCAGTGAGGATGAAGATGGTGACACTGTCGACCTTGGGTCAAACACTGAAATGGTGCAAGATGCTGAATCACCCCACCCAAATGACCCTATACACGAGTTCAGCCCTTCAGGATCAAAAGATGTTGGCATACAACCAAAAGTTGTCCCCCAAACCACCTCAACTGCTATAGTGTTGTACACCAACCCCTCACCTCCCCAACACATCCAAGAAGCCAAAACACCACCCCCACGCTCCCCAAAAAAACTGAAGAGCGTAGCTACCTTATCAACTAGGAGAAAACAGCCCCAACCAACCACAAAAACATAATTGGAACCTCACCAAAAAACACTGACAGACAACCATTGTTTCCTGTAATAGATGATGACCCATCCTTCTGTCTAAATATACCACTAACCTGCTTGACCCCCCAAATCCAAAACCCCCAACCCCAAAGGGATGGTGATTGCACCAAAGACATCTCTAAATCACAAGACATTGACACAATTGAAGATTCAGAAGTGAAGAAAAGTGTGGAAAATGCAAACGAAAATGAGCTGATGAATGACAACATCAAGAGACTTCATGCACAATTGGACGAGTACAAGCAAGAATTGGTTGAAAAGGACAAGGAGATTGCAAGACTAAAATTAATGGAGACCACAGTGTTCAGAGAGAGTCTAAAAGTAAAGATGAGAGATTATGTGGCAAGAAAATTGGAGGAAGCTAGAAACGTACAACAATCACTACATGAGGCTGAAATGAAAGAAAAAACAACAGAGAACAGACTTCTACGTGAAGAGAATTTGAGGTTGGTAGAGCGTTTGAATGAATTGGCTGCTCCAACACCAACACAGCTTTACGAAAACCCAGAGAACCTTGCACGCATGGCCACATTAGAGGAGTTTCACATCACAAAGATCCAAATTGAGGCACTCCAAAAGGAAAAGGCGGATTTGCTTGACACATTAGAGATTTTCGATGCCATTGACAACCACCCGGAAAGTTCCCCACCCATTGACCAAGAGAAAACACCGATCCCCAAACACAAAAGAAAGTACAATTTTCCAGAACCAAGCTCCCTCGCAAAACGGGTGAAGAACAGGACCATGATGGATGAAAGAAAAGCAAAGACTCTTACCCCTCAGCCAGACACACTAGAGATAATAAACCTTGATGAGTACGAAGATAATGTGAAAGCAAAAAGGGGACAGAAAAGAAAACCAGTTAAATTCAGAATGGACGAGAAGATGGACGCAGTACACAAGACATCTGATAACCACAAAAAAATTCTCAGAGATTGTTTGGACGACACCGGAGAAGTGTAAGATCTCATCCTTACTTTAACATTTACAAATAATGTTTCAAAATAATGTACAACCAGCTGCTCTGAAAAATTTCTTTAATCACAGGCATGTTGTTTGGAAATGCATAATTGGATTTGCGGAGGTGACAGCTGGAGACATCCTCAAAATTCTCCATCATGATACAATATCTGATGCGGTAATATCCACGTACAAAAACTAAGATACCTGAATATTTAAAGTTAACAATGATTTTTTAACATGCACAATGTCAAACATGGTAGAACTGTTATCCTCTCACCTTTGAATCCCCATTTACACACCATCACTTGTTGACTATAACTTTTATCCACATGCTGATTTACATATTAGTTTTTGAGACTTTGTGTGATTTACTTGCTACACACATTCAGACTGTATAGAAAACAATAACATAAGACAGAAAAAAAAGAGTCCATAAACATTTTAATATGTACACACATTGTATGATACCATTTACTAACATTCCTAAACATAACCATTATCAACATACTACAGGTTATCGATGCATGGGCAGAAATACTACTCCAGAAATATGGGCAAACCGACCACGCAAAGAGCATAAAGATCATCACCTCGAAATGTTGGGTAAATGCACTACAAAAAACTGATTTATATACAAACATGTTTGCAAGCATCAAAAGTTATTCTAACTTTTAATTATTCATATTTCAGGGCCTGATTACCTCTCCAGAAAAGGAAAAAAGTGCCATGCTAACAAAACACATAGATGATGTGTTGAAAAAAGTTGGAAACCAAGATGTCATCCTCTTGCCAATGCTACCAAAAGGAACATCCTCATCTTCCCAATCCACGGAAGACCACTAGACGCTCCTAAAGCTAGAACTCTGCACATACAAATGGACCTTCTACAACCCAATGAAACCAAGAAATCGTAGATCAGAGGACGCGCACCTAACCCAGTCCCATCGTATGGTATGTTACTTCATAAAAAAACCTACATTTTACTACATTGAAAACCAAAAAATTGATATTTTTAATAACAATCACAAAAAATTACATTTCCAACAGGTTGAATATGTGGAGAAACATTTGCGTGAGTTTTTCTTGCAATCAAGCATTGAACACCCACTAACACATGGTGGACCAGGACACCCATTGCCAGACTCTTGTGTGCAACAAAGTCCAGGAACTCTAGACTGTGGAGTAGCTGTATGCAACTACATCGAAAACATCATAAAGAATGAACCATTGATGGATGGAGTACTTTCTAAGCAATCAGCTGGCACATATAGAGCAAAAATGGTGGATTGGTTCATGGACCCAATCACCAAAGTCCTTCCTGCATAAACTATTAGTTATATTTTTAATGAGAGCATGAACTCAAGATGGTTAATGTTTTTATTTTTGAATAAAATCCCAGCCGATGGGAACATGATTTAATAAAAAGTATTATTCTGGATTATTCAATACATTAAGGTTTTCCCAACCTCTTATTACATGCCTTGATAAATAATACATATTCTTTTGGATTATTTAATACATTAAGGTTATCCCTATCTACGTAATGAATTTTTTTAAGCCTATACATAGAACACTTGAATGACACATGATCTGACATAATATCACTTGGCCCTATTTTTAATACTGAAGGTAGTGCACATGTGTATAAATTCAAGATATAAAACTGCACATGTGCAACAGTCAAAGTCCGCACCTACAAAAGTCACAGAGCCCTTATCTTCTGATGAAGTTGAGGTACTCCCTATTCTAAATCCTGAACCCTTATCTTCTGAACCTCCCAAGTCCACACCTACAAAAGTCACAGAGCTCGCTGAGCTAATTAAAGAGGCTGGAGGCATGAATGAAAGAGCAAGGAAGCTAACAGCCCAGCAACAGGAGAGGAGAGATAAGGTGGTTGATAAGATAGAGACCATTGCTGAGCTTGCAGAGAGGAAAAGAAAGGAGAGGCTAGCCACATTTGATAAAACTACTTCTAAGAAATTCAGAAGTGGTTATCTAAAGTGGGCTGCCAAACTGAAGAAAGACAAGATCACACCATCTCTGAACAGATTTCCTCACCATGATGCCTGGGTTCCTAAGAAGCTCAATGATGCTTGGGAGACTGCCAAAAGGGATTTCATTTATTCCTTTTATGTCAGTGGAGAGTTAGGAAGGGACAATGCTCAAGAAGTCTTCAACTCATGGTTGTTTGATGCCTATCCCAAACTCTATCCCGAGATCAGTGGTGCTTGGAATGATGCCTTCCCTAATCAAGCCCTAAAGGCCCCTGAGCCAATCACCTACTGGCCTCCCCAAGATGCAACTGGTGCTGTTGACAGAGAAAGGATCACTGAAGAGTGGACATCCTTGTGTGAGCACCTTGGACTCAGAGGACATTCGAAGGAGATGATGGAGAGGAAGAATGAGCTGAAGATCAGAGTCTTCAAGCAATATGGACTTGAACCTCTGTTTGAGTCCATCTGAGAAAGTTGTATTTTTGCTGGGCATTTGTTTATAAGTCCCAGATGTTCTTAGTTTGAACTTTTGATAGTAGACTTCTTGTAATATGTACTTCATCTTTTTATCAAGAAATAAACTCTACTGATGTTTTGCCCAAGATAATATCTCATTATCATTTAGGCTTTTGTACTTGAATGTTTTTACTTACAAAATCCTTGAACTTTATGTCATCTGAAGAACCTCATCTGAAAGAAGATATGTAATAAGATAGGTTCCGGCATAATCAAAAAGGGGGAAATTGTTGGGAAAATGTATAAGACTTAGTTTTGATTAGATGCCAAAATGTTCCTCCTAAGTTGTTTGTAAGTAAATTATTCAGTAGAGTTAGAGTTTAAATTAAACAGTTCAAAGTATTAAGAACTGAGTGCAGTTAGTAAAAACTAGAGTGTATTTTTAGTATGAAGTCTGCTGAAGATGAAGTCCACTGAAGTGAAGTCCGCTGAAGACTAAGTGATCTGAGAAAGAAGTCAAAGTCTTGAAAGTTTTCTAAGTGCATTCTCACTAAGACTAAATCTATCAGGAGAGGACGAAGGTCCACTGATAAAGAACTAACAACGTACATTTAATGCTAAACATATTTAAAGCTGTTAGTTAATCTTGTTGGAACAAGGCAAAATGAATTTCAGTGAAGCTTACAATAAATGAAGGAATAAGAAGGTTCTCTCAGAGGAGTTCCACCTTAAAGCAAGACAAGAATCTGGACACGCAGACTTAAGGTCCAATGAGAAGATGACACGTCAGTGTACCTTACTGACAGCCGACCTGCCCCAGCCTGACAAGTACCAAAAGTCTTTCACCTAGCAATCTACAGAAAGTTGGTGAACAAGCAGGGTTTTGCAGCCGTTTCTTGACAAGACTTAAAGCTTCAAATAGAGCCGTTTGAACCAATCAGATACAAGAAGACTTACTTGAGAAGATTCAAATCCAACGGGAAGATTTTCAAGGAAGCCTATAAATACAGAAGGACGTGCATTGTTACAAGCACGGGAAACTCACAAGATCAAAGCTATCTCTACATTCATAACCATCTAGAAGCACTCGAAATTATCATTGTTTCCCAAGTGTTTCACAGTTTTAGAGAGCATAACAAACCTTCTGTAACCAAGCTTAAAAGCTATATCCAAATCTTAGAAAGAGATAATCCAATCCTAAGCATTGAGCTAAACTTGTAAGGATTATCTCAAAATAGTTGGAACCAAAACCCTACTCAAAACCCTACTCAGTGTTTAGGTTGAGAGCTAGTGTTAAGTGGTGTTAGTAAGCTGATTGTTGTATCAGTCTGAAAGCTGGTTTGTTTTGGGAACTAGAACCTGGAATTTCCTAGTGATCAATCATCCTAAGAGAGGAGAAGTTGATCAGTGCACCTTGGCACTATAACACAAGGAATTCCAAGTGAAAGGAATTCTCCTGTTTGATCAGGCCAGTGGACGTAGGAGATTTATCTCTGAACCACTTTACATCTTGTGTACTTACATTCTGTTATTTCATAAGTGTTTGTTAATCTCAAGTTTATCAAAGTAAAACGAGTTTTCTAAAGGGCTCACTAATCCGCGTCTGAAAGCTAATTAGATAGTAGTTCAACTGAAAGTCTTGAGCTTTCAGTGGAGGTATTATCTCAGTAAGCTTTCACAAGTAACTCTCAGCAGACCTCAAGTCCACTGACGAGCTACGGTCTTAAGTAACCTGATAAGTTTTTATAAGAAGTTTTAATTTGTAATCACATGTGTATTCCCCCCCCATACACCTGTTTACTCATTTCGGGGCCAACAATTGGTATCAGAGCAGTGGTTCAAAAGACCATTGTTCTAAGTATACCTTGTGCTTAAAGGTATTTTATTAAGGTCACCTGAATTGATCTTTTGATAAACTTGTTTTTATACTATGGCTGACAATGCAGCTAGGGTTGCACCACCAGCAGAGAACAACATGGGAGTTAATCCCTTGAACTATATATCTCATCACAAGCTTCCACAATTCTCAGTGGAAAACTATGATTTCTGGAAGATCAGAATGGGAGCTCATCTTGCCTGTGTGCATGATGAAATGTTAAGGGTTATTACTAAAGGTCCATTTGTTTTTATGACACCTAACCCTAGAACTACAGCTGAAACTATTGCAGATCCTAGAGAAGAATGGCCCAAAGATGAAGATAATTTCACTGCAGATGAGAGGAGGAGAAACAACCTCAACTTCATTGCCATGAACATTCTCTACACCACTATTCCAGATTCTGTAATGGGAAGAGTAATCCACTGCAAGACTGCAAAGGAACTATGGGACACTCTTGCTCTCATGTGTGAAGGAACTGACAAGATAAAGGAGAACAAACTTTCAGTAGCTGTTCAAAAGTATGAGCAGTTCACCATGGAGGCCACTGAGACAATTGACCAGCTTGATGGGAGGTTCACTGACATCATGAATGAGATAAATTCTCTGGGAAAGGTCTACACCAAAAGAGAAGTTGCCTTAAAGATCCTGAGAGGTCTAACCTCAAGATGGGATGTGTACTCTGTGATGATGCAGAATACCAAGGATCTATCCAGCATGTCTATGCAACAGGTATTCTCTGAACTTAAGGCTTATGAGTTTGATCTAAACAGGAAAAGGGCTCCTGATGAGACCTCAGCTGAGAAGGGAGTTACCTTCAAAGCTAAGGAGTCTGAGCCAAAATCCCCAAAGCCTCAGAAGAGTACAAAGGCAAGTAAGTCTCAAAGCAAGGCTGAGATGCAGGAGGAACTCAGCCTGATGGCTAGAAGGTTTGAACAACTTAACAACCGCTTTGGCAAATATAAGAGATTTTACAGGGATAACAGGGAAGGTAGAAGTTATCCACAAAAGACTACCAGAGAAGGAGAGAAAAGCTCATCTGAGCTGGAAAAGAAGAAGGAATACAAGAATTACACCAAGGCTGAAGGATCATCATCAAAGACCAGAGAGTCCACTGAGGAAAAGAATGATGATGCCAACAGGTGTTTTCAGTGCAAGAAGATTGGGCACTTTCAATATGATTGTCCTCAACTGAGCACAAAAGAAAGAAGAGAAAGGCAAGCCAAAAGAGACAGAAGATATGGAGAAAGGAAAGCCATGATGGCTGGGGATGTTGATGAAAACCTGGAGTCACCTGATGAACTGTTCTCTGACAGCAGTGAAGATGACATGTGCCTCATGGCAAGAGAAGAACCAGAGGTACAATCTAAACCATCCATTTCTCTAGAACACACACCTGAGCTAAGCTCAGAGTCAACTGAGGAACTCAATCTTCAGTCCGCTTTGGAACAATTGATGATTGATTTCTCAAGGTTGCAAGAAGCAAGTCTCTGTCTTCAAGATGAGAACAAACAACTCTTGAGTGAAAACTCCAAGTTAATTGAGTCTGGGAATCAAGCAGATCTGAACTCAGCCAAATCTACCATTGAACTGACAAAAGAGGTGGAAACCCTCAGGAGTCAAGGAAATGGTAGAGATCAACTGATAAAAGATCTAAATGAATCTAAGACAAAGTTAACTGAAGAGAACTTAAAATTGGTAAGCCAAATAAAGGATTCTCTCCTGAAAATTGATGTCTTACAAAAATCTGAAGAGACCTTGTTAAAAAGGATTGATGCTCTAAACAAACCCTCTCTTGCCATAGAGGAGATTCCAAAACCTTCAGAAGGTCCTCTGAGTGTTGCTTCTTCAAGTGGCACAAAGAGAGTTTTTGTCAAGTCTGTGACTTTTCAAACACAGACTGTTGATAAAGGAAAAAGACCAGCTGAGATCACTCAAAAGAAAAGTCAATCTAAGCCAAAACCAAATGGAAAGGCTCAGGTGACTTATCAGACTAGATCTCAGCAGAGGTACTATCAGCCGAGGTCTTCACAGATGAAGCAACCTCAGCTGAGAGCACCCAGGCATGAGCAGTCCTCAAGGAATGACTCATATGGAAGACCCAGTCCTTTTGTGCCTAAAGGAAAAGGTCCTTCATACCTTTATCAACAAAAACCAAGACCAGGTGCACCCAAGCCAAAGAGAAAGAATGTGAAGAAGGTTCCTGTTCCTTCAAAGGCTGACACCCATAGAAAGTTTACTCCCAAGGCACCTAGGGAGATAACAATCTATGTAGATGTTTATGGAAGACAAATTAGTCAATCTAAAGTGATTAGAACTGTGAGGCAAATTTGGATTCCGAAAGGTACAGCTAACCTTGTAGGACCCAACACCAAATGGGTACCTAAAGCTTGATCTGTGATTGCAGGGCTCAGTGGACCTCAACAAAGGAGAAGCTCTTATATCATCAGTCTGGTACTTGGACAGTGGATGTTCTAGGCACATGACTGGCAACAAAGATCTCCTGACATAATTTGTTGAGAATGAAGGTCCACAAGTCACTTTTGGTGACAACTCTCAAGGAGCCACTATAGGTTATGGTACCTTAATCATTGGCTCAGTAAGAGTAAGCAATGTATCCTTTGTCAGTGGACTTAAGCATAATCTTCTGTCCATAAGTCAATTTTGTGATAAAGGATACAATGTTGAATTTTCATGTAACCTGTGTTTCGTTAAGAATGTATCTTCACAACAGGTATTACTAACTGGGTCAAGAAAGGGAAATATCTATCTTGCAGATTGGAAGTCTTGCACACCAAATGCATGTCTTATTGCTAAGAGCTCAACTGACACTAACTGGTTGTGGCACAAAAGGCTAAGTCATCTGAACTTCAAGATGATGAACATGATAGCAAGACATAGACTGGTAGAAAGAATGCCAAATGAAGTATACAACAAAGAACATATCTGTAAAGTCTGTCAGGAGGGGAAGCAAGTAAAGGCATCTTTCAAAAGCAAAGTAGCAACCTCTACTGACAGAGTACTTCAACTGTTACATATGGATCTTTTTGGTCCAGTAACCCCTGTAAGTATCAATGGGAGAAAGTATACACTTGTTGTTGTTGATGACTTCTCCAGGTACACATGGGTAATATTCCTTGCAAGCAAAAATGAGACTCAACTGAAACTGCCAGAGCTCCTGAAGAAAGTTAGCAATGAAAAGAGCCTGAATATTGTAAAGATAAGATCAGATAAGGGCACTGAATTCATAAATTCTATTATATCTGACTATTGCAAAGAATTAGGTATTTCACATGAGACATCAGCTGCAAGAACTCCACAACAAAATGAAAGAAGAAATAGGACTCTCAAGGAGGCAGCAAGGACAATGTTAGCTGAAGCTCAGGTTCCTAAAAGATTCTGGGCTGAAGCTATTAATACTCCCTGCCACACTCAAAACAGATCCATGGTAACCAAACATCAAGGAAAAACTCCATATGAGTTATGGAATGGCAGAAAGCCACATGTATCTTACTTTCATTTTTTTGTTGCAAGTGTTTCATTCACAACAATGGGAAAACACAACTGAAAGCTTTTGATAGCAAAGCTGATGAAGGAATTTTCTTAGGATATTCCCAAATCAGTAGAGCTTTCAGAGTTTACAACTGTAGAACTCTTGTTGTGGAAGAAACACCTCATGTGGTATTTGATGAATCTACTTTTGAGTCCAGAAGTAAGGAGAATGAGGATGTGATAAGCAAAAGACTAACTAGACTGAGTATCAAATCAAAATGATATCCTGAGAATTGTGTTGATACAGTCATTCCAACCTGGGACAACCTCAATGATCAACAATTCAAAGAGGACACTCAAAATCAGACCACTCCTCAAAGCTCACCTGAGAGCTCTCCTGAAGATGTAACTGAACTGATGAACACCATCCCAGTTCAAGAGGTAACAAATGTCAATGAAGATGTGGTCACAGCTGAGACATTCACTGAACCCATCATTCAAGGGGGAACCAATTAAATTACCATTGAGAATGAGAATACCCTGAATGATGACTCAGGACTTCAACCCTCTGTTTTATTTCCTGAATTCGATTTCATTCCAATATCTAGTGACTCAACTTCAGAAGAGTTAAACTCTACTGAAGGGCATCAGCCTAGGAGAACTTGGCTCTCAGATCTCCCTGTTGAGCAAATCCTAGGTGATCCTTCCTCAGGAGTCAAAACTAGAAGTTTTCATGGTGAAAGTGCTTTGTTTTGTTGTTTCTTATCAAACCAGGAACCAAGTTCCATAGCAGAAGCACTTCAAGATTCCAACTGGATCATTGCCATGCAAGAAGAGCTCAACCAGTTCACAAGGAATCAAGTTTGGGAGTTGGTGGACAGACCATATCACTGCAATGTGATAGGAACCAAGTGGGTATTCAAGAACAAGAAGGATGAGAATGATATCATAGTCAGAAACAAGGCCAGGCTAGTTGCAAAGGGCTATTCACAAGTTGAAGGATTTGACTATGATGAAACATTTGCCCCAGTAGCCAGATTGGAGGCAATAAGGTTATTTCTTGCCTATGCTGCTCACAAGAAATTCAAGGTGTACCAGATGGATGTTAAAAGCGCCTTCTTGAATGGAGTACTCAATGAACAAGTCTATGTGGAGCAACCCCCAGGTTTTGAAGAAAGTCACAAAGTATATAGACTGAGGAAAGCTCTATATGGACTGAAACAGGCTCCAAGAGCTTGGTATGATACTTTGTCACAATTCCTTTTGGATCATGGTTTTATCAAAGGAAGAGTTGATAGAACACTTTTCAGAATCACAAAAGGAGAGGATACATTGCTGGTTCAAATCTATGTGGATGATATCATCTTTGGTTGTCCTAACCAAGCCCTCTGTGAAAAAATTTCTCAACTGATGAAGGGAAAATTTGAGATGTCAATGATGGGAGAAATGAATTTCTTCCTAGGACTTCAAGTCAAGCAGTCCACTGAAGGAATCTTCATCAACCAAGCCAAATACACAAGGGAGCTGATCAACAAGTTTGGATGCCAGACCAGCAAGGTTGCAAGGGTTCCACTCAACACCAACACCAAGATGGAACCAGATGAAGATGGTGAATCAGTAGACCAGACTCATTACAGAGCCATTATTGGATCTCTACTGTATCTCACAGCAAGCAGGCCTGATATCACATTTGCAGTTGGCATTTGTGCTAGATATCAAGCAAATCCCAAGAAAAGTCACCTGGAAGCTGCCAAGAGGATTCTCAAATATCTTAAGGGTACTGTGAATATGGGAATGTGGTATCCCTCAGATGACAATCTAGAACTCGCAGGATACTCAGATGCTGACTATGGTGGATGCAGAATTGATAGAAAATCAACCTCAGGCACTTGTCAATTCTTGGGAAGTAAACTGATTTCTTGGTTTTCCAAGAAACAAAATTCAGTAGCCACAAGCACTACTGAAGCTGAGTATATGGCAGCTGGAAGTTGTTGTGCTCAAATTCTTTGGCTAAGACAACAACTGAGAGATTACAACATCTTTGCCAATGAAGTCCCTATTTTCTGTGACAACAATAGTGCAATTGCTATTTCAGAAAATCCTGTTCTCCACACAAGATGCAAACATGTGGATATAAGGCATCACTTCATCAGAGATCATGTGGAAAAGAAGGACATCAAAATGCTCAAAATCCACACTGACAAGCAGAAGACAAATATCTTCACTAAACCTTTGGCTGAAGCAAGGTTTCAAGAGTTGTCAGTGGAGCTTGGACTCCTAGATCCAGGAGAGTAAAGAGAGGATTGAATCTCAGAAGAGTTACCCTCAACTCAGCGGAGGTTCATATTCAGAAGAGGATTCTTCTCAGTCGAAGTCTCCTCATCTCAGAAGTGGTTTGAATATCAGACGAGGTCAAATCTCAGTGGAGGTCAAAAGCTTTTTACTTATATTATTTCAAATTTAAAAGCCTCTTAGTTTTTAAAGAATATATATTTGTTTTCAAAAACTTACTAATGAGTGCTTTCTGGGAAATTAAATCTTTCTTCACTGTTCCGAAGAGATTTTGGTATAGCAAGCATTTAATGCGCGTGGTACAAGTCAGACATGCTTTTTCAATTACCTATCTCACGCGCCCTAAAAGCCAGATGATGTGACCTTCCGGCTACCAACCTTTTCAATCCATACCATCCATATTTGACGGTTCACTCCTAACCGTCTAGATCTTTCAAAAACTCCCCACTACCCCTTTTCATCTATCCACGACTTTTTACTAAAATCAATCTCAGTCGTTGATTGCGGGATTAGATCCAACCGTTTATTTCTCTTATAAAAACCCCAATCTTAAGCTTGCAAACCTTTTCGAATACACTTCCAAGCAAGCACCTACTATCTCTTCTGCGATACATTTACTATCCATCCTATACATTCTGCAAATTTCCCCCTGTGGTGTTTGATCTTAGTTCAAATGGCTAAACTTAATCTTAGTTTCCTTACCAATAAGGATAACTTCTGGTGTGAACCCATTGTGGTGTTTGATACCCCAGAAATTGAGACAAAACCTGAATTTGCCCATATCAAAGAAGCCCTAGATATGCTCAAATCTGCAGGGTTAGAGAAATTTCTATCTGTTCATCCAGAGAACTGTTTTGACAGACAGGTTCTTGAATTCTACAACAATGTCTCCAACTCAGACACAAGGATCAGGTCTCATCTGATCTTGCAAAGAAAGAAGAAAGTTATGAGAGATGACATGGAGGTCACAGAGCACCAAAAGATAAAGAAGGAGATTCGTGTGAGCGGAGAAGTTCTGAAAGAGCTATTTGATCTTCCTTCTGAAGGTCCCAATCTAGACACGTGCATAGTGGACAGAGAGGAGGAATGGGTTAATACCATTATGCAGAGGAAGGTGAAATATAGCCCAACCATGAATAGAAGTATACTCCTGCCAGTATACAATGTTCTGTGTGAAGTTGTGGGTAAATGCATTCTGGGGAACCAAGGAAGTACTGAGCAAGTGAGTAAGCCAAAGCTCAGACTGATGAAGGCCATTGTAGAAAGCAAAGAAAGGTCTTTTAACTGGCAACAATTCTTTCTGAGGGCCTTGAACAAAGAGAACTCAAAGCTCCAACCAGAAAAAACTCCCCAACTATCAAGTAAGCTCAATTATGCTACAAAAATCTCTTACTTGATAGAGTATGTAGATCTGGGAGTGGATTGGATCCCTGATAGAAAGTGGAGCAATTTGAAAGCCCTATTCAAGCCTGGAAAGAATCTTGAAGGGAGGATGATTAAGCCTGCTGTGGAAAGCCCAGAGGCAGTTGAGGAGGAGGAAGCTGCCCCTGCTGAAGGGAAGAAAACCAAGCTGAAGAGAAGGCTGGTAAAGTTGAGTGACAGAATGGCTCAACATAGGGAGGCTGAGGCAGAGAAGGCCTCAAAGAAGGAAAAGAAGAGGTCTTCTGAAGCAGAGAAGGAGGTTGCTTCGAAGAAAGTCAGAATCACCAACTCTACTGATGAGTCATCATCAGGTAACCCTGACTCTTCGCCTCATATAACCTCAACTGAGTCTGACTCAGATGCCCCTGTTCCTGCTTCTACCCCCATTAAACCCAAAACCAAACCTCGCACCCCAGCCAAAACCAAACGCATCTCCAAAATAACTCACACTCAAACCCCCACTGAAGGCTCTCAACAGCCTAAAAGTGGATCCCAAACTACCCCCCCTGAGGCATCTGCTGAAGCATCCTCAACCCCATCTGACCCCTTTCCCTCAACCCCTACTGAACAAACCTCCACTGACACCCCATCCCAAACGTCATCTGAACCAAACCCACCTGAAACCCAAACCTCAACTCACCTGGAATCTATTCCAGAAGAACCCACCGATATCAGATCCCCTACCCCTTCCCTTCCTTCAGACGATGAAGAAGAGTACTCATTCTTAGACACCCTTAAGGATGAGGTTGCTTACTCCTTGGAGTCTAAATACCCTGAACTTGACAACTTCCCCACACTCAAGGCTATATTCTTGAGGCTGCGACTCATTGTCCAGCTCAAGGATAGAAGACTTGGTGAAATTCTTCTAGCTGTAAGAGGCAGCAATGCAGAGGAGTGGAAGAAGGAGGAAGCTGAAGTGCTGAACTTTGCTGGGATGCACAAGACCAGACTTCTCTGTGATGAGAAGGTCTTTGAAAGTTTGGTCTTGGAGAAAATTGCTGAGGCCAAGAAGGGAGATGAGGTGAAGAGAGCTGATGTTGGTGAGCAAGAGAAGTCAGCTGAGGTGATAGCTGAAGGAGAGGAGGAGAAAGAGGAAAATGTACAAGGAGGAGGGACCTCACCAAGGCAAGGTGATGGTGAGGTGGCCAAGGATGTATCCAAGGCAAAAGATACTGAGGCTCAAAATTTGCCACAGGAGAGTCCAGTAGAGGTGTCTACTGAGATTCTCCCACAACAGCCCTCAGTGGTGGCTTTAGAGTCAACTGAGGTATCTGGAATCGAAGGAGTTGAAAAAGAAAAAGAAAAAGCTGAGGGTGGTGAGAAAGATGTGGAAATCACTGAAGTTGTGAGTGGTCAAATAAAAGCAATCATCCCTGTAAAGGGTGAATTGGCTAAGAAAATCATAGTTGAAAAGAGGAGTGAAGAGAAAAGTAAGATGAGTGAGGAGGAGGGAGTTCCAATGGAGTTAGAAATTACAGGTAACTTAGGTGGTGAGACTGAGGGAGGAAGATCTAACACTATCTTAAATGCAGGTACTCAAACTGATGAGATCCCTCCAGTCCAGGTCAACCTAACTCCCCTGAAGGATGCAATGCTTATACTCCAAGATGAAAGGCTTCCTTCTCTTGAAACTCAACTGAGAGATGTTCAAGAAGTTGTCCAAGAGGAGGTAGACGAAATGGTCATACTCTCAGACCATGTTGATGAATTGATGGAGTCAACAACTACTTCACTTCAAAATCTAACCCTGAGGGTGCAAGACTCAACTCAGATGGTGTCTGACCTAGTTGAAGGCAACTGTGTTCTAATGCTAGAAGGTCTGAAGAACCTGGAGAAGAAGGAGGAAGAAGCCAGAACTCAATTCCTGAAGGAATCAGTAGAGAACGTGTCCATCAACCTAAAATCTTCTGTTGAAGCTTTCTCGGCCGACCTTATTGGGAAGGTTGAAGGGTTATGGAACCAGAAGATGCAGGAGTTCGAGGCAAAGCACGAAGAACTTGGAGCCAAGCTTGGTGAAGTTCTTAAGAAAGCTGCTGAGGACTTCCCAACTCAGGAAAAGACCAATGTGCTGATTGATGAGAAGCTGGCCCAATTTGTAAAATTTGGTCAAACTGCTGGAGCCGCACTAGAAAGAATGGAAGATGAAGTTGACCACTGCTCGACTGAACTTAAAGCCATCGCTCACGATCAGTTGAAGTTAAACATCACTGTGGCTGAGTGCATGATTAATGCCGAAAAGGGGGAAAGAAGGATATCTTCTAAGGAGCTGAAGGCTGATCCAAGGAACAAAATGCAAATCATCTTTGAGACCCCGGAGTTCGAGAAAGGTCAACAAATCAAAAGCACTATCAAGAAAACTGATGCTGAGGCCCAGAAGCTTGCTGAGAAAAAGAAAGGCAAGGAGACTGCATCAGTGGACTACTCAAAGTTCAAAGAAGCTCATCTGAAAGAGAAGGAAGAGAGAGCTGCAAAGAAGGGGGAACCTGCAAAGGGGAAGGCATCTGAAACTCTCTCAGCAGAGGTTGCCAAAAAGACAAGAACCTCAGAGAGGTTGGCAGCTAAGTCCACAACCTCTACTGATGAAGTTGAGGTACTCCCTATTCTATATCCTGAACCCTTATCTTCTGAACCTCTCAAGTCCGCACCTACAAAAGTCACAGAGCTCGCTGAGCTAATTAAAGAGGCTGGAGGCATGAATGAAAGAGCAAGGAAGCTAACAGCCCAGCAGCAGGAGAGGAGAGATAAGGTGGTTGATAAGATAGAGACCATTGCTGAGCTTGCAGAGAGGAAAAGAAAGGAGAGGCTAGCCACATTTGATAAAACTACTTCTAAGAAATTCAGAAGTGGTTATCTAAAGTGGGCTGCCAAACTGAAGAAAGACAAGATCACACCATCTCTGAACAGATTTCCTCACCATGATGCCTGGGTTTCTAAGAAGCTCAATGATGCTTGGGAGACTGCCAAAAGGGATTTCGTTTATTCCTTTTATGTCAGTGGAGAGTTAGGAAGGGACAATGCTCAAGAAGTCTTCAACTCATGGTTGTTTGATGCCTATCCCAAACTCTATCCCGAGATCAGTGGTGCTTGGAATGATGCCTTCCCTGATCAAGCCCTAAAGGCCCCTGAGCCAATCACCTACTGGCCTCCCCAAGATGCAACTGGTGCTGTTGACAGAGAAAGGATCACTGAAGAGTGGACATCCTTGTGTGAGCACCTTGGACTCAGAGGACATTCGAAGGAGATGATGGAGAGGAAGAATGAGCTGAAGATCAGAGTCTTCAAGCAATATGGACTTGAACCTCTGTTTGAGTCCATCTGAGAAAGTTGTATTTTTGCTGGGCATTTGTTTATAAGTCCCAGATGTTCTTAGTTTGAACTTTTGATAGTAGACTTCTTGTAATATGTACTTCATCTTTTTATCAAGAAATAAACTCTACTGATGTTTTGCCCAAGATAATATCTCATTATCATTTAGGCTTTTGTACTTGAATGTTTTTACTTACAAAATCCTTGAACTTTATGTCATCTGAAGAACCTCATCTGAAAGAAGATATGTAATAAGATAGGTTCCGGCATAATCAAAAAGGGGGAAATTGTTGGGAAAATGTATAAGACTTAGTTTTGATTAGATGCCAAAATGTTCCTCCTAAGTTGTTTGTAAGTAAATTATTCAGTAGAGTTAGAGTTTAAATTAAACAGTTCAAAGTATTAAGAACTGAGTGCAGTTAGTAAAAACTAGAGTGTATTTTTAGTATGAAGTCTGCTGAAGATGAAGTCCACTGAAGTGAAGTCCGCTGAAGACTAAGTGATCTGAGAAAAAAGTCAAAGTCTTGAAAGTTTTCTAAGTGCATTCTCACTAAGACTAAATCTATCAGGAGAGGACGAAGGTCCACTGATAAAGAACTAACAACGTACATTTAATGCTAAACATATTTAAAGCTGTTAGTTAATCTTGTTGGAACAAGGCAAAATGAATTTCAGTGAAGCTTACAATAAATGAAGGAATAAGAAGGTTCTCTCAGAGGAGTTCCACCTTAAAGCAAGACAAGAATCTGGACACGCAGACTTAAGGTCCAATGAGAAGATGACACGTCAGTGTACCTTACTGACAGCCGACCTGCCCCAGCCTGACAAGTACCAAAAGTCTTTCACCTAGCAATCTACAGAAAGTTGGTGAACAAGCAGGGTTTTGCAGCCGTTTCTTGACAAGACTTAAAGCTTCAAATAGAGCCGTTTGAACCAATCAGATACAAGAAGACTTACTTGAGAAGATTCAAATCCAACGGGAAGATTTTCAAGGAAGCCTATAAATACAGAAGGACGTGCATTGTTACAAGCACGTGAAACTCACAAGATCAAAGCTATCTCTACATTCATAACCATCTAGAAGCACTCGAAATTATCATTGTTTTCCAAGTGTTTCACAGTTGTAGAGAGCCTAACAAACCTTCTGTAACCAAGCTTAAAAGCTATATCCAAATCTTAGAAAGAGATAATCCAATCCTAAGCATTGAGCTAAACTTGTAAGGATTATCTCAAAATAGTTGGAACCAAAACCCTACTCAAAACCCTACTCAGTGTCTAGGTTGAGAGCTAGTGTTAAGTGGTGTTAGTAAGCTGATTGTTGTATCAGTCTGAAAGCTGGTTTGTTTTGGGAACTAGGACCTGGAATTTCCTAGTGATCAATCATCCTAAGAGAGGAGAAGTTGATCAGTGCACCTTGGCACTATAACACAAGGAATTCCAAGTGAAAGGAATTCTCCTGTTTGATCAGGCCAGTGGACGTAGGAGATTTATCTCTGAACCACTTTACATCTTGTGTACTTACATTCTGCTATTTCATAAGTGTTTGTTAATCTCAAGTTTATCAAAGTAAAACGAGTTTTCTAAAGGGCTCACTAATCCGCGTCTGAAAGCTAATTAGATAGTAGTTCAACTGAAAGTCTTGAGCTTTCAGTGGAGGTATTATCTCAGTAAGCTTTCACAAGTAACTCTCAGCAGACCTCAAGTCCACTGACGAGCTACGGTCTTAAGTAACCTGATAAGTTTTTATAAGAAGTTTTAATTTGTAATCACAGGTGTATTCCCCCCCCCATACACCTGTTTACTCGTTTCGGGACCAACAATTGCACCACCAACTTGTTTGAACACCGCGAGCTTCTCTTCAAAAATGCGAACATTAGGCGCATATGCACATTCTTTATAATGAATGCCTAGCCTTGATCTATGAGAGTTGCTCCAGCCTCTAGAGAACCGGCCCTTCAAATTAGTCAAGAGATGATATAAACAGAAAAAATGCACCGGCTCATCAAACACATCCGAGAATGCAGACATCAAGCCACAATTTCTATCTGAAACAAAGAAAATTTATTTCTCATGGTTGACACCATCACGTAGTTTCTCTAAAAACCATTTCCAATTTGAAGTATTTTCCGAAGAAACAACAGCAAAAGCAACCGGAAAAAGACATACTTTTAGAAAAAAAAAAAAATTATCATACACAATAACAAGTAACAAAAATACAAACCCAAACCTATACAATAACAAAAACAAATGCATCACCCCAATCAAGACAGAAAATCACAAAAAAAAAAAACTTACCATTATTCCCATTCTTTGCAGTAGCAGATAGAAGAGTACCCTTAGCACGTCCCTTCATAAATGTGCCATCAAGAAACAACATTGGACGACAACTTTTAAACCCTTCCAAACATGCATTAAAAGATAAAAAAAAGACGTTCAAAATGATGAGAAACTGGATTGGGCTCAAGTGACACAATGCTGCCTGGATTAGTACATTCAACAACTTCACAATACCATTTCAACTCAATTGTACGACTCTTCGAAACTACCAAAAATTTTATCCCTCGCTGCTTCCACTGTACGCCATGCTTTCCAATAAGGAATATCTAGTCCATAACTATCCTTAATCAACCGCATAATTTCTTTACCACCAACTGTTGGTTTACTTTTAACATTTTGCACAACTAAATCACCCAACAACTTCGGCGACAAACGACAAGTTTCATCGCTCACCAACTTACCGACACATTTATGTATTAAATTTGCTTTGGAAACCTCAAAATCTAATGTCACCGGCTTGCGTTTAGCTTTAATAAACCATTTACACCCATAACTCTCAGACTCTTGACAAATGACATGGACATATCTACTATCATTCCTGACGTACCTAAACTTAAAACCCATCTGTGATGTATACTTAATTAGCTCACTCCTAAACTCAACAACACCACCCTTAAATACTAAACCCACACCTCCATTCATAATGTCCGACCAACTATCTGATAATAATGCCTTCTTCTTCAAACTAGGGCACACATCATAACAAGGAACAAAATATGGATCATCCAACTCAGACTGTACACCAACTGATTTTCTCTTATTAGAGATACTCAACCCACTATCAAGGCTACTACCACACACAACCGAAGAAACACCCACACACCCACCATACTCACTACCCACATGTGCATAATTTTTTGTCATTCCAACACCACCTTCCAAAATTGAATCAGAAACAACAAATTTGGTAGCCAATAAAACATATACAATTTTCACTTTGAGATGACGACAGGTAAACAATAAATTACTCAAATCGTCATCTCTAATCAAGGCAACAATTTTCCATACTACCCACAGAATAATGACATGAAAATTTAAAGCCTCTCAACTCCACCCACTTACCAACCACTTGAGACACCAAATCATCAAACGATGACAAATCACCAACAGCAATCAACTTCGTTTCTCCCCTAAATTGAACACTTAGAACAATTTTATCATCCATAACACCTATAAAAAATGAACCCTGAATGAACATAAATTTTACATAATACAGCACAAAACGTTAATGACAAATATAACAAGGAAAAAAATACAGCAACTTCAACACTGTACCATTACCAAAAACTGCCCAACTTAAAACAATTCATTTATTCAGAAATTACATCTAACAATATAAAAAGTTACCTACATGTTTAAACATGTTGTAATATGTATTATCTTTAATTACTTGCCTCTGAAAGTAGAATCGTGAATTATATGTTAAAAAAAAAAAGTACAAAGATTGTCTTAAAAAAACACAATGGTAACTACATGACTAAAAACTAAACCAAAGCATATTTGACAATACATGCTAAAAAAAAAATTAGCAGGACAATTTATCACAGATCGACCGTTCTTGGGAATTCTCTGACAATTTTCTTTATGTGACAAGTAAGTAGGTTCTTGAAGTAGAATCAAGATGTGGTGACAATTACTTTCTCATGGGAAATATTATGTGATGGAGGTTTCTTCATTCACATTTTTTTATTTTTGAAAGCTAAACTTGTTACTAATGGAATACATTAAATTAATACAACAAAATTCATAAATTTTCGTTACCCAAAACCTCATGAAACAAAAATAAAAAATTTAAAAGTTTTTTCAACTAAAAAATAATTCAATAATTTTTTGAAACAAAAAATGATATTAATAGTGTTTTAATGTATTATGTCATACGTAATATTCATATATCATTCCATAGTCTATACATAAACCAATGGCAAAACAATAAGTCTAGAACCAAATTAGCACATATGAAAAAACTCCATCGAGCGTTCGGTTAACGAGTTTTCTGTCTTCATTATTTTGTTACAATGGTCATATAAAAGATTTAGGCTATAGAGAAAAAAAAATTAATGACAACAAAACTAGAGCCTCCATCCACCGTGAGAGAACAATAAACAAGTTCTCAATCAGAGAAGAGAAGAGGACAATAAGCAAGTTCTTACGCAGAGAAGTAAGGTTTTGACCCATGATAAGGTGATAACAAAACCTCCAGCACATGCCATACTAGTTATCTAAAGGCTATATGTTTCATCTTTTACATGTACAATAAGGCGATGTTCTTTTTGGGTTTTAAGTGGTTTTTAAAAACTGATTTTTGAAAACCAAGGTTTTTGTAATCCATGGGGTTTTTAAAGTCTTTGTTCTTTTTGGGTTTTGAGTAGGGTAGGTTTTAACTTTATTATGTAAAAAGAAAAGGAGTGTTGTATAGGTTATTTATAGGGTTGTAGGATTATGAGTTCAAAAACCTAATTTTAAAACCCAAACTAGAATGAGTTTTGGATTTCAAAATCCAAATCCAGGTTTTTAAAACCAAAAAAGAACATGGCCTAAGGGAATAATTAACATAAGCGAGTTTATGACTTATAAGTATTGCTTGACCACAACCTGTAAGTTTTCGACATAAATGTAAGGTTAACAACCAAATATTTTTACATTTTTTTACAACAGTACAATTCACAAGGAAATGCAACCAATGTTTCCATTGAAAAGAGAAAATTATACATATTTAGATCATAACCTTGATTTACCAGGTTTATTTAACATGAGAATTCAATTGTATAGGCAAGGATGGTGGATTGAAAAACCAAGAAAGTCGGTCTACAAGGGCAACGGACTGACCTAGACATGTGTATTTGTCTACCAAATGTAGTAAGCCCTTTCCTATTATCCACGTACAAATGCATAGTGGAAATCTACCTTACTATGAGAGACAAATGTAACTTATCAAATCAAGGTTATAAAAACTTCATCTAAAATCCACATATTGGGACCATTTTTTGTTTAATATTAAAGCCCAAAATCATTTGCAGTTCTTTTACAAAACACATAGACACAACTAACATATAGGAGGAAACCATTGTTAACCACAAACCATACGAGCGTATAACTGCAAATCTGTTGGAGTTATACGCGAAAGTATGCTTTTACTTTGTATAACTCGTGTATCAAACACTCGTTTTATGAGAATAATTCTTTTATCGCATTTGCTTTAGTTATGATTGAATGTTGAATTTCTATTGCAAACCGTTCAATATATAGTACGTGTTACATAGTAGTTAATGTGGTGATACCCGATCACGGAAGACAACATTAACAGTTTACTTGTAACTAAACGTACATTTTCACGGCCTAGGTGGAATTGAACAATCCGCCGTGAAAGGTCGATGTGTAAGGCTCAGATTGGTCTGTCTTGACTAAGAGATTGCACTAGCACATTTAGTATGTGTTGAAGAGGTCCTACAGCGAGGAGAAATTCTTCTGTTCTGAAAGGTGAAGAATTAGACCTCAGTGGTTGTTGATTTCTTAATCTCCGTCCCTTAAATAGGACCGTGTGTGCTTAGTAGTTACTGCTTTGATTCATGTTGGGTGAGAATCATTGCGACTTCGAACTTTGTGTCTTGGGCAGTAATATTAATCATACGACGGTTGCTAAGATTTAATACGGAGAAACGCGTGCGAGTACGGCTCGTGTGATTAGTCCCCTTGGTGGGCTCAGAAGTTTTATTGTACCAAATCTTGCAAGTGAAGAATTAGTTTCTTCGGTACGAATAATAATGTTGAGCTGTCTTTACTCCAAGGTGAAAGATGTTAATTAATTTAGAGTTATTCGGAAGCTTGATTAATTAATGGACTTGATAATCTTAAACGCGGGAAATAATAACCGGGAGCCTATATTATCGTAATATGGATTAAGATGGATAGTGCAATATTAATTTATTAGCGGTAATAATTAATATTAATGGGCTGAATTATATTGGGGCTCAATATTGAAATTCAGAAGTCCATTAGGAGGTCCAATCTTAATTCTCCTTAAGGCCCCTCAAGTAGCCCATTAAGTAGCCCAATAATGATAAGGTGATTAAAATAAAAAGAATATATTAATGCTGATTTTTCTTCATATTTTCGAAAATAAGAGAATCAAGAAGAAATAAGATTTTGTTGATTTTCTTGGAAAGATATTATGGAAGATATGTATTCTAGGAATACAAGAATATCTCATATATTCAAGAAGATCCAAATCTTTGGATTTCCTCTTGAAGTTTTTGAAAATAAGGACTTAATATGTAGTATAAGATTTTTGTGGAATATTTTATTTTGGAGAAAATAATATATGGGATATATTCAAGATTTCTTAGAGACTAAGAAAAGATTTTCTCCAAGCCCAAATCCACATGATATTTTCGGCCATTACATATTATAAATAGGAGATGATTATTTCATCTCCAAGTACATAATTCCATGTGTTGGAAAAATCAAGAAGCATAGATATTTTTCTTTTTCCTTAGTTATTAAATTACTTGAAAGCGTCTCCCACCGGCGATCAAGTGAGGTGAAAAGGGAAATACTTGAGAAGGCTTTGGGTTGATAGAACGAGATTACAAGTGTCCCGTATATCCAAAGGCCATTACTACGAGAGGTACGTTAATCGCATATTTACTTGTTTAATTCCGCCTAGTTAAATATGTGAAATTAATTTAACATACATGATGATAATTAGTTGTTGGAATTATTATTTGAATTAATTAGGATTAATTCATGCTAGTAATAATTGTATTTAAATTCGTATTTAAAGTTCATCCCGAATAGATTCCGGGCACCCCTATTTTCCCAACAACTGGTATCAGAGCCACGGTTTCGGGCTCTGAATTTTAAATTGGAATTTAAATTGTTGAACATTAAATTGAAATTGGATAGTAGAATTGTTAGATCTTTTTTGCAGGTATCCAATTGTCATGGTTTTTAATGTTGTTAATTTCATGCGTGTGAATTAATTTGGTTTTTAATTCGATTCGTTCGAATTCGTTTTTCTCGTGAGAAAATCCACGAGTAGATTAGTTGTTTTTATTTTGATTCAATCATTGTAATAGACTAGTCTAGATCTAGTATTTATTTTTTTTGTAAAAATAAATTGTAACCGGATCGTGACGAAGAACGAAGAATTAAAAACGGCGTACCCGGACGACGCATACAAGCGTGGAGCGTGTATGGAGGTAAAATCATGCTAGGGGTGAAGAAAACGAGGACAAACGGCGAAAAAACGGCGCACGGGGGTGCACGGCGCATGCCGTGAGCAGCGGGCGCACGGCGCCGCGCGCACCGCGCGCGCGCGCCTCGGCGAGGGCCTGCAGTGCCTCGGGGCGCCTCGGGTGCGCCTCGGCCGCGCCTTGGGGCTGCGCTTCGGCGCGCCTCGGGCGTTTTTCCAGCGCTTCTCGGGCCGGGAAGCGCGCGGGCCCACTTCGTGGGCCGACGCGCGCTGTATCTCAGTCCGTGGAATTTTTTCGGTTCGTGTTTTTTTTACGTGTGATTTTAAACGTCGTCCCGAACCCCAAACGATGCTGTTTTTGAAGAAGTGTTGCTGTTCGAGTGGGAGCACGTCGAGACGAACGTCGGAAGGCAACAAGGACAATTTTTTCGCATCAAGACGTGAAGAAATTAAACCATGACAATTGGATTTGAGTGCTCCAAAGTGTTTAATTTTGTTTTGATGGATGTTTTATTTCGTGCACTTATTATTATTTGTTAATATGTGTTTGCATGAATTTGATTGTCCAAGAAAAACCTTACTTTCGAAAATTACTAAGTATGTTTTTATAATCGCAATTTTATTCCGGATATTAAAATTGGATTAATTTGACCTCCATAATTTATTTATTTGTGAAGTTCTTTTGGAATACATTTTCCCCTCGGATCGGCCAAAAGAACGGATTTCACATGAATAAATTCCGAAAGGATGATTGTGGATTATTACTAGTGGCGGTATTGACCCTCACCACGAGTGGCTTGCTCAAAGCGAAATAATAATCCTGTATTTAATTATGGTTATTACTTAGGCATAGGAAATTGATATTAACTTACTCCCCTCGGAGTCCCTGTCAGTTTCTATGTGGTCAAAGTGGGAGCCAACTATTAATTTTGAATTAAGGATTTGTAACTTTTAAGTTTGTGATCCGCTTGAATGTATTTAAATGTATAGACCACCCCTCGTGGCGCATTTAAATTGTTTCGAGATGTTGGCTGATGCATGATTATATTGTTTTAAGGTTTCAATATAATTGATGTGATCGAATTATGTGATAATTTCATATTTTTCTAGATATTGATATGAATGTATGTTTTATTCTCATTTCATCATGTCGCAACCTTTTGATCCACTGTTTAATATACTTAAAGTTAATAAACTTTTTGGAGAGAATTATATCGATTGGAAATGTTTTTTTTAAAATTTGTCCTTACTGCACGAAAACACAATTGGATTATTTATGTTAATATACCCGGCAAGCCTAATGATAAGTCAAGCAATGGGAAGAGGCAGTTTATGATCGGAAGCGTGACAATGAATGAAGTGCATCATCTTGACATTTCTGTCTGAGGATTTGAGGTGCGTTCATGAAGACATTGTATCCGCTGTTGAAATCATGGAACACCTTGAAGAGATGTTTTCACATCAGAATCCCATGACTAATCAGTTCACCAAACATGACTCGGTCAAGTTGGAAATGGTGGAAGAAACGCCCGTGAGGGAGCACGTTCTCGAGATAATGGCATACCTTAACAAGTTGGAAGTACTTGGTGCGGATTTTGATTGATTTCATATACCATTCCCTACCGAGAAGCTTTGAGTAGTTTCATCTGAACTGTCAGATGAATGAACGGACAAGTCGTTTGCCCGAGCTCTTGCAAGCTTTAGTTTCGGTGGAGGTGATAATGGAGCACCAGTCTAGTGCTATGGTGGCTAATAGTTCGTCTACCTCTTTTGGTCCCAAGGGAGGGAAAAAGAGGAAGAGAACCAAAGGCCGGATCCAAGCAAATCCAATTGTTGCGAAAGACAAATGCAAAGGCAAGCATCGAAGGGGAAGTGTTTTAGTTGCGGTGAGAGAGGACAATGGAGGTCTGCCTGTTCCAAGCCTAAGAGGCTAGGAAAGTTAGGTAATTCACACACCTTAGTCGTCGAAACTTGTGAAGTAGCGTATGCTGTCTATTCGTGGATAGTGGATACGAGAGCTACTGATCACATTTGTTTCATAGGTTTAAGCTAACCCGACGACCTAACGGAAGTGAGATCCCCATCACATCGGGCAATGCTACGAGAGTGGCAGCTGAAGCAGTGGGAGAAGTGCGCCTATCTTGTGAAGATAGAGTTATGGTCTTGAGAGACATTCCTCATGTTCCTAGTTTAGAAAGAACTCAACCTTCAGTTTCTAAACTGTTTGAATAGATACTCAGTTTCTTTTAATGAGGATGTTATTATTGCTTGAAACGATGAGTTTATCCGTTCCGGAACTTTAATGGATGATCTTTATACCATTTTTTGGGCACACCACTCACAAAATTGAATCTAATAACACATCGATTATTTCGAGTAATAAAAGAAAGCGTTCTTCGGAGATGAACGAAACACTTCTATGGCATCTTAGACTAGGTCATATTAATCTAAAGTGGATAGAGAGATTGGTGAAAGACGGATCCTTGGAATTATTCCAAGTCGAACCGTTTCCAACTTGTGAATCCTGTTTAGAGTGTAAAATGACCAAGAGGGCATTTGGAGCCAAGGGGAATAGAACTACAGAAGTGTTAGAACTCGTTCATACCGATATGTGTGGTTCAATGACGATCATAGCAAGAAGAGGTATGAGTAATTTGATGATTACTCAAGATACGGATACATCTACCTTATGATGCATAGGGTAAGAAGTATCAAGTCTCTACGATTTGTTCGTGGAGGTGAATACCTTAGCAATGAATTCTTGAACTACCTATCGGAAGAAGGGATTGTATCCCTGTTGACCACATCGGGAACCCCTCAATAGAACGGTGTGGCGGAACGAAGGAGCCAGACTCTTTTAGAAATAGTCAGATCCATGATGAGTTATTCAGATTTACCCAAGTCGTTTTGGGGTAACGCCTTGGAAACAATGACTTATATTCTGAACTTGGTGCCATCCAAATCGGTTCCTAAAACCCCAATGGAATTGTGGACCGGGGCGCAAGCCCAGTCTAAGACACTTGCAGATTTGGGGTTGTCCGGTATACGTGCTAGACAAGGAAGCCGGTAAATTGGATCCATGTTCGGAATTAAGGTTGTTTATAGGATATCCCATGGGAACGAAAGGGTGTATGTTCTATAGTCTCAAGGATTAAAAGACCGTGATTAGTTCGCACTTTAAATTCTTGGAGAAAGACTATATGAACAAAAGAAAGCCCAGAAGTGAGATTACCTTAGACGAGTTAAGAGGGCAAACTCCTATACCAAGTATACAAGATGATATACCACACGTCATACCTTCACAACCGGAACCCCGTCGTAGTGGGAGGATTGCAAGGCAACCCGAGAGATTCATGGGAATTGGAGAATCTTCGGATTTGATTCCCGGCGATGAATCAGACCCATGAACGTACGACGAGGCAATCCAAGATAAAGACGCGGAAGTGTGGCAAACCGCAATGGAAACCGAGGTGGGTTCGATGGATTATAATCAAGTGTGGGAGTTGGTTGATCCACCTAATGGGGTAGAACCTATTGGATGCAAGTGGGTGTACAAGAGGAAAAGAGGACCGGACGGAAGGGTAGAGACCTTCAAAGCAAGGCTTGTGGCCTGTAGCTATGCTTAAGTCCATCCGTATTCTCTTGTCGATCGCTGCGCACTTAGATTACGAGATCTGGCAAATGGATGTCAAGACAGCTTTCCTTAACGGAAGTCTTGATGGGATCTATATGCAACAACCCAAAGGTTTCGTTGAAAAAGGCCAAGAGCACCTCGTATGCAAGCTTAAGAGATCCATTTTATGGACTTAAGCAAGCGTCGCGTACTTGGAACCAGTGTTTTGATCAAGTTATTAAGTCTTATGGGTTTGTGATCAAAACAAGTTCGAAAGTTGTGTGTATAAAAGGTGTGACGGAACTGCGGTGGTATTCTTAGTATTATACGTAGACGGTATTCTGCTCATTGGAAACAATGTAAAGGTATTGTCAGACGTAAGGGTATGGCTGTCAAATCAGTTTGATATGAAGGACTTAGGGAAAAGCCGGTCACATCCTTGGGATCAAGTTCACTCGAGATCGCAAGAGGAAGATGTTGGGCTTATCGCAAGTTTCATACAAAGCCACTGTTTTGAAGCATATCAGCGTGCATGATTCCAAGAAAGGTTTTGTACCTTGTAGGCACGGAATCCATCTATCCAAAGAAATATGCCCTAAGACGCAAGTGGAGATAGATGACATGAAAGATGTTCCGTACGTTTCGAACGTAGGAAGCCTTATGTATGCAACGTTGTGTACGAGACCGGATATCTGCTTTGCCGTGGGCATGATGGCAAGATATCAAAGTAACCCCGGGAAAGCACATTAGATTGCAATTAAATGCGTTCTTTAGTTTCTGAAAAGAACTTGGTATGGAATGCTGATTTAACAATCAGACAATCTAATTCCCATGGGATACACGAACTCAAATTTCCAATCAGACATAGACTCCAAAATATCTACCTCGGGTAGTGTGTTTTACATGGGAGAAGAAGCCATGATATGGAGAAGCGATTTGCAGAAATGCATCGCCGATTCGACCATGAAAGCCGAATAAGTAACTGCTTGTGAAGCAGCGAAAGAAGCAGTTTGGCTCAAGTACTTCTTAGTGGACTTGGACGTTGTTCCGAATTTGCCCGACAAGATAACTGTCTTTTGTGACAATGCCGGGGCAGTTGCAAATTCAAGGGAACCGAGAGCCCACAAGGCCAGCAAACACATTGAAAGAAAACACCATCTTATACGAGAAATCGTTAAGAGAGGAGATAAAGAGGTGGCAAAGATATGCGTCGGGGACAACCTAGTAAATCCATTTCACAAAGGGTCTGCCTCTGAATACATTCAAGAGACATGTGGATGGAATGGGAGTCAAGACTATTGCCAATCTGCTTTAAGTATAAGTGGGAGGAATTATTAGGTTAGTGTAGGTTGACATGAGATGTCACGGAGAGCTATTACACTAAGACATGCGTGATGTATACTAAAAGCAAACTTTAAGTATAAGTGGGAGATTGTTGGAGTTATACGCGAAAGTATGCTTTTACTTTGTATAACTCGTGTATCAAACACTCGTTTTATGAGAATAATTCTTTTATCGCATTTGCTTTAGTTATGATTGAATGTTGAATTTCTATTGCAAACCGTTCAATATATAGTACGTGTTACATAGTAGTTAATGTGGTGATACCCGATCACGGAAGACAACATTAACAGTTTACTTGTAACTAAACGTACATTTTCACGGCCTAGGTGGAATTGAACAATCCGCCGTGAAAGGTCGATGTGTAAGGCTCAGATTGGTCTGTCTTGACTAAGAGATTGCACTAGCACATTTAGTATGTGTTGAAGAGGTCCTACAGCGAGGAGAAATTCTTCTGTTCTGAAAGGTGAAGAATTAGACCTCAGTGGTTGTTGATTTCTTAATCTCCGTCCCTTAAATAGGACCGTGTGTGCTTAGTAGTTACTGCTTTGATTCATGTTGGGTGAGAATCATTGCGTCTTCGAACTTTGTGTCTTGGGCAGTAATATTAATCATACGACGGTTGCTAAGATTTAATACGGAGAAACGCGTGCGAGTACGGCTCGTGTGATTAGTCCCCTTGGTGGGCTCAGAAGTTTTATTGTACCAAATCTTGCAAGTGAAGAATTAGTTTCTTCGGTACGAATAATAATGTTGAGCTGTCTTTACTCCAAGGTGAAAGATGTTAATTAATTTAGAGTTATTCGGAAGCTTGATTAATTAATGGATTTGATAATCTTAAACGCGGGAAATAATAACCGGGAGCCCATATTATCGTAATATGGATTAAGATGGATAGTGCAATATTAATTTATTAGTGGTAATAATTAATATTAATGGGCTGAATTATATTGGGGCTCAATATTGAAATTCAGAAGTCCATTAGGAGGTCCAATCTTAATTCTCCTTAAGGCCCCTCAAGTAGCCCATTAAGTAGCCCAATAATGATAAGGTGATTAAAATAAAAAGAATATATTAATGCTGATTTTTCTTCATATTTTCGAAAATAAGAGAATCAAGAAGAAATAAGATTTTGTTGATTTTCTTGGAAAGATATTATGGAAGATATGTATTCTAGGAATACAAGAATATCTCATATATTCAAGAAGATCCAAATCTTTGGATTTCCTCTTGAAGTTTTTGAAAATAAGGACTTAATATGTAGTATAAGATTTTTGTGGAATATTTTATTTTGGAGAAAAGAATATATGGGATATATTCAAGATTTCTTAGAGACTAAGAAAAGATTTTCTCCAAGCCCAAATCCACATGATATTTTCGGCCATTACATATTATAAATAGGAGATGATTATTTCATCTCCAAGTACATAATTCCATGTGTTGGAAAAATCAAGAAGCATAGATATTTTTCTTTTTCCTTAGTTATTAAATTACTTGAAAGCGTCTCCCACCGGCGATCAAGTGAGGTGAAAAGGGAAATACTTGAGAAGGCTTTGGGTTGATAGAACGAGATTACAAGTGTCCCGTATATCCAAAGGCCATTACTACGAGAGGTACGTTAATCGCATATTTACTTGTTTAATTCCGCCTAGTTAAATATGTGAAATTAATTTAACATACATGATGATAATTAGTTGTTGGAATTATTATTTGAATTAATTAGGATTAATTCATGCTAGTAATAATTGTATTTAAATTCGTATTTAAAGTTCATCCCGAATAGATTCCGGGCACCCCTATTTTCCCAACAAAATCATTCTCCTCAAATCAATTGATAAAAAGTTTAGCCAATGGCTTTAAAAAAAAGTTTAGAAAATTACACTAACACCATTCAATATAGAGATAGAACATACCCGTCGTCATTTACCGTTGATGGCTGCAAAACAACTATTAACGACAAAACCGACCTAATCTTCCACCATAGATTGGCAATAACAATCAAAGTAAAGAACCAAACCAAGAAAAATAAAAACGTGTGTAAAAAATATGACAATATCTCAACTCATGAGAAATTCAATGAAAAAATCATTGTCCACCGTAACTATTACAATATTAAAAGAAACAACTCATTACACTCCAAAAACCGTTATAATTATATATTGTACATTTAATCCCATACAAACAATTATCATTCAAATAAAACTACCATATTAGACATAGAAAAAGTAACCGACACAAAAAGGGCAAAACAATAAAAACACAACACAAATTGATTAAAACAGTAATAAAAATAGTTCGTAGTACTAAACACTAATATATCCGCACATATTGCACTAAAAAAGTATTATCCCATTAATTTATAGGTAAATAATCTTTTAATATTTAAATTATATATTTAAGCAACGATCCTGCATCTGAATGAAACCTGGCCTTGAGTATACACGCTTCTCCAAACCCCGAATGATCTTACACCTATAGAAAGATGGAGCATATCATTGTAAGTATTAAATTATTTATATATATATATATATATTTACATATTTTTTAAATATATATATATTTATTTAAATGATTAAATATGTATTAATTTGTAATGCAAAAGGAGGTGGAGAATGAGTTCGTCGTGTTGAACGTGAAGCTATAACTAACTGATATGGGCTACTCGGTACTGGGCCTGTGGCACCCGGCCCATATCAAGGAAATAAATCCAGAGATGGAAACTTCTCTCAACTCTAGATCAGAGTTGGCCCAGAACTGAATAAGACAACTCTGAAAGTTAGTCTTGGGAACTGATTCGTACGTAGATACACGTGCATGATTAATATGAACTTGAATTGGAACAATTAATCCTTCTATTAAGAGGAATATGGGTTAATTTCGCTTAATCCAACTCTGATTTGTGATAAGCTTATTCTTGAGAAGGAAGATAAGCTCAAAAACGTCTCTTTCCCAACTTAAATGCAGAATTCGCCCACTATCACATACACCAGAAAAGGACGACTGAGAGAGGGCCTTCAGTTGTACTATTAAACAGAATATGCACCAGGTGGCACAATTTCATGCATTCTCTGGCACTGGTGGTCCCAAAAGTGCTAGGGCAACACTGAGCAAATGACCCTTCTACCCTTCAGAGAAGTAAAAGGTATAAATAGCCTCATTTTGGCCCTCTCCAAGGTATTATCACTCCAAATAATTTCTCTCACTATTGTATTTCCATGGCTTTTCTTGTTTAACAAGTTTAGCTGACTTGAGCGTCGGAGGACCGACGTCGGAGCTCCCTCCAGCGTGGTTTTGTGCAGGATTTCTTCGGATCATCGTCAGAGCTTGCTGGGCAGTGTTTGAGAGTTGGATTCTGACTTCCAGAGCAGCATCTACATTTTTCTAGGTTCATTTTGGAGCTCTCTTAGGTTAGCTACCTTGCTCCATGTATTTCTTTGAATATTTGTTGATGAACACGATTTACCCCTCATCAACTGGCGCCGTCTGTGGGAAACTCGAGTTTTGGCGTGAGATTTTCTTGAGTTTCTCTTTAAAATGTGTTCATAGTGATGGAACTTCTGTGAATCTGTGATAATATGTCAAGATTTATGAATATCTTGCTGTTTACTATTTTTCGTATGAATATTATGGTAGAAATATATAAGAGTTTGCATGAATAGGCTGTTTCGATGAATATATGCATAGATCTGTGCTGAGAATTTTTTCTGGATGATGTTTTCTCTTGATGATTTCTGGGAAAATGATGAACATGATGGGTTTTTGCCCAGATTTGTAAGAATATGTTGTTTTAGCGAATATGGGTTTGGATTTATGCTTATCTCGCATGAAAAGTGTTTTTTAAGAAATATGTATGTAGATCAATTGTTGGATTTGTGGAAAAGTATTTTTCTCTTTGATGAATTTCTGGAAAAAAATGTTGAATGTTTGAAGATGAACTAGAACATTGCCTCTTATGGTAAATATATAGACAAAAGTTCTTTGGCCTGGTATGGTAAGATGTGTTATTCATTATTTGGATACATTCTCTTTCTCGAAATTTGCGTTTATACCTATTTGATTCTGTTGGAAACTAAAATCCTCATGAAAAGTGTTTTTCCGCGAATTCGGTACGGAAGTACGGACACGAATAAGCTCCACAGATGGGAGATGGGAGAAGAATCATCTCTCACTTTATGCATTTTTCCAGAAACTTAATATGGCCTGAGGTATTAAATTGTGCATTATTGATTATTCTTCGAGATATTAACTTGATATGATTATTCTCTCAGAAATGGCAGATCCCGTCTCTCGAGATTTGGGAAAAGAATTCGATGGGGTTGTTGACACACCGGCGAGTACGAATGCTCCCGTGGTTACAGTCCTGGATGATGATACCATGGGTACGAACCCAACTTAGAGTCGTGCGTCTCTGATTACTCTGACAGCCGAACAGTTGCGAGCCTTCATTCAGACCGCTATGAATGGTGCTTTGGCTGCCAGGATTCCAGAAGCGGGAGCTAATCCTGAACAGCCAACTCCTAGCGTTGAGGCTACCGCTCGCGCTAGTGAGGAACAACTGGCCGCTGGTGGGTCGAAAGCAAGAGCTCAGAATGAGCCAGAAGCTAAGACCCCAGGCGTGCCTGGAACCCGAGCCTAGAATGTGCCCGGGGATCGAAGGGCCTGGAATGTGACCAGAGATCATAGGGCCTGGAATGTGCCCGGAAACACTACGTTGCCCACTCTCTCAGGAGACATCTTGGGAGAGAGCAACGCGCGAATCAGAAATGGCAGGACAGCTGTCGGCGGGACAACCGCCAGGGAGGGCAGGACAGCCGCCGGTGGGACAGCCACCAGAGAGGGTCAGATGGCTTCCAGAGCCGGGAGAGTGACTGCTCAAACTTCTGGTTTGGTTGAGTATGATGGGTGTGATTCAGATGAGGCCGAGGCAGAATCCACAGCTATTGTTAATGCCAACCATGAGATTGCATCTTTGAAAAGAGAGATGGAAATGGTTAAGAAGCACTGTGAGAAAATAGGAAAACAGAAATTCAGATCAGGAGGATCCCCCTTTTCGGAGGACATCCTCTCTGATCCACTGCCTAAGAGCTTTAAAGCTCTGAATTTTGATTATGACGGAACGACTGATCCTCAGGATCATTTGTTGAGATTTGAGAATGGAGCTCTGCTGCATCAGTATTCAGAGGGTGTGAAATGTAGAGTGTTTCTCACCACATTAACGAAATCTGCTCAGAAGTGGTTTAGCCAACTACCAGCCAACTCTATTTGCTCATTTGATGAATTTAGCACACTTTTTCTGCATCAGTTTGCTAGTTCTCGAAAGATAACAAAAACATCTCTGTATTTGATGAGTTTTAGACAGAAACCACAAGAGAGTTTGAGAGAGTATATTATTCGGTTCAATGAGGCTGCTTTGGAAGTCCCTGCGGCCACATATGAAGTAAGAACGAATGCCTTGGCGCGAGGTCTTCATGATGGAGATTTCTTTAAATCTCTGGCCAAGAAACCTCCCCTGACCTTTGATGAGTTACAGGAAAGGGCTGACAAGTATATAAATCTGGAAGAGGCCAGAGGTATAAAGAAAGAAGAGAGTCGCACTGAAAGAAATGCGGAGAAAAAGAAAGAGCCCGAGAGGAAGAAGGGCAATGATGACAAAGGAAAGACAGCCAAGGATAAACCCAGATTAGGAAGATTTGAAACATATACACCTCTGACCCTGCAGCTGGCAGAGATGCTAGAAGTTGTGGCAGATCATCCCAACTTCAAGTTCCCCTACTCTGCTAAGTGGGGTCCTCAGTATCCCAAGTCTGATCGGTATTGCCGATACCACAATGAATATGGTCATGAAATGAATGATTGTCGACATCTGAAAGATGCCATCGAAAGAATGATTCAAGATGGTCATCTGGTGGAATTTGTGAAGAGAGGGAAAGGGATAGAAACAACAATAAAAGAAAGGATAATGAAGAGAGAGGAAAGGAGGTAGCAGAGCCGCCTCGGAAGGATGGTCCCGGTCGTAGGAGGGGCTATATCCAAATGATAGTGGGGGGACTGACAGATGGAGACTCACATCAGGCCAGGAGAGCTTCTGTCATATCCGCCCAGAACTGGTATGAGGGAGATATTCACGAAGTGGACGTTAGTGATTCGCCTAACATACAATTTGGGCCGAGAGATGACAAAGCAGTTCAGAGGCCCCATAATGATGCTTTAGTGGTAACCACATAGATTGGTGGTTATGATGTTGTCAGGGTATTCATAGACACTGGCAGCTCTGCAGATATCTTATTTCAAGATTGTTTTTTGAAGATGGATCTTAATGTGGAGCTTAAGCCAGTAGATACGGTGCTCTATGGATTCACAGGAGGGGCCACTCAACCTAAGGGACAAGTCTCTCTTCAGGTTAGAATGGGGAATCCGCCTCTGGTCAAAGTTAAAATGGTGAACTTCTTAGTTGTAGATGCTCCCTCAGCATACAACGTGATCTTGGGAAGACCATCTCTGAATCTTTTTCAGGCTGTGGTATCTATATACCACATGAAGTTGAAATTTCCTGTTGGAGACGAAGTAGGAGAGCTTGTGGGAGACCAGTTTTGCTCTCGCAAATGCTATGTTGAAACAGTGAAGAAAACTGCACACTCTTCCCCTAGGAGTGATGGTCGAGGAGATGACCCGGATGGGAAGAGAATGAAGGGTGCAGAGCTGATGGAGGAAGAGCCAGATCTGCAGATCCGGCCAGAGGAAGAGCTTATGCCAGTAGAGCTCTTCCCAAACAAATCCGGGTTCACTACCCGAATTGGAACTCAGATGACGCATGATGTGGCCAGAGCTGTCATCAACTGTCTAAGGAGGAATGCGGATCTTTTCGCATTTCAACCTGAGGACTTGTTGGGGATTGACCCCAAGGTGGCCCTGCATCGTTTAAATGTTGATCCAGAGGTCAGACCTGTGAAGCAGAAACTAAGGCAATTTGGTCCTGAGAAGGATAAGATAATTAAAGAAGAAGTGGAGAGGCTTTTGAAAGCCAAGCATATTGAAGAAGTGAAGTACCCAGAGTGGTTGATTAATGCAGTTATGGTGGCTAAGGGAAATGGTTCCTGGCAGATGTGCATTGATTTTCGTGATCTAAACAAGGCTTGTCCAAAGGACCATTACCCTTTGCCTAGAATTGATCATCTGGTAGACTCAACATCCGGCTGTGAACTCTTGTCCATGATGGATGCATATCAGGGATACCATCAGATCTGGATGGATAGGGCAGACGTGCCCAGAGCTAGCTTCGTAGTCTTGTGTGGTACTTATGGCTATGTGAAGATGCCTTTTGGGCTGAAGAACGCTGGGGCCACATACCAGAGAATGGTAGATCTGGTCTTTCGAGAGCAGATTGGCCGAAATATGGAGGTTTATGTGGATGACATGCTGGTGAAAAGTTTCAAGTCTGAGGACCACACTTCAGACCTGGAAGATGTGTTTGGAGTAAGAAGTGGTAAGTTCTTGGGATATATGGTCACTCCCAAGGGGATTGAGGTTAATCAGGCCAAGGTGAAAGTAATTCTTGATATGCAACCACCTCGGAGCCTGAAGGAAACACAAAAACTGAATGGGCGGATCACAGCTTTGAGCCGTTTCATCTCTAGATCGGCAGAGAGGAGTTTACCATTTTTCAAAATCCTTAGAAAAGGATCCAGATTTGAATGGGACAATGAGTGTCAGAAAGCTTTTGAAGATTTGAAAGAGCACTTGACCAGTTTGCCCCCTCTCACGAAGCAAGTGCCAGGGGAAACTCTGTATTTGTACTTCTCTGTAGGAGAACATTCTCTAAGCTCTGTTCTCCTCAGAGAGGAGGGGGTGAAGCAGATACCCATATACTATGTGAGCAAAGCCATCCAGGGACCAGAGGTGAGATATTCGGAAGTGGAGAAGTCAACTCTGGCTGTGATGGTGATAGTACGAAGGCTCGGGCCTTATTTTTTATCTCATAAAGTGGTGGTGAGAACTAATTTGCCTCTGAGGCAGATAATGGGTAGACCAGATCTGTCCGGAAGAATGGTGAAGTGGGCGGTAGAGCTGGGTGAGTATGACATCGAGTTTGAGCCCAGAGCTGCCATAAAAGCCCAAGCATTGGCTAATTTTATTCAGGAAACAACCAAAGTTCAAGAGTCAGAATTCTGGAAAGCTTATGTCGATGGATCATCATCTCTCAATGGATGTGGAGCTGGGATTGTGATTATATCCCCCATCGGAGAGGAGTTGCAGTTTGCAGTAAAGTTTGAGTTTAAAACTTCAAACAATGAAGCAGAATATGAGGCATTTATAAGGGGCATGCAAATATTATGGTAGCTGGGAGCACAAAGAGCAATTGTGCACTCCAACTCTCAATTGGTCACCCAGCAGCTGTTGGGAACCTACGAAAAGAAAAATGAGAAAATGGCAAAGTATGCAGAATTGGCAACGCATTTGAGAGCCAGATTTGATGAACTGAGAATTGAGCAGATTCCCAGAGCTGAGAATGCCAAGGCGGACTACCTGTCCAAATTGTCCAGTTCTGCGGAAGAAGGTGCGAAAGGAAAGATCACAATACTGAGAGTTGAGAGCCAGATGTCAACTCTGGATGTGGGAGCAATCAATGAAGAGAGTGATTGGAGGACTCCCATCATCCATTATCTAAAAACAGGGCGGAGGCTTGATAAGCCAGATACCCCTAAGAAAGCAGTATATGCCAAGTATTGCATGATTGGTGAATACTTGTGTAACTGCAAATTTCGAATTTATTAAAAATAATAAACACGAAAAAGATTACAACTTTAATTTATTCGGATTAAACCGAAAAACTTGTGTGCGGGTTGACTAACTCTAGATTGGATCCTCTGATTCTTCGGTGTTGACCTTGACTTGGATGTTCTTCGAGAGAAATCCTCGCCTTGATCTTCGTCTGGGATTGATATTTGAATTTATAACGTTAATCCAAGGGCGAAACGCCTTATTTTGGATTAAACGTTATTTTCGGATTTTTTTGGGGGATGAACGCCTTCGAAGGCGGGATGAACACCTTTGAATTTGGTGAAGAACGTCCTTTGAATCTTTGAGCGGATGCGGAGAATGTTCTTGAAGATCCTTCAAATCTTCAAGGAGAAACGCCGGATCGGAGGGGTGTTGGACCATGATCTCGGATCGGAGGCTGTTTGTGTTAGACTTGCGCGAAGAATGCCTTGAAGCCCCGAAGAACGCCTTTGAATCTTCAAGGAGAAACGCCGGATCGGAGGGGTGCTGGACCTTGATCTCGGATCGGAGGCCGTTTGTGGTAGACTTGCGCGAAGAATGCCTTGAAGCCGCAAAGAACGCCTTTGAATCTTCAAGGAGAAACGCCGGATCGGAGGGGTGCTGAACCTTGATCTCGGATCGGAGGCTGTTTCTGATCACTTTCCACGGAGAACACTTCGAATCTGATGAAGAATGCTTTGAATCTGATGAAGAACGCTTTGAATCTTCAAGAGCTCTTGAACTTCTGAATTTCTTGTGCTTCTGCCTGTCTGAATGTGTGTAAAATGAATGAATGAAGAACCCTATTTATAGGGTGAGGAGATGAAAACTTTCCTCCTTCATGGTGCCACGTGGCGCTTTATGATTGGCCGATGCCGTTGATGGGCTTTTATAGGCCAATTTCCAGATTTAGTTGATTATCATTAATTTCTTTCCTTCTTCATGTAAGATACGATTTGATTTTTTCTTGGGCACTAAGTCAACCGTATTAATTACTGCAGACTCGTATTTTTGGCAAGTTTGTACGTGTATAATAAATATCAATAAATTTAATTATTTAATTTGAGAATTAATTTATTTAAATCCCCAAAATAAAATAATAAATTTATTTTGATATTAATATTTATTTGTACACGTGTCATCATTTAATTGGGTGCAAAATTAATTTGCTTACAAATGCCCCCTCGTGCTTTGTTCACGGTCGTTTTGACTTGGAGTGAACGGAGCACGAAAATCTTTACGCCCTCATTTGCTTTTGGACTTTTGAATCATGACTGAACTTAGAAGATGTCTAAGCTGCCTACGTACCTCTTTTGTCTAAGAGGATCAAGTCATAACATAGTTCAAGGAAAAAATTGATTTGATTTGGGGTGCCATAAACAGTTTATACTCGTGTAGGCTAGGAGTGACATACAGTTTAAACTCGTGCGTCAAGGAGATTTAATTTGAATTTGTTTGATAGTTTATACTCGTATCAAGGAGGTTTAATTTCAAATTTGTAGACAGTTTATACTCGTATCAAGGAGATTTAATTTGAATTTGTTTGATAGTTTTTGCTCGTATCAAGGAGCATTAATTTCAAATTTGTAGACAGTTTATTCTCGTATCAAGGAGATTTAATTTGAATTTGTTTGATAATTTTCGCTCGTATCAAGGAACATTATTTGATTTGGAGAGGGGCGTCAATTTGTTCTTCAGCTTGAGACCTTCAGACGATTTTGCCTTGTCGAGGAGATTTGATTTGATGGGTTTTTAGATAGTTTTTGCTCGTATCAAGGTGCATCACAGACAGTTTATACTCATATCAAGGAGCTTCACAGACAGTTTATGCTCTTGTCAAGGAGCATTTAATTTGACTTCGAAGGACTTCAGAAAGTCTTTTCGAGCACTATGTCTCCTTGCTCGACTAATTGCATGACTTTTTCTTTGAAGATAAAATAATCTTCAATTGAGTGGCCCACTAAGTGGTGGTACTTGCAGTATTTTGGGTCATCAGCGTGTCCAGCTTCCTCCAGCCGTTTCATCTTAGGTAACTCAATGAGCTTCGCATCCATCAAGTCATCGAATATCCTCGAGACGCCAGAGTCTAAGAAAGGATATTGTTTTTGTTTTAGCTCTTTCAGAGTCAACCCGTTTTGCCCCCTATAACGAGGAAGATCCGTTATGTATTCCTTACTTGAAGGCTTAACATATATCATGTCGTGATGCTTTTGACTTGGTGGTTCTTCAACTTCACTTGCGGTCATACTTAACTCCATGTCATGAGCTCTTGTAGCTAGCTCTTCGAAAGTCTTTGGTTGAATTCCTTGAAGAATGTATTGGAGACCCCACTACATACCTTGGATGCACATCTCGATTGCAGAAGTCTCAGACAGTCGATCCTTGCAATTTAGGCTCAAGTTTCTCCATCGATTTATATAATCGATAACGAGCTCATCTTTCTTTTGGTGAGTGTTGGTTAGTTCGATCATGCTAACTGTCCTCCTTGTGCTATAGAACCGATTTAGGAACTCATACTCCATTTAATCCCAACTGTCGATGGAGTTAGCCTCCAAGTCGATGTACCAGTCGAACGCATTTCCTTTCAAGGAGTGGACGAATTGCTTGACCAGATGATCTCCGTAGGTTCCGGCGTTGTTACAAGTTTCGACAAAGTGAGTTACATGATGCTTTGGGTTCCCTTTGCCGTCAAATTGTTGAAATTTTGGAGATTGGTAGCCGGTTGGCATTCTCAAGCTATCAATCCTCTTCGTGTAAGGCTTGGTGTAGCTGAAGGTTGATTTTGAGGTGTCATCAAACTTCCCTTTCACCGTCTCCAGAATGAGTTCCTTGAGCTGGTCGAGTTGGATCCCTCCATCTGATGAGATCTGCAGCTTTTTGGCAGTTACCCCGGTTTTACCAACTTGACGTTGAGTTGAAGTTTCCTCGTCGTGCTCCTCAACTTGCTTTCCTTTGATGTGGCTTGCATCGCTGCCATCTACCCTATTCATCAGACTGGCGATCTGGATGTCTTGATTCTTGACATGATCTGTAAGCCCCGCTACGGCCTTGATGAGGCTGTCAAGCTTTTCATCAATAGTTGAGGCATCCGCCTTCATGGCTGGCGCTACGCTTGATTCTGAAGATGAGCCCGATGATGAGCGCGGGGTAGAACATGCAGAGTTGACTTCCTCATCTTCGCCGATGTTGGGAGGCTTGTTCATAACTATCCCGGATGAGGGTCTTCCTTCTAAAGAGACGTGTGTCGATGACTTCTTCGACATGCTTCTTGTGATAACGTTGGCGTTAGAGCCGTTGAGGGTTTGGTCCTTAGCAAAATAATATTGCGTGGAGGAGTCATTCTGACGATCCTAAACTTGCTTGAGGAGAGAAGAGATGAGAGGTAGAGTTTGTCCCACCGGGTGTGCCAAATTTGTAACTGCAAATTTCGAATTTATTAAAAATAATAAACACGAAAAAGATTACAACTTTAATTTATTCGGATTAAACCGAAAAACTTGTGTGCGGGTTGACTAACTCTAGATTGGATCCTCTGATTCTTCGGCGTTGACCTTGACTTGGATGTTCTTTGGGAGAAATCCTCGCATTGATCTTCATTTGGGATTGATCTTTGAATTTATAACGTTAATCCAAGGGCGAAACACCTTATTTTGGATTAAACGTTATTTTCGGAATTTGGGGGATGAACGCCTTTAAATTTGGTGAAGAACGTCCTTTGAATCTTTGAGTGGATGTGGAGAATGTTCTTGAAGATCCTTCAAATCTTCAAGGAGAAATACCGGATCGGAGGGGTATTGGACCTTGATCTCGGATCGGAGTAGGAATGGCAAAACAGCCCGCCCCGAGGTCGCCCCGATCTGCCCCGCCCCGTTTGGGCCAGGTCCGCCCTGCCCCGTCCTGAAAATGGGGCAGGTCCGCCCCGCCCCGCACGTGGGGCAGATCAGGTATGGGTATGTATATTGCCCTGCCCCGCCCTGCCCCGCAATTTATTTAATATATATATATATATATAAATATATCTCTATTAAATATTTATATATATATATATATATATATATATATATATAAAGGTCTCTCATAAATATATCAACAAACTTGCATACTAATTATTGACTCAATTGATTCAATTCTATCATTCAAATTAACATAATCACATCCATAAATTAATATTTTTTAATTAATATATATTAAACTCTAAGCTTACAATTAATTATGACATTCACACATATATTATGTTAATTTTGGACTCGTAATTATCTTAAATTTGTTGATTAGACTTATTGTCATTTTTACTTGAGATTGTGATGAATTTGTGGTTTCATGGTTATGTTTATTGTATAATTTAATTGTGAATTTAATTTTATAATATACATGTGTTTATATTTTAAAATATATATATTTTTTCCTGAGATAAGAATGGGGCGGGGCGGGGCGGACCTGCCCCGTGCAGGGTGGGTATGGGGCACAAAATACCGCCCCGCTGTGGTGCACGGGGCGGGGCGGGTCGACTGGGGATAGGCGCGGGGCGGGTCTGGGTACTTAGTGTTAGGATAAAAGTTGTTAGTTTTGATGAGTTAAAACAAACCAGAAGATGTAATAGGACCATCTGGACCTGTTAGCCAGATGATGATCTAGATTAGGACTTAGTCTAGGGGGAACTGCCAGACCAGAAGACTTCACCAGAAGAGTCACCAGAAGACCCCACCAGAGGACTTCACCAGAGGACTCCACCAGAAGACTTCACCAGATGAGATATGACCAGAGGCAGAGGACCTTCCCCAGACCAGACGAGTCTGGTAGAACAAAAGATGCTCAGTTTGATCCCCTGACTCTACTGAGTATTCTGGTTCTTGACCAGATGAGGACCAGAAGACACCGAGGTTACCTGGTGTCTGGTCCTGCCTTCTCTGGAGAGAATCAGAGTTAGGCAGATGAAGCTATTGACCGTTGGTGATTCAAATCAAGTCAACATGATCAGGATTGGAAAGTATTTGAAGATAATCAATCCAAGGATCCCACCAACCCAATCAATCAATTAGGGAATTGATTGATTGAGGCTTCCTTATATAGAGGATCTGATTGGATTAGCCCTCCAACGGCTAGCCCTAATCCCCTCTATATATACAAGAGTGCAGTTCAAGAAAAAGCTCTAGAGACTCTACACGCGCATAAGTGATCCAAGCTTTTGATATCCATACCAAGCACTCTTACTGTTCATAATATTTATCTACTCTAAAGGAGTTACTCGAACCACAACCTGTTCATCTATTAGACAAGGTTGTTGGCTGGTTGATCTTTAGATTGAAGTTAAATCTAAAGAGGTTATAAGAAGGAACTGGTACTTCCCAATTCCAGTAAGTAAGTTTGTGAGTTGGTTGATAGTGAGACCCCTTGGTTATAAGGGAGAGTGGACGTAGGATATTCAATCCGAACCACTATACATCTTGTGTTCTTTATTGCTTTATTTTACTTATTGTTTGTTGATTATTGCCCTCTTGTAAAAGACTTTGAAAGACATTTAACTTAAGCTTCCGCAATTAATCTAACTAGTGGGACCAACAAGTGGTATCAGAGCAGTGTGTCCAACGACCACTGCTTTGTAAAGCTTTTGGTGGTCACCGGGCAGATCCATTGCTCTTAAGTGCTTTTGTTCAAGTTCTTGTTATTTCCCTAAATTTCTTATCAAAATGTCTGCAAAATCTTCTTACAAGAGCCGTAAGCTCCCAGAATTCTCTTTTGAGGATTACAGCCACTGGAGTTTCATGATGAGCAATCATCTTGGAGCTATTCACCACCGCATGCTAGATGTGGTTGAAAGTGGCCTCATACAATTTTACTGGACTCCCATTGATAGTGGCAGGTCTGAGTCCAGAGAAGAAACTAGTGAAGCTGCCCAGAAAACTGCAGAGGATAGAGTCCCCAGGCAGAAAATCCTCAAAAAGAAAGATGAGCTTGATAATGATGAGAGAAAGCTATATAACCTGGACCAGGTGGCAAGAATCGAGATCATCAACACTCTCACCAAGGAGGTAATAGAGAAGGTCAGAACCTGTGTCACTGCGAAGGAGATGTGGGACAAACTTGCACTTCTCTGCGAAGGAACAGAGAAGATTAAGGACAACAAGCTCCAAGCTGTTCAACACTCGTTTGACACCTTCAAGATGAAACCAGATGAGACCATTGACCAGCTGGACATGCGTCTCACAAACCTCCTGAACAAGGCTAGTGCCTTAGGTAAGACCTACTCTGAAAAAGAAATTAATAGTAAAATCTTGCGTTCACTAACAAGCAGGTGGAGAATTAAAGTCACTGTGATCAAGGACAACAAGGATCTCAATACTCTGGATCATCATCTTCTGTTGTCTGATCTCAAAGCTTACGAGTATGATCTTCAAGAGGAGGATCAAACAGAAGAGGTTTCCTCTTCTGGCCAGAAAGGAGTTGCATTCTCTTCAACTCTCAAGCCTGATGTAAACCCAAAGGAGTCTACTGCAGATGACTTGAGCCTCAAGGAGCAGGTATCACTCCTAACTCGTAAATTAGATAAAATGAGTTCAAAGTATGGCAGGTACAAAAGGCATTGGAAGGAGTCTACCAGAGACAGGAAGAGTTCTTTCAAGCCTGCAGAGAAGGAGAAGACATCTGGAGACTCAAGGGAGACCAGATTCAGAACTCCAGAGAGGAGGAGAGATGACAACCCTGGCAGCTCTGGGAGATCAGATTATCAGAGGAGGGATGGTAGCTCTGGCAGACCTGACTACCAGAGGAGAGAGAGTAGTCCAGCCAGATCAGACTACAACCAGAGGAGGAGAGAGCCAAGTCCTAGTCCCAGAGGAGACAATGCCTGCTACACATGCAACAAGACTGGTCACTACAGTTATGATTGTCCTCAACTTACTCCTAGGGAAAGAGAAGAGAAGAGAATCAAGAGAGACAGGAGATATGCAGATAAGAGAGCTTTGCTAGCAGAAGCAGAGGAGGAGGATACTAGTTCCGGTTCTTCTTCTTCTGACTTTGGATCAGATGATGATGTGTGTCTCATGGCAGACATCACTGAGGTAAATGAAACTACTCTAGTTTTATCAAATTCCAAATGTACTGAATCTTCTAATTCATCTGGTAACTCCAGAGAGTCTGATATGCAACAAATGCTATCAGATCTCCAAAATTGTGTCCAACTGTGTCAAAAACTTGAGAAAGAGAATGGTAGGCTCAGAGCTGAAGTTCAATCTCTCTCTCATGAGCATACATCCACCAGAGAACTCATGAAAGATCATTCCAAAGAAGTCTCTGAACTTCAGGATAAGATCACAGAAAGAGATACTCTGGTAGATCAACTCATGAAAGAAAAGAACTCTCAAGAAGATGAGTTCAATGAACTCAGAGCCAAATACCAGACTCTTATCAAGGGAAAACAAGTTGCTCACAACATAGAGGAGATACCCATGCCCAGAGAAGCTCAAAAGATACCATCTGTTGTATCTATCATATCAGAGTCTTCTCAGCGCATCTGTGATAAGAGTGGTTTAGGATATTCTGGAATTTCCTCTAAAACTCATAAATACTTTTATAATAAAGACAAGTCTGTAAGAGCTGGTAAATTGGTAGAAATCTGGGATGATAAAGACTTAACTGGTAATGGTTACAAGGTGGTTCACAATCCTGACTGGAAAAGGAATCACTCTGTTAATCACATTACATATGGTCCAGAAGAGTTGACTGTTCTGGAAGAGAAGATGCTAGAGAATAAGTGTCAAAAAGGGGAACCATTAAAGATTGATGGTTCTGTGAACAATGAGTCCCAAGGAGTAGAAATTACTCAAATTGGAGGACCCCAGAGAAATCCTCAAAGGGAACCTAAACAGATTAGGGGACCTCAAAGGAAACACTCAAGAAAGGGGAATACCAATCAGAGTAATAACTACCAGAGAAGGAACAATGTTCAACAGCACCAGGTACCCCAGAGACAGTTTTCTAAGAGGAATCAGTTCCAGAATAGGTATACTCAAAGGAACTATAACCACCAGAGACAGTCTAATTATCAGAACCAGAGGAGGTCTTCCAGACCCATCTATAGAAAACCAACTGATCTGGGTAGTTATGACACCAGAGATGGTTCTTCTAGGATGTACCCTTACAACCAGACATTTAAGACCATGTCTTTGAGGCAGGCCATTCCAAAGGCCAAATTTGAGAAAAGGTACACCAGACCTGTTTATAGGAAAGGTGTCCTTATCAGACCAGTAGCTCAATATGTCATTGTCAAAGGACATGTGCTGGTAGATAGATTTGGAAGGAAGATAAGATCTCCTCATCCATCAAGAGATGATCTTTATCTATGGATTCATACAAAACCTGCAACTAACCAATCAGGACCCAGCACTAGTAGGGGACCTAATTAATTTCTCTGCAGGTAGATAAGAGTCCATTGGAGAAAGGATTTTCAAGCAATCATGTCTGGTACATTGATAGTGGATGTTCTAAGCACATGACCTTCCAGAAAGATAATCTCCAAGATTTCAAGCCATTGAATGGACCAAGAGTGATGTTTGGTGACAACAACTATGGAGTCACCAGAGGAGTTGGAAAGTTGACCTTCAATGGAGTATCTGTAGATGAAGTCTACTACGTAGAAGGACTCAAGCATAATCTGCTTTCAGTATCCCAATTCTGTGACAAGGGATACTCAGTAAAGTTTTCTAGTGATTCATGCACTGTTTTCTCTTCTGATTATAATGATATTTTGCGAATAGGCTTGAGGAAGGGTAACATTTATCTTGCAGATTTTAACAGTTGCCCAAGAAATGCTTGCCTAGTTCCAAAAGGATCTGCAGAGAATAGCTGGATTTGGCACAAGAAATTGTGTCATCTTAACTTCAAAACACTGAATAAGATTGCCAGAAAAGGTCTCATTCGAGGTCTTCCTAATGAAGTGTTTAAGAAGGATCAGGTTTGTGGTTCATGCCAGAAGGGTAAACAACCCAAGACTTCCTTTAAGGATGTCCAGAGCACAACCACAACCAGAGTACTTCAACTACTTCACATGGACCTGTTTGGACCTGTTTCTCCTCTTAGTTTCAGTGGAAGGAAGTACACCTTAGTGATAGTAGATGACTTTTCAAGATACACTTGGGTAGTGTTCTTGTTTAAGAAAAATGAAACTATGACTAAGCTGCCAGAGTTCTTCAAGCAGATTCAGAATGAGCAGAACCAGAGCATAGTCAGAATCAGAAGTGACAAAGGAACAGAGTTTTTGAATTCACACATTGCAGATTACTGCAAGGATCATGGGATTTTTCATGAGACATCTGCTGCCAGAACACCCCAACAAAATGGAGTAGCAGAAAGGAGGAATAGGACCCTCAAAGAAGCTGCAAGAACACTTCTGGCAGAATACAGCACTCCACAGAGATTTTGGGCAGAGGCCATTAATACAGCTTGCTACACTCAGAACAGATGCCTGATTGCCCAGAGACATAATAAGACTCCATATGAGGTATGGAAAGGTAAAACCCCATCTGTTTCATACTTTCATGTTTTTGGATGTAAGTGTTTCATCCATGACAATGGGAAATCTAAATTAAGAACCTTTGATGCTAAAGTGGCTGATGGAATATTTTTAGGATATTCCAGCACCAGTAAAGCTTTTAGAGTTTTTAATAAGAATTCACTTTGTGTGGAGGAAACACCTCATGTTGTTTTTGATGAATCTACTTTTGAGTTCAAGGTGGAATCTAAGTCTTCTGATGAGATCCAGAATCAGACTACACCCAGAGTAATCAAAGTCAATCCACCTGTTCTTGACTCAAATTCAGATTCAGATGATGACCCATCTCCTGGTTCTCTGAAGCAGAAGCCTTCACAAGGAGCAGAACCAGAAGAGGTTGGAACTCCTGTAGGGGGAAGCTCTTCTGCAGGTGGTGATAATCACCAAGGTACTGCAGAAGATGATCAACCAGGCAAGACCACGGGAAGGAGGACCCTGGTTGATCACCCCAATGACCTAATTCTTGGAGATCCAACTAAGGGTGTCCAGACTAGGAGAACTCTTAACTTAGCTGCCTTATTCAGTTGCTATGTGTCCTTGATTGAGCCCAAGAACATCAAGGAGGCACTGAAAGATTCAAATTGGATTGTTGCAATGCAGGATGAGTTGAATCAATTCACCAGACAGGATGTTTGGGAGCTGGTAGACAGACCAAGACATCAAAAGGTGATAGGCACTAAGTGGGTTTTTAAAAATAAGAAAGATGAGAATGATGTCATTACTAGGAACAAGGCAAGGCTAGTGGCCCAGGGCTATTCTCAGTCTGAAGGAATAGACTATGATGAGACATTTGCTCCTGTTGCCAGACTAGAAGCCATCAGATTGTTCTTAGCATATGCTGCTCACATGAAGTTCAAAGTCTACCAGATGGATGTGAAATCTGCCTTTCTTAATGGGATTCTCATTGAGGAAGTGTATGTGGAACAACCTCCTGGTTTTGAACAAGGTGACAAGGTGTTTAAGCTTAAGAAAGCTCTTTATGGGCTGAAGCAGGCACCCAGAGCATGGTATGACACTCTATCTCAGTTTCTTCTGGACAATGGTTTTACTAAGGGTAAGATTGATAGAACCTTGTTTAGGAAAGAAGAAGGAAAGGACATCCTTCTGGTCCAAATATATGTCGATGACATCATATTTGGATCCCCTAACAAGAAGCTGTGTGAGAAGTTTGGTGAGCTCATGCAGGGACAGTTTGAGATGTCCATGATGGGAGAAATGAATTACTTTTTGGGTCTGCAGGTTAAGCAATCAGAGAAGGGAATTTTTATTAATCAAGCTAAGTACACCAGAAACATGTTAGAGAAATTTGGAGTAGGATCTAGCAAAGTAGCCAAGATCCCTATGATGACAAATTTCAACATGGACCCAGATGAGTCTGGAGAGAGTGTGGACCAGACTCAGTACAGAGCACTTATTGGTTCTCTTTTGTACCTGACTGCAAGCAGACCAGATATTACCTTTGCCGTAGGTGTTTGTGCCAGATTTCAAGCTAACCCCAAGAAGACTCACTTGGAAGCAGCTAGGAAGATATTGAAGTATCTTAAGGGAACAGTGAATTTAGGTTTGTGGTATCCTGCAGATGACAATTTAGAATTGAGTGGTTATTCAGATTCAGACTATGGTGGATGCAGAATAGATAGGAAGTCTACAAGTGGAACATGCCAATTTTTAGGGAATAAATTGGTATCCTGGTTTTCTAAGAAGCAGACTTCAGTTGCTACATCAACAACAGAAGCAGAGTACATGGCTGCAGGGAGTTGTTGTTCACAACTACTTTGGATTAGTCAACAGCTTAGGGATTACCAGATTAGAGCCAAGGATATTCCTATATTCTGTGATAGTAATAGTGCCATTGCAATCACCCAGAATCTAGTTCTTCATACCAGATGTAAATATGTTGATATAAGACATCATTTTATCAGAGATCATGTTGAGAAGGGAGATATAAGGATGGAAAAGATTGCAACAGAGAAGCAGAGAGTAGATATCTTAACTAAGCCTTTGGCTGAGACCAGATTCAGAGAGTTAGCTTTTGAGTTAGGATTGTTGGATCCAGAGACAGATTTGTTTTAGGGGGAACATCAGAGAAGTATCCTTGTTTCATTACTTTTCTTCATATATTTATTTTCTTAACCTAACATACCTGCAGATTAGATATTTCAGAGAGGTACCAGATGAGGTATGCACCAGGTGACACTTGTCCCAGATGAGGTGCTGAGTCAATTGTCCAAAATCTTCTCTGACCAGGACCAGATGAGCTCCATCAGAGGAGATGTAGCTGTGGTATCATCTGGTTACAATATCAGGTGACATGTATGTCTTTACTTCTCTGGCCTCTGATCATTGGGATACACTTTTCAAATTAGTAAGTACACTCAAAACCTTTCAACTTCGGAGTGTATTTAAGACTAGGGTATAGGGCCTTGGCAATCATTTCGCTTTTTCTCTTGACTGCCACAAAACCCCTTTATGCCCCGTCCCAATGACTATGCCAACACACCAGATTAAATCTGTATCTTGCCTTTCATTGTGGCCATCGGATTTAATCACTGTGCAAAATGTCAATCAATGCTAAAATTGATTTTGTTTCCTCAATTAATTTTTAAAATTACACGCGTTCACACTTCATTTAATAATCTAGCCACGCGTATTACCCTATTTAAATCTAATTTTCTTACAATATGTCCTTTCACGTTTTCATACTTTCAAACCCTAACCTCTCTCTGCAAAGTTCTTCTTTTCTCTCTCTCTCTCTCTCACAGATATGGCTCCCCCGTGTAATTTTGACCATGAATTAATGATGAAGAAACTGAAAACGGAGATGGTGGTTGATTTCTACACCACCAAGAACCCGTCTGCACTTGCTATTCTGGAACTATTGAGGAGATCCGGAGTTGAGAAGTTGATCTCCACCATTCCCAGAGACTTTCGTACTCTTGACGGTTATGCGGCCCAGTTTTTGGTTCGTATGAAGATCAACGAAGACCATATTTCTACAAAAATTGACAAGGAAGATTTGGTGTTTTCCAAGCATGATTTATGTGCCCTGTTTGGAAACATTTCGGCGGAAGGAGTGGATCCTTTAACCTACAAGGAGGATGATATTGTGGGTTCCTTCAAACTGTTTGCTCGTTCCTCTTGCCAGAATATCACGAAGGGATTTCTGGATAAGCATTGAGGCAAAAGTACAAGGTACTTTTTGACATAGTTGTAAAAGTGTTGATGTGTGAAAATCACAGCACAGATGCGATCTTTAATGGAAGAATGTGTGTGATGAGGGCTTTGTATGACAGCGTCCAATGCAATTGGGCAGAGTTCTTTTGGGGCGTCTTGAGGAAGAATAAAACGAAAGTTAACAAGGAAGTTTGTCCTTCCCAGCCAGGGGAGATGCAGTTTTATTTCACTGCTAATGTTTCATTGGGTACGAAACTTACCTTGATTTTGGACTCCTTGCTTCCAGAGAAGAAATGGAAGGAGACTTGGTGCAAAGGATTTCACAAGTCTAAGGTGCTATTCTCAAAGGATGGTCCCCTTCATGGCCATCCTGATTCTGATGGAGAAGAAGCCATTCCTGCCCCTCCTCTTCAGGCAGTACCCTCTCCTGCAAAGGGGCAGAAGCAGCAGCAAAGGCAGAAGACCCAGAAGAAAGCTGTTGAAGCAACTGGTTCCTCAACCATTGCTTTCTCTGGTTCCTCTGAGGAGGACCAGATCCCTCTTCTTGATGTACTGAAGAAGAAGAGTGAGGTTGCCAAGAAGGCAGGAGCTTCAAAGAGGAAGAGGTCAGAGGAGGCCAAGAAGAAATCTGCCAAGAAGCCAAGGACTGGAGGAAGAGCTCCCAAGAAAACCCTCCTGGTGGATGAGCCGTCAGAGGAGGAAGAAGAGGAAGAGATTGAGCCTCTTGTGAGGAAATCCAATGCCAAGAGAGCCCTTCTTCAGGATCCTGACTCTGGTTCTGATCTTGGAGAGGCCTTGGAAAAGACAATTGAGGATACCTCCCAGATGATGGAGGATGCTCCAGAGACTGATGTACCTGCTGGTGTTGACCCAGCAGAGGTAAACCCTTCCCTTCCATCTTTTTCCCCCTTTATTCTTGTCTCCCCCTCTACCTCTCCCCCAGATAATATTCCCCAAACCACATCTGCCTCTGGTAACCCTATTGTTCCACCAGAGCAGATTATCACAGATACCCCTGTATATACTCCCTCTACCATTCATACCCAAACACCTTCTCCCCCATCTTCCCAAACACATCTTCCCACAAACCCCTCTCCCCCACCTTCTGTACCAGAGGTACCCTCAACCTCTTCTGGTGCAGAAATCCCCCCTCCAAACAATTCCACCTCCCAGATACCTCCTACACCTTCTGTACCAGATGTTCCATCATCTTCTGGTGCAGAGCAACCCATTCCTACACCCTCTACTTCACAAAATCCTAACCCTCCCCAAACCCATATAGACCAGGACCCAACCATTTCTATGGCTATGGGATTCGTTGGCCCTCCCCCTTCTCCTACCTGTTAAACCAGCGATGATAGTGAAGATGAGGAAGCTTCACTTGAGCCTGCTAACTTAGCACCTTCCTCCTCTGCCTCTGGGCCCAAACCCTTCACCTTCTCATCTGCAGAAATGGGTCCCATTAGGCAGAGTATGAGTGTAAGTGCTCAGCTCTGGCTAAGAGAGCATTTCCCAGTTCTTCTGGAGCACTTACCACTTCTGGCAGAGCTTACTGATGCCAAGGTCTGGAGCAAGGCCAGACTTGAAGATGTGGAGGACCTAATGTTGTTGCTTGAGGAAATGGGTCCCTCCAACTTCACTGCTTGGGAGATTGAGCTAAAGCAGAGACTGAATATTCAGAACCCAGCAGAGCTGGAGACTCCTGGTGCTGCTAAAGTCTTGATTCGCACCCTGCTCATCCAGAGAGGAGTAATGCTCACTCCAGAGGGCCCCACTTACAAGTTTGGTCCTCATTTTGTTTTCCCTCCAGAGCTATATTCAGATGAGGAAGACTTTGAGATGTCTCATGCCGTGCTCCAGAAGATGAAAGCTTTCTTCAATGAGCAAATCATGCAGATTGGGCGCTTTTCTAAAGCTATTCAACATATGGCCCCTGCTATGATAGAGCACCAGATCAGGCATGAGAGGGGAATCTTCCTGAAGCAGTTAAAGTCTTCTCTGGCAGAGGTAAAGGCTTCTTTTAAGGCTAATGGCTTATTTGTCAAGCTGGATGTCATGCACAGCCAGAAGCAGCTACAGGAGCACGTGCTGGAGCAGTTGAGACATGTCTCTGTGCTCAAAGTGGAGATGGCCAGCCAGATGATTCAAACTGCCAAGCTGAAAGACTCCCTCCAGGAGATGTTGGAGAAGCAAGAGAGACTTGTTGCAGAGTCTAAAGCTTACCTGGAGGAGGCCAAGCAGCTGCGTGATCTTCACTCTTCCTCCAACACTGCCTTGCCTGATCTCATAAGGCAAGTAGTGGAGCCCCTCCTTGATGAAGTTAAAAAGGGGGAAGAGAAGGCCAGAACTGATCTGGCGAAGACCACAAATGAAACTCTCTTCAGCCATGGAGCTCGTCTGGACCTGCTGGAGAATACATTGGCCCAGGCTGAGTTGCAGAAGAAGAAGAAGGAAGAGCTCAAATCCCTTTCCATGGCTAAGCAGCTTGCTGCAGAAGAGAAGTCCGAAGCAGAGCAGGATCCAATTTCCATCTCTGGACCTGCAAAGAGGAAGATAAGGAAAGTAAAGAAGAGCTTCCTTGAATCTGTGGTTGAAGAAGCAGAGAAGAGATTCAAGGAAGAGTCGCCTGAAGAGAGGCAAGCAAGGATAAGGAAAAACATAGATGAAGAGCAGAGGCTCCGATATGTTAGAAGGCAAAATAAGAAGAGCAGAGAAGCTGGCATCACTCCTGGTGCTAGTGGATCCAGCCAGAAGAGAAAAGGGCCTGTTGAAGTCATGAACATCCTCCCTCTCAGGACAGAAGGGTCTTTTGACTCAACTGTTCCTGTGCCTTTGATAGAAAAATGGAGAGAAGCCAAGACTCTCTGGTTCATTCAACATTACATCCAGAGACCTCCACCAGAGGATGATGCTCTCATCAACAGGACTTTCCATTCTTGGATGCAGGCATATGATGCAGATTTGTACAAGCAGTTGATGGATTCAACTATTGAATTCAACCTGGAAGTCACTGCTCCTGAATTCCATTTTCTCAACACTCCAATGGCAGGAGACCAGGTTGATTGGGCTGAGCTGAAGAGACTGTACAAGACCAAGGTGTTGGCAAACTTCACCCCAACATCTTCTGCAGAGTTGAAGGCCATTCAAGATAGATTCTTTGACTGGTTCCTGGTGCCCAAAGATAACAGAAGATATGCATAGAATAGGATCTGATCTTCAATGTAATCTGTAATCATCTTTGTCCTTTCTATCAATGAAATTCATATCTTCTCTATTCAAAAGACAACCCCTTGTTGTCTTAATTGTTTGCCTGATAAAGATCTACTCTAAGGTCTTATCCTTTATATGTTTTCTTGCTTAAGTTTATTATTCTTGATCAGTTCTGGTATATTTTAACTCCATCAAAAAGGGGGAAATTGTTAGGATAAAAGTTGTTAGTTTTGATGAGTTAAAACAAACCAGAAGATGTAATAGGACCATTTGGACCTGTTAGCCAGATGATGATATAGATTAGGACTTAGTCTAGGGGGAACTGCCAGACCAGAAGACTTCACCAGAAGAGTCACCAGAAGACCCCACCAGAGGACTTCACCAGATGAGATATGACCAGAGGCAGAGGACCTTCCCCAGACCAGACGAGTCCGGACCAGACGAGTCTGGTAGAACAAAAGATGCTCAGTTTGATCCCCTGACTCTATTGAGTATTCTGGTTCTTGACCAGATGAGGACTAGAAGACACCGAGGTTGCCTGGTGTCTGGTCCTGCCTTCTCTGGAGAGAATCAGAGTTAGGCAGAGGAAGCTATTGACCGTTGGTGATTCAAATCAAGTCAACATGATCAGGATTGGAAAGTATTTGAAGATAATCAATCCAAGGATCCCACCAACCCAATCAATCAATTAGGGAATTGATTGATTGAGGCTTCCTTATATAGATGATCTGATTGGATTAGCCCTCCAACGGCTAGCCCTAATCCCCTCTATATATACAAGAGTGCAGTTCAAGAAAAAGCTCTAGAGACTCTACACGCGCAGAAGTGATCCAAGCTTTTGATATTCATACCAAGCACTCTTACTGTTCATAATATTTATCTACTCTAAAGGAGTTACTCGAACCACAACCTGTTCATCTATTAGACAAGGTTGTTGGCTGGTTGATCTTTAGATTGAAGTTAAATCTAAAGAGGTTGTAAGAAGGAACTGGTACTTCCCAATTCCAGTAAGTAAGTTTGTGAGTTGGTTGATAGTGAGACCCCTTGGTTATAAGGGAGAGTGGACGTAGGATATTCAATCCGAACCACTATACATCTTGTGTTCTTTATTGCTTTATTTTACTTATTGTTTGTTGATTATTGCCCTCTTGTAAAAGACTTTGAAAGACATTTAACTTAAGCTTCCGCAATTAATCTAACTAGTGGGACCAACACTTAGGTACCCGCCCTGCCCCGCCCCATTGCCATCCCTAGATCGGAGGCCGTTTGTGTTAGACTTGCGCGAAGAATACCTTGAAGCCACGAAGAACGCCTTTGAATCTTCAAGGAGAAACGACGGATCGGAGGGGTGTTGGAACTTGATCTCGGATCGGAGGCTGTTTGTGTTAGACTTGCACGAAGAATGCCTTGAAGTCACGAAGAACGCCTTTGAATCTTCAAGGAGAAACGCCGGATCGGAGGGGTGCTGGACCTTGATCTCGGATCGGAGGCCATTTGTGGTAGACTTGAACGAAGAACGCCTTGAAGCCGCAAAGAACGCCTTTGAATCTTCAAGGAGAAACGCCGGATCGGAGGGGTTCTGAACCTTGATCTCGGATCGGAGGCTGTTTCTGATGGCTTTCCACGGAGAACACTTCGAATCTGATGAAGAACGCTTTGAATCTTCAAGAGCTCTTGAACTTCTGAATTCCTTGTACTTCTGCCTGTCTGAATGTGTGTAAAATGAATGAATGAAGAACCCTATTTATAGGGTGATGAGATGAAAACTTTCCTCCTTCATGGTGCCACGTGGCGCTTTATGATTGGTCGATGCCGTTGATGGGCTTTTATAGGCCAATTTCCAGATTTAGTTGATTCTCATTAATTTCTTTCCTTCTTCATGCAAGATACGATTTGATTTTTTCTTAGGCACTAAGTCAACCGTATTAATTACTGCAGACTCGTATTTTTGGCAAGTTGGTACGTGTATATTAAATATCAATAAATTTAATTGTTTAATTTGAGAATTAATTTATTTAAATCCCCAAAATAAAATAATAAATTTATTTTTATATTAATATTTATTTGTACACGTGTCATCATTTAATTGAGTGCAAAATTAATTTGCTTACAAATGCCCCCTCGTGCTTTGTTCACGGTCGTTTTGACTTGGAGTGAACAGAGCACGAAAATCTTTACGCCCTCATTTGCTTTTGGACTTTTGAATCATGACTGAACTTAGAAGATGTCTAAGCTGCCTACGTACCTCTTTGGTCTAAAAGGATCAAGTCATAACATAGTTCAAGGAAAAAATTGATTTGATTTGGGGTGCCATAAACAATTTATACTCGTGTAGGCTAGGAGTGACATACAGTTTAAACTCGTGCGTCAAGGAGATTTAATTTGAATTTGTTTGATAGTTTATACTCGTATCAAGGAGGTTTAATTTCAAATTTGAAGACAGTTTATACTCGTATCAAGGAGATTTAATTTGAATTTGTTTGATAGTTTTTGCTCGTATCAAAGAGCATTAATTTCAAATTTGTAGACAGTTTATTCTCGTATCAAGGAGATTTAATTTGAATTTGTTTGATAGTTTTCGCTCGTATCAAGGAACATTATTTGATTTGGAGAGGGGTGTCAATTTGTTCTTCAGCTTGAGAGCTTCCGAAGATTTTGCCTTGTCGAGGAGATTTGTTTTGATGGGTTTTTAGATAGTTTTTGCTCGTATCAAGGAGCATCACAGACAGTTTATACTCGTATCAAGGAGCTTCACAGACAGTTTATGCTCTTGTCAAGGAGCATTTAATTTGACTTCGGAGGACTTCAGAAAGTCTCTTCGAGCACTATGTCTCCTTGCTCGACTAATTGCATGACATTTTCTTTGAAGATAAAACAATCTTCAATTGAGTGGCCCACTAAGCGGTGGTACTTGCAGTATTTTGGGTCATCAGCGTGTCCAGCTTCCTCCGGCCGTTTCAACTTAGGTAACTCAATGAGCTTTGCATCCATCAAGTCATCGAATATCCTCGAGATGTCATAGTCTAAGAAATGATATTGTTTTTGTTTTAGCTCTTTCAGAGTCAACCCGTTTTTCCCCCTATCACGAGGAAGATCAGTTATGTATTCCTTACTTGAAGGCTTAACATATATCATATCGTGATGCTTTTGACTTGGTGATTCTTCAACTTCACTTTCGGTCGTACTTAGCTCCATGTCATGAGCTCTTGTAGCTAGCTCTTCGAAAGTCTTTGGTTGAATTCCTTGAAAAATGTATTGGAGACCCCACTGCATACCTTGGATGCACATCTCGATTGCAGAAGTCTCAGATAGTCGATCCTTGCAATTTAGGCTCAAGTCTCTCCATCGATTTATATAATCGATAACGAGCTCATCTTTCTTTTGGTGAGTGTTGGTTAGCTCGATCATGCTAACTGTCCTCCTTGTGCTATAGAACCGATTTAGGAACTCATACTCCATTTGATCCCAACTGTCGATGGAGTTAGCCTCCAAGTCGATGTACTAGTCGACATATTTCCTTTCAAGGAGCGGATGAATTGCTTGACCAGATGATCTCTGTAGGTTCCGGCGTTGTTACAAGTTTCGACAAAGTGAGCTACCTGTTGTTTTGGGTTCCCTTTGCCGTCAAATTGTTGGAATTTTGGAGGTTGGTAGCCGGTTGACATTCTCAAGCTATCAATCCTCTTCGTGTAAGGATTGGTGTAGCTGAAGGTTGATTTGGAGGTGTCATCAAACTTCCCTTTCACCGTCTCCAGAATGAGTTCCTTGAGCTGGTCGAGTTAGATCCCTCCATCTGATGAGATCTGCAGCTTTTTGGCAGTTACCCCAGTTTTACCAACTTGACGTTGAGTTGAAGTTTCCTCGTCGTGCTCCTCAACTTGCTTTCCTTTGACGTGGCTTGCATCGCTGCCATCTACCCTATTCATCAGACTAGCGATCAGGATGTCTTGATTCTTGACATGATCTGTAAGCCCCGCTACGGCCTTGATGAGGCTGTCAAGCTTTTCATCAATGGTTGAGGCATCCGCCATCATGGCTGGCGCTACGCTTGAGTCTGAAGATGAGCCCGATGATGAGCGCGGGGTAGAGCATACAGAGTTGACTTCCTCATCTTCGCCGATTTTGGGAGGCTTGTTCATAACTATCCCGGATAAGGGTCTTCCTTCTAAAGAGACGTGTGTCGATGACTTCTTCGACATGCTTCTTGAGATAACGTTGGCGTTAGAGCCGTTGAGGGTTTGGTCCTTAGCAAAATAATATTGCGTGGAGGAGTCATTCTGATGATCCTAAGCTTGCTTGAGAAGAGAAGAGATGAGAGGTAGAGTTTGTCTCACCGGGCGTGCCAAATTTGTAACTGCAAATTTTGAATTTATTAAAAATAATAAACACGAAAAAGATTACAACTTTAATTTATTCGGATTAAACCGAAAAACTTGTGTGCGGGTTGACTAACTCTAGATTGGATCCTCTAATTCTTCGGTGTTGACCTTGACTTGGATGTTCTTTGGGAGAAATCCTCGCCTTGATCTTCGTTTGGGATTGATCTTTGAATTTATAACGTTAATCCAAGGGCGAAAGCCTTATTTTAGATTAAACGTTATTTTCGAAATTTGGGGGATGAATGTCTTTGAATTTGGTGAAGAACGTCCTTTGAATCTTTGAGCGGATGCGGAGAATGTTCTTGAAGATCCTTCAAATCTTCAAGGAGAAACGCCGGATCGAAGGGGTGTTGGACCTTGATCTCAGATCGGAGGCCGTTTGTGTTAGACTTGCGCGAAGAATGTCTTGAAGCCGCGAAGAACGCCTTTGAATCTTCAAGGAGAAACGCCGGATCGGAGGGGTGCTGGACCTTGATCTCGGATCGGAGGCCGTTTGTGGTAGACTTGCGCGAAGAATATCTTGAAGCCGCGAAGAACGCCTTTGAATCTTCAAGGAGAAACGCCGGATCGGAGGGGTGCTGAACCTTGATCTCGGATCGGAGGCTGTTTCTGATCGCTTTCCACGGAGAACACTTTGAATCTGATGAAGAACGCTTTGAATCTTCAAGAGCTCTTGAACTTCTGAATTCCTTGTGCTTCTGCCTGTTTGATTGTGTGTAAAATGAATGAATGAAGAACCCTATTTATAGGGTGAGGAGATGAAAACTTTCCTCCTTCATGGTGCCACGTGGCGCTTTATGATTGGCCGATGCCATTGATGGGCTTTTATAGGCTAATTTCCAGATTTAGTTAATTCTCATTAATTTCTTTCCTTCTTCATGCAAGATACGATTTGATTTTTTCTTGGGCACTAAGTCAACCGTATTAATTACTGCAGACTCGTATTTTTGGCAAGTTTGTACGTGTATATTAAATATCAATAAATTTAATTATTTAATTTGAGAATTAATTTATTTAAATCCCCAAAATAAAATAATAAATTTATTTTGATATTAATATTTATTTGTACACGTGTCATCATTTAATTGGGTGCAAAATTAATTTTCTTACAACTTGTATAAGAGATCATTCTCTCAACTATTTTTTAGATGCTTGTCCACTGTTGAAGGGAATTATGTGTTGAGAGAGGTGCACGAAGGCTATGGAGGAGGCCACACGGGCTTTAGAGATGTGGTGAGATGAGTGTTGAGAGCTGGATATTATTGGCCAACTCTCACGAAAGATGCAAAAGAATTGGTAAGAAAGTGTGATAAGTGCCAGAGGCATGGACCTCTGATTCATGTCCCAGCAGAAGAATTGGGAGTGATGTATTCTCCTTGTCCATTTGATAAATGGAGAATTGACATTGTGGGAAAGTTCCCAACGGCCTCGGGGGGCAGAGTTTTTCTAATCGTCGCTGTGGATTATTTCAGTAAGTGGGCTGAAGCTGAAGCTGTAAAGAAAATTGATGAGGCAGCTGTTATCAGGTTCTTGTGGAAGAACATATGTTGCAGATTTGGGATTCCCAGAATCCTGGTATCGGATAATGGGACACAGTTCACGGGCTCTATAGTTCAGAACTGGTGTTCAGAATTGAAAATTCAACAGAGATTTGTCTCAGTAGCTCATCCTCAAGCCAATGGGCAGGTGGAAGTTGACTTGAAGCGACTACACTAGCTTCTACTAGTAGCTACCCCGCAAGAGAACGGGTTCACTGTAGCATGGGCAAGTATAGGGACCAAGTATTATCGAACCCAAGAGATGGTGTATATGCGAATAGATCCCTGAAGATCCACGCGTCGTAATTAATATGAGTGAAATGTTTTTAGATTTTTTGAAAGATTAATTAAAAGACTAAAATCAACTAAGTAAACTAAAGAATGGAAAAGAAAGAATTAACTACGGGTTGTTTTCAAATGAGAAATGGTGATGCTTAGGATAGGAATCCCTACGTATACTAACGGAGCAGGTACATAATCAAAGTAATCGTGACAAACAAGAATTAACCTAAGTAAAAGATCGTAGAATGAAAGCTCAAGATTTCTTACCCTAATACTTTATCCTAGCAATCGACTTCACTAATCCACTAACAAGTTAATGAATTGTGCTTAATTAATGAGACCCTAATTTAACTAAGGTGATGCGGTCGTCCTCCTTCGCTAAACCGGTAGATGAATTAACCTTTCCTAAACCTTCTCGTTAAGACTACTAATTGTTATTGAGTGATGCGGTCGTCCTCTCTCTAACACTTTCGTACGAAATTCAAAGGTAGAGTTAAGATTAATTATATGAATTCATTAATTAAGAGAATTAAAACTAACGTCACCAATTACCTTAATTACGTACCCACATCCTACTTCTACGAGTTCATCCTAACCTAAGCATGCAAGGGTTTTAGCCGGACATGGTTATAACAAAAATAAAAGCAATAGAAGAAACGACGAACATAAACATGATGAATTGAAGAAAGAAAATACGAAACATAAACTAGGGTTTAAAGAAAATAAATACGAAGAACTGAAATTGAATTGACTAAAACGAAATTAAAAGCGTTTAAAGTAACGAACTAATGAAAAGAAACTACGAATTCGTATGAAAAACCTCAACAAAACATAAATAAAGCTTGCTCGTCTCCTTCCTCTCCAAAAACTAAGTCTAAAATTATTTCTAAAAGTTGGGGATCCTTCAAAACGTGTTTGGAAGAGGTATATATAGGCACCGGGTTGAAACGGGAGTTAATGGGCCGAAAATACGCATCCGGAGGCGAAAATACGTGCGCGCTCGAGCAAAACGCTCGAGCGGTGGCGCTCGAGTGATTCGCTCGAGCGCCAAAACTGTTCTGTAAGTTTTTGGCCGCTCGAGTGATTCGCTCGAGCGCCGGCGCTCGAGCAAATCGCTCGAGCGCTGGCTGCTGTGCACTCGTTCGTAAAATCTTCATATCTCCTCAACCGGGAGTCCGTTTTGGCCGATTCAAAGTCCTAAGAACTCCTCTTTTCGCCCTCTATCCATCTATAAAAACCAAAGAGACAAATTAATAATTTTATAAAAATGATACTCATTTGACTCCAAGCACTCATCGAAAACACTCAAAACATGAGTAAATCGGGCACCAAAACATAACAATTTCACGCCTAATCAACCCCCCCAAACTTACCATATTGTTTGTCCCCAAGCAATGAAATAATAAGTCAAGTGAAATTGTTAGGAATGAGTAGGAAAACTCAATCATGCAAGCTAATGAACTCAAGCTTCGAAGATCAATCACAAGTATACTCACTCACTTTCTTTTATCGTACTCATGCAACAATAACAAGAAACACCAAGATCAAACATGGATGTGCACTCAACGATGTGTTTCACTCCCTTACAAGTGTATAACAGTGTTTAAGGGACTCACTCAATCAATCAATCACACATATTGGCAGCCATAGGCTTGTAAGCACTCTCAACTCCGACCACATTCTAGAAATCAATGCCGAATCACAAAGGACTTTTCTCAAGGTTGTAATGTAGGCTCTTTGGACAGGTGGGATAACAATATGGGGTAAGTGACTCAAGTGAATGGAGAATAGAAAAATCAACTTTGGCACTTTGAGATTAGGAACATAATCACTTCAAATATATTCAATCAACACTTTTTCAATTCCACTTCTCTCAACACTTCAATTTTTTTCTTTCTCACTCTCTTTTTCAATCACTTCACTTTTTTTCTTTTTCGCACAAACACATGAGCTCATTTTTTTCTTTTTGCTCATTCTCAATTTTTTTTCTTTCCCACAACTCAAATTTCATTCACACCCTTATTTTATCACCACTCAACCTTCAATAACTCTCCTTTTTCAACTCAAATCAACCCCTTAACATTCACACTTTCCTATTCTCCACTCAAATTTGGACCAAAAGGCTTAGGAATTGGAATAGTGTTCATATGTGTTAGCAAATAAAATAGGCTTTAGGCTCAAAGGGGCTAACAAGGGATCAATGTCATTGGTAAGGAAAATTTTGGCTAAGTGACTTATTCACTTCAAAAATGGCCTAAGATCCTATTCGGCATATCAAACTAGACACAATCTAGAAGCAAGAGCACATGCAAGTTCTAGCATCCTCTAAGGTGACGATCCACTCACAAACGAAGAGATTAATTCATGCATTTAAATCTCGTAAGGCTCAAATCTCACGGCTTTCACATCCATGCTAGTCCTAGTGAATTCTCACTCTCATCACACAAATACTCAAAAGAAAACTCATAAGCATACAAGTTTTTTTTCAAATCAGCTCAAACTCAAACACTCACACAAAAGAATTTCTAACTCACCCCTTACAACTCAACCTACTCATCAAATCATACTCAAAGATAGCAATCAACAAGCATAAGGTGATTGATAGGCATAAAATATTGAGTAACAAAACAAATTAATAATAGCCCAAGGAGCATCTCAAGGCACCAAATAACTAACTCAACTCAAAGATAAGGGGTGCTCCGGTGCAATGTAACAAGAAAACATATAAAAAAAACTCCACCCCCCCAAACTTCGACCTTGCTAGAGGTCTAAGTTTGGGGTTGTGGGTTACCTCAACCGAACAATTCAGTTTCTCTCAATAGCTTTGCACACTCCCTTGCTTGAATTGGTTCCTCCAATCTGAATAACTCCATGATACCTTTACTCCTTTAGAGACAAGCCTACAAAATAAAACTCTCAAGTACGAGGTTAAACATACGACTCAAAATACTCCCTAATAATATAAAAAGACACTAAAAATAAATGAAAGCAAATAAAAATGGGTTGCCTCCCATTCAGCGCTATTTTTAAGGTCCTCATGCCGGACCAAGCTCAAAGGAGCTTATGGGACATCATACTCAAATTTACCTCCCTTACTCTCATAAGAGTGGTGTTTGAACTCCTTTCCTTGATGCCCCACCATCATGAGTTCCTTTGCTCTCTTCTCATCCCCAAGTGTTATGGGTCTCAACTCCTTCTTGCCTCTATCTGGAGGAGTCTTACTAAACAATTTCTTGAATTTGGATTTTTTCTTCTTAACTCCTCCTTTCCCGTCTAACTGGACCACGTCCACTTTCTTCACCTCTTCATCCTTCAACTTCTTCACTTTATCCCTATCAACATAATCAAGATCATAACGCTCATGGGTTAAATAATCAAGTGGAGGATTATAAAATTCATGAATATGAGAAGGATTAGGGATAGAAGGCGTGTCTTCAACACGAGGATCAATTGCATCCATGCAATACAAGCTCTCATCCTCCCTCGGGTGTTTCATGGCTTCATATAGGGAGATCTTCACTTCTTGATCATCAACCTTCAACGTGATCTTCCCGTTTGCCACGTCTAGCACCATCCCCGCCGTAGCTAAGAACGGTCTTCCCAAGATCAGGGGTACGTGCTCATCTTCCTCCATTTCTAGCACTACAAAGTCGGCTGGAAAAATGTGATCTCCAACTCTCACTAGGACGTCTTCAACAACACCTTGAGGTCGAGTAATAGACTGGTCGGCTAGTTGAAGCGTCATCATTGTGGGTTGAAGTTCACCACCTTCCAACTTCTTGAACAACGACAAGGGCATGAGATTGATGCTCGCCCCAAGGTCGCACAACGCTCCCTTTTTGATCTCGTTCCCAATGTCACATAGGATCGTGAAGCTCCCGGGATCCTTCAGCTTCGGTGGAAGCACCTTGTGCACTAATGCACTCACTTCGTGGTTCAGCTGCACCAACTTCGGCTCATCCACTCGCCGTCTTTTCGCGATCAAGTCCTTCAGAAACTTTGCATAATGCGGCATCTGTTCCAAAGCATCATAAAAAGGAATATTAATATGCAATTGTTTAAAAATATCAAGGAACTTAGCGAATTTCTCATCAAGCTTCTTTTTCATGAAGCGCTGTGGATATGGGACGGGTATCACAGATTTGGGTACCCCCCACTCATCTCTTTCTGTTTCTTTCACTTTCTCCCTTGCTTCCTTTGCCTTTTTCCACTTAGGAACTCTCTCACCCTTCTCACTTTCAATCCCCTTCTCAACTTCATCTCCTTTAGGCTCAATCTCTTCTTGGGGCGTCTCAGAATCAGCAGGCATCTGAGGACCTTCGTAGTTGGTTCCACTTCTTAGCTGGATCGTCTTGCACTGCTCTTTCGGGTTCCCCTCCGGCATTCTATTCACTGATTTTGCAATCTGGCTCATCTGGAACTCTAAAGAAGTGAACCTTCGATTGTTCTCTTGTTGAGTTCTAGTCCACTCAACGTTCATCTTCTGGAGCTCTTGATCACGTTGATCACCCTTCTTGTGCAACTCCTTCACATCATACTCCAAGGATGACAACCGCTTGCTCCCTTCCTCCACCTTCTGAAGGATCGCTCTCAACATCTCCTCGGTTGATGCACCGCCTTCTCCACCAGGAGGTTTAGACCCCGGATCAACACCTGCAGGAACAGTAACACCAGCTTTTGGGTTAGCATAAGAAAAGTTATCATTCTTCCTCCATGTGTTTTGATGAGGCTGCTGGCCTCCTTGAGCTCCTTGTGTGTTCCTCCATTGATTTTGAAGTGGCTGAGGGCCTGGAGGCATAAATGGTTGGCCATAAGAAGGCCTTTCATACTGATTTCCACCTTGGTACCCATTTTGATTGTAATACGGACCTCCCATGTAATTGGCTACCTCTTGCTGTCCATTGGGTTGGTCTACTCTCTCATTCTCTACTGCACGCTCTCCAACCATACTCTTCCCCAACTCGAGGTTGTTGATCTTCTCCATCATGGCCATCAGCAGCCTTCTCGTTCCTTCTCCCTCTTCAACCTGATGCACTCTTTGCAAATCTGCATCCGCACTCCAAGCACCGGCGTTCGTGATAATGTTGTCCACGATCTCCCTACATCTCTCTATGCCTTGGTTCAGGAATGCTCCGCCCGCACAGGCGTCTAAATGGTCTTGCCCCGCCTTGTTGGCACCACTATAGAAGAACGCCATAATGTCTCCCTCATTGTACCCATGCTGCGGGCACTCAATCAGCATGTTTGAGTATCTCTCCCACGCTTGGCGTAAATCCTCTCCGGACTTCTGGCGAAAGGACGAGATCTCAATTCTAGCCTTGATCGTCCTAGATGGAGGGTAGAATCGCTCGAGGAACAGACGCTCGAGCTCGGCCCAAGTGGTAATACCTCCCTGCGGGAGCGTATTATCGTACCACTCCTTGGCTATTCCCGTCAATGAGAATGGGAACAGCCTAAGCCTCTTGGCATCTTCAGACATGCCATTATAATTAAATGTTGAGGCTATCATGAGAAAACTCCTCAGGTGAGTGTGAGGATCCTCCTTCCCGATCACCCCTTTGAACTGATTCTCGGTCAGCAGCTTTAAAATCCCCGGTGATATCGAGAAGTTGTTTGACTCAACTGGAGGTAAAGCCACTCCATCATAGTACCGCTGTGGCTGCGCTGCAAACATCCCTCTAATCGCCATATTATGATCTACGTTCTGAGGAACGTGTTGAGGATTAGCAGCAGGTACTGGTACTTGTTGGGGTGGTGGTTGGTAAACAGGTGGTTGGTTGTAGACTGGTGGTGGATGGTATGGGTATGGTGGGTAAGGATGAGGTGGATATGGGTAATGTTGGTATACTGGGTTGTTGAAAGGGTTATTTGGGTTTTGTGGGTAAGCAGGGTTGTTAGGAGGATTATGGACAAGGTTCTGAGCTGGATTCCCTACGTTTCGTGTATCCGGGTTTAGGCTCTAGCTATCCCCTAATGGAATTTGATTCTGGCTACCACTAACTCCAGTGCCTTTAACTCGGTCTACTGCCTGATTGAAATCGTTGGCAGCATCGTCCAACTCGTTATTGATGTCCATTGGTTCCTTCCCTAAGTCGGCAGCGTTCATCCTTCTCAAGAAGGCTCGGTTCCTTCTAGCTATTGTCTCAGGATCTGCAGGTAATCTCTCTTCACTCGTATTCCCTTGTGAGCGTGTTCTCATAAACCTGACACACTAGCAGAAGGATCAAAACGCAACTGCCCAATGAATGGAAAGAAAAATAAAAACAGAAAATAAATCACCCACTACTAACTACTAAGCTATCTACACGTCCTATTCAAAAGCATACAACGCCATCCCCGGCAACGGCGCCATTGACTTGAAGCGACTACACTAGCTTCTACTAGTAGCTACCCCGCAAGAGAACGGGTTCACTGTAGCATGGGCAAGTATAGGGACCAAGTATTATCGAACCCAAGAGATGGTGTATATGCGAATAGATCCCTGAAGATCCACGCGTCGTAATTAATATGAGTGAAATGTTTTTAGATTTTTTGAAAGATTAATTAAAAGACTAAAATCAACTAAGTAAACTAAAGAATGGAAAAGAAAGAATTAACTACGGGTTGTTTTCAAATGAGAAATGGTGATGCTTAGGATAGGAATCCCTACGTATACTAACGGAGCAGGTACATAATCAAAGTAATCGTGACAAACAAGAATTAACCTAAGTAAAAGATCGTAGAATGAAAGCTCAAGATTTCTTACCCTAATACTTTATCCTAGCAATCGACTTCACTAATCCACTAACAAGTTAATGAATTGTGCTTAATTAATGAGACCCTAATTTAACTAAGGTGATGCGGTCGTCCTCCTTCGCTAAACCGGTAGATGAATTAACCTTTCATAAACCTTCTCGTTAAGACTACTAATTGTTATTGAGTGATGCGGTCGTCCTCTCTCTAACACTTTCGTACGAAATTCAAAGGTAGAGTTAAGATTAATTATATGAATTCATTAATTAAGAGAATTAAAACTAACGTCACCAATTACCTTAATTACGTACCCACATCCTACTTCTACGAGTTCATCCTAACCTAAGAATGCAAGGGTTTTAGCCGGACATGGTTATAACAAAAATAAAAGCAATAGAAGAAACGACGAACATAAACATGATGAATTGAAGAAAGAAAATACGAAACATAAACTAGGGTTTAAAGAAAATAAATACGAAGAACTGAAATTGAATTGACTAAAACGAAATTAAAAGCGTTTAAAGTAACGAACTAATGAAAAGAAACTACGAATTCGTATGAAAAACCTCAACAAAACATAAATAAAGCTTGCTCGTCTCCTTCCTCTCCAAAAACTAAGTCTAAAATTATTTCTAAAAGTTGGGGATCCTTCAAAACGTGTTTGGAAGAGGTATATATAGGCACCGGGTCGAAACGGGAGTTAATGGGCCGAAAATACGCATCCGGAGGCGAAAATACGTGCGCGCTCGAGCAAAACTCTCGAGCGGTGGCGCTCGAGTGATTCGCTCGAGCGCCAAAACTGTTCTGTAAGTTTTTGGCCGCTCGAGTGATTCGCTCAAGCGCCGGCGCTCGAGCAAATCGCTCGAGCGCTGGCTGCTGTGCACTCGTTCGTAAAATCTTCATATCTCCTCAACCGGGAGTCCGTTTTGGCCGATTCAAAGTCCTACGAACTCCTCTTTTCGCCCTCTATCCATCTATAAAAACCAAAGAGACAAATTAATAATTTTATAAAAATGATACTCATTTGACTCCAAGCACTCATCGAAAACACTCAAAACATGAGTAAATCGGGCACCAAAACATAACAATTTCACGCCTAATCAGAAGTTACTAACAGAACGATTGTGGATGGTATAAAAACCAGACTTGAGAAATCTGGTGGAAATTGGGTCGAAGAACTGGACTCAGTACTTTGGGCTTACAGAAGGAGTCTGAAAACTGCTACGAGAGAATCTCCTTTCAATCTCGCCTATGGATCCACAGCTGTAATCCCTGCAGAGGTTGGAATGGAGACCTATAGAATTATGAACTATGATGAGAATTGCAATTCAGAGTTGGTAAGATAGAATTTGGATATGCTGGATGAGGAGCGTGAGATGGCTCGTCTGAGATCAGAGCGCTACAAAAGTCAAGTGAAAGCCACTTATAACAAGCAGGTGAAAGTTAGAAAGTTTGAGAAAGGAGATCTTGTCTTGCGCAGAGCTGATGCGCTGAAACCTGTGGGAAAGTTAGAGCCGAATTGGGAGGGCCCCTTTGTGGTCACTCGAATCTTAGCCGGGGGCACGTATGAGCTGTCAAACCAGAATGACAAGAGAATATCTCGTCTTTGGAACGTCAGTAATTTGAAGAAGTACTATGTTTGAGTTAATTCAGAGTTATGTTAGTTTTCAATGAAAGTATGTAAGCAATTACTGTTTGCATCGATGTATTTCATAATTCAATGAAAAGCCGATAGAACTACCCTCTTCAGTTCTGGCGGATTCCTATCTACGAATCAGTTGTCAGAATTATACATCTCTCAGATCCACGTCCTATGAGTCTCGAATATAAGCATGGATAACATCTGAGAGATGGACCTTGATTCAAAATTCACATCCTCTCAGTCTTGATACGAATTAAGCATGGATCACGCATAAGAATTGGATTTTCTTTCAGAATTTACATTCTCATGAATCTCAGATAAAGTTAAGCATGAATGACTTAACACTAAAAGCAAAAAGTTTTAGAAAGATATTCTAAAATTGAATTAAGTAATTTACTTCTTCACAGAAGTAAACTCTAGAAGGGGGAGATAAAAGTACGTACATTTTCCCCAAAGAGCAAACTCATTCACAGAGCAAAATGAGTCGAAAAAGGGAAGGCAATGTACTACCGTACATCCCATTCCCAGAGTTGAATAAAGCAATTTATTTCTCTACAGAAGTAAATTCTGAAAAAGGAGGGAGTATATATATATATATATATATATATATATATATATATATATATATATAGGGAGTATATATATATATATATATATATATATATACCACCACTCACAGTCAGAACCCTTTTTATAGGATAAAAAAAGGCAAAAAAAAAAATATAAAGCATACTGAACAATTATGTGAAGAAAAGCACAATAAATAGATAACAAAAGCATAGTTTTGAGCATAGCACGCTCAACAAAAGAAACTGAATATTTCTAGAATAAAGAGCACACAGGCTCAGAAGTAGCAAGAGCACGCAGGCTCTGGAAATTGTTCATGATTGCAGAAATAAAAAAGAGAACGATAGAGATGACCTCAAGGGGTCCTGCCCTCTATTCGTTCAAATCAGTACTCAGGCCAGGTCCAGGGTTTTCGGGAGCACAGACAGTCTGGGGCTTGACAGTAGCTTCAGAGGCAGAGCTTTCAGGAGCTAAAAGGTCACAAAACATGAGGTCCACTGGAGGAAGCTCGGGTGATAGGTAGTCCTTCCGAGCTAACTTTAAGGCCGCTCTCTTGATAGCAGGCAGAAACCAAGGAGTATCCTTGGGAGCATTCACATCACCCTTGAAATAGGGAGATGGAGTCACACCCTCCTTAGCACGAGAGATACTAAGTTGTTCAGTAAACCTTTTCTCTTGGGCTTGGGCAACAGCAGACTTGAAAGCATGCTTGATGAAATGGCCGGCATGTGGAGCCATGTCCACCAGAAATCGAGGGCTGCTCTGATAAGCAGCAATGAGACCTTCATACAACTCCTTGAGGAATGCTTGACCAAGAGCTGTACTGAGAAGTTTTTTACGACAAAGATCAATGCCTTCAAGGAGACCAGCAGTTTGACCTTCAGAGCTACCTTCCTCTCGTGCCTGTTTCTCTTTATCCGACTGGAGAGCGAGCAGGTTGTCAGCATCTTGCAGTTTCTTCTCGAGAGATTGGAGTGCAGATTTTTGTTCAGCATTATGAATGTGAGCCACATTCAGTTCCTTCATAGCTTGAATCAATTCTTGATCTTTTTGTTCAAGCTCATCTTTGGCAACATCTATCTCCTCAGAGTTGTCCATCTCAAGAAATTGGGCCTGATAATCCAAAAACTAACAAAAAAGAAAAATGAGCAATCGATGGGAATATTGCTAAAAACAGAGAAGAGGTAAAGTGAGAAATTTACCTCAACCAATCGACTTGACATCAGAGTTTTCAGTTGACCAACTGAAAAATTCAAACTGGCAGAATCAGTTTTAGAAGACTTGAGAGTCTTCAAGAACTGGATGCATTCCTTCTCTTCCAAGTTCATAGATGAAGGTGGATTAGGAGGCAGAGGTGGATCCTCAGTCACAGCCCCAGAACTTGAACAGGTTCGCTTTGAAAAACGAGTTTTCTTCGGAACAGGTTTGGCGAGAGGAGCAGTTGAAACACGTTTCTTTCCCTTACCACAGCCAGCACCTTCATCCTCTTCGCTCTCCTTAGAAGGAGACGAAGGAACAACAGATTTCTCATCAGAAAGAGGTAGAGATGAAATTCCCGGAGTAACGGCATGCTCTAGCACTATGTTAGCCTTCAAGTCTACTACTTCAGCAGGAGGAGCCAAGTTGAGAGGCTCCTCATCATCAGATAGGAGAAGAGCATTCTCCCAAGACATATCTGAAAACAAAATAGAAAATGAAATTAGAGCAGGAACAGTATGTATCTCTAAGAGCAAAATTAGAGTATAGAAAAGAGCAGTACCCACTCCAGCGGGAGGAGGAGCTGCCGATCCAAAAAACCCAAAATGAGAAAGAACAATAGGCTCCTTTAACAGATGAAACATTCTAGGGGGCCATGAGATTTAGCAATACGATTTAAACGTGCCATGATTTCTTTATCTGTGGAGGGAATGATATCCTCTACAGGGGTGGAGGACCTGGTAATTTTAGGAGCCCTATACTGCCACCCATGATGGTTAAATGACCATTTTCCAGAGCGGGGAGTAACTACGAAGTAACTATTTTGCCAAAACCCATCTAAACTAGGGGGCTTGCCTACAAAGTGGGATAATCCCTGACCCCTAGAGCTAAAATAGTAGAACTCTTCACGCTTTTTCAGATCATAGCAGTGGTAAAAGATTTCGGCAGTAGGGTTACCCCCATTTGCCTTAAGAACCATATAGAAAGCAAGTTACAAGCGAATGGAGGAAGGATTTACCTGATTCGGAGGAATTCGAAATAAACCGCATACCTCAAGAAGAAAATGGGCAATAGGGAGGCGAAGGCATGCGGTGAGTTGAGCAGCCCAGAATGCCAAAGACGGCGGGGCTAGATGATTAGGTCTCTCGCCAGGACCCGGCAGATCGATAAGGAAATCAGGGCAGAGACTGAGAAAATTTCTGATATTTTTCAGATCTTGCCCGTTTAGATTTGTTTGATGGGAAATATCATCCTACCTAACCTTGTTCCTCTCAGAAATGACCCTAATAGGGCGTTTGGATATGGGAGGGGGGTTAGGGTTTTTTGAAGAAGAAGAGGCAGGAAGCCCTAGAACTGCCGACGAGGGGGGTTGTGAAGAGCGAGATGAAGAAGGATTAGTGGAAGCGTTTTCTGGCAAAGTCTCATCAGAAAAGGAAGGCGATTTAGCCATACCCACCCAGAAAATTACAGAGTGCGTTTGAAAAAGAGAATGTGGAAAAAGAAGAATACCTTACCAGAAGAAACGGCGGTCACCGGAATTTCCCGAGCCGCCGGAGAGATCTCCGGAATTTTCTGGGCTCGCGAAGGGGTGACCGGAATTTTTCTTTTAGGCGGTTCCTCGGAAAAAGAAGGAAGACATGGAAGATTAAAGAAAGGTGAGAGAAAAAAGTGAAAAGTTGCAGCACTTTATAGGGAAGAGGCGACTGGCAAACCGCCCTTGTCTTCATCCCCACGTGTACGCCCAAGATCTGGGAATATGAAAGGGTGCAATTCTTTTAACAGTCAAGATTGCCCCATTTTGAATTGTGAAACTGAACCGGTGCTGCACAAGTATACAGGACACAGTGCAGAATGCAGTGTACAGGATCTGAACATCTTTATTGAAATTTATTCCAAATGATATTTGAAAGAAAAATAATTTGGAATATGGGGGAGTAGTTGATATGGGCTACTCGGTACTGGGCCTGTGGCACCCGGCCCATATCAAGGAAATAAATCCAGAGATGAAAACTTCTCTCAACTCTAGATCAGAGTTGGCCCAGAACTGAATAAGACAACTCTGAAAGTTAGTCTTGGAAACTGATTCGCACGTAGATACACGTGCATGATTAATATGAACTTGAATTGGAACAATTAATCCTTCTATTAAGAGGAACATGGGTTAATTTCGCTTAATCCAACTCTGATTTGTGATAAGCTTATTCTTGAGAAGGAAGATAAGCTCAAAAACATCTCTTTCCCAACTTAAATGCAGAATTCGCCCACTATCACATACACCAGAAAAGGACGACTGAGAGAGGGCCTTCAGTTGTACTATTAAACAGAATATTCGCCAGGTGGCACGATTTCACGCATTCTCTGGCACTGGTGGTCCCAAGAGAGCTAGGGCAACACTGAGCAAATGACCCGTCTACCCTTCAGAGAAGTAAAAGGTATAAATAGCCTCATTTTGGCCCTCTCCAAGGTATTATCACTCCAAATATTTACTCTCACTACTGTATTTCTATGGCTTTTCTTGTTTAAAAAGTTTAGCTGACTTGAGCGTCGGAGGACCGACGCCGGAGCTCCCCCCGGCTTGGTTTTGTGCAGGATTTCTTCGGATCATCATCAGAGCTTGCTGGGCAGTGTTTGAGAGTTGGATTCTGACTTCCAGAGCAGCATCTACATTTTTCTGGGTTCATTTTGGAGCTCTCTCAGGTTAGCTACCTTGCTCCATGTATTTCTTTGAATATTTGTTGATGAGCACGATTTACCCCTCATCACTAACTCAAACATTTGGATTTTTTTATATGAACATGATAATATATATATATATATATATATATATATATATATATAATATTAAAATAAAATTGAGGCTCTTGCTGGAGGGATGGATTATATGCGACAACACCACCTGGACCGTTCCGATGAATGAATAAATTTCCTGTGAATCCTAGCTCATGTGAACTCTCTTTTTCGAGTATCACTGCTACACATTTTATTACTACTCTATTTGTCAAATAAACTTGTGCCCAAAATTTCTGGGCATGAGTTTTAATAAAAAATAATATTTTTTTGAAAAGACAAATAAAATAAGGACATTGTACAAAAATTGTGGGACGATTTGTAATTTAAACTCTAAAAATTATGTGTACGAATTACAAATTCAAAACTTTTTAATTTATTTTAAATAGTCCTTTATATATTTATTTTAAAATATATTTTAAAAAATTATATCATAAAAAATTAAAGTTGTAGGTGCTTATACGAAACCAAATTATCAACTAAAGTAAAACATATATAAAAAAAAATACTAATTCTTTTCAAAAGTTTAAATAATAGAACAAACAAATTGAATATATATATATATATATATATATATATATATATACTTAAAAAATAATTTCGAATTAAATTTTTACAAATATATTTGAAAAAAATGTATACATAAACCGAATTGAACTTTTAAAAAAAAAATTAATAAAATTAAAAGCAGTTATGGTGCTTGAAGGTACACTAATTTAACAACTAAAGAAAATATATTTTTTAAATCTACACTATTTATTTTTTCAAAATCTTAAAACAAAAGGGTTTGATCAAATAAAATAAAATTTATGCTATAAAAATAAAAAAAATATTTGTAATTAGTACGAAACCAATTATTTGACTGCAACAAATCAGTAAAAATATGGAGTATTTAAAGTATAATATTATAAAATAATTTTTTCCATTTTATCAAGAACTACTAAATGCATTTTATTTTTCTCTCCTCTAAAATAATTACATACGAATGATTTTCATTTTTGATACGTATATAAATTCATATGTTTTTTACCTTTAATTTTCATATTAATTTGGATTTAATGTTTGATGCCTATGTTAATTTTTTTACGAAATTATAGTAAAAAAAGGAGAGAAATTCTGATTATTTATTAAAAAATATTATGTGAAAATAATTGGAAGGTTAAAAAATTGGAAAGATTTGATATTTAAACGATAGGGATTTTCTCTGACCATAGTTATTTTTTACTTAGTTAATATATATTCACTATAATAAATGACAGAAATTCAATGGTGTAACTTTGTAAAATGAGATTTCATCCGCTATTCATGAATAAAATAATTATTTATGAGCGTTGTTTATTTTTTAAAATAGTATGAGAACAAGTTTGTTGGACAATTCAAAAAAGAAAGTGAGAACAGATTTAGTGGATGGAGGGATATTGAAATAATAGTGAATGAGTAAGTCTCCTGTGTATCATACAACTCAAGTGTATTTTAAATAAGTTACCCACATTGAAAGAACACTATCGTTTTTATTGAAAAGTTACCATTTATTAAATGCATATTTCAATAATAGCAAGGGTAATTTTTCAATAACAGTAGAGGTAACTTTTAAAAAATACACTAGAGTTGCACGATGCACCTGGTGCATATAAGACTATTACATAGTGAATATGCATAACAGTTATAGTTGATCATATGCATAACAGTGACACTTGAAGAAACTGAGTTCATGTGAACTCAAATTCATATAAGTTTTATCTTGATTATTAAACCGTTCATTGGTTTGTTAACTCAATTTGATCCTCAAAGTAATGTACAAACATCTAATTATGACACCCTTATTAATTGATCAATTGTTGTTATTGAAAATGATTAGTTATTTAGTTGAGTGGTGCAACTATTGCACTCAAATACTTTCTCCATCTCAAAGGAACTTGCACACTACCTTTTTTCTAGCGAGCGAGTTGTTTATTAATATTTGAAATGATAAGGTGACTTTTAAGCTTTAGATTTATCTCTCCTCTATTATATGCCTTTAAAAAATTACTTTATAATTTTAAAAACAAATAAAAAATAGTTCGCTAAAACACGAGAACATAGTAAATATGCAAGTTCCTCCGTAACGGAGTTAGTATTATTTTAAAATTTTATGGAAATTGAATATACTATTCAACCATTTTCCCTTGCATAGATTCTATTTTAACAAATTTTTACTTTTTTTAAGCGGAGGAGTTAACTTCATTGAATAAAAAATAAAGGCACATAATAACAGGGATGTAAATGGCGGTCGCCTAGGCGCTTGGCAGCCCCTGCCGCCAACAATTAGGGCAAATCGGTCGTAATTAGTGAAAATCTTATTTGGCGGCGCCTAGGGCTTTTTATTTTATTTTTTAATTTTTAACAACTTTAAAATGTTATATAATTAAAATATATATATATATATATATATATATATATATATATATATATATATATATATAAACGGGCTATTAAGTTGGACATTTTGTTACTCATGGATTGCGGATTGTGTTAGTTTATTAAGTTGGACATTTTGTTATTTGTAGATTGTGGTAGTTTATTGGACCTTTTGTTATTTGTGGATTGTGGTAGTTTATTGGACCTTTTGTTATTTGTGGATTGTGGTTGTTTTATCAAGTTGCAAATTTTGTTACTTATGGATTGTGGTAGTTTATTAAGTTGGACATTTTGTTATTTGTGGATTGTGGTAGTTTATTAATTTGGACATTTTGTCAGAGAAGTGTTTAGTATTTTATAAATATTACTTAATTCCTTTAATTATTAAGTTGGATATTAAACAAATCTAGGCGGTCGAAGTTGGATAATAAACAAATTAAATTGGAAATGTGGAACTTTATTACTTTGATAAACATTAAACAGGTAAAAAAAAATACATAGGTGGCCTCGGCGCTTGGCGGCCATATACCGCCTGCCGAGCGTCAAACGCCATCTGCACCCTTGCATAATAATAAGAGTTTAACTACTCATACCCAAAATTCTCTAAATAAACCTCAAAATTTTAAAGAAAGAAATAAATATAAATAAAATGACTATGTTATTCTTATATAAATATGAAATGAATTATCATCTAAGTTTTTGTTGAGTTTGATTTAAGTCTTTTAAGTCATTTAATTTAAAAATTAATACTTTAACTTTTAATTGATCAATTTTTCTTTTAATTTTTTAAAAATCTAAAAAAAAAATTGAATTAAAATCTAAAATATATTTTAAATATCAGTTAAATATTTAAATAATTAAAATAAATAAAATTGAAAAAATCAATTAAAAAATCCTTACAGTTTTGAAAAACTGAATAAAAAAATCATTTAAATTTTCAAAATAATATAATTAAAATAAAAAATCAAAATTTTTTAAATAAACTAAAAAAGAGTTAAAAAGCTCAATTAAACCACCAAAAATAACTAAATTAAGAAATTTATTAAAAAAATTAAAAATTCAGTTAAAGGTAAATAAAAATAAAAAATTAATTAATTTTTTTAGTTTAATTATTTACGAAAGTTTAATTAACTTTTATAAAATATTTTTCTGAATTTTATTTATCATTAGCCTTTTCATTTTAAATATTTTTAATTTTTATTTTTAAATTCAATATTTTTTATAGATTTATTTGATTCTTCTTATATTTATTTTATTTTATGTATTTTTTTTTAATTTATATTTTTATTTATTTAATTTTTGTCAAATTTTATTTTGGTTTAAATGATTTAAAAATAATTAAATTATTTTAAATATTATTTTATTTTCTTAATTATTATTTTTTTGTGAATCATATTTGTAAGTTTTTTTTATTTAAATATCTTATAAAATTTCATTGATTATTAAAACAATCTTTATATTTATTTATTTATTTAAGATATTTATTTGTAAATTTTTTATTTATTTATAAATTTTTTTTGAAGAATTAGTCAATTATTTAGAAAAATAAAATAAAATAAAATTATATATATATATATATACATATTTCAAATTTCGTTGAAAAGCTAATGAATTAGCAAGAATAAAAAAAATTAGAATAGAGATTTTAATGAGAATATGAAATGGTGGGGGAAAATATATATATATATATATATATATATATATATATATATATTTATATATATTATGTAAATGAAGAAATGATATTATAGCAATGAAATGAAGTATGTTTAGTAAAATATGTTGATTTTTAAATTTTATTGGGGTATATTTAATAAGTGGAGTAGATTCAGAGGATTTTGACATATGAATAGTAGTGCGAAAAAAAAGGCAAGTAAAGAAGAAAAGAGCATCATCTCAACCCGCATCCAAAACAACTCTATCGCACAACTATGTACACGAATAAGTTGTGTTTTGAAACAATATCAAATAGTACAAAAATACTTCTTTTTTTCAAAAGTTTAATTTCACTAACTTTTAAAAAAAATTAGAAGAAGTTTTTAGTACTTCCAAAATACCTCCTAATACGGACTGTGTAACGCCCCGAATCCGAAACACATTAAATATCTCAGATTCGAGGTGCCACTTGTAACTAAAATCTGAACTATAAAATTTTTGATATAAAAAGGGATAATAAAATGAAAGATGAGTTTTATGCAGCGGAAGAAATGAGTAGAAATCTCACACACATATATAAAGCTTAATATCAATTGTATCATTTTATTTAAGTGGGGAACTCCGTGTCGTCTTTATTACTGCAAGGGTTGTAAAAAGGGGGCGTGAGATTTGAATTCTCACGTATGGGTGATTTGCAACGTTATGAGATTGGTAAATCCGAAATATATTAAAATTATACTCATTAGGAAAGTATATAATTTATTTAAGCAGTTGACATATAAATAGGAATAACATATATCACAGAAGTAACAAGTTCACGTAATAATTAATTGGGCATGACAGGTTTCACATTCACATAATTAATATATCACAAGTTGGTTCACGTTAAGGGGCAAAGCCCACAATCATTTTCACATATAGTAAATTTCTTCCAAAACAATATAAACGATTCCCCCGTGACCATGCACCTGATCTATTATCAAACATGGCCACATCCACCACAAACAAATCTCGTGACCATGCACCTGATCTATTATCAAACATGGCCACATCCACTGTAAACAAATCCCGTGACCATGCACCTGATCTATTATCAAACATGGCCACATCCACTGTAAACAAATCCCGTGACCATGCACCTGATTTATTATCAAACATGGTCACATCCACTTTCCTCTTCCTTACTAAAACTGACAATTCGAACTGCACACATAATTCATACTTGAATAGATTCATGCTCACAAAATGCCCTTTATCATGCATTGGTGCTCGATTTAAATAAAAATAATAAACACTTTGTATCATATATAAATATATCACATAATTCAAACAGTTATATAGTAGGTGTACGTTTATGTTAGATAAGTTGTTTTAGATTGATTTAGTCGAGTTCAGAGTATACCAGCACAACGTATTATAAGCAGATCGATCAACAGATCACCACCCACCTGTTAACTTTAAAGCTAAGTCACAACTGTCTTGAAATCCCTTTCGAAGATATCTTGCGTTGTAGAGACGTCCCGAAAGTGATATACAAACAGAATGTCGGATCCCTCGTGCATATTCCGATTAGCACAGAATCCTAGTACGAAACCATTTGGTTAAAAGTTGACCTTTGAATTATTAGGAAAACTTGAGAGTTTGTGTTACGAGAATTGAGGGGGTCGTTGTCTTTAGAAAACTTATCGAAAGCTAAAACTCCTAAAGGTTGATTTCTAATTGATAAGTACACCTATTTTTAAGAGGAGGTGTATTGGGGGGTGCATTTACTAATTTATGTTGTGTCCTTAACAAAAACCCTTTATAAAATTAAAAGTATAAGAATTTATATTTTATAAAAACCTCTTATTAAAACTTATTAATAACTTGATTTTTCTAAGAAATTTATATTATAACTAATATAGTTTATAAAAAGGGTATTCTTCTTTTCTAATATTAGTGATACTTCTAAAGTTGGTTTGTAATACTTCTAAAATAAAGGATTATATTACAAGACTTAATTTTGCGTTTCTAAAATTCTAACAGGGGTACGAGGAGAAGACGAGTTTCCCTTTGTCTCTAAAAACTCAACTAACATTAAAACAAACTAATTTCATCACCATATCATCAGCTAACCAAACCAAACTAATTCATTCATTCAATAATACCAATCAACTAAACCAATAATACTTAACAGCTAAACCAACAATACTAGACAACTATATCAACAATACTAAACAACTAAAACAACTAACACTAAATAACCATATCCACTGCTTTGAACTAAAAACCAAGTCTTACATCAATAACCCCAAAAACTAGTCCAAAGAATTAAAAGAGGAGTTTCAACAATAATAGTATTTCATCTATAGTTCTACTAGCTCAAACCAAAATAATCAATACTCTAATTCACCACAACACATAGCTAATTCAATACTCACAAAATCAACAATATCAAAGTCCATCTACAAGGTTCCAAAAGATGAATATTCCAACCTCTCCAAAAGTCTAAACAACTCGAAATTAAAACAGTTCGTTCCTAATTCAAATACTACGAAAATTAAAGAGGAGAATAGCGATTCTTACGAGTCCCAAACCGGGCAGCCTAACGGCGTAGTTCGGAGATTCGTCGGGTAAATTCGAGCAGCCTAACGGCATCGTTTGGTGATTCGGTTGTTTGTCGGATATTTTGGACAGCCTAACGACGTCGTTTCGATTTCTCCAAAATTGAACGGGCAGCGGTTCGTTACAACAGCATCCAAAGGAGGAGGGGGGCCGTCGGCCGGAGGCGGCGCTGCCGTGAGGAGCGACGGCGGCTCGAAGCAAGGGGCGTCGGCGGCGCTTGGCTTCGATCGGCGCTGAACAAGGGGAAGAGGCATCGCGGCGTGAGGGCTGGAATACGGCGGCGAAAGAGCAGAGAGAGGGGCGACGACGCTTGGATGGTGCGACGGCGACGGCTGCGGCTCTGACCGTGTCCTGGGCGAAGAGGACGGCCGGCGCTCGTGGTGGCGCGACGGCGGCGCTGGGCACGGCGGTGAGCGACGTCGCGTCTGGGGCTGTGTGAGGGAGGCGTCGGCGCTGCTCCGTGGAGGAGGCGTGACGGTTGGAGCACGGCGGTGCTCGTGTGAAGGAGGCGACGCTGGCTGGTGGCGTTTGACGGAGGAGGGAGTTGGGCGACGACTTCCGGAGAGAAAGGGAAGAGAGAAAGGAATTTGGGATTTATTTGACGGATAGAGAAAATGAAACTGATGTTGGGGAAAAGGAGAGAGATAAACCGGATTTGAGGGACACTGATTCATTTGAAAATTAGACTGAAGTGAAAACCGTATTTTAGGAAATACATTAAAATTTAATCAATTAAGAAAAGAAAAGAATTAAGTGGCTGGAATTAATTCTCAATTTAATTTAATTCTAAAAGGAAAGTAATTTATGTGGTTATGAATTAATCCCTTATTTCTTTGATATTTTCGTTCCCAATTGATACGGTTTAGGGATCGTTTGGCCTACGGGTTAAATCTCGATTTGACAATTAATACAGTTTTAAAACTCAATTAATATTTTATTGTATTTGAATTATAAAAGTATATTTTTATCAATAAATTATACGAATCGAAATCCTTAATTTAAACTTGAATATTTAATTTCTCGTAGTCCTTTATTCGTTTGAAAGATTCAATTTCTTTATTCGAATTTAGGAATTTATAAAAGGGTATATATTTAAATTACACAATAGCACACAAAATAATAAAATAAAAAGAAACAAAGATAATTATATAAAATAAGGGTTCTAGGAATATAAAAGATATAAAACGGGACGGGGTATTACAGACTGAATCCAAACCCACACAGATCAACACCACCATCTGCACCCAACCACAAAAATAAAAAAGAACCAATAGGAATATAGGATGAAACCTACAATAGTACACACTAACTCCCAACAAGAGGAGAACCAACAATAAGGAAGAAAAAACATAAAGGTGGCGAACAACTCAAACTAGAATTCTAGAAAAGAAGGGAACCAACAATTTTTTTTATTAGTAAACTGGAAAATTCCATTAATCAAAATCATGGTAGCTAGGGTTGAGTACAAAAAAATTAGCAACATAATACCATTCTCGACTTAGGGAGCCAATGATTAATAGAGAAATTAAGAAGCTTCAGTTCTTTAATAGTGAACCAACACCAAAGTCTAATCTTCAATTCATCAATTATTTTACCAACAACCTAAACAACAAAATTAAACAATAACAGCAAAATCGAAAATTAAAGGATCCAATTGTCGATCGACCCATTGGCTACCATGGCTCCAATGGCGGATCTATGTAAGAGGAACTGTATGCAAGTGCATACCCTCAGTTTTGCCCAATTAACAGTTACACATGGTATTAGTAATACTTTTGTTCAATATATTAACTCATATTCATTCAATAAATAAGTAAATACTGCTATAAAAAAAAGGTGAAAATTCATTGTTCATGTTATATGCATTAATGAAAAAAGCTAATACGGCTCAAGAATATATATATATATGTAATATTTATTTTAATTGTAACTTTTAGGTTACAAAAATATAAGGTGTATATATTTCACTTTAGATTAAAAAAAAAATAGTGTTTATAATTCATAATATTATAATTTTTTCAAGTTTTACATTATCTATATTTTTTGGGCAAAATATAGAGTGAAATAGGTTCACATATAAAGCACTTTGGAGGGTATGAATTGTTTAACTAAAATGTATTATTTATTTTCACAAAGGGTATTAGTAATGGAGGATACAATTGTTTTACTAAAGAGTATTGATTGAAATATGAAGGGAATGTGATGTTTCCCTAGAGGATTAGTTGTTTTTACTAATTATAAGGTATCATGAGTTGTTCTACTAAAAAATACTATAAATTAATTTATGCATAAACAAATTTCATATTCTACTTACTCTATTTTTTATGTTACTTAAGACATACCCCCTCCGTCCAAAGTTAGAATTTTTATATCTACATATATATATATATATATATATATATATATTATTGTACGAACTAATTAGAATATATATCACCAAAAATTAAAAAACAATACCCACAACACTTTATCTTTATCTTATTGACATCTCTATTGTCCTTCACTTTTTACCACAATCATTATTTTATACATATACAATTAATATTCTTAAAACTCGTGAAAAAGGAATCATACATTTTAAAATTGGGCAGGATGAGTAACATTTTGAATTTTTTTAATATTGTCATAATTGTGCATACCCTATTTTAAATTTCTAGATCCGCCTCTACATGACTCTAGTGGAAAAGATCGATACATTAATCCTAGAAAAATAAAAAACTATCGCAAAACAATTTGCGACGGTGACTAAATCAAAGAAATCCAATCGGGTGGAGTTGAAGGTGAATTATGAATTTAATACCATTCTCGGCTTAACGAGGCAATTATTGAAAGAGAAATTAAAAAGTTTCCCTTCTTTAATAATCCCAAAGTCTAGTCTTCAATTCAACCACTAATTTACCAACAATCTAAACAACAAAATTAAACAAAAACATCAAAACATAAAGGATTCAATAAATCGATCAATCCATCGACCATAGTGGCTCCGATGGAATTGATCAATCCATTGATCCGGAAAAGAGGAATCAGCCGGTAAAGAAGGGGGAATTGGCCGATGGGATCTTTGAGGCCTGGCCGAAGGCGAGACAGCTGTATAGGGTTTTAGAGAGAGAAAGAAGAGAATAGAGAAATTAATTGCTTTATGGAATTACAATCGTGCCATCACAAGCATCTAATTTTTGCAATTCTTGATGATTAATAATAGTAAATAAACTACTTTAATTAAAGTGCAGGAACTTGGTTTAATTTACTAAGCACATATAATGTGAATTTAATAAACAAGAGTCCGAAATTCCAACAAACATTCATTATCATACCAAATAACACAACATTTTATTACTCATCAACTTTATTTCATTTTCCAATTATTCAAAAACTCGTTTAGCGATTATCCGGGGGTGCGAGCTTGAGCTCGAGATCAATCCCATGGTTGCATATCGGTGAATCGGGCTTGTCCACCATCGCAGAGGACGAGCCTGACTCGCTCTTCTGCACACAGCCAACGCCACCACGGAAATAGTACGAGCGAGGCCTTCCGGACAACTGCTGCACCACCTGCAGCTTCCCCTCCCAACTAAACTTAAGCCCCAAAGGCAGAGGTCCATCCTTCTTGCATGATTTAAGATCCAGAATCTTCGGATCAAGAACAGCCGGATGTGGCACTTCACCGGGGGAATACAAACCATCTAAGTTGTCATATGTCGCGACTAAAGTGCCGCGGCGCGACATTTTGGGTGGGCCACGGGATTGCATTTCATCGTCTCCGGAGCGGATCACTGGTCTCCGCTCCATCACGAGTAAGCAATGTAATTGCTATGCATGAACTATTGCCAATGCTACTCTAGTATATATACACGCACATTATCACATACATGGAAAACAGAATAATTTTTTAGATAGATTTTATGTAAAAGTATTTCAACTTATCATGAAACTGCATTAAAACATAAAATATTTAATAAAGGGTAACAAAAATCTTATCGGAAGTATCAAAAGTTAGAGTCATAAAAATCAAGGGTTAAATGTACTTTAGTCCCAGGAGAATGTGTCAATTTCAAAATGGTCATTTTTTCGGCACTTATAGTCCCGTGATTTTTTTTAACACTTTAGGCCCCAAGAGAATTTGATAAATTGCAGTTTTGATACCAAGAGAATGAATAAATTGCAGTTTGGTCCCAATAGAAAATGACAATTCTGCAGTTTTGGTCCTGAAAACAAGGGATGAGACTAAAACTGCAAAAAACAGAACCACTTTCACACATAGGTAATAAAAATATTTTGCACTCATTTTCTTGGGACCAAAAGTGCAAATTCCAAAAAAAAAAATCAATAACAATTACAATATAATACTATTGACCTTGATTTTTATACTCCTGGTGAGATTTTTTATACTCGTATTGGTCAAATATTTATATTTTAAAATAATTTCATGATAAATTTTATTATGAACTATTTTTCATATAAAACTTTTCCCCCCTTTTTTTTAATGGGAGTATGTATTTGAATATGGAATACAACTTAAAAGTCCTTCTATATCTCTTTTAATTAAGTTGTGGCATTAAGAGAGATTGTAATAGTTCATTAATTATTTAGTTCAAAAAGAAAACTGTGTAGAAATCATAGATAATGAGAAAAATACACTTGATTAAAAAAAATCTCACCCAATTTGCAAGAACATGTCAATTAAGTTATATGGATCTATCTTGCAAATTGATATGCAAATGCGATAAGATCTTCCTAAATATCTATAATTAAATAGGTGAGAATTACTCTCACCGTCTGACGATATAAGAATATGTATAGAATAAAATTGGTTCATACTTGAATTTTTAAAGGGTGTTAGTTATTTTCACTAAAGAGTATTAGTTATTTTTACTGAAGAGTTTTAGTATTTTTCACTGAACAACTAAGACTCTTCAGTGTAAATAAGTAATACTCTTCAGTGAAAACAACTAATACTCTTTAGTGAAAACAACTTATACCCTTCAATAATTTATATATGAACTAATTTCACTCTATACTTTGTCCAAATATAGTTGTATTGGGAGTTTTATACATATTAATACAATATTATTTATTGTACTTGAAATTCTAAACTCTATCTATAAAGTTAATGATATACTCTTTATTTATAATTTGTATGAGACAGTCTCATATATGAAATGAGATATATTTGTATATGTTACTTGAATACTTTTAAAATTTGAGTATTAAAAAAATTTACGAAAGCATCTCCAATTATATAAGACTAAGCCTAGATAAAAAGTTGTGTGAGACCATCTCAATCTTTGAGACGAAACTCCCTTCCCCAACAACTTTCTCCCATAATAACCCATTAATAAAAAGTGAAACGCCGCTTTTAATCGCTTTAAATGAAAATTTTATCACTTTTTGAAAAGTGATACGCCCTCTGTCTCCATTAAATATTCTCAAAGGGCTGGACATATTTTTTTTGGAAAAATTGTGAAGTAGATAAATTAAAGAGTATTGTAGAGTATTGGATGGTTCATTTATATATAAAGTGATTCGTTGTAATTAAAGTACAATAATAATTTCAGTAATTACGTGTTGGTAAGAGCAATAAGGGTAGAGAAAAAATTATTATTTTTACAAAGAAAATAAACATACAAATAAGGCAAGTGACGATTCTTTTGAGGGACTGGGGGATTTTTTTTTTTTTGATTAAGTGCAGGATAATACAATTCCAAACCACTTTTTACAAATTGGTACAGCATAATTGAACAGACGCACAAAAAAAAGTTGAACATAAGTATATATTTTTTGAACACTGTACTATCTTGTAAATAGTGGTGTTCAATTGTATTATTTTGTGAATGCCCCTTTTTTTTTAATGAAAAAAGGTAATCTTTTAGTTAAAAGTGATATTACTTTTAGTCTCCACTTGACTAATTTAGTATAATATTGTAATTTTCAAAAGTGGTTGTCAAAGTGGTTGCCAAGTTATAGTGAGTTTGCAGATGTTTTTAATTTTAATCGCAATCGCGAACATATACTATAAAAAAAAATTGCTTGACAGCGAGGGCATGGCTAGAGATAGCTAAAACAGAAAAATTGCACTTATGGTCCTGAATTAATGAGTCCAAAAAAAATTATGGTACCTATGTGTGAAAGTGGCCTTTTATTTTGCAGTTTTGGTCTCAATTATTAATTTTAGAACCAAAATTGCAACTTTACTTCATTCCCTTGGGATTAAAGTGCAATATATCCGTTCTCTTGGAATCAAAATTGCAATTACTTTTGAACCAAAAGTGTAAAAAAAAAACTATAGGACTGAAAACACAAAAAATAACCATTTTAAAATGGACTCAATCTCTTAAGACCAAAAGTGCAATTCACCTCAGCTAAAACCCTCGCCATTGTCGGGGGGAAAGACGAGGGATATTAGGTTTATTAAAAAATGCAAGGGCATGTAAAGCCTCACCTATAACAAGGGTTAGGCAAGAAATGACAAGAACAAATTCAAAAAGACAAGAGATTTGTTCAAAACGAGGGCTAAATATTCGCCTTTTGAAATAGCAGATAAAACGACATTGTACCATTTAAGAAAATGACGAGGGCTACTTTGCCCTTGCTATTTACTGGTTTAAATCCCGACCAAATCCCTTTTTTCTTCCCATACTGCCCGCATACCAAGTTCTAAAAAAAAAAAAACCAACTGCCACCTTATTTTCCCTATTATCATGGCCACCTAAATCTTGCAAAGTGATTAGACGTGAAATTGTTATGTTTTGGTGCCCTATTTGCCCATGTTTTAAGTGTTTTTTATGAGTGTTTGGAGTCAATTGAGTATCATTTTTATAAAATCATTAATTTGTCTCTTTGGTTTTCATAGATGGATAGAGGGCGAAAAGAGGAGTTCGTAGGACTTTGAATCGGCCAAAACGGACTCCCGGTTGAGAAGATATGAAGATTTTACGAACAAGTGTACAGCAACCGAAAACCACTCGAGCGAGAGCACTCGAGCGCCAGCGCTCGACCGATTGCACCACTCGAGCGCCCCTGCTCGAGCTGCTCGAGCACTTTCCTATTTTTTGCCTCCGAATTCGTTTTTCGGCCCATGAGTTTCCGGTTCGCCCCGACGCTTATATATACTCATTCCAAACTCGTTTTGGAGGAGAACAACATACCAACATATATTTTTACATACTTTGAGCGAGGAGAAAGCTTGGGAAGGAGTTTTGAAGAATTTTATACGTTGTAATCGAAGTTTTAATTTACGAATTCTTAGTTTTAGTATTTCTTTTAAACGTATTAGATTAATTCTTTCTTTCTTTACTCTTTGAGACGATGAACCCTAGTTTTTCAGATTTATATAGATTTCTTTAGAGACTTTAATTTGTTCTTTCGTTTATGTTCTTGATTTCTTTCGTTAATTTAATTATGCATATGATCATTGTTCTTGTGATTGCTTTTATTATTCAAACCACCATGTTAGGCTAGAACCCTTGCATACTTAGGGTAGGATGAACTCGTAGAAGTAGGATGTGGGTTCATAATTAGGATAATTCGTGACGTTTTGTTTTAATTCTCTTAATTAATGAATTCTTAAAATCAATCTTAACTTTACCTTTGAATTTTGTACGAAAGTGTTAGGGAGAGGACGACCGTATCACTCTTTAACAACTAGTAGTCTTAACGAGAAGGTTTAGAAGGGGTTAATTAATCTACCGGTTTATCTAAGGAGGACGGCCGCATCACCTTAGTTAAATTAGAGTCTCTTTAATTAAGCACTATCTATTAACTTGTTCGTAGATTAATGAAGTCGATTGTTAGGATAAAGTATTAGGGTTTTAAATCTTGAGCTTTCATCTTGCATTCTTTTACTTAGGTTATTTCTTGCGCGTCACGGTTATTTTGATTATGTACCTGCTCCGTTAGTATACGTAGGGATTCCTATCCTGAGCATCATCATCTCTCGTTTGAAAACAACCCTTCGATTCTTAGTTTAATTTTGTTTTTTGCATTCCTAGGATAATTTTAGTCTTTTAATTAATCTTTCAAAAAAAAAAAACCCAAAAACATTACACTCATATTAGCTACGACACGTAGATCTTCAGGGATCTGTTCGCATACACTCCATCTCGTGGGTTCGATATACTTGGTCATTATACTTACTCATACTACAGTGAACCTGTCCGCTTGCGGGGAAGCGACTAGTAGAAGTTAGTATATTCGCTTCAAGTCACAAAGCAACATTTCCTTTTTGTTCACCACTTCAAAACCAATATTTCTACGGTAAAATGTTTTATTTTCTTCCGTTTATTTTGTGTTTTGGTATCTATGTGTGTGTGTATATTAGTAATTAACTAAATAAATTTTAATTATAATATCAATTTATGTTATGTGTGTGTGCGTGTGTTGGTCCCACAAGGTACTTAATTAGGAAGAGCTGTAAACATCTTTGAATGTTTTTCTTGTTTGCTTTCCTTTTTGACATGCATCACAAGTTTGATCCTTCTTGAATACTTCATCTGTTAGTCCTCTGAGAAGTCATTTTTTGGCAATCTTGTTGAGTGTCTTGAAATTCCAGTGACTCAATCTCTTGTATCATAACCAGTTGGTCTCATATGTGCTCTTGGAAACTAAGCATGCATTCCTTAGACAACTATTTAGATATGCAAGATAAATATTGTCATTTTTGAGGCTAGCTAGTAAGTATCACCTGTTCATCTAGTCATTAATAACAAAGCAAAAATTACTAAAGAACTTAACTGAGTATCCCTTATTACAGAACTGGATACAAATAGAAGGTTGTGTTTGAGACTTTCTATTTAGTAGGCTTCATCTACATGAACATCATCACAACCCAAGGTTCCAACTCCTCTAGTTATTCCAAAGTTATTATCACCAAATAATACACGATGCTCATCTACTATTTTGCAGTCCTTGAGGAGATTCTTGTAAAAGGTCATATGCTTTGAACATCTTTTGTCAATGTACCAAACAACTTTTTTGACCTCTTCCCTCTCTTCAATGGGCTTGTGTGTACCTGCAAGACAATCAGGTTTTAGGTACTCTTATATTACTGGGTCCTAAAGAGTTGACACAATTCTTAGGGATTTATAGGAATAGATCATTCTTATGAGGATTATGAGACCATATCATTCTTTTATACAAATCAACAAAGACACATCCATCAAGAGAAGTTTCCTTAAGTTTATACCAACAGAGTATTCCTCCTAGTAGATCTTTTATGTCTCCTTATTTCTTGTCCACCAGTAGGGATACCTTGAGTCAGAGAGACAATCACAAAATCTTGCTTGTAAGGATATGATCTGCTGGGACCATCATATGATTCATATCTTTTACATCTTGCCTAGAAAAATTGAAAGCAGGTTTGGGAGTCCGTCGAGGTTGAGTAGATATCAGTTGAGACTATCTCCTCTGAGATGGTCTAGGCTGATTTCTTCTCTGTTGACCTTGTTGGTCCCACTAGTTAGATTGATTGTGGAAGCTTAAGTTAAATGTCTTTCAAATTCTTTTTACAAGAGAACAATAATCAAAAGAACAATAAGTAAATGAAAGCAATAAAGAACACAAGATATATAGTGGTTCGGATTTGAATATCCTACGTCCACTCTCCCTTATATACAAGGGGTCTCACTATCAACCAACTCACTTACTTACTCACTGGAATTGTGAAGTACCAGTTCCTTCTTACAACCTCTTTAGATTTGACTTCAATCTAAAGATCAAACAGCCAACAACCTTGTCTGATAGATGGACAGGTTGTGGTTTCAATAACTCCTTTAGATTAGATAAATATTATGAACAGTAAGAGTGCTTGGAATGAATATCAAAAGCTTGGATCAACTTATGCGCGTATGTAGTCTCTCTAGAGCTTTTTCTTGAACTGCACTCTTGAATTTATAGAGGTGATTAGGGCTAGCCGTTGGAGGGCTAATCCAATCAGATCCTCTATATAAGGAAGCCTCAATCAATCAATTCCCTAATTGATTGATTGGGTTGGTGGGATCCTTGGATTGATTATCTTCAAAACTTTCCAATCCTGATCTTGTTGACTTGATTTGAATCACCAACGGTCAATAGCTTCCTCTGCCTAACTCTGATTCTCTCCAGAGAAGGCAAGACTAGACACCAGGCAACCTCGGTGTCTTCTGGTCCTAATCTGGTGAACAACCAGAATACTCAGTAGAAACAGGAGATCAAACTGAGCATCTTTTGTTCCACCAGACTCGTCTGGTCCGGACTCGTCTGGTCTGGGGAAGGACTTCTGCCTCTGGTCAGATCTCATCTGGTGAAGTCTTCTGGTGGAGTTCTCTGGTGAAGTCCTCTGGTGGGGTCTTCTGGTGACTCTTCTGGTGAAGTCTTCTGGTCTGGCAGTTCCCCCTAGACTAAGTCCTAATCTAGATCATCATCTGGCTAACAGATCCAGATGGTCCTATTACATCCTCTGGTTTGTTTTAACTCATCAAAACTAACAATTTTTATCCTAACAATTTCCCCCTTTTTGATGGAGTTAAAACACTACCAGAACTGATCAAAAAGTAAGACTTAAGCAAGAAAACGTTAAAGGATAAGACCTTAGAATAGATCTTATCAGGCAAACAATTAAGACAACAAGAGGTTGTCTTTTGAACAGAGAAGATATGAGATTTTCATTGATAATAAGGACAAGAGTGATTACAGATTACAATGCAATTCTGGTCCTATCTAAGCATATCTTCTGTTTTCCTTGGGCACAAGGAACCAATCAAGGAACCTATCTTGGACGGCCTTCAACTCTGCAGAAGATGTTGGAGTGAAATTCACCAACACAGTCTCTTCAGCTCAGCCCAATCAACCTGGTCTCCTGCCATGGGAGTGTTAAGATAAGTGAACTCAGGGGCAGTCACCTCCAGGTTGAACTCAATGGTTGAGTCCATCAATTGCTTATACAGCTCTGCATCATAAGCTTGCATCCAGGTGTGAAAAGTTTTGTTGATCAGCTCATCATCCTCTGGTGCTGGCCTCTGGATATAGTGTTGGATAAACCAGAGAGTCTTTGCCTCCTTCCATTTTTCAATCAAGGGCACAGGCACAGTAGAGTCAAAAGACCCTTCTGTCCTGAGAGGCAGAATGTTCATCACTTCAATGGGAGCTTTCCTCCTCTGGCTTGAGCCACTTGCACCAGAAGAAGCACCTGCTTCTCTGCTCTTCTTGTTTTGCCTTCTAACATATCTGAGCCTCTGCTCTTCATCTATGTTCTTCCTGATCCTTGCTTGCTTCTCCTCTGGAGTCTCTTCCTTGTATCTCTTTTGAGCTTCTTCAACAACAGTCTCAAGAAAGCTTTTCTTGACTCTCCTGATCTTCCTCTTTGCAGGTCCAGAGATGGAGATTGGATCCTGCTCAGCTTCTGACTCCTCTTCTGCAGCAAGCTGCTTAGCTATGGAAAGAGATTTGAACTCTTCCTTCTTCTTCTGCAACTCAGCCTGGGCCAAAGTGTTCTCCAGCAGGTCCACACGAGCTCCATGGCTGAAGAGAGTTTCATTGGTGGTCTTCGCCAGATCAGTTCTGGCCTTCTTTTCCCCCTTTTTAACTTCATCAAGGAGGGGCTCCACAACCTGCCTTATAAGATCAGGCAAGGCAGTGTTGGAGGAAGAGTGAAGATCACGCAGCTGCTTGGCTTCCTCCAGGTAGGCTCTTGATTCAGCAACAAGCCTTTCCTGCTTCTCCAACATCTCCTGGAGGGAGTCTTTCAACTTGGCAGTCTGGATCATCTGGCTGGCCATCTCAACTTTAAGCACAGAGAATGGCCTCATCTGCCACAGCACGTGCTCCTGGAGCTGCTTCTGGCTGTGCATCACATCCAGTTTGACAAAGAGGCCATTGGCCTTGAAAGAAGCTTTAACTTCTGCCAGAGAGGACTTGATCTGCTTCAGGAAGATCCTCCTCTCTTGCTTGATTTGATGCTCTATCATAGCAGGGGCCATATGTTGAATGGCTTTTAAAAAACGCCCTATCTGCATGATCTGCTCGTTGAAGAATGCTTTCATCTTCCGGAGCACAGCAGGAGACATCTCAAAGTCCTCCTCGTCTGAATATAGCTCTGGAGGGAATGTGAAATGAGGACCAAAGTTGTAAGAGAAGCCCTCTGGAGTTAGCATAACTCCTCTCTGGATAAGGAGAGTCTTGATGAGGATCTTGGCCGCCTCTGGTGTCTCCAACTCTGCTGGGTTTTGAATATTTAGCTTCTTCTTCAGCTCAATCTCCCACGCAGTGAAGATAGAGGGAGACATCTCCTCCAGCAGAAGCATGAGATCTTCAACATCTTGGAGTCTGGCCATACTCCAAACCTTGGCATCCGTCAGATCTGCCAGGAGGGGTGAGTGCTCCAACAAAATTGGAAATTGCTCTCTTAGCCAGAGCTGAGCACTCACACTCATACTCTGCCTGATGGGACCCATCTCATCAGAAGAGAAAATAAAGGGTCTGGGCCCAGAGGCAGAGGAGGAAGGTGCTAAGTTAGCAGGCTCAAGTGAAGCTTCCTCATCTTCACTATCATCGCTAGTTAAACAGGTGGGAGAAGGGGGAGGGGCAGGAAATCCCAGAGCCATAGAAATGGTTGGGTCCTGGTCTATGTTGGTTTGGAGAGGGTTAGTATTTTGTGAGGTGGAGGGGATGGGTTGCTCTGCACCAGAAGAAGACGGGATCTCTGGTACAGAAGGTGTAGGTGGTATTTGGGATGTGGAAGTGTTTGGAGGGGGATTTCTGCACCAGAAGAGGTTGAGGGTGCCTCTGGTACAGAAGGTGTAGGAGAGGGGTTTGTGGGAAGATGTGTTTGGGAATTTGGGGAGAAGGTGTTTGGGTAGGATTAGTGGAGGGAGTATATACTGGGGTATCTGGGAGAGTCTGCTCTGGTGGAAAATTAGGTATACCAGAAGCAGATGAGGTTTGGGGAATATTATCTGGGGGAGAGGTAGAGGGGGAGACAAGATTAATAGGAGTAGAAGAGAGAATGGAAGGGTTTACCTCTGCTGAGTCAACATCAGCAGGGACAACATGCTCTGGAGCATCCTCCAACATCTGGGAAGCCTCATCAATGGCCTTCTCTAAGGCCTCTCCAAGATCAGATCCAGAGTCTGAATCTTGAAATATGGCTCTCTTGGCCTTGGATTTCTTCTTAAGAGGTTCAACCTCTTCTTCCTCTTCCTCCTCTTATGGCTCATCCACCAGAAGGGTTTTCTTGGCCTTCCTGCTAGTCTTTGACTTCTTAGCAGAGCCTTTCCTGGCCTCCTCAGGCCTCTTCCTCTTGGCTGCTCCAGCCTTCTTAACAGCTTTATCATCATCACCCTTCTTCTTAAGCACATCAAGAAGGGGAATCTGGTCCTCCTCCGAGGAACCAGAAAAAGCAATGGTTGAGGAACCAGTTGCTTCAGCAGCTTTCTTATGGGTCTTCTGCTTCTGCTGCTGCCTCTGCCCCTTTGCAGGTGAGGGTACTGCCTGTAGAGGAGGGGCAGGGATGGCTTCTTCCCCATCAGAATCAGGATGGCCATGAAGGGGACCATCCTTAGAAAATAATATCTTGGACTTGTGAAATCCTCTGCACCAGGATTCTTTCCATCTCTTCTCTGGCAGCAAAGAGTCCAAGATCAGAGTAAGTTTCGTTCCCAACGAAACATTTGCAGTGAAATAGAACTGCATCTCTCCTGGCTTGGAAGGACAAGCCTCCTTGTTCACTTTCACCTTATTCTTCCTCAAGACGCCCCAAAAGAACTCTGCCCAGTTACATTGGACGTCGTCATACAGAGCCCTCATCACACACATTCGTCCATTAAAAATTGCATCCGTGCTGTGATTCTCACACATCAGCACCTTCACCACAATATCAAAAAGTACCTTGTACTGTTGCCTCAAATGTTTGTCCAAGAAGCCCTTTGTGATGTTCTGGCAAGAAGAACGAGCAAACAATTTGAAGGAACCCACAATATCATCCTCCTTGTAGGTTAAAGGATCCACCCCTACTGCAGAAACATTTCCAAACAGCGCACAGAAGTCATGCTTGGAAAACACCAAATCCTCCTTGTCAATCTTTGACGAAATATGGTCTTCATTGATCTTCATTCGTACCAGAAACTGGGCCGCATAACCATCTAGGGTGCAAAAATCTCTGGGGACTGTGGAGATCAACTTTTCAACTCCGGATCTCCTCAATAATTCCATAATAGCAAGTGCAGACGAGTTCTTTGTGGTGTAGAAGTCGACCACCATTTCCGTTTTCAATTTCTTCATCATCAGGGCATGGTCAAAGTTGCACGGAGGGGCCATTTCTGTGAAAGAGAATGAAAGAGAGAGAAAAGAAAAACTTTGCAGAGAGAGGTTAGGGTTTGAAAGGATATGAAACGTGAAAGGACAGATTGAAAGGAAATTTGATTTAAATAGGGTAATACGCGTGGCTTGAATAATAAATGAAGTGTGAACGCGTGTAATAGCAAATTTAATTGAGGAAACAAAATCAATTTTAGCATTGATTGACATTTTGCACAGTGATTAAATCTGATGGCCATGATGAAAGGCGAGATACAGATTTAATCTGGTGTGTTGGCATAGTCATTGGGACTGGGCATAAAGGGGTTTTGTGGCAGTCAAGAGAAAAAGCGAAATGATTGCCTAGACCCTATACCCTAGTTATAAATACACTCCGAAGTTGAAAGGTTTTAAGTGTACTTACTAATTTGAAAAGTGTATCCCAATGAACAGAGGCCAGAGAAGTAAAGACATACCTCTCACCTGATATTGTAACCAGATGATACCACAGCAAGGCTGGTGCTACATCTCCTCTGATGGAGCTTATCTGGTCCTGGTCAGAGAAGACTTTGGATATTTTGGAATCTGACTCAGCACCTCATCTGGGACAAGTGTCACCTGGTGTATACCTCATCTGGAGATATACCTTCTCTGATATGTCTAATCTGCAGGTATGTTAGTTTAATTTAAAAGAAATATGAAGTAAAGGAATGAAACAAAAGGATACTTCTCTGATGTTCCCCCTAAAACAAATCTGTCTCTGGATCCAACAATCCTAATTCAAAAGCTAACTCTCTGAATCTGGTTTCAGCCAAAGGCTTAGTTAAAATATCTGCTCTCTGCTTCTCTGTTGCAATCTTTTCCATCCTTATATCTCCCTTCTCAACATGATCTCTGATAAAATGATGCCTTATATCAACATGTTTACACCTGGTATGAAGAACTGGATTCTGGGTGATTGCAATTGCACTATTACTATCACGGAAAATAGGAATATCCTTAGCTCTAATCTGGTAATCCCTAAGCTGTTGACTAATCCAGAGAAGTTGTGAACAACAACTCCCTGCAGCCATGTACTCTGCTTCTGTTGTAGATGTAGCAACTGAAGTCTGCTTCTTAGAAAACCAGGATACCAATTTATTCCCTAAAAATTGGCATGTTCCACTTGTAGATTTCCTATCTATTCTGCATCCACCATAGTCTGAATCTGAATACCCACTCAACTCTAAGTTATCATCTGCAGGATACCATAATCCTAAATTCACTGTTCCTTTAAGATATTTCAATATCTTCCTAGCTGCTTCCAAGTGACTTTTCTTGGGATTAGCTTGAAATCTGGCACAAACTCCTACAGCAAAAGTAATATCTGGTCTGCTTGCAGTCAGGTACAGAAGAGAACCAATAAGTGCTCTGTACTGAGTCTGGTCCACACTCTCACCAGACTCATCTGGATCCATGTTGAAATTTGTCATCATAGGGATCTTGGCTGCTTTGCTAGATCCTACTCCAAATTTCTCTAACATGTTTCTGGTGTACTTTGCCTGATTAATAAAAATTCCCTTCTCTGATTGTCTAACCTGCAAACCTAAAAAGTAATTCATTTCACCCATCATGGACATCTCAAACTGACTCTGCATGAGCTCACCAAACTTCTCACACAGCTTCTTGTTAGGGGATCCAAATATAATGTCATCAACATATATTTGGACCAGAAGGATGTCCTTTCCTTCTTCTTTCCTAAACAAGGTCCTATCAATCTTACCCTTAGTAAAACCATTATCCAGAAGAAATTGAGATAGAGTGTCATACCATGCTCTTGGTGCCTGCTTCAGCCCATAAAGAGTTTTCTTAAGCTTAAACACCTTGTCACCTTGTTCAAAACCAGGAGGTTGTTCCACATACACTTCCTCAATGAGAATCCCATTAAGAAAGGCAGATTTCACATCCATCTGGTATACTTTGAACTTCATGTGAGCAGCATATGCTAAGAATAATCTGATGGCTTCTAGTCTGGCAACAGGAGCAAATGTCTCATCATAGTCTATTCCTTCAGACTGAGAATAGCCCTGGGCCACTAGCCTTGCCTTGTTCCTAGTAATGACATCATTCTCATCTTTCTTATTCTTGAAAACCCACTTAGTGCCTATCACCTTTTGATGTCTTGGTCTGTCTACCAGCTCCCAAACATCCTGTCTGGTGAATTGATTCAACTCCTCCTGCATAGCAACAATCCAATTTGAATCTTTCAGTGCCTCATTGATGTTCTTGGGCTCAATCAAGGACACATAGCAACTGAATAAGGCAGCTAAGTTAATAGTTCTCCTAGTCTGGACACCCTTAGTTGGATCTCCTAAGATCAGGTCATTGGGGTGATCAACCAGGGTCCTCCTTCCCGTGGTCTTGCCTGGGTGATCATTTTCTGCAGTACCTTGGTGAGTATCACCGTCTACAGAAGAGCTTCCCCCTACAGGAGTACCAACCTCTTCTGGTTCTGCTCCTTGTGAAGGCTTCTGCTTCAGAGAACCAGGAGATGGGTCATCATCTGAATCTGAATCTGAATGAAGAATAGATGGATTGACTTTGATAACTCTGGGTGTAGTCTGGTTCTGAATCTCATCAGAAGACTTTAAGTCCACCTTGCACTCAAAAGCAGATTCATCAAAAACAACATGAGGTGTTTCCTCCACACAAAGTGAATTCTTATTAAAAACTCTAAAAGCTTTACTGGTGCTGGAATATCCTAAAAATATTCCATCAGCCACTTTAGCATCAAAGGTTCTTAATTTAGATTTCCCATTGTCATGGATGAAACACTTACATCCAAAAACATGAAAATATGAAACAGATGGGGTTTTACCTTTCCATACCTCATATGGAGTCTTATTATGTCTCTGGGCAATCAGGCACCTGTTCTGAGTGTAGCAAGCTGTATTAATGGCCTCTGCCCAAAATCTCTGTGGAGTGTTGTATTCTACCAGAAGTGTTCTTGCAGCTTCTTTGAGAGTCCTATTCCTCCTTTCTGCTACTCCATTTTGTTGGGGTGTTCTGGCAGCAGATGTCTCATGAAAAATCCCATGGTCCTTGCAGTAATCTGCAATGTGTGAATTCAAAAACTCTGTTCCTTTATCACTTCTGATTCTGACTATGCTCTGGTTCTGCTCATTCTGAATCTGCTTGAAGAATTCTGGCAGCTTAGTGATAGTTTCATTTTTCTTAAACAAGAACACTACCCAAGTGTATCGTGAAAAGTCATCCACTATCACCAAGGTGTACTTCCTTCCACTGAAACTAAGAGGAGAAACAGGTCCAAACAGGTCCATGTGAAGTAGTTGAAGTACTCTGGTTATGGTTGTGCTCTGGACATCCTTAAAGGAAGTCTTGGGTTGTTTACCCTTCTGGCATGAACCACAAACCTGATTCTTCTTAAACACTTCATTAGGAAGACCTCGAATGAGACCTTTTCTGGCAATCTTATTCATTGTTTTGAAGTTAAGATGACACAATCTCTTGTGCCAAATCCAGCTGTTCTCTGCAGATCCTTTTGCAACCAGGCAAGCATTTCTTGGGCAACTTCTAAAATCTGCAAGATAAATGTTACCCTTCCTCAAGCCTATTAGCAAGATATCATTATAATCAGAAGAGAAAACAGTGCATGAATCACTAGAAAACTTCACTGAGTATCCCTTGTCACAGAATTGGGATACTGAAAGCAGGTTATGCTTGAGTCCTTCTACATAATAGACTTCATCTACAGATACTCCATTAAAGGTCAACTTTCCAACTCCTCTGGTGACTCCATAGTTGTTGTCACCAAACATCACTCTTGGTCCATTCAATGGCTTGAAATCTTGGAGATTATCCTTCTGGAAGGTCATGTGCTTGGAACATCCACTATCAATGTACCAGACATGGTTGCTTGAAAATCCTTTCTCCAATGGACTCTTATCTACCTGCAGAGAAATCAATTAGGTCCCCTACTAGTGCTGGGTCCTGATTGGTTAGTTGCAGGTTTTGTAGGAATCCATAGATAAAGATCATCCCTTGATGGATGAGGAGATCTTATCTTCCTTCCAAATCTATCTACCAGCACATGTCCTCTGACAATGACATATTGAGCTACTGGTCTGATAAGGACACCTGTCCTATAAACAGGTCTGGTGTACCTTTTCTCAAATCTGGCCTTTGGAATGGCCTCCCTCAAAGACATAGTCTTAAAGGTCTGGTTGTAAGGGTACATCCTAGAAGAACCATCTCTGGTGTCATAACTTCCCAGATTAGTTGGTTTTCTATAGATGGGTCTGGAAGACCTCCTCTGGTTCTGCGAATTAGACTTGCTCTGGTGGTTATAGTTCCTTTGAGTATACCTATTCTGGAATTGATTCCTCTGAGAAAATTGTCTCTGGGGTACCTGGTGCTATTGAACATTGTTCCTTCTCTGGTAGTTATTACTCTGATTGGCATTCCCCTTTCTTGAGTGTTTCCTTTGAGGTCCCCTAACCTGGTTAGGCTCCCTTTGAGGATTTCTCTGGGGTCCTCCAATTTGAGTAATTTCTACTCCTTGGGACTCATTGTTCACAGAACCATCAATCTTCAATGGTTCCCCTTGTTGACACTTATTCTCTAGCATCTTCTCTTCCAGAATAGTCAACTCTTCTGGACCATATGTTATGTGATTAACAGAGTGATTCCTTTTCCAATCAGGATTGTGAACCACCTTGTAACCATTACCAGTTAAGTCTTTATCATCCCAGATTTCTACCAATTTACCAGCTCTTACAGACTTGTCTTTATTATAAAGGTATTTATGAGTTTTAGTGGTAATTCCAGAATATCCTAAACCACTCTTATCACAAATGCGTTGAGAAGACTCTGATATGATAGATACAACAGATGGTATCTTAGGAGCTTCTCTGGGCATGGGTATCTCCTCTATGTTGTGAGCAACTTGTTTTCCTTTGATAAGAGTCTGGTATTTAGCTCTGAGTTCATTAATCTCATCTTCTTTAGATTTCTTTTCTTTAATGAGTTGATCTACCAGAGTATCTCTTTTTGTGATCTTATCCTGAAGTTCAGAGACTTCTTTGGAATGATCTTTCATGAGTTCTCTGGTGGATTTATGCTCATGAGAGAGAGATTGAACTTCAGCTCTGAGCCTACCATTCTCTTTCTCAAGTTTTTGACAGAGTTGGACACAATTTTGGAGATCTGATAGCATTTGTTGCATATCAGACTCTCTGGAGTTACCAGATGAATTAGAGGATTCAGTACATTTGGAATTTGATAGGACTAGAGTAGTTTCATTTACCTCAGTGATGTCTGCCATAAGACACACATCATCATCTGATCCAAAGTCAGAAGAAGAAGAACTGGAACTAGTATCCTCCTCCTCTGCTTCTGCCAGCAATGCTCTCTTATCTGCATATCTTCTATCTCTCTTGATCCTTTTCTCTTCTCTTTCCCTAGGAGTGAGTTGAGGACAATCATAACTGTAGTGACCAGTCTTGTTGCATGTGTAACAGGCATTGTCTCCTCTGGGACTAGGACTTGGCTCTCTCCTCCTCTGGTTGTAGTCTGATCTGGCAGGACTACTCTCTCTCTTCTGGTAGTCAGGTCTGCCAGAGCTACCATCCCTCCTCTGATAATCTGATCTCCCAGAGTTGCCAGGGTTGTCATCTCTCCTCCTTTCTGGAGTTCTGAATCTGGTCTCCCTTGAGTCTCCAGATGTCTTCTCCTTCTCTGCAGGCTTGAAGGAACTCTTTCTGTCTCTGGTAGATTCCTTCCAATGCCTTTTGTACCTGCCATATTTTGAACTCATTTTATCTAATTTACGAGTTAGAAGTGCTACCTGCTCCTTGAGGCTCAAGTCATCTGCAGTAGACTCCTTTGGCTTGACATCAGGCTTGATGGTTGAAGAGAATGCAACACCTTTCTGACCAGAAGAGGAAACCTCTTCTGTTTGATCCTCCTCTTGAAGATCATACTCATAGGCTTTGAGATCAGACAACAGAAGATGATGATCCAGAGTATTGAGATCCTTGTTGTCCTTGATCACAGTGACTTTAATTCTCCACCTGCTGGTTAGTGAACGCAAGATTTTACTATTAATTTCATTTTCAGAGTAGGTCTTACCTAAGGCACTAGCCTTGTTCAGGAGATTTGTGAGACGCATGTCCAGCTGGTCAATGGTCTCGTCTGGTTTCATCTTGAAGGTGTCAAACGAGTGTTGAACAGCTTGGAGCTTGTTGTCTTTGATCTTCTCTGTTCCCTCACAGAGTAGTGCCAGTTTGTCCCACATCTCCTTGGCAGTGGCACACGTTCTGACCTTTTCAATCACCTCTTTGGTAAGTGTGTTGATGATCTCTGTTCTTGCCACCTGGTCCAAGTTATAGAGCTTTCTTTCATCATTATCAAGCTCATCTTTCTTTTTTAGGATTCTCTGCCTGGGGACTCTATCCTCTGCAGTTTTCTGGGCAGCTTCACTAGTTTCTTCTCTGGACTCTGACCTGCCACTATTAATAGGAGTCCAGTAAAATTGAATGGGGCCACTTTCAAACACATCTAACATGCGGTGGTGAATAGCTCCAAGATGATAGCTCATCATGAAGCTCCAGTGGCTGTAATCCTCAAAAGAGAATTCAGGGAGCTTACGGCTCTTGTAAGAAGATTTTGCAGACATTTTGATAAAATTAAGGGAAATAACAAGAACTTGAACGAAAGCACTAAAGAGCAATAGATCTGCCCGGTGACCACCAAAAGCTTTTCAAAGCAGTGGTCGTTGGACACACTGCTCTGATACCACTTGTTAGTCCCACTAGTTAGATTGATTGCGGAAGCTTAAGTTAAACGTCTTTCAAATTCTTTTTACAAGAGAACAATAATCAAAAGAACAATAAGTAAATGAAAGCAATAAAGAACACAAGATATATAGTGGTTCGGATTTGAATATCCTACGTCCACTCTCCCTTATATACAAGGGGTCTCACTATCAACCAACTCACTTACTTACTCACTGGAATTGTGAAGTACCAGTTCCTTCTTACAACCTCTTTAGATTTGACTTCAATCTAAAGATCAAACAGCCAACAACCTTGTCTGATAGATGGACAGGTTGTGGTTTCAATAACTCCTTTAGAGTAGATAAATATTATGAACAGTAAGAGTGTTTGGAATGAATATCAAAAGTTTGGATCAACTTATGCGCGTATGTAGTCTCTCTAGAGCTTTTTCTTGAACTGCACTCTTGAATTTATAGAGGTGATTAGGGCTAGCCGTTGGAGGGCTAATCCAATCAGATCCTCTATATAAGGAAGCCTCAATCATTCAATTCCCTAATTGATTGATTGGGTTGGTGGGATCCTTGGATTGATTATCTTCAAAACTTTCCAATCCTGATCTTGTTGACTTGATTTGAATCACCAACGGTCAATAGCTTCCTCTGCCTAACTCTGATTCTCTCCAGAGAAGGCAAGACCAGACACCAGGCAACCTCGGTGTCTTCTGGTCCTAATCTGGTGAACAACCAGAATACTCAGTAGAAACAGGAGATCAAACTGAGCATCTTTTGTTCCACTAGACTCGTCTGGTCTGGACTCGTCTGGTCTGGGGAAGGACTTCTGTCTCTGGTCAGATCTCATCTGGTGAAGTCTTCTGGTGGATTCCTCTGGTGAAGTCCTCTGGTGGGGTCTTCTGGTGACTCTTCTGGTGAAGTCTTCTGGTCTGGCAGTTCCCCCTAGACTAAGTCCTAATCTAGATCATCATCTCGCTAACAGATCCAGATGGTCCTATTACATCCTCTGGTTTGTTTTAACTCATCAAAACTAACAATTTTTATCCTAACAGACCTTGCTAAGGTCTCCTCTGTTGAGTGTAGCTCTGTTGAGGTTTCCTCCACTAAGTATAACTTTGTCGAGGTCCCCTCTACTGAACATAACTCTGCTAATGTCTCTTCACTTGTCTCATGGGTTGTTAGGTTTTAACACCATTATTCCCATTCAGCTGATTTACATTTATCAACAGGCTTCTTTCCATTATAAGCACAAATTCCTTGACTGCCCTCGACCCTGACCCAGTGAAGAAGGGGGTTTGGTATAACCAAGACCCTTCTTCGCATGCACCTTCTGAGATGAGGTAGCTATATCAGACACAATATTATTTGCTTTGGTCAGTTGCTCCACTCTCAACTTTAGCCTTTCCTTACTTTGACAAGTTTATTTTTATGTAAGATTTCATCAAACTTAGCTTGCAGCAATTTGTATTCTTTATCTTTCCCAGTATTCTCACCTAATAACTTCTCTATCAATTGATCTTGTTCAACACATTTGACGCTTAAGTTAGAAAACTCTTTGGTCAGTGTTTGAACAAACTCAGACGACAGATCAGCTGAGTTCCTTTGATCTTGGGAAAGATTCTTAATTTCTACTTTTAACTTTGAATTTTCTTCTTTCAGTTTTTGACAAACTTGCACAGAAGATTTGAGATCTTTCAACATTATCTACTTGTCAGACTCCTCGGAGCAACTAGAAGAGGAAGACGAAAAAGGAGAACAAGAAATAATTACCTCAGTTATGTCTGCCATTAAACATAAATCTACATCTGATTTAAAGTCTACTAAAGATGATGAATCAGTTGTGGATGTCTCCTCATCCTCTACTACATAAGCAAATTTCTTGTCTCTCTTCAAACTCTTTTATTATCTCTTTTTGGAGGTCAGTTGGGGGCAATCATTACTGTAATACCCAAGCTTATTACAATTGTAGTAAGCATTGTCTCTTGATCTCCTTGAACTGGTTCTCTCCTCCTGTCCAATGACTTGTATCTCTTTTTCTTTGTTGTCTCACCTGACTTTCTTTCTTTGCTATCTATTGACTTTTGATAGTTCCTGGACCTCTCACTCACTGTGTTCTTCCAGCTTCTTGTATTTACCATACTTAACACTCATCTTGTAAAATCTTTTGGCGAGCAAAGCCAATTGTTCTTTCTGGCTCATTTCATCTCCAGCTGATGCTTTTTCAGCTGGGTTAAGCAACAATTTTGGAATGCTACTACTTTGGATCCTAAAGTTGATGTAGCTTAATCGTCACGATTTTTCTCTTAAATATCAAATTTATAAACTTTGAGGTGGGAGAAAGTGAGTGATGATCCATAGCATTTAAATCTTTTGTATACTTTATCACAGTTAATTTCACTATACATTTGTTTATTAGAGATCTCAATATTTTATATATCTTTGATCTCTTTTTCTATGTAAGATTTCCTAGAGAGTTAAATTTGTTGATAGTGTTGGTCAATCTTGATCGGTTGACTCACCAAACTTCATATTGAATATATTAAAGTTATGTAGGACTGTTTAGAGTTTGTTCTCTTCTATTTGATCGGTCCTTTCATAGAGCAGTGCTAGTTTGCCCTACATCTCCTTAGCAGAGTTACAAGTCTTGCAATTCTCAATGATCTCGATGCTAAGGGTCTTGATAATCTCAATCCTGGAAGCTTTATCCATGTTGGAGAACTTTCTCTCGTCATTGTTCAGCTCATTCTTAGTTTTCATCACTCTCTGCCTAGGTGTTGATCCATGAGTACTGACCTTTTGTCTGAATTCTCCCAGTGTCTATTGGTGTCCAATAGAATTGAAGTGGTCCTTCAGTAAGTACATCGGTCATTCGGTCATAGATAGCTCTGAGATGATTTATCATCCCGAATTTCCAGTAGTCATAATCTTCAATTGTAAATTCAAGGAGTTTTCTGCTCTTGGAACCATTCTTCTTGTACAAAGACATGTTACTTGCAGAAAAGTTAGAACAACAAACATATAGCAAGAAAGTTTTGATAAAGGTTTTCAAAAGAATTTGCCCTAGTGACCACCACAAGCTTTTCAAAGCAGTAGTCTTTTGGACATACTACTCTGATACCACTTGTTGGTCTCACAAGGTACTTAAGAAAAACTTAGGAAGTCCAGAAGGAGGAGGGGGTTGAACAAGTTTCCTTACACCAAATCCATTTTCAATTTTAGCTAATTACGAAATAATCAATGGACTTGATGTCAGCTGATAAAATCAACTACAAATCTAGAATATAATCAATTATCTTGATTGATTTGTGATTAAGTTGACTTCCTTGTGTCTTGATTGGTTTTCATATTTGATCTTCAATTACATCTTGAATCAGCGCGAGATTCTCTTAATAACCAACTGTCAACTGCTTCAACGTCTTATGATTGTCACCTTCAACTGGGGTGAACAAATTTGCAATTGTCCTGTCTTTCAACATCCTTTACTGACCAACTCCTCATTCGAGGTCAGCTGAGGTCAAGGTTAGCTAATGCTTAGAACTCAGTTGTCTTGCCTAAAAAAAAGTATTCCAGAACCATCAATTGCCTTTAAGGTTTGCTGGTCTTCAACCTTATTTTTTGTTTCGAAGTCTTCTATCTTCAACTGATCTTTTAGGTATTCTGAGTTTGAACTCCTCTGATCTCCGGGTCTTCTTCTAAGGTTCCCCCTAGTCAATAACATATACTAACCTATACTAATCTTCAACTGACTAACAGGTTCCACTAGTCCTATTACAAGCTCAGTTTTAACATCTTTAAAACATCTAACAATTTTTATCTTAATAGTTAGGTGTTTATTTTAGCATTTGTCGGTGAGTTTTGGATTTATTTATTAATTTAATGAGCATATGATAGTATTTATGATTGTTGATGAGTTTTGAAATTATCCATATAATGTTAATTTTGATCTTACATTATTGGTTTGTTTGATGGATTTAAAAAAAAATTGATGATCAATGTTCGGTCTCAAATTAAGTGTTTGCATATATAAAATTACCTAGAAATAAGTTCAATTGTTGATCTAAATTTGGGAATTACATAGGATAAGATGAGAACCTGCATAAAGTTTTAATAATTTATTAAAAGTACTTTTAAATAATATAATTTTGTTTGTTGAATATAATATACATTAACATGGTTATATTATTCATAGATGAGTTCGTCAGGATCGGCGAGACGATTTCAAGGTGGCAGGCGAGGTAGAGTAGAGGTGTTTAACCGGTAACCTCAGTTGTACCGGAACCCACTCTTGTTCCAATACTGAGTCCTTCACCTCCGAACAGACCTACCGGAATCCATCCCTCACAACTAGCTAACACCTCGCCAGCGACTGATCCACATCGAGTAACTTGTAGTTCTTGATGGATACTCCCATCAAGATCAAGCTGGTCGAGGACATATATGTGTACTATTAACATTAATTAATTGTTATCATTTAATAATTAATAGCTACAATTATTTTTATCACTTTTATAATTGAGTAGTTCTAGAGTACACCAAATGTATAGTGTGCACTTGAATTTTAAATACAATTTTGACTCAATTTTGATCCATAATCATATATAGAAATGCACCAACTCAATAAATAGAGGAACCACATGAATTTTTCAAAGGTGTATATTGGGTCCAGCGGTGAAGTACACCACTTCCCTTGTGAAATTTATAACACATGCAATTGTGAAGTTTTTATTCCTAAATTTTTTTCCAATAATTTGCACTTTTATCAATATTTTTTTTAAAAATTGTTATTTTTTAAAAATAAAAAATAAATTTTTTTTAGTTAAAATAATTTAATTATTTTCTTTTAATACAAAAAAATATCATTTTTTCCACCTTTCAGTTGGAACTTTAAAAAAAAAATTATTACATTCTTTTAAACAAAAAGATTAACTTTGAAAATTTCTTTTTCAATATTTTGTAATTATTATAAAAAAAAGATTTTTTTTTTTTTAACTTTCTAATTACAAGATTTGATTTTCAATATTTTGTTCTTTTACTAAAGCATCTTTTTTAAAAAGAAATGGTGTTACTTTTATTTTCTTGAAATTTTTCTTTTTTAATATTGTTTGCTCTTTTCAATATTTTTTTTAAATAACTATTTGTTATACTTTTAACAAAAGCAATAATTATTTTTTAATTAGAGTTATTCTTTTACAGTAGAGGATGAATTAAAAAAAATCAAAAGAAATGAAGAAATGATAAAGAGAAAAAAAAAAAGGAAAAGAGAAAGAATAAAATAAAGAATGACAAAAGGGAGAAAAAAGTAAGGGGAAAAAAAACATACAAAAGTGATGGGGGAAGATTATCCTTGCAAATTACCACTTGCACTAAAAGGCAACAATGTTTTATGTTGGACCTGTAAAAAAAAATGTTTATGTTGTAAACATTATATACTTATGCAAGTTTTAGGGGTAAATTCAAATAATAAATTAAAATTCAAGTGCATACTATACACCAATTGCATATTAGCATGTGTATTCATAATTAAATACAGACCCATTCATCATAACTCTATTTTACGCGTTATTTGGAAGACTACGTAGGGTTTAAGGACATCGAAGTCGGCCAACTAGTTGTAATTGGTGTCTAAGGAGACGCAAGATTACTATTAACTCAATTTCCGGGTGTTTATTTATTTATTTAATTTATTTTTCATTACATATTAGTTCATTTATTTTTTTGAATTATTTTTTATTGTATAAAAAAGTGCATATGAGATCCGACGAAGAATACCGAATTGTATCACAACTTTCATGATTAGGCGAAGACTCTATATGGGGATGTTGTGACCATTTCAATATGAGGTCGGCTCCGACCTCCCCAAGAGAGCTATGCCCGGTCAGCAGGCACCAGAGAGTGGCTCCAGAGTCCGCCGACTCCCGACCTCCAAAAAATCTTCTCCAATCACCCGGCAACTCGGGCTCAGAACAGTTATTTCCGGCCTTCTCCGACCTCCCGAAGCCCGGGTCTCGAACAGTTGATTTCGATCACCGCCGACCTGCCCAGGAGGATGGCATTGCTAAGTCCGATCTCCAACCTGACGTCCGGTCGTCGAGACCGAAAACTTTCCGGCCTCCGACCTCTCCGCATGAGATCCTAAGAGCACGTGACGAAATCAGACAAGGTCATCCCAAATAAGGCAAAGGGTTGTCTCCGTACAAAGCGGCTAAAGGAATATTCCCTCCAAATGAGGAAATATCTCAGAGAATCGTCCTTTTGGGACACGTGTCAACATGCCAGTGGCCGGCCTCCTGCAAGCAAGGACGATCGGACTCCCGCGCGCCTTCAGGGACTGGAATCATTTAATGTTCTTGTCCCCCTAAAGGCCGGGAATGACTAAAATACCCCTGTAGAAGAAACCTATAAATAGATCCCCACTTGTACCAAGAAAAACAAGTTCATTTTCAATACATAAAAAACTATACAAGCATTCAAGTCCAGGGATTAAAAACTTCTGGCAATCCTTGGTGTTCTTGCATTCATATCTTCATCATCATCACTCATAAATACTTGCATTAATGGGGCATTCAATCAATCTTTCCTTTGATGTTTTTATCTAAACCTACCATATAGTCACTAAATCCCAGCACCCATTTTTAGATAAACAACAAGAGACATGTTGTGCAAGTGGCATATGCAGTAATTGACAAAGGAGAAGATCCCACACATTGACAAAACTATATGGGCTCCACTTTTCCAGTATAGGAGTAAGAGGTGAAAAGGAAGAGCAAGCAGTGCCGGAAGAGCGCTCAATTTCGGAGCCTGAAGGACTTGGTGCCGGAGTCTCCTGCCACCGGAACACGAGCATGCCCTCGAGATTGTAAGTATATATATATATCAATTTATATTTAATTTAACTATAACTATATCAAATTAATTTATGAACCCCACGACTCATACAAAAAAAAAAAAAAAACCTTTAAAAATTCTCCATAATTTTAAAGACAAAAATGGACATACATAAAAAGACTACGTTATCCTTATAAAAATATGGAATATGTTTAGAGAATTTTAGTCTTTTAAGTTATTTAATTTCAAAATTATTACTTTAACTTTAAAATGGTCGATTTTTATTTTTCATTAATTTTTATTAAAATATGGAAAAAATAAAATAAAAATCTGAAAAATATTATAAAAATAGCTAAATATTTAAATAATCAATTTTAATGCAACTAAAATCAATAAAAAAACTTTAAAATCTAAAAAAAAATCAACAAAATCTACCAAACAATTCAATTAACAAAAATTTGATTAAAAAGACAACTAAATCTTCACAAATAACTAAACCAAGAAATTGATTAAAAACCCCTTCAAAAATTCAATAAAACTAAATAAATATAAAATTTTAATTAATTTTTAAATTTAATTATTTACCACGATTTAATTGACTTTATAAAATATTTTTTGATTTTATTTGGCTTTAGCTTTAACCTTTTTCTTTTGAAGTTTTTTATTTTTTATTTGATTTTTAATCTTTTTAATCTTTAGTTGATTTTCTATATATTTATTTTATTTCATGTAGTTATTTTTCAAAATTCCTTTTTAACCGATATTTTTTAATTTAATTATTTTTTAAAATTTATTTACTTTTGTCGTATTTTATTTGGCAAAGAGGGAAAAAATTCACATGAACCATTTGAAGGGTATTATTTGTTTTCACTAATAGGTATTGATTGTTTTCACTGAAGAGTATTAGTCTTTCACTGAAGAGTATTAGTCTAAAGGGTACAAGTTATTTTCACTAAAGGGTATTAGTTGAAGGATACGAAGAGTGTGAGTTGTTTAACTAATAGGGTATTAGGTGTTTACATTAAAGAATATTAATTTTTTTTTTTACATTAAAAGGTATTGCAAAATAGTTTCACTCTATACATACTCATTTTATTTAGGTTTAAATGATTTTAAACAAATATTTTTTAATCAAATTATTTTTTAAAATTACTCTACTTATTTAAAAATATATTTAGTGTTTTATTTATATATTTTTTAAGATTAGTTGATTTCTTATAATTTTTTTTAAAAATATATTTAAATTTTAAATTTTAAATTTTTTTTTTCTTTCCAAATTGCGATAAAAAAACAAAAAAGTTCCCCCTTTTTTTTTCTTGAGGAGTTTGTTAATGAGAATGGTATGGTGGAAAAATGTTTTTTTTTTTTTTTTTTATTTATGGAGCAAGGATATTATAGGAATGAAATGGGATATGTTTAGTAATACTCACTCTATCCCTCAATAAACTTCTCATATTTTCTTATTTAGCGTCCCTCAATAAATTTCTCATACTATTTTTTAAAAGGCATCTACTCCACTTTCATTTTTTTTTATTCTCACACCTCACTTTATCATCTCTATACAATCACATGCTTTATACTCTCTATTAAATTATATCATGTTTACCACACTCTATTTTATATTAATACTCCATAATCTCCATGAAAAAAAAATCTATCTGAAACTTTTAGAGGGACGATGGGAGTATAAGTTAATTTTTAAATTTATTGGGGTATGTTTAACAGGTGGGGTGAATTTAGATAATTTTGGGGTAGGGATAGTGGTACTCTTTATTTATAAGAAAATAAACTTACACAATATATATATATATATATATATATATATATATATATATGATTAATTGTAAATAAAATCACGATCTTTTAACTAATTGCAATTTAATATAAACTTTTGAATTGTTGCATATAAAACTTCAACTTTAAAATTTGTTAGCAATTCTAACCAAATGATAGATTTCAATATGCCCGAAAATAATGACTAATTATGTGTTGTCATCGAAATTAATCTAAACATATTAATTATTGATTGTCGAGTAAGTGAAACATCATTTTCGGACAATAAAAAACTTATTTGTTGGTTCGAATTGCAACCAAATGTTAGGGTGGAGTTTTATTTGTAAAGATTTAAAAATTTAGATTAGATTAATTTAAACTTATATTAATTTGTAATGGAGAAAGGGGTGGAGGATGAAGCTTTGTTTTTTTTTAAGAGTTGTTTCAAGTTTTGAGGTATTGTAAAATTAATTTATGAATAAAATATCCAAATATTGTCGAATAAAACAGCTAAAAGCCTAAAACTAACAAACTAATACATTTTAATAAAACAATTAATACTATTTAAAAATATACTCGAATTGTCTGGTGCAATTAGTTCATATAAGTATTAGTACTAAAAGAAACTGTGAACAAAATTCCAACACTGACAAATATTGATCAGTTCTGATATTTTCTACTTAATCTCGTATTTTTTATTTTAGCACAATATGGAGTTGCTCGGGGTAGGGATTAGGGAAGGAAGAATAGTAAAATTGCAAAAACGTGTCACACATTAGGGTTACAGATATCAGCCAATTTATACAAAACACAAAGATAATGACTTCATAGCTACTCAGAATTGATCATCCCTAACTAAAAAAAAAAAATATATAACCACCTTATAAATTTGATAAAAACCAACAATCCGAAACCTCATAAAATCATTATTCAGCAGTTTCTCATGAGATGAGAAGTAAAGTTGAACCACATAATTGTATGATGTAGCATTGGAGCAGAAATATTGACAGATTCTGTCTTTTTCACCCATAAGATGGCGCGAGGCATTCATCCACCATATCAACGAGGTTAGGATTTTCTAAAGCTGCAGCCACGCGTTCTTTGTCATTCAGCTGTTTATTTACTGCAAACAAGTAATGCGATCTTCAGAAAATCGGGATAGAGAACGAGAAAATGTCCAGCAACTATACACAAACAACTTTCCAAATACACATAGAACAAAGTATATCACTTGAGTCAATGGGTGATGAAGTTAGACTTGGAACTATTGCTAATTGGAGAACCAGAAGACATCTGATCCTAATTCTTTCCTTCTCTCTCTCTCTACAGATTTTTGTGCAAATCAAATAGAGCAGAAAATACATTGGTATTCAGACCTATATCTGTATTGGCAGATCCAGGTATTATACTTTTTTTTTTGGGGGGGGGGGGGGGGGGGGTAGGTATCAACACTTATATATTGATATCTTTATACACATACACACATAAATCTAAACAAGAAGGAAAAAAACGCATTTTAATTTAATTATACATGTACACATATATAAATACATAGCCAACCACACAAAACAAGAGAGAGACAGAGAGAGAGAGAGATACCTGCAGCTTCGGTCGCATGACTACCAGGTGCTACTCTAATATCCACCTGGGAATAAACAAAAGGCAACACTATAATAACTTGTAGAGTGAAATCCTTCAGAAATTGCGAAGACATCAAAGTTCTAGAAACTGAAAAGTTTTGCATAATGCTAGAGCATTGTTCAGAACCCTAGTTCTAGCAGTCTTCTTTTGTTTAAAAAAAATACCAATTGAAAGCATTTTCTGGATGTACTATTGCATCAAACTGTAAACATTCATAAATAAATAGTTCAAGTAATGTTTGACGAGTCATTTTTTATGGATCCGTACTTTGTATCGAGGCGGTAAAGAACGCATGAGTTTAACCCGCAAGCATAAGCCAATGACTGTCGCCATGCTGCAGTGCTCGACTGTCGGTGTAAATGTGACCCTGAAGCAGATCCAGTTGGTACAGATAGGCACCCACAACTAAAAGAAAGCAAACACAAGGAACATAGATTTTCTACCTTACATAGCTTAGCTTGTCATCAACCTCAACAGCATCTTCTGTTATAACTTTAAGGTCTTCCAAGGAATAAGGGTGCTCTGGGTCCTTTATGTCTCTAATATGCTGTGTTGATGTTAAGATGTTCAAAATTTTTACAACTTAGAGATTTTTTATCATAGTTGTTAAGGCGATAAGGCGCATCTAGGCGCAAGGGTGCGCCTAGCGCCTAAGGCGCGCGCCTTTCGACCATTGCGCAAAAACATAGAAAATATAGTACATAAGCTTAATTTAAACATATTTGCATGCAAATAAATATTAGATTGAAGTTCATAAGCACATAAAAGAGTAATTGACACAAATTATGGACATAAACTTCGAAGTGAAGGGTGCGAAAGCAGCGGCAGTAGGCGGGACTTGGGAGGAGGGAAAGAGAAAGGCAGGGTTTTGGGTTTTTTTTTAATTGTTTATAAACCCTAGGTCCTTAAAACTGCTATTTAAAAAAAGTGTTAAAGCTAAAACACATTTTTAAGCAAAAAAAAATTTAACATATATATGTGCCCGGATTTTAAGGCGCGAGGCGCTTCTGGTGCGCCTAGTGCCTAAGGCGCGCCTTTAACAACTATGAGTCTCATGCTGTGGTATTCAGTTACACTAAAAAGTAGTTCCACTCCAAGAGGCAAAAATAATACAGATAAGCGGTTTCTTATAGTAGAGACGTGATATTCTTTACTAATTTAAGAAATAGTATAGAATATCAAGGCTTTATCCAGAAGAATTAGCAAAATTTCTCAGGACCTGCAGAAGAATGTCTAGCATATGCATGAAAAGACATTATAGTAATTTTGCCCAGATCTGACAAGAGGTGGAAAATTCCCCCATCAATTTTTTTTTTTTTTTTCCTTTGAGAATATTTATGAATCTGCCGGCACACCATCCCATCTTCATCTATAACCAACAGCTCTTCCTTAAAAATCTTTCTCATTCATATTAAATATAACTTAATGAATTAAGATAAGCATATCATTTATCTCAAGGAGGATTGAGCCTATGAAGGACCACTTTGAAAATTCTGATATATAAAGAGAAATCAAATGTTCAATTTTTCCACCATCCATACGAACACCGTCGGTTTCTTATTCAGTCTCATTCATCCCTTCTTTCCTGATATAATGCAATGCACGCGGTATGTTATGGCTTGGTTGAAAAAGAAATATTACTCCCACTAAATTTGGAAGCAAACAAATTAAAAAAAAAAAATCCACAACGGAAAAGATCTAAAACATATAAAAGGATATCAAAAATCTCTAGTTGGTCAATCGGTTCAATTGCATATTCATCCACATCAACTGGTGCACTGCGAGTTCGACGCTCCTTTTTTTCGTACACAACAGGGTTCGCATTTATTAATCCTGAGACCATATTGGCTACTCAACCTGAAACACAGTAATATTAGCTTAAAATAGGACAGGAACTCAGCACAAATTCTCCGACCTTATATTTTGACCCATTGCACTTGGGTCAATATAAATCTTATAAATACAGATGTCTATGGCACATGTTTATTCCTCAAAACCCAATAGGATTAACCAAATTTTTAAGCCACCAAAAGAACCATCATATACAAGTAGAATGCCTATAGTTATGTAGCGATGATTACTATAGATATTTACCTAAACCAAAGCAAATACTAATTCTAATTCGTATAAACCACCAAAACTGTGACAAGTCTTCATTTAGAAATTACTACCAGTCACATCCTAATCAATAATTCAGTGTGTCACACTCACTCAGTCCCTCTCCAAATTTCCTCTCGGATAGAGACACAAAAATTGGTAAATAAATTACGAAACTCATCATTTTTCACCTCCATAAGATTCCTAAACTGGAACTTTCCTACAGTAAATAAGTCAATTAATAGATATGCAGATGGAATTATGACTTCTCACCCGAGAAACAATCCCACAAATAGCTATATCAATATGAAGAACAAATTCCACCTCAAAGCACGACATTAAAACACAGTTGCAGCCATATAACCATCCAATTAACATAAATAGCAATAATTTCAACATGCGGAAGTTATCCAATAATTCAAACACAGATAACGAAATTAGTTTCGCATACAAAATTTGAAATATTCTAGTCTATTAATCAAATTCACACATCCCCGCAAACCAGGTCCCAGAAATTCGAATTTAATTCGAGTAGATGAGGGAGCTAAGAGATTAGCTTCATAAAAATTTAAAGCAACACAAAATACATATTTCGTCCGAAGATAAACGAACAAATTGAGGCCCAAACAACCAGAAACAATACAAACATATACATACATATGATATTTGTTAATATATTAATAGTAGATTTTAGCATCATAATAACACAAAAGTAATTCAACTTACAATATTTCAATCTTGAAGCTATTCCAAAACAACCTAGGTCGTCCGTCAATTTGGCGCGTGGCGGAAACAAGGCTACAGAGGCGCGCGGGGTGAAGAAATGATTATAATTTATCGATCTCTGAAACCGAACTCTCTGTCAAATTAGAATCCGTGGGGAGAGAATGAAAAATCAGAGAGATGAAGGAAGGCCAGAGACTGGGTAGAGACGACAGAAGAAGGAATGACGAAATTGAGATAAACAAGAAGGCCAGGTCTCACGTTCGGCACTTTTTCTCTCTTTGGGCCTAATCAAAAGGCTGAACAAATATACCCGTCAAGGAAAAAAATTAAAAGGGCTAAACTATAAGCCCACATATATTTTTGAAATATATGGGCAGAATACACTCACTTATTAATATTTTGTTATATTAGTAGGTAAACACGTGCATAAACACAATATATATATATTTTTTTTTTATAAAACTTAAGGTACAAGAATAGTGAAATTTTAAGAATGAATAACATGCACCAAAATAATTATACGTAAGCTTGGATGTAAAAGTGTAGTTAAATTTTCAGTCTCAAAATTTATATTAAAAGTATTCTTCTGCATATTGCATTAAAAATTAATTTGTCTTTCCCATTCTTTTATGTCGGCTATAGAGTTTGAGTTGCAACTGGTCAATTACTCATAATATAAAGTTCAATCACATAATATTTTTATTTTTACATATTACAAATTGTTAAAAAGAAAGTTGTAAATATAAGTCTCAAATTTATATCAACCCCTATTTCTATAGATATCTAATGAAAAAGATGTTTAATTCAAATCTAACTTCAATAATTTCATATAAAAAATTAATATATATTCATATAGTACAGTGAATCAAGAATCACCATGAACAATATTTGCAGAGTCTTCTACACCTTGGTGATCATCTCTGCAATGTGCAACCATAATTTATATTATTAAATTATATAATTAGCTAAATCACAACATTTTGATAAATTCTTTCTATATTTATACATATGGAATTTGATTAATGATTTGCTGTCAGAAAATCTTGCCAAAGATTCATAGAAATTAAACTGCACTGTGAAACCAGAAGATGCATACATCATTAATAGAAAACTCATTGTATTAATACTTTAAAATAGTTAAAGTTTACAAGGAGATAAGAACAATCATCAATATTTAAAATACACAATTCCTATATGGGGATAAACACAATCCTACAAACTTAGATCCACTGACCCAAAATTTTGCCCAAACCTCAATATAATCTACTTGATATACATTCAATCTCGACAATTCCTCTAATTCATATTCCCTTGATCGAAAAAAAATATTTAAAATATAACAAAAGTCGGCAGTAATGCGCGTATGTGCTTAGGATCCATTTATAGTCAGTCAGAACTAATATTTTGTACGGGAACTTATTGTACTCCTCTTCGATATCCGATAGCATGAAATCATCATACTTGCTCTTATAATGGCAAAAAAGCAAGATAACAAAGAATTCTAGAAAAAATTATTGACATAATCTATTATAACCATACTATAACAGAGACAAGGCCATCAAAGTATCAGTAAGTGAGAAGAAAAATTAAAGTAGGTGCCTAAATTTTCTAATCTCAAATACCAAATTCTTTTGCAACAAAATGGGATTTAGTTGTGTCCCTACTAAGCAAGAATCCAACACTCTTTTATGTTTCATCATCTATTTAACCTTTAGAACATGCTAAAAAAGTTGCCAAAATAAAAAACAAAACACTCCATTTCCCATGCCAAATTTCCCAAACCAAAATGCCTAATCTCAGCCTCATTTCAATAGTGAGATGCTTCAATGGATGCAGGGATCATACACAAGTTTTGGCCCCGGGACCCGAATCTGGAACCTTAGTGACAAGCCGGTGGAGCTGCAGGTGCGGGTCGGGTCGATCCTGAAGAAAGTTCATATGTTGAAACTGGGTTCTTCCATGAGATTGAAGGGTAAGAATATTTACAAGGCTTATATGCCGAGAAAAGCAAAGGGGAATGGGAATGGGAATGGGGTGAAGAGTTTGCTTTATCACTATGATGAAACTTGTCACCCTTATATATGGATTATTGTTACAAGAAGTGATTTTTCAAGAATGGTGAAACAACAATATATTAGCCTTGAGGAATTGAAGGATTGCTCCGAGATGACTGTTTTTAGGGATCATCACAAGGGTTGCATTTCGGTTCGCAAGAAGACCCGATCCGATTTCTTTTCTTTTTTTCTATTTTTTTAATCGGTAAATTTTAGTTGTTAGTAGTTAGATTAGTTCACCAAATCCCCAAATACTCCAAGAAATCTCCACGTCCACCTTATCACCTCATAACCCGACCCGATTTCTGTTGAGACCCACCCGTATTTGAGATGTGCACCAGATAAACTTTGTCCCCGTGCAGTTTATTAGACTTTTTTTTTTTACCTAGGGGATTTGTGGACATTAATCGAGTTTGGGTAAAAAATAATTTATACATGATTTATCGAAGGGTATTAGTTGTTTTCACTATAGAGTATTAGTTATTTTTATTGTAGAGTATTAGTTATTTTTATTGAAGAGTATTAGTTGTGTTAACTAAAGAGTATTAGTTGTCTACTGAAAACAAACTAAGTCTCTCCAATAAGAAAAATTAATACACTTCAGTGTAAACAACTATGCTCTTTAGTAAAAATAACTAATATATTTCAATGATTCATGTATGAGTCAATATCACTCTATACATATTCATCGACTCTACATTGGGTAAACTTTGTTCTTGTGCAATTTTTTAAGTTTATTTCTTTTTTAGACTTTTTTTTTTATTGCGAAGGGGACTTGCAGCCAGTATTTTGTCATTGAGCAGTATGTCCGATATCTTTGCTTGTGCAATTTTCTTCTCTTGTTTTAATATGAAGTACCAATTTATTTCTCTTTTCATTACTATTATTATTGTTATATTATTTTTATTCCTCGTGTTTTTCCTTTGTAATTTCTCCTATCTTGTTTTGCTTAATGGGATTATAGAGAATGTAACTATGTAAGAAATTATTTCTGCAAAAAAACATTTATCTAATAAACTATGCTATTATATAATAACCCAAACACAAATCACACGATATAAGTAATCAAGTTTTACGTGATAGACTTGGTTGAAAAAGTAGATAATTTTTTTTAACTTGTTATATTTGATCTTACATCAAACAAGTTTTAGAATGATAGATTTGATTAAAAGGGTGAATTAACAACATAATTTTAAAGTCTTTATATTACATCGCATCGATGAGTTGCTCGCCAAGTCCAACGCACTTGATGACATTGGTATTTTAAGTAGTTAGTAGCGATGCTTTTCTTATGGAGGAAATGATGAGTTTGCTTGAGAAATGGAGAAGCTGATTTTTGACTCGTTAAAGAAAGGGGAGTATACACGGTCTCCAATTTTCATGGCTTTAACAATCATGGCTTTACAAACTACTTTATATCAAAAGTAGTTTTATTTTGAAATAGTTTTGATTCTATGTGAACTATGTTTACAAATTAACAAAACGACTACAGCCTTTGTATTGATAAATTGTGAATTAGTAAATTAAATCCAATGGGCTGATAAGATAATGTTATATGAATAAACAATATGGTCGTGTGATATTAGTGTAACTTATGATTAAAGTAAAACATAAAATAAGAAAGAAGATAAACTTCTTCACTATGTAGACTGTACAATTGAGGGTACTGAATATCACCAGCCTTTTATTTGAAAAGGTTAGCAAATTCTACTGCTTGTTTCGAAAGTTCCACCACCTCTTTTTTCACTTGAAATCAGTTGGGGGAACATCTGATTGATAAAGATTTAATTTCGTAAGAAAAATACAGAAATTCAAGGGTTATTCCAACCTTGTAAATCAGGTGTAAATGTGATAATAATGTCCCTCCATGAGGATAAATCGAGTTGTAATGTACCTCAGCCCAGAAACTAAAATATATGACTGCACAAACATACACAAAACAAAAAGGATGTTGCGTACGCAAATTATATGATAACGGGGAGCAAGCAAGGTATCAAAAAGATAGACGACATAAGTCAAGATGGAAAGAAATCTCGTTTAGTTCGGAGCTTCGGCTCGCAGAAAACATTAATTTAAGAAATGAAAAATACCTATTTTCGACTTTTGGTCTTGAGGGAGAATCTCGATGTAGCAGGTGTCTTTAAATGAAGTTACTACAAGAATTTTCACACCATACTGTCAAAACAAAGTAGCCATGTCAAAGTTCTAATAGAGTTTGGTATCCAACACGAAGGCATAATGAGTAAAGGCGGTAAAGGTAAGACAGTGAATACCAAATCTGTAGCAGCTTGCAATGTGACATGGTCACCGCACTCCTGGTTGATGAACATGTAAGAATTGTAGGTAGCAAAAAAAAGATCCTAGTTCTTATCAGATGTGGAAATCAAAGGGCATTTTGACAAGATTTTGAAAAGACTTTTTGGCTAAATTCTAGGAAGAAAAGATGAATAATACAGGGTAGCACAAAAGCTCAAACTGTGAAACAAAAGTGTGCAAATCTACATGTCCTCAAATTCAAAGTGAAAACAATGATTCAAAAAACCGATTGTCAAACAATGATAAATCTTTTAGTACTTGCTTCATTTGTATTTTAACTTTTTTTTTTTTAAGTTTAATTGCCCATTTCACTTGCTTGAGGGTTGTGATAGCCAGTATCTTGTTTGAGAAATTGTTTGAACTCTCTTGGAACCTTTCTAGATTGCTCATATATATGGAACAATGCAGATTTAAATGAAAAAATTGCATATTAGTATTAAAAGGGGAAAAGCAAGGTTGAGGGTATATTGTTAATTTTATTTTATATAAAGAACTCCATACATCAATCTAAAGATTTGGTCAGTTCAATTTTATCAAAATCTCCAGAATTACAGTTTCAATTAAAGAGACAGACGCTTGTAAGTTTTTAATCGTACATCATTGCATCCTTTCTCAAACACGTCACTCAAGTATGTCATCTATTATATTACTGGAATTGAAGGTTCTAAATTGTAACGCCTCAATTTCATTTTTTCCATATAGGTTCTATAAGGACATATACATCAATAACTATAAGCAAGTAGCATATTAACCAGAAGAATTGGAAAAAAATGTCAGTTAAGAGAAAAATAAATACCTTCATATCTGGCATGCATTTGATTTATTCCCATCATAAGTTCCCACTGCCATTTGAAAAAAAAAACAGGTTATAACATTGGGAATTTAATTGGTCAAACAAACACACATGTGTGCCTCAGTCCTAATCCCGAAAGCTAAAAAATAATCCAACTTAGATACCTAATAACCTCAATGAATTAAGGTTTCAGAGCCTGAGTAGCTAGGCTCATCATAATCGGCTAAATTAAGTCAATCCACATGAAAGACTGCACTCTACCCCTGTTCGTAAGCTGCACAAAATCAGCCACCTTACAGTAAAGATAATACAGAGTGTTGTAGGAAAAAGGTGTAGTAGGGTTTTGAAGGTAATAATTTTTTTACGTGACAAAAGATAATGCAATGATTTTCACATACCATGCCATCTCATATGCCATTTAGAAGAACAATGATTTTCATGTACCAAAAGAAGCACCAACTATTAAGAAAAATTCTAATTGAACGCACAAAAGTTGTCAATGATTTAACAAATAAAAAAAAAGAATAATTAGCTAATAAAATTATTATTTAAGCAGTGATCAGACTACCTGAATATCCTATCATTTTCAGATTCTCATATTGAGATAACACTAATTAATACATCATAAAAATGACACACATTTGTAAAACATGAGGTGGAAAAAGAGTTGATAAACATGGTGAAGAATAAGGTGAGTAAAATGGAAATTGTGGAGCCACGAGCCGTATACAATATAATATTGGAAAAGACAAAGAGAAGTGCCAAAGTTTGTCTCAATTACCAGAAGTTATAGGCGAACCCATGTAATGTCTACTCAAAGGTAACATACAACATCCAATTTCAAGTTTTTACATATATTATCCACATATGATCCAAATTTTAGATTCACACACAAAACCATCGGAACATAAGTGAAATTATAAAAATTAATATGCATAAAGATGCATAAAAAATTAGGGATTTTGCATAAACTAAACTACAATAATACCTGCACCAACTATTGTATGAATCTCATCAATACAAAGACCATTTGCCCTTCTGAATCTGAAACTTCCTTAAGTACAACCTTCAGCCTATCTTCAAATTCTACACATAAATTTGCACCAACAATGAGAGCTCCCATTTCAAGAGATATCAACTGCTAAAGAAACATGAAACTGCTTCATCACACAATAAATAACTCTGTGAGTAAGAATCCCCAATTAATAGAGAACTTACAGATTTTTAGTTTTATTTACTTGAGTTTAGCAAATTTAGTAGAATTTCATTCTCATAATAAAGTCTTTCATTTAATAAAAACAATTTGGTATAAACCATAGGCAAATAATACTTTGTTCAATACACGTAAAACTTTACAAAATATCATTCAACTTGCTGGAATATTATAGCACACAAACAATGAAAACACGGAGAATTAAGGAAAATCTCCGGCACCAGTTTTCTATTTAAATAAACATTAAACCAATCTACTTTCGCTTAAAAATCATTCCAAACTTTACGAGGGATCTGAAATTCACCCAAATCAAATGCCTTGAACCTAATTTAGCCAATACTCGGTTCGATTGAAGACTGATATTTGGCCCGCTTATGCTGCACTAATCTCAAAATCAAACTGAAACGTCAATATAATCAATCTACCAATATCTAATTATCATAAACATAGAGCGATGAAAACATCAAAAACTAAAAACTATTACTTCATATTTGAATTTGGGAAGAGGAAGAGATTTTTCAGGCAATATCGAGGGCGAGGATCAGACTTATTCCCTGCAATGAAATACATCAATAAATAACTGAATTAATTCGAGAGGATAGATAATTAGGGCGAAGATTTCACCGTGTTGTCGGAATAGGAGAGGATCACATCGCAATTTTAAACCGAGAAGCGAATAGATCGGAAAGGGGTGGGAATGGATGAGAAGGGTTCACCCCGCTGTCAGAAGAGGAGAGAATGTCATCGAATTTCTATCAGGAGAAGATGCAGATCGGCTGGATGGCGGAGGAAGATAAGACGACAATGGGAAAACGAAAGGAAATGAAAAAAAAAACAGTAGTTAGGAGAGGAATGCCCGTACCGTAACCGTAGGGAGAAGAATGCCTAAAAAAACAATGCTAGGGGCAAAATAGTTTAAAAATGATTTACATGGCTAAGCCACTTTTAAGTATATTATAGATATAGATTAATGTAGTTGTAAAAATACTATTTTATCCTTTAAAAGTTTAAACTTTAAACCTGATTTATGTTGGGAAAATTGGATGTGGTGTATAGATAGATGACTTTTGAAAGAATCGAAACAATACGAAAGTCGAGGCACGAGTTTGACTCGCTTTTCATAAGATGATATTACCCTGTACTCAGGTGCACTATGGTTCCATGACAATCGCTCCCAAGACAAGATGTTTCATGTCTATTAGTCATAACGGTTCACTATTACCATAATACATACATTCATTGATGTATTTGTCTACATATTAAATAACATTAATTTCTCATTCACCCAAATGTAATTTTAAGAAAATGAATAATTAAATTGTTACTTAATATTTAAATAAATACAGTCAACCAACATTTTCCAACTTTTTATACACCCATAGTGTCGCAGTAGCTAGTCCTGCCCCTTTAATTCTCAGCCCCCTAGTGTAAAATTGGAAAATGAAATCACGGTTGCAATTTAACCAAACATATATTATTTTATTCAACTAATTCACCACAAATTCTAAGAAAACATGGGAACAAACTAGTTTCCAAGGTTGTAGTTCAATTCGGCCACCTTGACTGAAAAAAATATAGGATTTTCGACCATTTCAATTGAATGCAAAGTGATTTAACTTTTTTTTGGATTACATTAGACGAGAAAACAACCTATAAAAAAGAACAATATAACAGATTTTCAGTTTTGTTGGTTGAACAAAAGAAAAAAGAAAAAACACTTAAATCTGAAATCTGGAGGCCAGTAGTGGAGTGAAAGTCGTACACGGGAAGCTGGCAGCATACTAAAAAGATAAAAAGATAAAAAGAGAAATTACTCTGTATATCACTCTCTCTCTCTCTCTCTCTAAACGGAACCTTCCAACCGGGAACTTGAACTTCCGGCAAAAATGGAAGGAACGCTTTCACAAGATGAATTACCCTAAACCATCCTCCCATTTTTCAAAAGATTGATCAACACAAAGACCCAAGGATGAATGGATGACCAAGTCTAGCATGCCAAAGATTGTCTAACTGAGGAGAGTGTTAATGGCATAAGAGAGGACTTGATTCGCCACATATAAAGCCCGTTAACGCATGGTCCACGAAGGAGTGTATCCCCCGTACGACAGTCCATCACCTACAAATCAGAAACACAAAATACAACCTCAATATTATTTTGCCGACATAATTAAGACACTAATAGCAAATTTCTATTGTATGTGGAACAAGTAATACATAAAAAATTAAAAGAGCATGTAAATCATTAAACTCCAGACTCTCAGTATGTGTAACCTGCAATTTGTTACCATCACCAATAACGACATCGTCGTTTCCATTGTAGGGGACAAGCACAGATAGATTGACTAAGTTTGTTGGTCCCAGTACAAGACTGAGGGATATGTGTATGAGGGGGGGGGGGGGAATATACGTATACAAAATTTTCTGACTTTCAAACTGACTGAGTCCTCTTAGCTCAGAGTGGTAAAGAACTCAGGGTTGATAACACACCTACTAACTGCACTGTGTGTTGGTCAGTTGGCAAACTATCAACTTGAGTTTAGTGTGGAAATGCGTGAACCCTGAAAGTTTATAGTCTTGTTAATGTTTGCTTTCTGAAAACTTGATTACTCAATTCTGAAGTAGTGATTAGTAGGGCAGTGTTCAAGTTACTGATCAGGCTGATAGATTCAAGCCTGATAAAACTGATGCGATGAATGACTTAATGAATAAGCAATAAGAACAATATCAAAGCAGTAAAGAACACAAGGAGTTTAACGTGGTTTAGAGACTCAAGCTCCTACGTCCACAATCCTGATTGAACAGGATAATCCACTAAGGATTAGCTTGTTTTTAACGTATCAAGGTGCACCCAGATCAGCTAACTCACTGACCCTTACAAACTCATTCCTAACTCACTAACTGACTTCAACCAACAAACCTAACAAGAGGGTTTTGGTTTCAGTTTGGTTTCCAACTAAGATTGTGATTATCCTTACAAGACAAAGTTATGCTAAGGATGGATAATCACTCTAAGCTTATGATATAACTAGGTTCGCTCAATGGAATATAGAATAACTCTCTTTGCTAAGAAACACTTGGGAAATTTAAGGTTTTTCGAGTGCTTCTTTCTAATGCTGAGTGCTTTGAATGCTTGAGAGTTTGAGTAATTTTTGGCTTGGAAATTTCCCGTAACCTTGAATGGTTTCAAGGTCTTCTGTATTTATAGATGGATTTGAAAACTATCTGTTGGAAGAGATAGCCTTCTAGTCATCTACGTAGGGTTGTTCAACGGATACATCTCTCATGCAGCAGCCGTCCTTGCATGGATTTGGTAATACATTTAATGCTCCATTTAATGCTTGCCCGTTGAAAAGTGCAGTCTGAACCCAGTCTTCGTGTCAGGTCCGTACGTGCGTTTCCTTCCTGGATTGGTCCACGTCATCAAGTTGGTGAGAATGTCAGAACTCGTTCCTGGGCTTCGGGCTTGTCTTATTAAGTTCATTTTGTCTCAAGCACAACGGTCTTGTCCTGACGCTGACATTCCTTTGCATTGCTTGGCCCTACTCCAAGTCTTTCCCATTACTCAGTATCATCATGTTCCCTTCAGGACTGAGTTAGTAATGACCTCAGGGTCATACTCTTCATCACTGACACTTACTCAGCCAGCTTAGAGAGATTGCCGCAAGTTCAGGATGGTGCTCTTGTGTCTTCAGGCTTCAGTCTTGATTGTCATCAATGAATATTCCTCTCATTGAGTTCCTGTGAATTGTAAAATAACTAAGTACTAACTTAACCAAGACTAGCCTGACTACTAAGGCAAAACATCTTTTCAGGGGCTTTGGGATCTAACCAAAACTGACATTGTCCTGACAAAGTTGGCAGTAATGTGGTGGAACACACCTGAATTAAGAATCCATCCAGAAAGATATGGAGCCGAGGCGACCGCGTGAGCTAAAGGGCAGACATAAATTGGATGAGCAAGACCTTGTGGATGTTGAGTCACGGGAGTATAATGAAACAACGGGCAATGACGGGCAAAGTGACCTCTTTCACTGCAAAATTGACATTGTTGAAATTTAAAAGAGTTAGAATGACCAACCTCATAAATGCAGCAGAAGGAAATCGAGCCGGTTGGATTCTACGTATTATATGTGATCCTCGTTGTCATAACTCAATTATGTGAATTAATTCACGAATTGATTCTTATTCCACAATCTAAGTGTCTTTTGATTGAGATTTTATATGATATGTATATGATATGTACTTGAAGAGAAATTTGGTTTCTATCTCAGTATAAGTATGTGTGATAATGGAGATTGATAATTGCAGAGAGATTACTTTCTCTCTTTTGGATCCATATCGTTATATGGTTCCTCATATTTCAAACTAGGAGAAGTTATCTTAACTTCTCTTCAACATTATTCTCTTTATAGGTGGAATTAATATTTAATTAATGAAAATTATTTAAATAACTTTCATCTCCCACTCACACATGATGTTTGAGCATTACACTCATCAGCGTCACATCTTTAAACTATCACATAATATTTATTTTCATAAAGACAAATAAATCTTGTGACCCTCGAGAATATGAGTTTTCTTGTTATACACTTTTTAAGGTTATATAGCAACTCAATCAGTTATATATAAAGAATTCAATTCTCGTTATACCCCAGAACTCTTTTCGATCAACATAAGTAAACATATCTCTTTCAAACCCCTGAAATTATTATTAGAGCATATTCAACCTTTATTGAATCTATTTTTTCATAATCAAGTTCTAAACTCGATTGACCGGTAAATAAACACAATAACATGTGTTAATAAAGATGTCATTTCACACAAAATATACAGACTTCCACTAAAGCTGATTTCCTAGACATGCACCACATCACCATTATTATTCATAGCTATTGCTAATATGTTAAAGTAGCAACACTAAAGTGAAGACTTAGAAATAAAGTATAAAGTCTTAAGGGTACTTCTAAGAGGCTTATTCAAACCTCAAGGCCTTATACAATGAGAAAATAGGGATATTTTTTTCATTTTCTTATGGTTAAGTTAGCACATGTGGTATGAAACATATGTCACGATGACTAAACTTCCAAGAATGGAAGTGTATGTCATCTATGTCATTTATGTTGTATAAATCATAGTTCAAGTGTATCCTCAACATGTAACTTGGATTTCCTCCCACTTTCGTCCAGGAATCCACTGATTTACCTTTGTAACAAGTCAAATAGATTTGTGGTAAAATCTATTACGATTATCTCTCAAATAATCACATCTCTTTATATACTCCGATGTAAGAGGCGATTACTCGTATGAGAGAGCTAATATTTACTTGTTGACATACTATTATATGAATCTTTCATAAAATCTACAATATAAAAAATTTTCAGGAACATTAACATCTACATCGTACCATGTTCAAACCCACGCAAGAACTTTAACCTTAAATGTTCAAAACATCTCTTGGGTAGGCTTGTTAAGCGGATTTGCTAACATCAAACGAGAAGAATTATTCATTTTTTCTTTTAAACATCCTTAAAAAATTAAACTTTATATTGAGATATTTGATTTTTTTATACTTGAAATACTTAGAGTAAGCTTTAGTTGTTTTAATTATCACAATGAATTTGAACACCTCCCACTGGAGTGTTTTATTTCATAATGAACAGTTGCAACTTCCACTGAAGTGCTTACTATTTCTAAGAAATATCAAGAAATCTCTAAACCAAACTACATTTTGGACTGCAAATGCACATGTCACAAACTTAACTTTCATAGTGGAGAGTGCTATACAAATTGTTTCTTACTTAAGCATGAAGACATAATTGAAATTTTATTTACTTAAATCTAAATCACAATTCCTATTCACGTCTATATATTCTTTCAATTCTAGATTATCTCCTCAAGATAATAATATGCAGTGTCCTTCAGATATCTCAAAATCTATCATACTATCTTTTAGTGTGATTACCCAGATTAATTGATATCTGCTAACCAAGACAAACAACTCAACAACTATCTCGATGTGCATATAACTTAGTATACATCAAACTTTCATTTGCACTTTCATATGGTACTAAACATTTCATATTTAGAGTTCTCAGACACTAATCATAGTTCAATGATTCGCTCTTTTATAACATGATATCTACTCGTTCTCGAAGTTTATTTTGAATCATTCTTAGAAGACTCTTTATGTATGTCTCTTGAGACAACCCAAGTAACTTCTTTGAATAAACTCAATGAATCTTTTCACCAAAAAACATACTCATTGTTATAATTCTAGCCGATGATGTATCAACATCTGGTGATAGAATTATAAAATTTGCCCTGGACCGTTCAACATAAACATAGTGGCCTTTGTCTACCATAACAAAGTTAATGAGACAATTATTTAATAAAGTCTCAGTTCCACTATCTTTGAGGATTATTTAAGTTTGTAAAATGACTTCCTCAATTTACAAACATTATCCTCCTTGAAGAAAGAATCCTACTACTTTACATGTAGATTTCTCCTTCTAATTCTCTGTTGCGAAAATATAATGTTCAACGTTCATCTTCGTGTAATTCAAAATAAACAATTTATTTTATCTAGAGTTGTGATGAATCGAGATACAACTCACAACATAAAAAAAAATTTATACACCCTCTTTTATAGTATAATCCTTTTCTACAATGTGAAATTTGTCATCTCACAAGAGACTCATTGATCTTTCTTTATCTTTTTTAGAATCCACATTCTCAACTGTTTTGAGCCTCGATAAAAAACCTACAAGTTTCCAAATTTGATTTGATTTCATCGACTCTATCTCTTCTTCTATTGCTTTCTTTCACCAATCTGTACTAGAACAAGATAAAACCTCTCAAACGTATATGGGTTTCTCATTCCTAAAGATTTATCACATTTTCCGGAGATCATGATGCTTCTCAAGCACATGTTTCCTAGTGTTTGTAAGAGATTAAAATTCAATAAAATTTTGCAGATGATATCTTCACTAGATAATTGCTCTCATCAAGATTTATCTGACCCTTAATAGGTAAACATCTATTAAAAATCACAATAAATCACTCCCACTTGGATCTTATAAAGAGTGACTATTCCGATCTCACAGTAGTTTAGCATCCAAAAAATATCGCCCTTACTAGAAAATTCAAATTTAAGAAAATTGATATTACATTATTCTATATAATGTAATACTTTCAACTAAATGAACTCCAATCATCATGTAACCCTTAGATTTAATGAAGCATCTTGTAAAGACACATCTATTATTGGACCCAACTTTTTGTACTAACTCACAGAGTTATGTACACAAGTTGATCCAAAGATTCCAATGTCACGTGTCCAGAGTTCAATTGTATCTCATCACATCCAACAATGTACAAAACTTCTTTCAGCCACGTTTTTGTGTAGTGGTATACAAGGTTTTGATAATTGTCGAATTATGCCTCTTTCACTATGCAGTTCCCTGAACTTGTTTGAATATATATTCACACGCTCTATAGGTTCTTAAAACCTTTAACAGGAGTTCTTGTATGCAACATTGCACGGTGCAATATTGTGTAAAAAGGAAAATTTTGAAAACTCGCAGGTCAATGTCGGGTCAAATAGATCTTCCCAAAAAACAGCACAAAAGAAAATAGAAAATTTTGCTCTCAGATCTGTGTTATATCAGGAAATAATTACAATAAAAAATAATCAATAACTATTTTATAATGTTTTACTAGTCATTTATGAGCAAGATAATATTTGCAATTTGATAACTTGATTTTTAAAGATGGACATCATAATCTTTTTATCACAAGTCTATCCACCATATCTTGCATAACATGACATAATCTAGCATGTCCAAATATTATTGTCTACACAAACATTGCTAGAGGAACAAATATTTAGTAAACATGAACTAACTTCATAAAACTAAAATATTTTGTTCACTTATAGCCTTAAAGCCATATAAAAACATGAAAAAGAATTCTAGTACCATAACTTGTGTTATACATACTAATCACAACCACAAAATATAATTGTAAATCATATCTCAATCACATAAGAACAAATACATATGTGAGATCCTAAGTGATCTCTTGAGCTAACAGAAAAAACTAAGTGATATGAAACATTGACCATTGTCAATCTCAAGTTTACAAGTACTAAGACTTCACTCGAGCTTAGTTCCCATACATCTCGTCTCAATGTTCATCTATCTTTAGTCAATGATCTGCCATTTCCGAATCTACAATCCACAAGGATAATATTTTGTTAAGAATACATTACTAAAGATAATCTTGCTTAAAATAAAAATAGAATGAACTACCTTGTCCCCCTTGGGCTCGGTACATTCACGAGCAAAATGACCATGCTTTCCACAACTGAAACATGTCATTTCTCTCTTATCCATCTTCTGTCTAGAATTTTTCTTCTTCTTAATCTTCCTATCATTAGGATTGACATCAAGATTGATAGTAGTACATTTAGTTCAAGACTGCTTGTCCTTTTCACCTTTCTTCCATTTCAATTACGTTTAGTGCCTGAAGCTTCTATAGAACTGGATTGAGCAATGAGAAAATTTAATTAAGTTTTTTAAGTTTCAGATCCTTCATCTTTTAGCTCAACTCTATGAGCTAAATAAGTGAAAGTTTCAATACTTTCATCCAGAGTCGTATCGATCCTTAAGTGATCCCATCTGTCAGGAAGTGTGATTGAATAAGATCCTGAATTTGATATTTCTCAAGATACGAAGTGTCACCACACTTTTCCTCCAAATATTCCCAGATATCATAGCAAGTACAATGCATTTTACAATCATAGAATATGTCATCATTGACTGAGTTCACCAATAGTTCACGATCTATGTAATTTTTAATATCCAAAGCCTGTTAACTGTCCAAATCACTTATAATTTGAGTCTCTATCTCAATATCAGGATACTTCTTATCATGGTTGATAGTATCTAACACATTATGCTCTCCAAGAACATTTATTATATCATGACACCACGTGTCATAATTATCATCTTTGAGTTTTTCAATTTGGTTTAACTCAATGACGATCGCTTTTGAAGTTATTGTTTGATTTTTAAGAAAAAAGATTATAAAAAGTTAATGTTCATTTATGTATTATCATGTTCTATGTTAAGCTAACTGACATCTGAAAAATTTGATACAAAATTTGATTTCGAAAAATAACTTAAAGTCACTAATCATCAATCTCATCAAGTATCCTTATTAAACAGATTCAGTTCCAAAACATGAAACAATGTAGGTTCAAGTATTTAAAGAAATTTAAATAACTTAGAACTACCACTGAACTACATGAACTAACATGCAATTTAAAATAAAATAATCACAAACATTCAAGCCCTGTTTAATGTCATAATTAAGAAAAAATAGAAAAACTAATAAACTTTCAAAGCTTCAATTAGTACTTTTCTAATAACTTAAGAGAAAGGGGTCCCTCTAAACTGTAACTTATCAATCAATTTCTCATGCCGAACTTTATCAGGTTCTCTAGTTCCTGCGCAATAGATAGCATGTGCCAAAGGATCCATGTAAGGATTCTTCATCCGACTTTTACTTCGACCTTTCAGCGTAATAAAATTAGATTCATGAATGTCTCTCATCCTTAAACACGTTGATCTAATTGCTTGTCCTCTATCATCCTCCTTTGAATCAATGGTGATTATATTCATAATCACGTGACCATAAGGCTTTTCCTTGAAGGTTGACCACTTCTTCCAATAAATACCTTGTAAATAAGGAGGAAGGGTTTTAGCCAGGTTTTCAGATTCTAAATTTCATATTTTAAATGAAATGGGATGACTTGGTCTCATATGAGGGACAATTGAAAGTAAAGTTCAACCAGGGCAAACTGATGATCCCTTAGATTATGTTCGGGCTTCATCTTATAATTTAAGAGTTCATAGAGTACTTTTTCTCCTGCCCTCTGGTTATGTGTAGAATCAATCCCCCTCTCCCCCCTATCATCAAACCTAGAATAATGAGTAGCCAACAAAACACGATAATATTAGTTAAACTTTAACACATGAATTTTAGCTCTCTCTCACGCTTAATAAATCAAATTTCAAAACACGTACCAAGCAAATTCACAAGTGAATTCAAGTCTAAACATTGGCTTCCACTTTCTTACATAAATTAGTATTCAAACATACTTAGTTCAAATACCATTACATTATGTAAATGAGGAATCTACACCTTAAAAACTAACATATAGTAATACTATCGAACTTTCTATTCAATAAATATCTATAGAATGAGCAACCATTTAAATATTTAAAACTTAAGAAATTTTAACACATGAATTTAAAGCTCATAATTATGACTTGAAGCGAATAAACTAACTTCTACTAGTCGCTCACCCGCAAGCGAACGGGTTCACTGTAGTATTAGCAAGTATAACGACCAAGTATATCGAACCCAAGGGACAGTGTATATGCGAATAGATCCCTGAAGATCTACGCGTCGTAATTAATATGAGTGTATTGTTTTTGGATTTTTGGAAAAATTAATTAAAACTAAAATAAGCTAAGTAAACTAAAATACTAAGAAGACGAATTAACTACGGGTTGTTTTCAAATGAGAGATAATGATGTTTAAGATAGGAATCCCTACGTATACTAACGAAGCAGGTACATAATCAGAATAACTGTGACACACAAGAAATAACCTAAGTCTAAGAATGCAAGGTGAAAGCTCAAGGTTCTAAACCCTAATACTTTACCCTAACACTCGACTTCACTAATCTACTAACAATTTAATAGATTGTGCTTAATTAATAAGACCCTAGTTTAACTAAGGTGGTGCGGTCGTCCTCCTTCGTTAAACTGGTAGATGAATTAACCCTTCCTAAACCTTCTCGTTTAGTCTACTCATTGTTAAAGAGTGATACGGTCGTCCTCTCTCTAACACCTTTCGAACGAAATTCAAAAGCGAAGTCTAGATTAATTTTAAGAATTCATTAACCAAGAGAATTAAAACCTAACGTCACAAGTTACCCTAATTACGTACCCACAACCTATTTCTACGAGTTCATCCTACCCTAAGCATGCAAGGGTTTTAGCTAGACATAGGTTTAACGGAAATAACAACGATTAAATAAGTAACGAAAAAGAACATGATAATTAAGATGAAGAAGAGATCAAACATAAACTAGGGTTCAATGAAATAAAAGAATAAACTGAAATTAAATTAATAAAAACGAAGTATGAAGTGTTTAACGTAGTCGAATTACTGAAAAGAAACTAAGAATTCGTATGAAAACCTCAACAAAATGTAAACGTAAACTTGTTTTTCTCATTCCTCTCCAAAAACGAACTCTCTATCTCGTGTGTGTGTCAAGTGGTAGTTTGAAACGTGTTTGTAAAGAGTATATATAAAGATCGGGCCGAATCGGGATCTCGTGGGCCGAAAAACGAAATTTGAAAAATAAGCCTCGGAGGCGCTCGAGCCGTCCCGGTCGAGCGGGGCGCTCGACCCTTTGAGCTCGAATGAATTGCTTGGTCGAGCGGCGCGCTCGACCTACGTTGGTCGAATGGTTCAAGAGCTCGAGCGGGGCGCTCGAGTTGTGCCCCTTGAGCGGCAAAAACTTTCTGCAAGTTTGGAGCGCTCGACCTACGTAGCTCGAGCGAGGTGCTCGAGTGATGGTGCTCGAATGGCCTTCCTTTCTTGCAACTAACACTTTTCTTCTCACGTACTAATACCAATCGTATTTCTTCGATATCTTCTCATCCGGGCATCCGTTTGAGTCGATTCAAAGTCCTACGAACTCCGTTTTTCGTCCTCGATTCACCTATGAGTATCAAAGAGACAAATTCATCAATGTATAGAAATAGTACTCATTTGGCTCTAAAAACTCAATAAATCGACCAAAACTAGGGCGTTTCTAGCTACGAATCATGACAATTTCACGCCTAATCAACCCCCCCAAACTTACCGTATTGCTTGTCCTCAAGCAATGAAATAATAAGTCAAGTGAAATTATTAGGGATGAGTCAAAGAATCAATCATGCAAGCTAATGAACTCGAGCTTCAAAAATCAATCACCCGTATACTCACTCACTTTCCTTTATCATACTCATGCAACAATAACAAGAAACACCAAGATCAAGCATGGATGTGCACTCAACGATGTGTTTCGCTCCCTCACAAGTGTATTTCAATGATTAAGGGACTCACTCAAACAATCAATCACTCATATCGGCAGCCATAGGCTTGTAAGCTCTCTCAACTCCGACCATACTCTAGACATCAATGCCGAATCAAAAAGGACTTTCTCAAGGTTGTAATGTAGGCTCTTTGGACAGGTGGGATAACAATATGGTAAAGTGACTAAAGTGAATGGAGAATAGAAAATCAAACTTCGGTACTTCGAGATAAGGAACAGACTACTTCAAACATGTTCAATCAACACCCTTTCAATTCCATACTCTCAATACTTCAATTTTTCTTTCTCACTCTTTTCATTTTTTTTCAATCACATCACTTTTTTTTTTCGTTTTCGCACAAACACATGAGCTCATTTTTTTCTTTTGCTCATTCTCAACTCCTTTTTTTTTCTTTTTCCCACATCTCATAACTTCATCACACCTTCTTCTCATATTCACTCAACAAACAACCTTTTCCTTTTTCAACTCAATTTAATCCCTTCACATTCACACTTTCCTATTCTCCACTCAAATTGGGACAAAAAGGCTTAGGAATTGGAATAGTGTTCATATGTGCTAGCAAATAAAATAAGCTTTAGGCTCAAAGGGGCTAACAAGGGATAAATATCAATGGTAAGGAAAATTTTGGCTAAGTGACTCAATAAAATCAAAGATGGCCTAAGATCCTATTCGGCATATCAAACTAGACACAATCAAGGAACAAGAGCACATGCAAGTTCTAGCATCCTCTAAGGTGACGATCCACTCACAAACGAAGAGATCAATTCATGCATCAAAATCTCATAAGGCTCAAAAGCTCACAACTTTCACATCCATGCTAGTCCTAGTGCATTCTCACTCTTATCTCACAAGCACTCAAAAGGTTAGTTCACAAGCATACTAGTTCTCTCTCCAATCTGCTCTAACTCAAACACTCACACTAAAGGATTCTCAACTCAACTTCACAACTCAACTCTTCTCACTAATTCATACTTAAGAATCAACACAAAGTAGTCTAAAAGAGTTAATAAGCGTGAAATAACTCAATCATCCAATCAATTCAACAGTTCAACCCCAAACAATCTTAAACGCTTTTAATACAATCCCTTAAAAAAAAGGCACACCACTCAAACACTACATTTCACACTCAACAGCAGAATTAAATAAGAAAAGAAACGAAAAAGAAAAGATATAGAAAAAGGAAAAAGAAAATTGGGGGCATCCCATGAATCTCAAGCATCCGGAGGTGGTGGTGGGCGGTAGTTTTGATGATCAGCCCCCAAATGCGATACGAACAGCGACTCCATCCATCGATGCATGTCTGAGAACTGATCCTCCATTCGGGTTGTCCTTGTATCTAGCCTATCTTGCGTCTCACGCAAGTAGGTCACGCCAGTTTGAAGCGACTGCATCTGGTTCCCTATCTGTGTCCATTCCTCTTGTGTGGGATACCATGGCCTAGGCGACTGCACCTCAGGTGAATCCACTTCCAGCTCTTGCGGCTCCTCACCCTCAGCTCCGCCCGCATCTTCGCCTGCCTCATACTCTTGCTCTTCTTCTTCTTGGAGGTCTGCTACTCCACTTGATCCGGCACCGCTTGTCCCTTCACCCCGGCTTCTCTTCGTAGGCCTCCCATCTCGGAGCCCTCGGCTGTCCACATCATGAGTAAACTTGGCACTCACAGCTAAATGCCTCTCTCCGTTCATCCCCAGGTTTGCATTCTTCTTCCCCTTCAACGTTACGAGCTTGTCATTTGGGAGAGGGAAGAGAGTATCTTCCTTGTACCGAATACAAAAACTCCCCATCCAGTGCTCGAACATCAATGTGTGGCTCAACTGATCAAAGTCTAAATCCCTCCCGGGGACAGGAGATGCACAGGGCACACATCCCAAGTGCCTCATGAACACCGAGATTAGACCTCCTCCTCGCACCTTTGAGGTCTTGGCCCCGAGCTTGAATGCCGCCTCGTAGTTGTGCTCCACGAAGTCCCGTGCAAAATCGTGATCCTTCTTATAAAGGAGACACCATAAACCGTAGAGTTGCTTGCTCATCACGGTCCCCGTCTCAGAACGGGCGTAGATGGTATTCCCCAAGATTCGCTCCAAATACCTAACACTGGGTTTCGGATCGCAGAGGCCCGAGCACTCTGACCCTTGTATTCACCGGCCATCCTTCCCGTGACGTCCTTCCAAAATCCGTTCACGTTGTAAGACTTCGACATCCTGTTGGGCCTAGGTAGAGCAGGGAGCCCAAGCGCTAAGTTCACATCTCTCATCTCACAATGCTGCCACTCGTTTCTGTATTTGAACTTGAACGAGTACTCATTCTTCTTTTCTATGGTAGCCAGGAACTGCTCGGTCAGATCAGCGTGGGTGTCCATCGTGAGCAATATCTCGAGGAACTCACCCATGCCATTCCTCGTAAATATCCTCCTTATTTCAGCTTCAATCCCTATGTCTTGCATAAAACGCACCACCGGCCTATGAGTTTTCACGACCTTTCTGGTGACCAAGCTCCATCTATAAGCAACGTATGTCCAGCTATCCCCGAATTCCAAAGGAAAGGTTTTAAAAAAAAAAAATTGCTCCTGAATTCCCATTTTGCCCTTCGAAAACGGGACCATCAATTGGTATCAAAGCGGGTTGTTCACATGACCACTGATCCAGTTTTGTTAAGAAAAATGGTCAACCGAACAGATCTTAAATGTTTTAAACTATGGGAATTCCTGCATATTTCAAACTATTACCTGTACTCTGACATTATTCTTGTAATAGAAAACCATTTGGTTAGAAGTTTTGGAATCATCAAAAAGGGGGAAATTGTTGGGATATGTTTTTAGTTTTGATGATTTTCCAAAACAACATGCCTGGATACCTTTCGAGGACACATGATGTCTGTTAGGATAAAAATTGTTAGTTTTGATGAGTTAAAACAAACCAGAAGATGTAATAGGACCATCTGGACCTGTTAGCCAGATGATGATCTAGATTAGGACTTAGTCTAGGGGGAACTGCCAGACCAGAAGACTACACCAGAAGAGTCACCAGAAGACCCCACCAGAGGACTTCACCAGAGGACTCCACCAGAAGACTTCACCAGATGAGACAGACCAGAGGCAGAGGACCTTCCCCAAACCAGACGAGTCCAGACCAGACGAGTCTGGTAGAACATAAGATGCTCAGTTTGATCCCCTGACTCTACTGAGTATTCTGGTTCTTGACCAGATGAGGACCAGAAGACACCGAGGTTGCCTGGTGTCTGGTCTTGCCTTCTCTGTTGAGAATCAGAGTTAGGCAGAGGAAGTTATTGACCGTTGGTGATTCAAATCAAGTCAACAAGATCAGGATTGGAAAGTATTTGAAGGTAATCAATCCAAGGATCCCACCAACCCAATCAATCAATTAGGGAATTGATTGATTGAGGCTTCCTTATATAGAGAATCTGATTGGATTAGCCCTCCAACGGCTAGCCCTATTTAAGCTTTTTGATCACTACGCATTTGCACTCACTTTGTTCTTAATTACTCATCCAACTCGTAAGGAGTTTATATACTCAACCTGTTCATCTTGTTAGACAAGGTTGGAGTAAGTGTGTCTTTAGATCGAAGTTAGATCTAAAGAGATTGTAAGAAGGTGCTGGTACTTCGGAAATTCCAGTAAGTAGTGAGTTTGTTGGTTGGATAGTGAGACCCCTTTGATCAAGGGAGAGTGGACGTAGGATATTCAGATCCGAACCACTATAAATACGGTGTTATTTATTGCTTTCTTTAATATCTGTTGTTTATTATTTGTGCTCTTAGAAAAGATTTTCTCTAAAGACATTTTGGTTATAAAGGCTTCCGCAATTAATCTATCTAGTGGGACCAACAATGTCCAAGAACAATACCCTCTCTCACTATGAAGTGACACTTCTCCCAATTTAGCACCAAGTCCGTCTCTTCACACCTGCTCAACACAACTTCAAGATTGATTAGACATTTATCAAACGACTCCCCGTAGACGGAGAAGTCGTCCATGAAAACCTCCATAATCTTCTCAATCAACCCATGAAAGATAGCCATCATACACAAAGATAGCCATCATACACCTTTAAAAGGTGGCGGGTGCATTACACAACCCAAACGACATTCTCCTAAAAGCAAAAGTCCCATAGTAGCAGGTGAAGGTGGTTTTCTCTTGATCCTCGGGGGCTATCATGATCTGGTTATACCCCGAGTACCCATCTAAGAAACAATAATACTCAAAACCACCTAATCTATCAATCATCTGATCAAGGAACGGTAGAGGAAAGTGATCCTTACACGTTGTCTTGTGCAACTCCCTATAATCTACACACACACGTCATTCCGTCACTAATCTAGTGGCTACCAATTTATTAGACTCAGTCTTAATCACCGTGGTACCCTCCTTCTTAGCAACTACGTATAACAGACTCACCCATGGACTATCAGAAATCGCAAAGATCATGTTGCTATCTAACAGCTTTAAAACCTCCTTATGTATCACCTCTTGAATCACTGGATTAACTCTACGTTGATTTTGCACTACAACTTTTCTCCCCTATTCTAATTTAATCCCATGCATGCAAATGGAAGGACTAATACCCTTAATATCCGCGATCGACCATCCTATAGCAGATTTGTGCTTACGAAGCACTACTAAAAGTCTCTCAAGTTGATCATCAGATAAAAGAGCAGATACAATTACCGGATACTTCTCGGTTTTATCCAAGTAGGCATACTTGAGGTGATCCGGGAGTGGTTTCAGCTCCTTTTTCGCCTCCAATGGTGGCGCCTTATCAAACATCTTCTCGAAAGTGGCCTCCTCAGCTTTCAAGTCGTCCTTATCCTCAACTTTCTTCATCTCCAAAAACTTGACATCTTCATTCTCTTTCAAGCTGTCAAAATAATCAAGATCATAAGAATCATAAGATAGATCGTCAAGGATAGGATAATCAAATTGATGAACATAGAAAGAGCAAGGGTCTAGAAGTGTGTCTTTAACACAAGTGTCCATAATATCAATGAAGTGGCAACTTTCATCTCCCATGGGGTATTTCATAGCTTCATAAATAGCTATCTTCACTTCTTGATCATCAACTTTGACCGTTATCTTCACATTCGCCACATCAAGTACCATCCCGAATGTGGCTAGAAACGGCCTCCCTAAAATCAGCGGCACATGCTCATCCTCCTCCATATCTAGTACCACGAAGTCAACGGGAAAAATGTGATTCTCCACCGTCACTAGAACGTCCTCCACCACCCCTTGAGGTCTAGTGATAGACCTATCAGCAAGCTGGAGAGTCATCATCGTCGGTTGAAGTTTACCCCCGTCCAACTTCTTGAACAACGACAGAGACATCAAATTAATGCTCGCCCCTAGATCACACAAAGCTCCTTTCTTGATCCCGTTCCCGATATCACATAAGATGGTAAAGCTTCCGGGATCCTTCAACTTGGGAGGAAGCCCCTTGTGCACCATAGCACTCACCTCGTGGTTTAAGTGCACTAGCTCGGGTCCATCCACTCTACGTCTCTTCGCTATCAAGTCCTTCAGGAACTTGGCGTAGTTAGACATCTGTTCCAAAGCATCATAAAAAGGAATGTTAATATGTAGCTTTTTAAAAACATCAAGGAATTTTGCAAACTTTTCATCTAGTTTTTTTTTATAAACCGTTGTGGATATGGGACAGGTATCACAGATTTGGGTACCCCCCATTCATCCCTCTCAGTTTCTTTCACATTCTTCCTTGCTTTCTTTGTCTTCTTCCACTGTGGGACTCTCTCAACCTCCTCAATGCCTTACTCAAGGTCTTTTCCCTTCTGGGACTCATCCATATCTTTACTTTTCTGAGTGCCTTCACCCTCAACCCCTTTCTCAACTTCTACCTCCTCAATCTCATCTCTAACTTCCTCAGACTCTTTCCCTTCTATCTCAACCTCTCATTGGGGCGTCTCTGAGTCAGCAGGCATCTGATGACCATCATATTTGGTCCCACTTCTCAACTCAATAGCTTTGCATTGCTCCTTTGGGTTTGCCTCGGGCATTGAGGGATATTTGCCCGGCTCTCTCATCTGAGACTTTGCAATTTGACTAATTTGATACTCGATAGAAGTGAACCTACGATTGTTCTCTTGTTGAGCTCTATTTAGATCAATGTCCTTTCTTTGGAGTTCTTGATCACGCTGATCACCTTTCTTATGCAATTCTTTCACATCATACTCCAATAAGGACAATCTCTTGCTTCCTTCCTCCACCTTCTGAAGGATAGCTCTCAACATCTTCTCAGTCGAGGAACCGCCTTCACCACCCGGGGGTTTTGAACCTGGATCAACACCTGGAGGAACTGTGATTCCGGCCTTCGGATTGGCATATGAGAAATTCTCGTTCTTCCTCCATTGGTTCTGAGGAGGCTGCTGGCCTCCTTGATATCCTTGGTTATTCCTCCATTGATTCTGAGGAGGCTGTGGACCAGGTGGTACGAATGGTTGACCATAGAGAGGTTTTCCAAATTGATTGCCACCTTGTGGATACCCGCCTTGGTTATAATTAGGTCTTCCCATGTAATTGGCCTCCTCTTGCTGACCTGTGGGTAGGTCCACTTTCTCACTCACTACAGTACTCCTTCCAACCAGATTTTGTCCCATCTCGAGGTTGCTTATCTTCTCCATCATCGCCATCAACAGCTTCCTCGTTCCCTCATTCTCCTCCAACTGATATGCTCTCTGAAATTCTGGGTCCTCATTCCATTGCCCGATATTCTTGACAATGTTATCAACAATTTCTCTACACCTAGTTGTACCACTGTTCAGGAATGCTCCACTAGCGCATGCATCAAGGTGATCTTGACCCGCCTTGTTGGCTCCACAGTAGAAGAAAGCCATGACATCCCCCTCGTTGTACCCGTGCTGCGGGCACTCAATGAGCATGTTAGAGTATCTCTCCCAAGCTTGACGTAAGTCCTCTCCTGGCTTCTGCTTGAAAGATGAGATCTCTAGCCTTGCTTTGATCGTTCTAGACGGAGGGTAAAATCGTTCGAGGAACAGACGCTCGAGCTCGGCCCATGTGGTTACACCTTTCTGTGGGAGCGTGTTATCATACCACTCCTTTGCTATTCCAGTTAAAGAAATGGGAACAACCTGAGCCTCTTGGCATCTTCAGACATGCCGTTATAATTGAAAGTCGAGGCAATCATCAGAAAACTTCTCAAATGGGTATGAGGATTCTCCTTCCCGACCTCCCCCTTGAATTGATTTTCAGTAAGTAACTTCAGGATTCCTGGGGAGATAGAGAAGTTGTTTGCCTCTACCGGAGGCAATGTCACTCCATCATAATACCATTGCGGCTGTGCCGCAAATCTTCCTCGGATTGCTACATCGTGGTCAGCGTTCTGAGGAACGTGTTGAGGGTATACGAGTGGTAGAGGTACTTGTGGAATTGGTGGTTGGTTATAAGTAGAAGGTGGAGGATACGGATATGGTGGATATGGATATGGTGGGTATGGGTAAGGATAAGGTGGGTTGTTTTGTGGGTAGACAAGGTTGTGTTGAGGATGTTGAACAAGGTTGTGAGTTGGATTGTTTTGATTATGTGTAGCTGGGTTTTGGCTCTGGCTTTCCTCTGACGGGACTTAATTCTGACTGTTATTCCCTCCAGTGCCTTTAATCCGTTCTATTTTCTGATTATACTTAGCCGCAGCGTCATCCAACTCATTACTGAGGTTCATGTTATCGTTCTCTCCTCCGGCAGTGTTCATCCTTCTTAAAAAGGCTAGGTTTCTTCTTGCTATTGTCTCAGGATCAAGCTGTATTCTCCCCTCGCCCGTATCTCCTTGCGAGCGTGTTTTCATAAACCTGAAACACTAACAGAAGAATCAAAACGCAACTGCCGAACACGAAAGAATTAAACAGAAAAATAAAGCACTCACTACTAACTACTAAGCTATCTCCAAGTCCTACTCAATAGACATACAACGTCATCCCCGACAACGGCGCCATTGACTTGAACCAAACTTTACTAGCTTTTACTAGAAGCTACTCCGCAAGAGTACGGGTTCACTGTAGTATCAGCAAGTATAGGGACCAAGTACATCGTACCCAAGGGAAGGAATGTATGTGAATAGATCCCAGAAGATCTACGCGACGTAATTAATATGAGTGTGTGTTTTTGGCTTTTTAAGAAATTAATTCTAAACTAAATTATACTAATTATGCTAAAGAATGAATGAAACTAATTAACTAAGGGTTGTTTGCAAATATGAGATGGTGATGCTCAGGATAGGAATCCCTACGTATACTAACGGAGTCGGTACATAATCAAAATAACTGTAATGTGCAAGAAATAACCTAAGTAAAAGATTGTAAGATGAAAAGCTCAAGAATTAAACCCTAATACTTTATCCTATCAATCGACTTCACTAATCCACTAAACAAGTTAATAGATTGTGATTAATTAAAGAGACCCTAATTTAACTAAGGTGATGCGGTCGTCCTCCCTAGATAAACTGGTAGATGAATTAACCCCTTCTAAACCCTCTCGTTAAGCCTACTAGTTGTTAAAGAGTGATAAGGTCGTCCTCTCTCTAACACTTTTCGTACGAAATTCAAAGGTAATTCCGGAATTTATTTTAAGCGTTCATTAATTAAGAGAATTAAAACTAAACATCACATGTTACCCTAATTATGTACCAACGTCCTACTTCTACGAGTTCATCCTACCCCAAGCATACAAGGGTTTTAGCCTAGCATGGTTTTAGCGATAACGAAAGTAATTAAATAGGCAACGAACATAAACATGACGATTTGAATTAAATAACTAAAAAACATAAACTAGGGTTTGTAAGGAAGAAGTTTAATCTAAGAACGAAAATCCAATAAATACGAAATCAAATGTTTCAAGTGTCAAGTATCGAAGAAAGAAAGAAAAGAAAATCCAAATCAAACTCTAACTACAAATTCATAACGTGAAAACCTCTATCAAACGTAAAACAAACTTGCTCAAACTCTTGGTGTGCTTCTCTCTCTGAAAACTATCTCTATGTGTGAAGTGATTTCCAAAAACGTGTTCGGAATGGGTATTTATAGGCAATGGGTTTATTTTCACACTCATGGGCCGAAATTGCCCTTATTGCACTCGAGTGCCCTTTGGTCGAGTCCCTAGGACTCGAGCTCTAGGTGGTCGAGTGCTATGTTCTTCCAGGGCTTCAATAGGACTCGAGTGCCCTTTGGTCGATTACCTAGGACTCGACCGAGTCTTAATCGAGTGCGCAATCGAGCGGTCGAGTCCCTAGGACTCGACCAAGCACCGATTGAGTGCTCCTCTTCTCCAGCGATCAACTAGGACTCGAGCTCAATATGGTCGAGTCCTTAGGACTCGAAGGACTCGACCTCTTCTCGCTTGAGTCCTCCTTCTTCGGGCCAAATGATACTTTTGCTCGTTCGGACTAGTACGTCTCGTATTTCTTCCATATCTTCTCATCCGGGAATCCGTTTGAGTCGATTCAAAGTCCTACGAACTTCATTCTTTGCCCTCTATCCATCTGTGAGCATCAAAGAGACAAATTCATTAGTTCATGAAAATAGTACTCACTTGACTCTAAATACTCATCGAAATCAATCAAAACTCGGGCAAAACGAGCTATAAAATCTAACAATTTCACGCCTAATCAATCACTACAATCACTATTTGATATATTTGTTATTCAAATATTGTATAATTGAATTAGATGCTAACGAAAATTACGGTGTCCCACAACTTCGCCCACATTTAATCCCACGTAGGGTCATCTTACCAAGTTAAATGAATCATTTACCAAACACAATAAATACATATATTAAATTAGCCCTAAACACAATACACCAGAATGAACATAATAGAATAAAGGATAAGTGCCCACTATGTAGCATTATCTTTGACACCTAAAATCATAATTTAATAAAGCACAAAAAAGTTGAGAAAAATACGAGAGTACTCTTGCAGATTCAACGGGGTGTACTCTATTCATGCAGTTTCATTCTCTCTTATTTCTATTAGAAAACCAAAACCATTTCATAGGGCTAGATGAATCCAATGAAGACGATGGCTGAATGTTTGAACTAGAATGAGATATTGGTTGGGATGCATGAAATTCTTCATTCGAAGGTAGTGACGGAACTTTATTTGTCCACTCAGTGGATGAGCTGTATTGTTGCAAAGGTGTTGCATCTATTAGCTCATCAGGTGAAGGCTCATCAAATAATCTGATACGAGATGCACCGCCGACTGTTTACAACCGGCGAGATCACTTCGTCGTCATCATCATCTGAGATTACTATGGTCCTTGAACCCCGAACCCGCATTTTGGACACGTAAGTGTGAATTGTAATGTTGATGACCCCAACTTGAGGATTGTTTGCATCATGGGTGAAAATATGTGATAGCTTCTCCCATTCCGGCTCCCCCACGTGAAAATAAGCTCGCGCTATATTGTGTCATTGTGCCAGACAGTATATTTTATGCATGGGTAAAAAACGTGCATTAGCAATTGCATGATATTATATGTTATATTGTAGGACATAAATTTGTCGAAGAAACAACGTTACCTTGAAGATACGTAGCCATAACGAGGGAGATGCATGCAGTATGTTCAATGACATATCCCACCACATTTCGACATTTTCGATAAGTTTCTTGAACACATCGTGCCTGACTTCTAGCTCGTTCATCCTCTTCTTACCATCATCATGGGATAAATTCTTCGAAAATATGTGATTAACAACCCCTATTGCCATTGCAATTGCGTGAAAGTTACCCTGCAATGGAACATCCAAGTTACCATTTCTCTTTTGAAGTAAAAGAGAGTCGAGAAAACATGTATCTATCTCATGAGACCACAACCCATTGTAGAAGACTTCATGTTGGGGTGGAATAGTTGGACGATTCATTGTGGTGTTTAGGTGTTGAGAAAGTAGGATGTCTTGGTAGGAAATATGTTAGTTCCAACACCTACTTAAAGGCAAAATTCGGCCAAGTTCTTTGTTATGGTGGAATTGCTTGTTCTTTGTTTTCTTGGCATGCATGCTGAAGGTTCAACTACCTCATGATAATATAGTAGAATATTCTTCTTCAATAAAGTAGAGAAGTATGGTCATGACTGCTAAGTTGATAGACAACTCAATATGGCATGCACATATACATTGAGACGCTAATAGTCCTTCACCTGAACACTACAAATTTATCTCATATACATGCAAGTGGAATAAATAATTTGGTTATTGTTTTTTGTGGCCACATATAGTAATTACCAGGTATGTTAATTAGCGGCAAAGTAATTTTATGTCAAGTGGGAAAGTTTGAGTTTGTGTATATACAAGTGTATACAAGCAAGTGGGAACAAATAATTTATTTGCGGCCACGTATATACATATGCAAGTGAGAACAAGTGGTTTGTGTATATTGTTAAAAATATACACAAGTTTGAATAAAATTAATTTAATTAATAGTAATATTGAAAATTCAAAACAACTAACATTGTTTTAAGTTGCACGAAAAAATATCTGACGGTTTAGTAGCTTTCTAATTAATCTAGTCGCACAAAGGTTGTCACTGTACATCTATATGATCTGGAATCTTGTTTCATAGTTATACATGTTGGTCCCAAAAAGGTTATCCAGCGGAAGACGTCTTATACTTAATTTTGAGAAAACCCCTTTTAAAATAAAGTGCTAGAATTGAAATGTAGAAATCTAAAGTGCAGAAAATAAATAACACCAGGATTTATAGTGGTTCGGACCAACTTGTCCTACGTCCACTCTCTCTTTCTCAAAAGGGGACTCTCTCTCCAACCAACTTACGAACTTTTGGAATTGGGAAGTACCAGATCCTTCGTACAACTTGCTTACTCCAACCTTTTTATGTGATGAATAGGTTGAGTAAAGTTCCAACTAACAACTCCTAAAGAGTGTATATACGTGAAAGGACAAAGGTGAGTGAGTGGAAGAGTTCGTGTATTTTTGGTGTGCTCTCTTGCCTGACTCTTGTGTTGAACTCATCACTATGCACTCCTATTTATAGTTGTATGAATTAACTAGCCGTTGGAATGCTAGCAATTCAAACAACCATAATTGGAGGGATATAATCAATCAAAGATTGATTATATGATTGATTAGTTGACTTTCAATCAAGCAATCAATCATATCCTCCATCAGTTGACTCTCCAGATTTGTTTCTTCTCAATCATTGAAACTCCAAGATCTCCTTGTCTCCAGATTACACTCAGCCTCCAAGTGGGTGAACTAATCTGTCTCCCTCATCTGGTCAGGACTCGTCTGATCTGGGGTCTTCTAGTCTGGTCTGGTGACATTTCTGCTCTGAACCTCATCTGGGAGAGGTCTTCTGGCAGACTCCTCTGGTCAGACTCCTCTAGCAGACTCCTCTAGTCAGAGCTCATCTGCTCTGGTTAACTCACCTCAGATTTCTTCCCCATTAACCAAAGACCTATTCTAGACCTAGACTAATCTGTAGTTGACTAACAGGTTCAGCTAGTCCTATCACAAGTTCCTTGTTTTAACATCTTCAAAACATCTAACCTATATCCCAACAATTTCTCACATTTTGATGATGTTAAAACTGAAAGAACTGAAATAAAACAAGACAAGAAAATTTGAAATAACATGATAAAGATGTCTAGCAGGCTGGGTCAACTGATCTTCCCCCTCAAAATATGCTCAGCTGATATTGGGGCAAAACATCAGCTGGTCTTCTTGTTTATCTGTAGGCAATCAAGTTTTTGGTACCCTTCTGGGTCCAGGGGGTTAGCACAATATTTAGGAAGCCACGAGAATAGATCATCCCTTTTTGGATCAGATGATCTTATCTTTCTTCCATATAAGTCCACAAAAACACACTCAACAAAAGAACCTTTGACATGGTTATTTCTTCTAGAGGCTCTTCTTCTCTTATGAGATTGTCCAGTAGAAGAAGTAACTTGTCTTAAAGCAACAGTCTTGAAATTCTTTTGATAAGGATAAGTCTTACTAGAACCATCAAAGGTTCCAGCTGGTCTGGCAGATGACTTGAAAGTCTTCTGCAGGTGAGTAGGAGTCATTTGGTTCTGCCTCTTTTGAGAAGATCCAGACTGTCATCTACTCTGCTAGCTTGGCTGAGGTCTTTTATTCTGGGTATAACCCTTCTTAAATTTCCTCTTCTGCCTTTTGGGTTTTTGAGTTTTAGAACTCATCTGCCCATTAGACTGAGTTGCCTGGTCAGCTGACCTCTTGCCCTTATCAATAAAATTTCTAAGCTGTTCTTCTTTCTGAACATGTGAGGATTCAGGTTTGGAATAACCAAGGCATGTCTTATCATGCTCTCTTTGAGATGAGACAGCTATATTTGACACAACATTATTTGCTATAGTCAGCTGCTCCACTCTCATCTTGAGCTTGTCCTCACTTTCTCTTACAATTTTGTTTTGGTGGAAGAGTTCATCAAACTTAGCTTTAAGCAGGTTATATTCATTGTCTTTCTCAACATTTTCAACAACCAACCTTTCTATCAGCTTAACTTGTTCAGTACACCAGGTTGTCAAGTCAGAAGACTCTTCGACCAGTGTATGATTTTGTTCAGCTGGTAGATCAGCTGAGTTGCCTAGATATTGTGAAAGCTTCCGATTTTCTGCTTTCAGCTTTGAGTTCTCATCTTCCAACTTTTGATAAAGTTGTATAGGTTTTTGGAGGTCTAATAGCAAATTTTGCACATCAGACTCCTCTGATTGTTCAGAAAAAGAAGTGGAAGTTCGATTACATACCTCGTCTGTCACTAGACATATCTCTTCGTCTGGTCTAAAATTAGACAAGAAACTAGAAGTGGATACCTCTTCTTCCTTATCTGCGAAGCTTCTTTTGGAGTAACTCTTAGTGTCTCTTTTACTACTTCTCTTCGAGCCCATTTCTGCAAAAATTGTTAGCACAACAAATATTTGAGTTTTAAAAAAAATGGATCTGCCCTGGTGACCACCGAGATAATTTCAAAACAGTGGTCTATAGGACACACTGCTCTGATACCACTTGTTGGTCCCAAAAAGGTTATCCAGCGGAAGGCGTATTATACTTAATTTTGAGAAAACCCCTTTTAAAATAAAGTGCTAGAATTGAAATGCAGAAATCTAAAGTGCAGAAAATAAATAACACCAGGATTTATAGTGGTTTGGACCAACTTGTCCTACGTCCACTCTCCCTTTCTCAAAAGGGGACTCTCTCTCCAACCAACTTACGAACTTTTGGAATTGGGAAGTACCAGATCCTTCGTACAACTTGCTTACTCCAACCTTTTTATGTGATGAATAGGTTGAGTAAAGTTCCAACTAACAACTCCTAAAGAGTGTATATATAGGAAAGGAAAAAGGTGAGTAAGTGGAAGAGTTCGTGTATATTTGGTGTGCTCTCTTGCCCGACTCTTGTGTTGAACTCATCACTATGCACTCCTATTTATAGTTGTAGGAATTAACTGTTGGGTTTTAGAGGCACGAACACCATGTTCGGCGCAGCGGAAGAATACGATTCACCAACAACGAATCTGAGACATGGTTGTATAACATAAAACATTAAAGGATAAATAACACGTATATAAATCCTTACAGCGATTTGTACGCGGAATCCTCAACTATGGTATCCACGTAATGACTTTCTACCAACCCGCACCGATATGCCAGCGTTGAATCTCGAGACGAATTTGCTAGGAAAATTCCGAAAGGTTATGTGTTTTCAGAATTCCCATATGACACATATTTATAGGGATTAACTTGGCTTAATTCTTAAGCAAGATATTGGACCTAGCCCGTAATATAATCTCTACGGATTATATTTCCCTAGATATGTTCCTACAAATAATATCTTTACCATATCTATTATTCTTGTATAATAATATTCCAAATATTATTATTGGGATTTCATATTTAATTAAATGTAATTTAATTAAATAATAATAATAATTAATTCCAAATATAATTATTATTATATTCTCCATAAATTAAATATTATATCCAATAAAATATTTAATCAACCAACTATAATTGGTAAATTGCCATTACTTGTTGTGTGACCCATAGGCCCTCGTATATCGAGTGATTAGTCAAACTAACGGTCTTAATTGAACCCTAGACAATAAATCAGACATTCTCAATATACGAGGTACATTGCGAGGAAATCTGCAACTACCTGTAATACTGTAGGCTATTGTGATATCTTCCTTTCATTCGCGAATACCCGATTAAGTCTTGAATATGATGAAGTGTCTATTCAAATAACTTAATCATTTTATCTCAAATCACTAATTGATCAAGTATATCACACTTAGCCACAAAGTCTAAGTTGATGCGCGTCGTCCGACGACTTAGATCCAATTATGATGAGAAGACGAGTATTCTCTCTAAATCCACATTGAGGAATGAATCCTATTCTTGGCTCAACTACCACGCACATGCATTTCATGATGAACCCAATCCATGCCATATCTACCCGTGGAAGGGTGCAAGCGTCGGTCATGGTCAAAGTTCATCACTCCACACATATCGTGCGTATTGACCTCAAGTCAGAGGAGTATCACATTGCTCCCACTAACCAAGACACCCGTAGACACATTATGTGGAATTACATCAAACGGTTTCTCGGATGGGTATACCAATACCCTCTAAGGTATCTGTGCATCCATCATGAGATACCCGATATCTCGTAGTAAGTGAGATCTTACTACACTCTCTAAGAGTATGATGCAGATCGCACACCAATCTCAATTGCATCATCAATATCCCATTCTTGATGATCCTTGATTGGGGCTATTTGAGAATCATACTTAAGTCATCTGAGTTTTCACTCACTCAATGACAGTAGTGATTCATGGGAACACAAATAAGAATATATGCAAACAATCAAACATCATATTCAGATAAGTGTAACGCCATACATTTAATATTAAACCAATAATAATATTAAATCAAATCTGAATATTATCTTAGTATTATGTCCTTTCGATGGATTGTCTCTAGGACACTAACACTAACAATCTCCCACTTGGACTAGAGCCAATCACCTACATGTCTAACCCCTAGACCATCAAATGTCTAGTGTGTACATGAATAGTGAAAAGGATTTGCAAGATTATCCTCTTGGATCAAATGATAAGGCCTCCGTACATGCTTATTTCTGTTATCAGATCTCGGTTCCTTTGCTCATGTAATTGCACCAATGTTGTCACAATACGACTCTATTTGACAATTGGCAGTCGGAACTACCCCTAGTTCTCTCAAGAACCTTAAAATTCATAAAGCCTCAAAGGCTTCTGATACAGCATTGTACTTAGCTTCGGTTGTTGAATCTGCGGTCAGATCTTGCTTGGAACTATTCCAACTTACCGCCTCATCATTGAGATTGAAAATATAATTTGACTGTGATTGTAATTTTCACAGTCTGACTGGAAACTCGCATCAGCATAGCCCGTAACGACTAGCTGTAGCTGCCTACCGTAGATAATAAAATGTTCTTTAGTATGCCTAAGGTACTTCATAACATTCTTGACAGCAATCCGGCGAGGCTCACCTAGATTCCGCTGGTATGTACCAGTGATGTTGACAGCGTAGGCCACATCTGGCCTTGTGCAAGTCATGGCGTACATGATGGAACCCAATTGCATATGCATATGGAACGTCCTTCATGTGCTCGACATTAGCTTCGCTAGAAGGACAATCCTTCTTTGACAGCTTTATCCCATAATTTACAGGTAGAGATCCTCTCTTAGAGTTCTCTATCACAAAACGCTTCAACACCTTATCTACGTAGGTGGATTGTGACAGCCCTACCATCTTCTTGGATCTATCCCTATGGATCTTGATCCCTAAGATGTAGCATGCCTCACCAAGATCCTTCATCATGAAGGTCTTTGATAACCAATCTTTCACAGACTGCATTGGCGGGATGTTATTTCCTATAATCAATATGTCATTGACATATACGACTATAAAGACAATACTCTTCCCGTTGTGTTTACGATAAACGCAAGGATCTTCCAAATTTTAGATGAAGTCAAAAGGATTTGACAGCTTCATCAAATTGGATATTCCAACTCCTAGAAGCTTGCTTCAATCCATAGATGGATCGTTTAAGCTTGCACACAAGATTAGATTTTGGCTTAGATATAAAACCCTCCGGTTGAGTCACAAACACTTCCTTATCAATGTTACCATTGAGGAAAGCTGTTTTGACGTCCATCTACCAAAAACTCATAATCGCGGTGTGCTGCTATCGCAAGTAAAATTCGAATGGACTTAATCTCAGCAACTGGCGAGAAAGTCTCATCATAGTCAATACCTCGTGTTGACTATAACCTTTCGCCACCAACCTATCTTTATAGGTTTATACTTTGCCATTTGCATAGGTCTTACGCCTGAAGACTCACTTGCAACCTATGGGTCTAACCCCTTTCGGCAACTCAATTAAGTCCTAGACTTAATTGGTGTACATCGAGTCCATCTCGGATTTCATGGCTTCATGCCACTTCTCTGAATCAACATCTAATGTTGCTTCAGTGTAAGTTCTAGGTTCGTCTTTATCCGGGATCTTCATGTCATCATGTTCCTCCACGAGGAAACCATAATACCTAGTGGTTGGATTACGAATCCTAGTCGACTTACAGAGTTGTGGTTGTGCAGGCTGTACATTCTGATCGTGAAAATTTTGTGGTGCAGCAACTTCATCGTTGACCGGAGAGTCCTCAAGAGCGACACTTTCAAATGCCTCTTGGGCGGGAGTTTGAACTATGTTATTCTCATTCAGCCCACTTGGAGGTTGTTGTGAAGGTAATGCAACTCTATTGGGATATGTTTTTAGTTTTGATGATTTTCCAAAACAACATGTAATAGGTTTGAAAGCAGTCAGGATTGTATCTTTAGTTTCAGGTCAGGCTAGGTTATTTCTCAGTAGAATAGGCTGTCAGTTGAGAAGAACTCAGCTGAGGGGGAACTCAGTTGAGGGGGAACTCAGCGAGGGGGAACTCAGCAACACAGCCTGAGGATATCAAGATGGCATCAAGCAGAACTGACTGAAGCCATAGAAGGAAGACCTGAACCTGAAGAAGAGCCTGAAGGATGTCCCACTGAGTGTAAACCAGGCTGATCTAAGCTAAGTCAGGTGGACCACTCAGTGAAGAGCATGATCAGGAGGATAAGTGCTGCACCAAGTAGGCCTTGAAGGAGTCAGGCTACTGTGGTCAGAGAAGTTTGTCATTCAGCCTTATGACAAACTTCTTGGAGTGATCTTCAAACAGTCTCTGAAGGACAACCACACTGAAGACGATTCAGTCCACTGAAGATCATCATGTCAGTGAAGGAGGAAGCTACCTAAAGTCGGTGGGTCTTGGTCAACCCACTGAGTCAAAGATCCGTGAATCCAGGCCATGTGGACCAATCAGCACGAGGCAGCAACTCTGACACTGACAAAGGCCGCATTCCAAGAAAAGTGGTTGAAACCATTAAATGTTGGATTCAAATGTATCTTCCCTCCAACGGATACATTTGAATCCTCATTATAAATACAAGCTTCCAGCTGCGGATTGTGTGTGTGTGAGAAGAGAAAATCTACACCTACGAGCTGTGAGGGTGTGAGAGTTTTGTGCGTTTCAAAGGGAGATATAAGGAAGCACATCTTACACCTAGAACACTGACCATTAGGGTCTTCACATATATTATCTGAGTGTTCAGCTTGTAACTCATAGCTTAGAGAGGTTTTCCCAATCTTAGCTTAAGGCTAACACATTGTAAGGGAAAACCTCACCTAGTTGGAGAAAACAAAACTGAAACCAAAACCCTCTAGTTAGGTTTGTTGGGAGTAAGTCAGTGAGTGAGGAGGGGCAGCCCAGGGAGTGGTGTGAGTCCAGTTGTAAGTGCACCTTGGCACGTTAAAAACAAGAATCCCAAGTAGTGGATTTCCTGTTAAATCAGGCTGTAGATGTAAGAGCTTGAGTCTCTGAACCACGTTAAACTGAGCGTTTATTGTTTTGAAGTATTTACTAAAGTGTTGAGAAAATCTGCTCACTGAGAGCATTGTTAAAAAGGAAACTTTGGTTAAGTATTCAGGTCAGGGAGATTCCTCTCACTGACCGGTTCAGGCAACGCACTCGAGAGTTCAGCATCTCGAGTCACTGTGTTACTTAGAGTATGAGTCTCCAAGTCTTCACACTGACTTGGTAGCTCAGGCTCTCAGTAATGCAGTGACTTGAAGTGTAACCTCTCGAGTCACTGCCTTGTTAAGAGACTGAGCCCTCAAGTCATCTCGCTCACTTGATGTTTCTGACTCTTAGCAACGCAGTGACTTGAGTATTATTCACTCTTGCTGAACTCCCGAACTCTCGAACTTTCTTCAAAAATGCCTTCCGATGCACCGAGTCTATCTCAACGGGCAACTCTCCACTTGCTAAATAGTTAGCATAATCTGCAAACCAAGGTGCCTTCCCCTCAACTCGATACACAGGGATGTCTCCTAAGCCAAAGAGCTTCTCATCCGGAAATTCATCGTTCACCTCTCGATCCTCCACGGTGTTCTCCTTGGTAAGCTCCAATCTCGAAAGGTGATCGGCTATCACGTTCTCACAGCCCTTCTTGTCTCGAATCTCTACATCAAACTCCTGGAGCAACAAGATCCAACGAATAAGACGGGGCTTTGCATCCTTCTTACTCATAAGGTGCCGAATCGTCGCGTGGTCCGTATATACAATTGTTTTCGTCCCTACTAGGTAGGGTCAAAATTTATCAAAAGCATACACGACCACTAACAGCTCCTTTTCGGTCGTAGTGTAATTCACTTGAGCAGAATTCAGCATCTTTGAGGCATAGTAAATAGCGTGAAAACGCTTCTCACGAATTTGCCCCAAAGCAACCCCCATCGCGTAATCGCTAGCATCACACATCAGCACGAATGGGCTAGACCAATCCGGTGTAACAAGTATCGGGGCATTGACCAACGCTTCTTTCAACCTGTTAAAAGCCACTAAACACTCATTAGTAAACTCAAAGGCGACTTCTTTTTCAAGAAGCCGCGAAAGGGGTTTAGCTATTTGTGAAAAGTCTTTTATGAAACATCTATAAAAACCCGCATGTCCTAAGAATGACAGAATCCCCTTCTCGGTCGAAGGTGGTGGAAGCTTCTCGATAGCAATCACTTTCGCCTTGTCCACTTGGATACCTTTCGAGGACACATGATGTCCAAGAACAATACCCTCTCTTACCATGAAGTGACACTTCTCCCAATTAAGCACTAAGTCCGTCTCTTCACAACTGCTCAACACAACTTCAAGATTTATTAGACATTTATCAAACGACTCCCCGTAAACGGAGAAGTCGTCCATGAAAACCTCCATAATTCTCTCAATCAAACCATGAAAAATCGCCATCATACACCTTTGAAAGGTGGCGGGTGCATTACACAACCAAAACGGCATCCTCCTAAAAGCAAAAGTCCCATAGTAGCAGGTGAAAGTGGTTTTCTCTTGATCCTCGGGGGCTATCATGATCTGATTATACCCCGAGTACCCATCTAAGAAACAGTAATACTCAAAACCACCTAATCGATCTATCATTTGATCAAGGAACGGTAAAGGAAAGTGATCCTTACACGTTGCCTTGTTCAACTCTCTATAATCAACACATACATGTCAACCCGTCACTAATCTAGTGGCTACCAATTCATTAGACTCCGTCTTAATCACCGTGGTACCCCCCTTCTTAGCAACTACGTGTAACAGACTCACCCATGGACTATCAGAAATAGCAAAAATCATGTTGCTATCTAACAACTTCAACACTTCCTTATGGATCACCTCTTGAATCACCGGATTAACTCTACGTTGATTTTGCACTATCCGCTTTCTACCCTCTTCTAATCTAATCCTATGCATGCAAATCGAGGGGCTAATTCCCTTAATATCCGCGATCGACCATCCTATAGCAGATTTGTGTTTACGAAGCACCACTAAAAGTCTCTCAAGCTGATCATCAGATAAAAGGGCAGATACAATTACCGGATATTTGTCGGTCTCATCCAAGTAAGCGTACTTGAGGTGGTCGGGAAGCGGCTTCAACTCCTTCTTCGCCTCCAATGGTGGCGCCTTATCGAACATCTTCTCAAAAGTTGACTCCTCAGCTTCCAAGTCATCTTCATCCTCTACTTTCTTCAACTCCAAGAACTTGACATCCTCATTGTCTTTCAAGCTTCCTCATTGTCTTTCAAGCTGTCAAAATAATCAAGATCATAAGAATCATAAGAAAGATCGTCAAGAATAGGATAATCAAACTGATGAACATAGAAAGAGCAAGGGTCTAGAAGTGTGTTTTCAACACAAGCATCCGTAATGTCAATGAAGTGGCAACTCTCATCTCCCATGGGGTATTTCATAGCTTCGTAAATAGCTATCTTCACTTCTTGATCATCAACTTTGACCGTGATCTTCCCATTCGCTACATCAAGCACCATCCCGGCAGTAGCTAGAAACGGCCTCCCCAAAATCAGCGGGACATGCTCATCCTCTTCCATCTCGAGTACTACGAAGTCGGCGGGAAAAACGTGATTCTCCACCGTCACTAGAACATCCTCCACTACTCCTTGAGGTCTCGTAATGGACCTATCAGCTAGCTGGAGCGTCATCATCGTGGGTTGAAGCTCAACTCCCTCTAACTTCTTGAACAACGAGAGAGGCATCAGATTAATGCTCGCCCCGAGATCACACAAAGCTCCTTTCTTGATCCCGTTCCCGATATCGCAAAGAATGATGAAGCTCCCTGATTAGGCGTGAAATTGTCATGATTCGTAGCTAGAAACGCCCTAGTTTTGGTCGAGTTTATAGAGTATTTAGAGTCAATTGAGCGTTATTTCTATACATTGATAAATTTGTCTCTTTGATGCTCATAGGTGAATAGAGGACGAAAAACGGAGTTCGTAGGACTTTGAATCGACTCAAACGGATGCCCGGATGAGAAGATATTGAAGAAATACGATCGGTATTAGTGCGGACGAGGAAAAGTATCACTTGGGAGAAGCTTTGAAGTCACTCGAGCGCCTTAATTGAGCGCCACCGCTCGAGCGCCTTACTCGAGCGCGCAAACGTACAGAACAATTCTTGCGCTCGAGCAGCTCGAGCGCCACCGCTCGAGCGAATCGCTCGAGCGTCCAAAACATACAGAGTCATTTCAGCGCTCGAGCGAATGCATCATTCGAGCTACACTGCTCGAGCGGGACCGCTCGAGCGTTTTGCTCGAGCGTCCATATACTTTTGCCTCCGGATTCGTATTTTCGGCCCATTAACTCCCGTTTCGACCCGGTGCCTATATATACCTCTTCCAAACACGTTTTGAAGGATCCCCGACTTTAGAAATCACTTTTAGACTTAGTTTTTAGAGAGAGGAAGAGGAGAAGAACGAGCAAGCTTTACTTTTACGTTGTTGAGGTTTTTCATACGAATTCTTAGTTTTCTTTTCGTTTCTTAGTTTCTTTTCATTAGCTTGATTACTTTAAACGTTTTAAACTTCGTTTTAGTTAATTAAATTTCAGTTCTTAGAATTATTTTATTTTAAAACCCTAGTTCATGTTTCTTATTTTCTTCGTTCAATTCATTATGTTTTTGTTCGTTGTTTCTTCTATTGCTTTTATTTTTGTTATAACCATGTCCGGCTAAAACCCTTGTATGCTTGGGTTAGGATGAACTCGTAGAAGTAGGATGTGGGTACGTAATTAAGGTAATTTGTGACGTTAGTTTTAATTCTCTTAATTAATGAATTCATATAATTAATCTTAACTCTACCTTTGAATTTCGTACGAAAGTGTTAGAGAGAGGACGACCGCATCACTCAATAACAATTAGTAGTCTTAACGAGAAGGTTTAGTAAAGGTTAATTCATCTACCGGTTTAGCGAAGGAGGACGACCGCATCACCTTAGTTAAATTAGGGTCTCATTAATTAAGCGCTATCTATTAACTTGTTAGTGGATTAGTGAAGTCGATTGCTAGGATAAAGTATTAGGGTGAGAAATCTTGAGCTTTCATTCTACGATCTTTTACTTAGGTTAATTCTTGTTTGTCACGATTACTTTGATTATGTACCTGCTCCGTTAGTATACGTAGGGATTCCTATCCTGAGCATCACCATCTCATATTTGAAAACACACCTTTTGTTACTTCGTTTAATTTTCCTTTTGCATTCATAGGATAATTTAGTTTAGTTTAATTTTCTCTTTTCAAAAAACCAAAAAAACATTTCACTCATATTAACTACGACGCGTAGATCTTCAGGGATCTATTCGCATATACACCATCCCTTGGGTTCGATAATACTTGGTCCCTATACTTGCCCATACTACAGTGAACCCGTACTCTTGCGGGGTGGCTACTAGTAGAAGCTAGTGTAGTCGCTTCAAGTCAATGGCGCCGTTGCCGGGGATGGCGTTATATGCTTTTTGAATAGGACTTGTCGATAGCTTAGTAGTTAGTAGTGGGTGCTTATTTTCTGTTTTTTTTATTTCTTATTGTGATTTTTAGTTATTCGGCAGTTGCGTTTTGATCCTTCTGCTAGTGTGTCAGGTTTATGAGAACACGCTCACAAGGGAATACAAGTGAAGAGAGATTACCTGCAGACCCTGAGACAATAGCCAGAAGGAACCGAGCCTTCTTGAGAAGAATGACTACTGCCGCGGGAAACAAGGACAAGATTTCTGATGAACTTGGGGAGTTAGACAAGATAGCTGCAGAGTATACTGCTCTTGTAGAACGGGCAGAGGGTGCCAATGGAAATAGCAGTAATCAGCAGATACCCATAGGGGGAACTGAGAGCCCACACCCGAACCCACAAGACACAATCAACTCTGCACAAACACAACCCCAAAACCAGAGCCAAAACCCTGCTTACCCACAAAACCCAAATAACCCTTTCCACAACCCAGCATACCAACATTACCCATACCCACCATATCCTTATCCACCATATCCATATCATCCACCACCAGTCTATAATCAACCACCTATTTACCCACCACCACCCCATCAAGTACCAGTACCTGCTGCTAATCCTTAACACGTTCCTCGGAACGTAGATCATAATATGGCGATTCGAGGGAGGTTTGCAGCGCAGCCACAGCGGTACTATGATGGAGTGGCTTTACCTCCTGTTGAGGCGAACAACTTCTCGATATCCCCGGGGATTTTAAAGCTGCTGACCGAGAATCAGTTCAAATGAGTGATCGGGAAGGAGAATCCTCATACACACTTGAGGAGCTTTCTCATGATAGCCTCAACATTCAATTATAATGGCATGTCTGAAGATGCCAAGAGGCTTAGGTTGTTCCCATTCTCATTGACGGGAATAGCCAAGGAGTGGTACGATAATACGCTCCCGCGGGGAGGTATTACCACTTGAGCCGAGCTCGAGCGTCTGTTCCTCGAGCGATTCTACCCTCCATCTAGGACGATCAAGGCTAGAATTGAGATCTCGTCCTTTCGCCAGAAGTCTGGAGAGGATTTACGCCAAGCGTGGGAGAGATACTCAAACATGCTGATTGAGTGCCCGCAGCACGGGTACAATGAGGGAGACATTATGGCGTTCTTCTATAGTGGTGCCAACAAGACGGGGCAAGACCATTTAGACGCTTGTGCGGGCGGAGCATTTTTGAACCAAGGCATAGAGAGGTGTAGGGAGATCGTGGACAACATTGTCACGAATGCCGGTGCTTGGAGTGGAGATGCAGATTTTCAGAGAGTGCATCAGGTTGAAGAGGGAGAAGGAACGAGAAGGCTACTGATGGCCATGATGGAAAAGATCAACAACCTCGAGTTGGGGAAGAGTTTGGGTGGAGAGCATGCAGTAGAGAATGAGAGAGTAGACCAGCCCAGTGGACAGCAAGAGGTAGCCAATTACATGGGAGGTCCATATTACAATCAGAATGGCTACCAAGGTGGTAATCAGTATGGAAGGCCTTCTTATGGCCAACCATTTGTGCCTCCAGGCCCTCAGCCACTTCAAAATCAATGGAGGAACACACAAGGAGTTCAAGGAGGCCAGCAGCTTCCTCAAAACACATGGAGGAAGAATGATAATTTTTCTTATGCTAACCCAAAAGCTGGTGTTACTGTTCCTGCAGGTGTTGATCCGGGGTCTAAACCTCCTGGTGGAGAAGGCGGTGCATCAACCGAGGAGATGTTGAGAGCGATCCTTCAGAAGGTGGAGGAAGGGAGCAAGCGGTTGTCATCCTTGGAGTACGATGTGAAGGAGCTGCATAAGAAGGGTGATCATCGTGATCAAGAGCTCCAGAAGATGAACGTTGAGTGGACTAGAACTCAACAAGAGAACAATCGAAGGTTCACCTCTTTAGAGCTCCAGATGAGCCAGATTGCAAAATCAGTGAATAGAATGCCGGAGGGGAACCCGAAAGAGCAGTGCAAGGCGATCCAGCTTAGAAGTGGAACCAATTATGAAGGTCCTCAGATGCCTGCTGATTCTGAGACGCCCCAAGTTGAGAAGGGGATTGAAAGTAAAGGGATTGAGAAGCATGAAGATATGGATGAGTCCCAGAAGGAGAAAGACTTTGAAGAGATAGAGAGAGTTCCTAAGTGGAAAAAGGCAAAGGAAGCAAGGGATAAAGTGAAAGAAACAGAAAGAGATGAATGGGGGGTACCCAAATCTGTGATACCCGTCCCATATCCACAGCGCTTCATGAGAAAGAAGCTTGATGAAAAATTTGCAAAATTTCTTGATGTTTTTAAACAATTGCATATTAATATTCCTTTTTATGATGCTTTGGAACAGATGCCGCATTATGCAAAGTTTCTGAAGGACTTGATTGCGAAAAGGCGGCGAGTGGATGAGCCGAAGTTGGTGCAGCTGAACCACGAGGTGAGTGCATTAGTGCACAAGGCGCTTCCTCCGAAGTTGAAGGATCCCGGGAGTTTCACGATCTTATGTGACATTGGGAACGGGATCAAGAAGGGAGCATTGTGCGACCTCGGGGCGAGCATAAATCTGATGCCCTTGTCGCTTTTCAAGAAGTTGGAAGGTGGTGAACTTCAACCCACAATGATGACGCTTCAACTTGCCGACCGGTCTATTACTAGACCTCAAGGTATTATTGAAGACGTCCTCGTGAGAGTTGGAGATCACATCTTTCCAGCCGACTTTGTAGTGCTAGAGATGGAGGAAGATGAGCACGTACCCCTGATCTTGGGAAGACCGTTCTTAGCTACGGCGGGGATGGTGCTAGACGTGGCGAATGGGAAGATCACGTTGAAGGTTGATGATCAAGAAGTGAAGATCTCCCTATATGAAGCCATGAAACACCCGAGGGAGGATGAGAGCTTGTATTGCATGGATGCAATTGATCCTCGTGTTGAAGACACGCCTTCTATCCCTAATCCTTCTCATATTCATGATTTTGCTAGTCCTTCAATTGATAATTTAACCCATGAGCGTTATGATCTTGATTATTTTGATAGGGATGAAGTGAAGAAGTTGAAGGATGAAGAGGTGAAGAAAGTGGACGTGGTCCAGTTAGAAGGGAAAGGAGGAGTTAAGAAGAAAAAATCCAAATTCAAGAAATTGTTTAGTAAGACTCCTCCAGATAGAGGCAAGAAGGAGTTGAGACCCATAACACTTGGGGATGAGAAGAGAGCAAAGGAACTCATGATGGTGGGGCATCAAGGAAAGAAGTTCAAACACCACTCTTATGAGAGTAAGGGAGGTAAATTTGAGTATGATGTCCCATAAGCTCCTTTGAGCTTGGTCCGGCATGAGGACCTTAAAAATAGCGCTGAATGGGAGGCAACCCATTTTTATTTGCTTTCATTTATTTTTAGTGTCTTTTTATATTATTAGGGAGTATTTTGAGTCGTATGTTTAACCTCGTACTTGAGAGTTTTATTTTGTAGGCTTGTCTCTAAAGGAGTAAAGGTATCATGGAGTTACTCAGATTGAAGGAACCAACTTGAGACAAGGAAGTGTGCAAAGCTATTGAGAGAAATTGGATTATTTGGTTGAGGTAACCCACAACCCCAAACTTAGACCTCTAGCAAGGTCGAAGTTTGGGGGGGTGGAGTTTTATATGTTTTCTTGTTACATTGCACCGGAGCACCCCTTATCTTTGAGTTGAGTTAGTTATTTGGTGCCTTGAGATGCTCCTTGGGCTATTATTAATTTGTTTTGTTACTCAATATTTTATGCCTATCAATCATCTTATGCTTGTTGATTGCTATCTTTGAGTATGATTTGATGAGTAGGGTGAATTGTGAGGCTGAGTTAGGAGTTTTCTTGTGTGAGTGTTTGAGTTTGAGCTGATTAGGGAGAGAACCCGTATGCTTATGAGTTTTCTTTTGAGTACTTGTGTGATGAGAGTGAGAATGCACTAGGACTAGCTTGGATGTGAAAGCCGTGAGAGTTGAGCCTTACGAGATTTAAATGCATGATTTAATCTCTTCGTTTGTGAGTGGATCGTCACCTTAGAGGATGCTAGAACTTGCATGTGCTCTTGCTTCTAGATTGTGTCTAGTTTGAGATGCCGAATAGGATCTTAGGCCATTTTTGAATTGAGTAAGTCACTTAGCCAAAATTTTCCTTACCAATGACATTGATCCCTTGTTAGCCCCTTTGAGCCTAAAGCCTATTTTATTTGCTAGCACATATGAACACTATTCCAATTCCTAAGCCTTTTGTCCAAATTTGAGTGGAGAATAGGAAAGTGTGAATATGAAGGGAGTGAATTGAGTTGAAAAAAGGAGAAGGTTGTTTGTTGAGTGAATATGAGAAAAAAGGTGTGATGAAGTTTTGAGATGTGGGAAAAAGAACAAAAAGAAAAAAAAATTTGAGAATGAGCAAAGGAAAAAATGAGCTCATGTGTTTGTGCGAAAAAGAAAAAAAATGATGAAGTGTTTGAAAAAGTGAAAAAGTGAGAAAGAAAAAAAAATTGAAGTGTTGAGAGAATTGAAAGCGAAAGTGTAGTGATTGAATATGTTTGAAGTAGATCGTTCTTAATCTCGAAGTACCGAAGTTTTGAATTTCTATTCTCCATTCACTTGAGTCACTTTACCATATTGTTATCCCACCTGTCCAAAGAGCCTACATTACAACCTTTTGAAAGTCCTTTTTGATTCGGCGTTGATTTCTAGAGTATGGTCGAAGTTGAGAGCATTTACAAGCCTATGGCTGCCAATTTGTGTGATTGATTGATTGAGTGAGTCCCTTTATCATTGTTATACACTTGTGAGGGAGTTAAACACATCGTTGAGTGCACATCCATGCTTGATCTTGGTGTTTCTCATTATTGTTGCATGAATACGATAAAAGGAATTGAGTGAGTATACGGGTGATTGACTTTTGAAGCTTGAATTCATTAGCTTGCATGATTGATTTTTCCAACTCATTCCTAACAATTTCACTTGACTTATTATTTCATTGCTTGGGGACAAGCAATATGGTAAGTTTGGGGGGGTTGATTAGGCGTGAAATTGTCATGATTCGTAGCTAGAAACGCCCTAGTTTTGGTCGAGTTTATAGAGTATTTAGAGTCAATTGAGCGTTATTTCTATACATTGATAAATTTGTCTCTTTGATGCTCATAGGTGAATAGAGGACGAAAAACGGAGTTCGTAGGACTTTGAATCGACTCAAACGGATGCCCGGATGAGAAGATATTGAAGAAATACGATCGGTATTAGTGCGGACGAGGAAAAGTATCACTTGGGAGAAGCTTTGAAGTCACTCGAGCGCCTTACTCGAGCGCCACCGCTCGAGCGCCTTACTCGAGCGCACAAACGTACAGAACAATTCTTGCGCTCGAGCAGCTCGAGCGCCACCGCTCGAGCGAATCGCTCGAGCGTCCAAAACATACAGAGTCATTTCAGCGCTCGAGCAGCTCGAGCGCGACCGCTCGAGCGAATGCATCATTCGAGCTACACAGCTCGAGCGGGACCGCTCGAGCGTTTTGCTCGAGCGCCCATATACTTTTGCCTCCGGATTCGTATTTTCGGCCCATTAACTCCCGTTTCGACCCGGTGCCTATATATACCTCTTCCAAACACGTTTTGAAGGATCCCCGACTTTAGAAATCACTTTTAGACTTAGTTTTTAGAGAGAGGAAGAGGAGAAGAACGAGCAAGCTTTACTTTTACGTTGTTGAGGTTTTTCATACGAATTCTTAGTTTTCTTTTCGTTTCTTAGTTTCTTTTCATTAGCTTGATTACTTTAAACGTTTTAAACTTCGTTTTAGTTAATTAAATTTCAGTTCTTAGAATTATTTTATTTTAAAACCCTAGTTCATGTTTCTTATTTTCTTCGTTCAATTCATTATGTTTTTGTTCGTTGTTTCTTCTATTGCTTTTATTTTTGTTATAACCATGTCCGGCTAAAACCCTTGTATGCTTGGGTTAGGATGAACTCGTAGAAGTAGGATGTGGGTACGTAATTAAGGTAATTTGTGACGTTAGTTTTAATTCTCTTAATTAATGAATTCATATAATTAATCTTAACTCTACCTTTGAATTTCGTACGAAAGTGTTAGAGAGAGGACGACCGCATCACTCAATAACAATTAGTAGTCTTAACGAGAAGGTTTAGTAAAGGTTAATTCATCTACCGGTTTAGCGAAGGAGGACGACCGCATCACCTTAGTTAAATTAGGGTCTCATTAATTAAGCGTTATCTATTAACTTGTTAGTGGATTAGTGAAGTCGATTGCTAGGATAAAGTATTAGGGTGAGAAATCTTGAGCTTTCATTCTACGATCTTTTACTTAGGTTAATTCTTGTTTGTCACGATTACTTTGATTATGTACCTGCTCCGTTAGTATACGTAGGGATTCCTATCCTGAGCATCACCATCTCATATTTGAAAACACACCTTTTGTTACTTCGTTTAATTTTCCTTTTGCATTCATAGGATAATTTAGTTTAGTTTAATTTTCTCTTTTCAAAAAACCAAAAAAACATTTCACTCATATTAACTACGACGCGTAGATCTTCAGGGATCTATTCGCATATACACCATCCCTTGGGTTCGATAATACTTGGTCCCTATACTTGCCCATACTACAGTGAACCCGTACTCTTGCGGGGTGGCTACTAGTAGAAGCTAGTGTAGTCGCTTCAAGTCACTCCCGGGATCATTCAGATTGGGCGGAAGTGCCTTGTGCACCATAGCACTCACCTCGTGGTTCAAGTGCACTAACTCAGGTCCGTCTATTCTCCGTCTCTTCGCTATCAAGTCCTTCAGGAACTTATCGTAGTTAGGCATCTGTTCCAAAGCATCATAAAAAGGAATGTTAATATGTAGCTTTTTAAAAACATCAAGGAATTTAGCAAACTTCTCATCAAGCTTCTTTTTCATGAAGCGTTGTGGATACGGGACGGGTATCACAGATTTGGGTACCCCCCATTCATCTTTATCCGTCTCTTTTGCATTCTTCCTTGCTTCCTTTGCCTTCTTCCACTTTGGGATTCTCTCATTCTCCTCTATCTCCTCTTCGGGCTCTTTGCTCTCATGTGACTCATCCACATCTTTCCTCTTCTCAATCCCTTCACTTTCAATCCCCTTCTCAACTCCTACCTCCCCAGTCTCATCTCTAACTGCCTCAGGCTCTTTTCCTTCTATCTCAACCTCTTCTTTGGGCGTCTCAGAATCAGCAGGCATCTCAGGACCATCATATTTGGTCCCACTTCTCAATTCAATAGCCTTGCAATGTTCCTTTGGGTTATCCTCGGGCATTGAAGGATACTTGCCAGGCTCTCTCGGCTGAGACTTTGCAATCTGACTAATTTGGTACTCGATGGAATTGAACCTTCTGTTGTTCTCTTGCTGAACTCGATTCCACTCGATGTCTCTCTTATGGAGTTCTTGATCTCGATGATCGTGTTTCTTATGCAACTCTTTCACATCGTACTCCAAAGAGGACAATCGCTTGCTACCTTCCTCCACCTTCTGAAGGATCGCTCTCAACATCTCCTCAGTTGATGCACCGCCCTCTCCACCAGGAGGTTTAGACCCCGGATCAACACCTGCAGGAACAGTAATACCAGCTTTTGGGTTAGCATAAGAAAAATTCTCATTTTTTCTCCATGTGTTTTGAGGAGGCTGCTGCCCTCCTTGATATCCTTGTGTGTTCCTCCATTGATTTTGAGGCGGCTGTGGGCCTGGAGGTACAAATGGTTGACCATAAGAAGGTCTTCCATACTGGTTTCCACCTTGTGGATACCCCCCTTGTGGGTAATTAGGCCTTCCCATATAGTTGGCCTCTTCTTGCTGACTCGTGGGTGGTTCCACTTTCTCGCTCGCTGCTATATTCCCTCCAACCAAGTTCTGCCCCATCTCAAGGTTACTGATCTTCTCCATCATAGCCATCAACAGCTTCCTTGTACCCTCATTCTCCTCCAACTTGCATACCCTCTGAAACTCTGGATCATCGTTCCATGCACCTGCATTCGTGACAATATTGTCCACGATCTCTCTACACCTCGCTACCCATTGGTTCAGAAAAGCTCCACTTGCACATGCATCTAGATGAGCTTGGCCAGCCTTACTGGCTCCACTGTAGAAGAACGCCATAATATCTCCCTCGTTGTACCCGTGCTGCGGGCACTCAATCAACATATTTGAGTATCTCTCCCACGCTTGGCGTAAATCCTCTTCTGACTTCTGGCGGAAAGAAGATATCTCAATTCTTGCTTTTATTGTCCTTGATGGAGGGTAGAATCGCTCGAGGAACAGACGCTCGAGCTCGGCCCATGTGTTAACACCTCCCCGTGGGAGCGTGTTATCGTACCATTCCTTGGCTATTCCCGCCAGAGAGAATGGGAACAGCCTGAGTCTCTTGGCATCTTCAGACATGCCATTATAATTAAAGGTGGACGCGATCATCAGGAAGCTTCTCAAGTGAGTATGAGGATTCTCCTTCCCAACCTCCCCCTTGAATTGATTCTCGGTAAGCAGCTTGAGAATTCCTGGGGAAATTGAAAAGTTATTCGCCTCAACAGGTGGTAAAGCCACTCCATCGTAGTACCTCTGCGGTTGTGCCGCGAACCTGCCCCGAATTGCCATATTCTGATCTGCGTTCTGGGGCACAGGCTGAGGAACAACAGGTGGTGCTGGTATGTGTTGAACTGGAGGTTGTTGGTACACAGGTGGTTGGTTGTAGACAGGAGGTGGAGGGTACGGGTATGGTTGATAAGGGTATGGTGGGTATGGGTAATGTTAGAATACTGGGTTATTGAAAGGGTTATTTGGGTTTTGTGGGTAAGCAGGGTTGTTCAGAGGATTTTGGACAAGATTCTGAGCTGGATTGTTTGCATTTTGTGCGCCCGGGTTCTGGCTCTGACTATCCACAAACTGGTCTTGATTCTGACTACCACTCCCTCCAGAGCCATCAACCCGGTCTACTGCCTGATTAAAATTGTTGGCAGCGTCGTCCAACTCATTAGTGATATCCATTGGTTCCTTCCCTAAGTCGGCAGCGTTCATCCTCCTCAAGAAAGCTCGGTTCCTCCTAGCTATTGTCTCAGGGTCCAACGGTATTTTCTCTTCGCTCGTATTGCCTTGTGAGCGTATTTTCATATACCTGACACACTAGCAGAAAGATCAAAATGCAACTGCCGAATGAATAAAAATAAAAAAATAAAAATAGAAAATAATCACTCACTACTAACTACTAAGCTATCGACAAGTCCTATTCAAAAAGCATACAACGCCATCCCCGGCAACGGCGCCATTGACTTGAAGCGAATAAACTAACTTATACTAGTCGCTCACCCGCAAGCGAACGGGTTCACTGTAGTATTAGCAAGTATAACGACCAAGTATATCGAACCCAAGGGACAGTGTATATGCGAATAGATCCCTGAAGATCTACGCGTCGTAATTAATATGAGTGTATTGTTTTTGGATTTTTGGAAAAATTAATTAAAACTAAAATAAGCTAAGTAAACTAAAATACTAAGAAGACGAATTAACTACGGGTTGTTTTCAAATGAGAGATGATGATGCTTAAGATAGGAATCCCTACGTATACTAACGGAGCAGGTACATAATCAGAATAACTGTGACACACAAGAAATAACCTAAGTCTAAGAATGCAAGGTGAAATCTCAAGATTCTAAACCCTAATACTTTACCCTAACACTCGACTTCACTAATCTACTAACAATTTAATAGATTGTGCTTAATTAATAAGACCCTAATTTAACTAAGGTGATGCGGTCGTCCTCCTTCACTAAACTGGTAGATGAATTAACCCTTCCTAAACCTTCTCGTTTAGTCTACTCGTTGTTAAAGAGTGATACGGTCGTCCTCTCTCTAACACCTTTCGAACGAAATTCAAAAGCGAAGTCTAGATTAATTTTAAGAATTCATTAACCAAGAGAATTAAAACCTAACGTCACAAGTTACCCTAATTACGTACCCACAACCTACTTTTATGAGTTCATCCTACCCTAAGCATGCAAGGGTTTTAGCTAGACATAGGTTTAACGGAAATAACAACGATTAAATAAGTAACGAAAAAGAACATGATAATTAAGATGAAGAAGAGATCAAACATAAACTAGTGTTCAATGAAATAAAAGAATAAACTGAAATTAAATTAATAAAAACGAAGTATGAAGTGTTTAACGTAGTCGAATTACTGAAAAGAAACTAAGAGACGAAAAGAAACTAAGAATTCGTATGAAAACCTCAACAAAACGTAGACGTAAACTTGCTTTTCTCCTTCCTCTCCAAAAACGAACTCTCTATCTCGTGTGTGTGTCAAGTGGTAGTTTGAAACATGTTTGTAAAGAGTATATATAAAGATCGGGCCGAATCGGGATCTCATGGGTCGAAAAATGAAATTTGGAAAATAAGCCTCGGAGGCGCTCGAGCCATCCCGGTCGAGCGGGGCGCTCGACCCTTTGAGCTCGAATGAATTACTTGGTCGAGCGGGGCGCTCGACCTACGTTGGTCGAATGGTTCAAGAGCTCGGGCGGGGCGCTCGAGCTGTGCCCCTCGAGCGGCAAAAACTTTCTGTAAGTTTGGAGCGCTCGACCTACGTAGCTCGAGCGAGGTGCTCGAGTGATGGTGCTCGAATGGCCTTCCTTCCTTGCAACTAACACTTTTCTTCTCACGTACTAATACCAATCGTATTTCTTCGATATCTTCTCATCCGGGCATCCGTTTGAGTCGATTCAAAGTCCTACGAACTCCGTTTTTCATCCTCGATTCACCTATGAGTATCAAAGAGACAAATTCATCAATGTATAGAAATAGTACTCATTTGGCTCTAAAAACTCAATAAAATCGACCAAAACTAGGGCGTTTCTAGCTACGAATCATGACAATTTCACGCCTAATCAAATTACACTAACTTGATATTTAAGTGTAACTAGCTAATTTCACGAGTGTTATAACTTTAATTATGGTTCTCACTTAAATAGATAGATGAATACTTAAACATCCCTTATTAAAATATCCCAAAACTATACAAATTAAGATTCTACACTAAGAAACGAGCATACATAAATTTTTGACACCAAAAATGGAGTTAAAATGAGCCAAAACAAGCCAAAACAAGATCGCATGAGCGCATAGCGCCAAAAACAGCCCAAAATACTGCCGGAATCACACCGGAACAACGCGCATCATACATTCTATAGTTGTCGGCGCGTGAGGGTCAAGCACAACCGTCTTTCGGCGGTGGGCGGTGTATGAAGCCCATGTACGGCCATCTTTCTATCGGTGATGTGCCACCCACACGTGTCTGTCTCTTTGTCGGTGACTGGCACGTGGCGCCCATGCGCGGCCATCTACCCGGTGGTGGCCGGAGTGTGGCTCCCATGCACCATCGTCAGCCCCATGGTGGTCGGTGCGTTATCGCCGTAGCTAGTTCCAGTTTGGCTTCGGACCGCCCGCTTAAATCGACTTTCATTAATTATGCAGTCAACCAACAGGGTTGTTGACGTGTTGTGGTGGTACGCGTACTGCACGATAGAATGTTCGCAGGTGGGAAATGATGTATCATTTTCTGCACACTAGTTGTAGAGGTGAGTACTAATGATATGCAGTAGGTCAAATTTAAATTCGAGTAGCTACATGTAAATTTCATGCCCCTAACATGTAGCTAAGTTGGAATTATTTTGCATTAATGGTCTAACGATTAGTTTGATGCATCAAATTAGAGACTCAACTAGACCATTATGGTGTGGACATAAGGGGACTTAATGTTTCACTTTAATTTCCCAATGCCATATACTAAACATTGAATGCAATCAATGTGAGCACACTGGCATTATCCATTCGAATGGATTTAATTTGATAATTTAGAAAATGAGAACTAAGCTCAATAGTTTTGCAATAGGTTTGGCAAAAGCGTGATTGCAGGTGGATAACGAGCATACATAAGTCCACCGTGTGAAAGCATTAATTATGACCATTAACTATCAAAATGGTCTCCATACTAGGATAATCAGTCCACAAAAATCTCAATGAAACCATTCTAAAAATGGGAGATTCAATTCCAACTTTAGTACAATTCGGTCGTACTCTAAGTTCACCCTTCGTACATGCCATATAAATTTATATACGAAAGGGTTTGACGTGTTATAGCCAATAAACTTAGACAAAATCTGACATATTACATTATTATTTTAGATGGACTAACCGCTCATGATATAATATGAATGAATCTAAATTGGAATTTAAGACCAGATCTACAACTCCCCAGGAGTTCGGATTTTGATACTGAGGTCTTCCACGCTTCAGGCATGCTTTAGAATCATTGGCATATAATATTTTGTCATTCAGGGACATTAATTTTAAAGAGGTTTTTCTATATAAATATGAGATTTAGTAACTCTGCTAGAGTTGTTAAAGGCATCCGGTAATTGAGTTGTAATTTTTCGCAAATATTAAACATGACAAAGCATATAGTCATAACATGCATAAAAATCACAAAATAATGACACCATGTATCTTGACAACTCATAGTCTTTAATGTCATGTCACTGACAATGTTCATATTTGCTTTAGACAAACTGGTATGCTGAGATTCGCTTGGGGAATACTCAATCTCGATCACCTCAATAATTATTTGGCATCGGCCATGATTTTCATCTATCGATATTTTTTGTTATCGATTTTATTCAAATTTTATCGATGAATATAATCCTTCAAGGATTTTTATAAACGACAATGAATATTATCCTTCAGGGATTTTTATAAACGACAATGAATATAATCCTTCAGGGATTTTTATAAACTACAATGAATATAATCCTTCAGGGATTTTTATAAACTACGATAAATATAATCCTTTGGAGATTTTTCATAAATAATTGATATCTTATTGAGATAGTATCAGAGAATTTAATCAGTGCATTTGCCTTCTGGGCAAAGATGGGGTTAAAATTTCATTACATTTGTCCCAAATGAAGCAAGACGAATCTCAAAGCCTAAGTCAGGATACTAATAATGTCCATTTATATAAATCGCTCTTTGTCACCAAAATCTTCGAGCTCTAAGCTCAAAAGATCATCGTTGTCTATATCAAAATCTGCTTTAGGCAGACTGACATGGTGAGATTCACCCTGAGGGGCCATGCCTTTGTTGTCCCTGTGTATCTTTCGATAAGCCTCAATCAAGTGCTTGGATTTGCAGATTTCTTCCCTTACAAGCTTACGCTCACTCAAGCTCCCTTGAGCTATAACATGTGCTTCAATCACTGCTTGTGGGCCAACCAGTCTAGTATTGTTATTTCTTTTCAGGAGTTGGTTGTGTTTTTCTGCCACTAAAAGTGTAGAAATTAGCTTTGGTGTACTGCTGCTGGAGTACAAGGTTACTAGCATGGAATGTTGATAAGATTTTTTGTATCAACTCGGCCTCAGTAATTTGCTTATGACATAATTTTAACTGAGATACAATTCAATGCAAGGTAGAATTGCTCTCTGTTTATAGATTTCAAACTTGAAAACAGAGATTCAGCCAATCGTATTGTGCCCGAGGAATTATATCATTTTGTTGATAAAAACAATCCTTCCGGGATGTCCATAAAATGCTAAGGTCCATATCAATAGGGTACACATATTTCAAGTCCTGATTTAAGTGGTACTAGAGATAAATCAACGCTTTTACCTTCTGGGCATCAGTGGATTTGGGACCATTGGACAATGATTCTGCTTAATTAGGATGAGGCTAGATTAATCTCAATAACTATGGACCATGTCATGTAGTTATTACCATCGAGAGTAAGCTCAGTAAATTCTCTCTTAGTAATACCAAGCATTTTCACTGCGTTTTAAATGGACATGGTAAGACATACAATTTGAATTTTCATTAACAAGGGAGAAAGAGGATTTAATTTACATGCTCAATCACAAAGGAGCAAATATTGGATGCCGTCTATCCAAATATGATTTTACGGTCCGACAAATACTGGGTGCCGCCTACCCAAATAATATATGCGGACTATAACTAATAAAATAAATTTAATTCACATAAACAGCTGTACAAGTAGGAGCAACTATTCAAGTTCAAACTTTAGTCAATTTTCATGCTTCAGACAAACTTGTGTTCGAAAATTTTGGGCATTGTTTGAGTGAATTAAATTAGCAGCAAAGATAAAATAGGCACATAAGAATTTTCATATAAATCCTAATTTCTACAGCAAATAATTCACAAGCATATGTTGCGGCAAAGTAAAGAGCGCAAACAGTGCTAATTGTTGAAGATATAAAAGAAAGAATTAAGTCTTTTACTAGGGCGGAACCCTACGATAAGAGTTCCTAAATATCTGTTGTGGATTCGGCTAACATCAGGCAGCCTTGGGCCCATCTCAAGTGGGTGGAGCAATCATACAGGTATCGAGTCCAAAAGAAAGCTCAACACGAAATGGATTAGTAAATTCCAAGAGACGGTTTATTTAATATTCTGAGAACTAATACAAAAACTAATTCTAAAATATTGGGCTTAATTATATGCAACAATTTATTTCATTTTATTTTCATAAAATGATTGACCCAAATTAAAAATAGCAGAAAAATCATTTATAAAGGACCCAAATAATAATTAAAAGCCCAAAGTAATTTTTTTTTCGGCCCATATGTTAGGCTGCAAACCTAAAGGGTGAGGGTAGGACATCGTTTGGACGAGGAAGACCACCATGGCCACTGCAAGCGACGAAAGCAACCGGCGGAAACCCGATAGCAGCTCATGCTGCACGCCAAAGCGCCACTTCATGGGCGGGCAGCGATAGCCATGGGCAGTGATTAGGCATGAAATTGTCATGATTCGTAGCTAGAAACGCCCTAGTTTTGGTCGAATTTATTGAGTTTTTAGAGCCAAATGAGTACTATTTCTATACATTGATGAATTTGTCTCTTTGATACTCATAGGTGAATCGAGGATGAAAAACGGAGTTTGTAGGACTTTGAATCGACTCAAACGGATGCCCGGATGAGAAGATATCGAAGAAATACGATTGGTATTAGTACGTGTGAAGAAAAGTGTTAGTTGCAAAGGAAGGAAGACCCATTCGAGCATCGTCACTCGAGCGCCCCGCTCGAGTGAAGTAGATCGAGCGCCTAAAAACATACAGAACGTTTGGGCCGCTCAAGGGAGATAGCTCGAGCGCCCCGCTCGAGCACCAGATCCGCTCGACCACAACAGCTCGAGCGACCCGCTCGAGTGGGTCTGCTCGAGCGCTTCCAAGGCATTTTCACCAACTTACGTTTTTTGGCCCACGAGTTCACGAATCGGCCCGTTGCCTATATATATCTCTTCCAAATACATTTTGAAGAATCCCCGAACTTTAGAAATCACTTTAGACTTAGTTTTTGGAGAGGAAGGAGAGAAGCAAGTTTACGTTTACGTTTTGTTGAGGTTTTTCGTACAATTTCTTAGTTTCTTTTCGTTTATTAGTTTCTTTTAGTTAGTTTGATTTCTTTAAACACTTTGAAACTTCGTTTTAGTTAATTAAATTTCAGTTCTTAGTATTTATTTCTTTTAAAACCCTAGTTCATGTTTCTTATTTTCTTCGTTCAATTCATTATGTTTATGTTCGTTGTTTCTTCTAGTGCTTTTATGTTTGTTAAAGCCATGTCCGGCTAAAACCCTTGTATGCTTAGGGTAGGATGAACTCGTAGAAGTAGGATGTGGGTACGTAATTAGGGTAATGCGTGACGTTAGTTTTAATTCTCTTAGTTAATGAATTCTTATAATTAATCTTAACTTTACCTTTGAATTTCGTACGAAAGTGTTAGAGAGAGGACGACCGCATCACTCAATAACAATTAGTAGTCTTGACGAGAAGGTTTAGAAAGGGTTAATTCATTTACCAGTTTAGCGAAGGAGGACGACCGCATCACCTTAGTTAAATTAGGGTCTCATTAATTAAGCACAATCTAGTAACTCGTTAGTAGATTCGTGAAGTCGAGTGTTAGGGTAAAGTATTAGGGTTTAGAATCTTGAGCTTTCACCTTGCATTCTTAGACTTAGGTTAATTCTTGTGTGTCACAGTTATTCTGATTATGTACCTGCTCCGTTAGTATACGTAGGGATTCCTATCTTAAGCATCACCATCTCTCATTAGAACACAACCATTAGTTAATTTGCTTGCTTTAGTATTTTAGTTTACTTAGTTTATTTTAGTCTTTTAATTAATCTTTTCAAAAATCCAAAAACAACACACTCATATTAACTACGACGCGTAGATCTTCAGGGATCTATTCGCATATACACTATCCCTTGGGTTCGATACTACTTGGTCATTATACGTACTTATACTACAGTGAACCCGTTCTCTTGCGGGGTAACTACTAGTAGAAAGCTAGTGTAAATCGCTTCAAGTCAATGGCGTCGTTACCGGGGATGGTGTTATATGCTTTTTGAATAGGACTTGTCGATAGCTTAGTAGTTAGTAGTGAGTGCTTTCTTTTCTGTTTTATTTTTATTTTTATTTATTCGGCAGTTGCGTTTTGATCCTTCTGCTAGTGTTTCAGGTTTATGAAAACACACTCACAAGGCAATACGAGAGAAGAGAGGTTACCTACAGATCCTGAGACAATAGCTAGAAGGAACCGAGCCTTCTTGAGAAGAATGACTACTGCCGCGGGAAACAAAGACAAGATTTCTGATGAACTTGGGGAGTTAGACAAAATAGCTGCAGAGTATACTGCTCTTGTGGAACGGGCAGAGGGTGCCAATGGAAACAGCAGTAATCAGCAGATACCCATAGGGGGAACTGAGAGCCCACACCCGAACCCACAAGATACGATCAACTCTGCACAAACACAACCCCAAAACCAGAACCAAAACCCTGCTTACCCATAAAACCCAAATAACCCTTTCAACAACCTAGTCTACCAATATTACCCATACCCACCTTATCCTTACCCACCATACCCGTATCCTCCACCCCCAATCTATAATCAACCACCTGTTTACCCACCACCACCCCAACAAGTACCAGTACCTGCTGCTAATCCTCAACACGTTCCTCAGAACGTCGAGCAGATGGCTATTCGAGGGAGGTTTGCAGCGCAGCCACAGAGGTACTATGATGGAGTGGCGTTGCCTCCTGTGGAGGCGAACAACTTCTCGATTTCCCCGGGAATTCTAAAGCTGTTTACCGAGAATCAGTTCAAGGGGGTGATCGGGAAGGAGAATCCTCATACACATCTGAGGAGCTTTCTCATGATAGCCTCTACATTTAATTACAATGGCATGTCTGAAGATGCCAAGAGGCTTAGGCTGTTCCCATTCTCATTGACGGGAATAGCTAAAGAGTGGTATGACAACACGTTCCCACGGGGAGGTATTACCACTTGGGCTGAGCTCGAGCGTCTGTTCCTCGAGCGATTCTACCCTCCATCTAGGACGATCAAGGCTAGAATTGAGATCTCGTCCTTTTGCCAGAAGTCTAGAGAAGATTTACGCCAAGCGTAGGAGAGATACTCAAACATGCTGATTGAGTGCCCGCAGCATGGGTACAACGAGGGAGACATTATGGCATTCTTCTATAGTGGTGCCAACAAGGCGGGGCAAGACCATTTAGACGCCTGTGCGGGCGGAGCATTCCTGAATCAAGGCATAGAGAGGTGTAGGGAGATCGTGGACAACATTGTCACGAATGTCGGTGCTTGGGGTGTGGATGCAGATTTTCAGAGGGTGCATCAGGTTGAAGAGGGAGAAGGAACGAGAAGGCTATTGATGGCCATGATAGAGAAGATCAATAACCTCGAGTTGGGGAAGAGTTTGGTTGGAGAGCATGCAGTAGAGAATGAGAGAGTAGACCAGCCAAGTGGACAACAAGAGGTAGCCAATTACATGGGAGGTCCGTATTACAATTAGAATGGCTACCAAGGTGTAAATCAGTTTGGAAGGCCTTCTTATGGTCAGCCATTTGTACCTCCAGGGCCACAGCCGCCTCAAAATCAATGGAGGAACACACAAGGAGTTCAAGGAGGGCAGCAGCCTCCTCAAAACACATGGAGGAAAAATGAGAACTTTTCTTATGCTAACCCAAAAGCTGGTATTACTGTTCCTGCAGGTGTTGATCCGGGGTCTAAGCCTCCTGGTGGAGAAGGCGGTGCATCAACCGAGGAGATGTTGAGAGCGATCCTTCAGAAAGTGGAGGAAGGAGGTAAGCGATTGTCATCCTTGGAGTACGATGTGAAGGAGCTGCACAAGAAGGGTGATCATCGTGATCAAGAGCTCCAAAAGATGAACGTTGAGTGGACTAGAACTCAACAAGAGAATAATCGAAGGTTCACTTCGATAGAGTTCCAGATGAGCCAGATTGCAAAGATGGTGAATAGAGAGCCGGGAAAATATCCTTCCATGCCGGAGGGGAACCCGAAAGAGCATTGCAAGGCGATCCAGCTTAGAAGTGGAACCAATTATGAAGGTCCTCAGATGCCTGCTGATTCTGAGATACCTCAAGCTGAGATGGGAGAAAGAGAAGACACGAAAGATGGAGGTGTTATTGTTGAGAAGGGGGTTGAAAGTGAAGGGATTGAGAAGCATAAAGATATGGATGAGTCCCAGAAGGGCAAGGAAAGTGAGGAGATTGAGAGAGTTCCTAAGTGGAAAAAGGCAAAGGAAGCAAGGGATAAAGTGAAAGAAACAGAAAGAGATGAATGAGGGGTACCCAAATCTGTGATACCCGTCCCATATCCACAGCGCTTCATGAAAAAGAAGCTAGATGAAAAATTTGCAAAATTTCTTGATGTTTTTAAACAACTTCACATTAACATTCCTTTTTATGATGCTTTGGAACAGATGCCGCATTATGCAAAGTTTCTGAAGGACTTGATAGCGAAAAGACGGCGAGTGGATGAGCCGAAGTTGGTGCAGCTGAACCACGAGGTGAGTGCATTAGTGCACAAGGCGCTTCCACCAAAGCTGAAGGATCCCGGGAGCTTCACTATTCTTTGTGATATTGGAAACGGGATCAAGAAGGGAGCATTGTGCAACCTCGGGGCGAGCATCAATCTCATGCCCTTGTCGCTTTTCAAGAAGTTGGAAGGTGGTGAACTTCAACCCACAAGGATGACGCTTCAACTTGCCGATCGGTCTATTACTCGACCTCAAGGTGTGGTTGAAGACGTCCTTGTGAGAGTTGGAGATCACATTTTTCCAGCCGACTTTGTAGTCCTAGAGATGGAGGAAGATGAGCACGTTCCATTGATCTTGGGAAGACCATTCTTAGCTACGGCGGGGATGGTGCTAGACGTGGAAAATGGGAAGATTACATTGAAGGTTGATGATCAAGAAGTGAAAATCTCCCTATATGAAGCCATGAAGCACCCGAAGGAGGATGAGAGTTTGTATTGCATGGATGCAATTGATCCTCGTGTTGAAGACACGCCTTCTATCCCTAATCCTTCTCATATTTACGATTTTGTTAGTCCTTCACTTGATTATTTAACTCATGTGCATTGTGATCGTGATTATTTTGATAGGGATGAAGTGAAGAAGTTGAAGGATGAAGAGGTGAAGAAAGTGGACGTGGTCCAGTTAGAAGGGAAAGGAGGAGTTAAGAAGAAGAGGTCAAAATTCAAGAAATTGTTTAGTAAGACTCCTCCAGATAAAGGTGAGAAGGAGTTGAGACCTATACCACTTGAGGTGGGGAAGGAAGCAAAGGAGCTCATGATGGTGGGGCATCAAGGAAAGGAGTTCAAATACCACTCTTATGAGAGTGAGGGAGGGAAATTTGAGTATGATGTCCCATAAGCTCCTTTGAGCTCGGTCCGGCATGAGGACCTTAAAAATAGCACTGAATGGGAGGCAACCCATTTTTTTTTATTTGCTTTGAGTTTTTTTTAGTTATTAGGGAGTTATTGTGAGTCGTATGTTTAACCTCGTACTTGAGAGTTTTGTTTTGTAGGCTTGTCTCTAAAGGAGTAAAGGTATCATGGAGTTATTCAGATTGAAGGGACCAACTCAAGCAAGGGAGTGTGCAAAGCTATTGAGAGAAACTGAATTGTTTGGATGAGGTAACCCACAACCCCAAACTTAGACCTCTAGCAAGGTCGAAGTTTGGGGGGGTGGAGTTTTTTTTATATTTCTTGTAACATTGCACATGCATGCACGCCCTTATCTTTTGAGTTGAGTTTGATTGATTATTGGTTTGTTGAGATACTCCTTGGGGTGATTTTGATTTGACTCGCTAGTGCATATTTCATGCCTATCAATCATCTTATGCTTGTTGATTGCTATCTTTGAGTATGATTTGATGAGTAGAGTGAGTTGTAAGGGTGAGTTAAAAAAATTCTTTTGAGTGAGTGTTTGAGTTTGAGCTGATTTGAGAAAGAACTTGTATGCTTGTGAATTTTTCTTTTGAGTACTTGTGTGATGAGAGTGAGAATGCACTAGACTAGCATGGATGTGAAAACCGTGAGATTTGAACCGTATGAGATTTTGATGTATGAATTAATCTCTTCGTTTGTGGTGGATCGTCAACTTAGAGGATGCTAGAACTTGTGGGTGCTCTTGCTTCTTGATTGTGTCTAGTTTGATATGCCGAATGTGATCTTAGGTCATCTTTGATTTAATTGAGTCACTTAGCCAAAATTTTCCTTACCAATGACATGAATCCCTTGTTAGCCCCTTTGAGCCTAAAGCCTATTTTATTTGCTAGCACATATGAACACTATTCCAATTCCTAAGCCTTTTTGTCCCAATTTGAGTGGAGAATAGGAAAGTGTGAATGTGAAGGGAGTGAATTGAGTTGAAAAAGGGAAAGGTTGTTTGTTGAGTGAATATGAGAAGAAGGTGTAATGAAGTTTTGAGTTGTGGGAAGAAAAAAAAATTGAGAATGAGCAAAAGAAAAAAAATGAGCTCATGTGTTTGTGCGAAAAGAAGAAAAATAAAAAAGAAGTGAAGTGATTGAAAAAAAAGAAGTGAAAGAGTGAGAAAGAAAAAATTTGAAGTATTGAGAGTATGGAATTGAAAGGGTGTTGATTGAACATGTTTGAAGTATTATGTTCCTAATGTCGAAGTGCCAAAGTTTGATTTTCTATTCTCCATTCACTTAAGTCACTTTACCTTATATTGTTATCCCACCTGTCCAAAGAGCCTACATTACAACCTTGAGAAAAGTCCTTTTTGATTCGGCATTGATTTCTAGAGTACGGTCGAAGTTAAGAGCACTTACGAGCCTATGGCTGCCAATTTGTGTGATTGATTGTTTGAGTGAGTCCCTTGATCATTGTTATACACTTGAGAGGGAGAGAAACACATCGTTGAGTGCACATCCATGCTTGATCTTGGTGTCTCTTGTTATTGTTGCATGAGTATGATAAAAGAAAGTGAGTGAGCATACGGGTGATTGACTTTTGAAGCTTAAGTTCATTAGCTTGCATGATTGATTTTTTTTTTACTCATCCCTAGCAATTTCACTTGACTTATTATTTCTTTGCTTGAGGACAAGCAATATGGTAAGTTTGGGGGGGGGGGTTGATTAGGCGTGAAATTGTCATGATTCGTAGCTAGAAACGCCCTAGTTTTGGTCGAATTTATTGAGTTTTTAGAGCCAAATGAGTACTATTTCTATACATTGATGAATTTGTCTCTTTGATACTCATAGGTGAATCGAGGACGAAAAATGGAGTTCGTAGGACTTTGAATCGACTCAAACGGATGCCCGGATGAGAAGATATCGAAGAAATACGATTGGTATTAGTATGTGTGAAGAAAAGTGTTAGTTGCAAAGGAAGGAAGACCCATTCGAGCATCGTCACTCGAGCGCCCCGCTCGAGTGAAGTAGATCGAGCGCCTAAAAACATACAGAACGTTTGGGCCGCTCGAGGGAGATAGCTCGAGCGCCCCGCTCGAGCACCAGATCCGCTCGACCACAACAGCTCGAGCGACCCGCTCGAGCGGGTCTGCTCGAGCGCTTCCAAGGCATTTTCACCAACTTACATTTTTCGGCCCACGAGTTCACGAATCGGCCCGTTGCCTATATATATCTCTTCCAAACACATTTTGAAGAATCCCCGAACTTTAGAAATCACTTTAGACTTAGTTTTTGGAGAGGAAGGAGAGAAGCAAGTTTACGTTTACGTTTTGTTGAGGTTTTTCGTACGAATTCTTAGTTTCTTTTCGTTTATTAGTTTCTTTTAGTTAGTTTGATTTCTTTAAACACTTTGAAACTTCGTTTTAGTTAATTAAATTTCAGTTCTTAGTATTTATTTCTTTTAAAACCCTAGTTCATGTTTCTTATTTTCTTCGTTCAATTCATTATGTTTATGTTCGTTGTTTCTTCTAGTGCTTTTATGTTTGTTAAAGCCATGTCCGGCTAAAACCCTTGTATGCTTAGGGTAGGATGAACTCGTAGAAGTAGGATGTGGGTACGTAATTAGGGTAATGCGTGACGTTAGTTTTAATTCTCTTAGTTAATGAATTCTTATAATTAATCTTAACTTTACCTTTGAATTTCGTACGAAAGTGTTAGAGAGAGGACGACCGCATCACTCAATAACAATTAGTAGTCTTGACGAGAAGGTTTAGAAAGGGTTAATTCATTTACCAGTTTAGCGAAGGAGGACGACCGCATCACCTTAGTTAAATTAGGGTCTCATTAATTAAGCACAATCTAGTAACTCGTTAGTAGATTCGTGAAGTCGAGTGTTAGGGTAAAGTATTAGGGTTTAGAATCTTGAGCTTTCACCTTGCATTCTTAGACTTATGTTAATTCTTGTGTGTCACAGTTATTCTGATTATGTACCTGCTCCGTTAGTATACGTAGGGATTCCTATCTTAAGCATCACCATCTCTCATTAGAACACAACCATTAGTTAATTTGCTTGCTTTAGTATTTTAGTTTACTTAGTTTATTTTAGTCTTTTAATTAATCTTTTCAAAAATCCAAAAACAACACACTCATATTAACTACGACGCGTAGATCTTTAGGGATCTATTTGCATATACACTATCCCTTGGGTTCGATGCTACTTGGTCATTATACGTACTTATACTACAGTGAACCCGTTCTCTTGCGGGGTAACTACTAGTAGAAAGCTAGTGTAAATCGCTTCAAGTCAGGCAGCCGCCGCCAGGGCTGGCGTCGATGGCTCGGCCATTGGAGGGGAGACGTGGCACCAGGCGGTTTCGGGCGGTGGCGCTAGGGGTGGCATACCGTACCGTACCGGCCATACCGTACCGAAAATTTCGGTATGCAAAAATCCATACCGATACCATACTGAAAATTTCGGTATACCAAAAATGCATACCGCATACCGTATCGAACATTCGGTATACCGTACCTTACCGATATTTCGGTATATACCGGTCCATACCGAAATACCAATGCATACCGAAATACCAATTCATACCGAAATACCGGTCCATACCGAAATATTTAACTAATTATTTAATATGAAAATAATTTAAATATTAAATTTTAATAATAAATTAAAGGTACGGTATATACCGGTATATCGAAATACCGAAATATTATCGGTATACCAAAAATATACCGGTATATACCGAAAATATTTCGGTATTTAGGTATGATACCGTATACCGAAATTTTCTAATATTCATACCGATACCGTACCAAAATTTTCGGTGCGGTATACCGAAATTTTCGATAAATTCGGTATTATTAGGTATGATAAGTGCGGTATACTGGTATTTTCGGTATTTGGTCCACCCCTAGGTGGCACAATAGTGGCGCAGCCAGGCCTGCGCTCGGCCGCTGCAAGGTGACGCGGCGGTGGCCACTGTCGCTCGGCGGCGCGTAGCGTCTGCTGTCGCTAGCCGCTGTGGGTGACGCGGCATCTGCTGTCGCTCGGTCATTGCGAGGTGGCGCGGAGATGGCCGCTATTGCTCGGCGGCAGCGCGACTCGGATCCTCTCCCGGAGGATCGACGATTATATTCCAGTCACCGTTGGTGTGACCGCCGCGCCGGTTCCGTCGCGATTCCAGCGGCGGTCGACGCTATTAGGTCTCGGCCGTGGAATTATTTTTGATCCAATATATGAACAATTGCAGGTTTATGAATATAGATGCAATGTATAAATTAAGTGCACAATGACATATAAGTTCATGGCACATAAGCATCTAGACATTGATACCACAATTAAACAGATAATTAATTATCATGCTAGAGAAAAATAAATTGAGATTTGTATCGATTAACTGTAGGTAGAGACTCGTGTTGATAACGTGTTGTAAGATAAAGAGCGCAAACAGGAACACCAATTTGTTTACCCAGTTTGTCATGAATGACTACATTTGGGGGCGTACCAAGCCAGGAGTTTTTCACTATATATCTGTGTATATACATGTGTGTATTACAATATTGAGTACGAGGATATATATATATATATATATATATATATATATATATATATATATATATATATATATATATATATATAATATCAAAACGCTAAGGCTTATAAGACTACTTGACCCATAAGTAATGTCCACATCAAATTTTTTGGATTTGGAATATTAAATCTTATAAATTTACAAATTTTTGTAATTTGAGTATAGGTTATGAGATTTTGGAAAAATAAGTTGGGGGGAGCTAGCAGTAACAATCCGAAAAATTTGTATAGGAGTTAGGAGGGGCAAATAATTCTACTATACAACCTTATCTACATATAGCGTTTACCAATTTACATTTAAAAATAATTGATTTTTTTTACTAAAATTATTATTAAATTAAAAAAATAGTCATTTTAAATTATTAGAATATATCTTTTAAATACTTGAGATATAATAATATAAATATATATTGCATATATATCTTTGAGATATATACTACTCAGAGTAAGTTTTATGTGAAAATGGTACATAATAGACTTATTCTGAAACTGTTTTAAAGTATCGAATATTTAACTAAAAATATCGATAATTTCACTAGGAGTATCATTAACCCGAGTTCAATTTTTTTACAACAATAACAATATAATACCACCGACTCAGATTAATGATACTCCTGATGAAATTATCGATACTTGTATTGAAATAGTCGATACTTTAATAGAGTTTCATAATAAGTTTATCGTGAACTATTTTCATATAATATTTTGGTATACTACTCTCTCCATTCTCCAAATCTATTCTCATTCATACAAACACGAGTTTTAAAAAATGAGATAAAATAAATATATTGTTATTAATTGAAAATGTTTTTAAAATGTGGAGAATTGAACCTTGAACCAAATCTATTTTTATTCACAGGAACACGAGTTAAATTTTTTATATTTTTAGATAAAAGTAAAGATATTATTATCATTTGAAAAATGTTGGAGATATGGAGAATTGAACCTTGAGAATTCAAGTGAGAACTCTACCATTTTAACTGCATTTTCTTCGTTAAAAAATTAAAAATTTGGCAAAAGCTTGCGTAAGACAATATAAATTAACATTCATTTTTACCACAATGTTAATGCGCCGTGTTCAATTTATACCTCATCTTATTATCTTGCACAAAATCTACTCTAAAATTTTTTATTATAACAAAATTTATAAATAATTATATTTATCAAGATTAGAAATAACTTTGGTATGTTAGGATAAAAAATTGTATAGTTTTGATGAGTTAAAAACAAACCAGAAGATGTAATAGGACCATCTGGACCTGTTAGCCAGATGATGATCTAGTTTAGGACTTAGTCTAGGGTGAACTGCCAGACCAGAAGACCTCACCAGAAGAATCACCAGAAGAGTCATCAGAAGAGTCATCAGAAGACAGATCAGAGGATTCACCAGAGGACTTCACCAGATGAGACTGACCAGAGGCAGAGGACTTTCCCCAGACCAGACGAGTCCGGACCAGACGAGTCTGGTGAAACAAAAGATACTCAGAATCATTTCCTGATTTTGATGAGCTATCTGTTTCATAACCAAATCAGGACCAGAAGACATCAAGGTTACCTGGTGTCTGTTATTGCCTTCTCTGGAGAGAATCAGAGTTTGGCATTGGAAGCTATTGACCGTTGGTGATTCAAATCAAGTCAACAAGATCAGGATTGGAAAGTCTTGAAGTCAATCAATCCAAGGATCTCACCAACCCAATCAATCAATTAAGGAAATTGATTGATTGAAGCTTCCCTAAATAGAGGATCTGATTGGATTAGCTCTCCAACGGCTATTCCACTACAAGAAATCACACTTTACGTGACGATTTTTTTTTCAACGACATAAAATTTGTCATAATTTGTTACTTAAAAGTGACGAATTTTATCTTTGTCACTTGAAAAGTAGAAATCGTGACAAATTTTTATTGTCACCATTAATAATTATTTTCGTCACTAATTTGTAGATTTCGTGACACCAGTAAAAAATTTGTCACAGTAAACTTTGGCGACGATATTCAAAATAATTGGTGATGATATTTAATGTCATGTAATAAATATTTTTTTGACGATAATTTATTTTGTCATTAGTTATTCAAAATAATTAGCGACACACTTATTTCGTCATAATATTATTTGGTGACGATATTTGTTCTAATTAGTAACGATAATATTCGTCATGTAATATAATATTTTCATGACGATTTTATGTTTCGTCACTAATTGTTTGGAAAAAATAATGACATCTTTTTCCGTTGTCAATGTTTATATATAGTGACGGTTAATAATCATATGTCATTTTTTAATTTTTACAAATATATATATATATATATATATATATATATATATATATATATAATGAGTTTGTTCGCGACGCCTCAATTTCGTCATTATTTATTATTACAAACATGACGAATTTGGATTTAGTCATCATTTATTATACAACATGACGAATTTGAATTTACTCATTAAAATAAATATTTTTGGTACAAATTTATTGTTGTCATCATAAATAATTTATTTGTTACTAATAAACATATTTCAATAAAATGTCATTAATAAGGTTAAAAAAATAAAACATTGTACCTCCTCAAAACTGAAGACAGAAAGTTAGACAATTTTTGATAATTCGTATTGATCTATTAAAAATCAAATTTTCAAATTTTTCTTAAATTAAAAAAAAAAAAAAAAAAAAACAAGAAGGATCGACCCATGTATCTTTGTGTTCTGTAAAAAAAAAAATCATGTATCTTTGTGCTGAGTACATGAAAAGCAACCGACTAATCTAGACAACATATTTAGATTCAAATTCTTACTTGAAACTATTATTGATTAATTAAAATCCAACTTTTCCTTATATGAAAGGAGGAAAAAGAAAATTGTGAAATTAGGTTCGAACCCTGAACCTTTGCATAAAATTAGACAAAAGCAACCAAATAAGCTAAATTAGGTTAAATTCTTTTAAACATAACTCTTCCTTAAAAATTATAAATCATGAATCTATTTCTTTATTAAAATAACTAATATTTTAAAATTAATATTCTTCAGTGAAAACAATTAATACCCTTAAATTAAAATATTAATAACTTAATATTTTATTAAAATCATAGTTCAACTAATACTCCCCAGTACCCTTCAATTAAAATAACTAATATTTTTTAGTGTAAATAACTAATACACTTCAATTATTCGTTGCTAAACCATTTTCAATCTATACTTTACTTAATATATATATATATATATAAAATTATAAATCATGAATCTATTTCTTTATTAAAATAAATAATATTTTAAAATTAAAACTCCTCAATGAAAACAATTAATACCCTTCAATTAAAATATTAATATTTTATTAAAATCACAGTTCAGCTATTAGTTCTCAGTGAAAACAATTAATACCCTTCAATTAAAATAACTAATATTTATTAGTGTAAACAACTAATACCCTCAAATGATTCGTTGTTGAAGCATTTTCATTCTACACTTTGCTAAATATATATATATATATATATATATATATATATATATATATATATAATTATAAACCATGAACCTATTTTTTATTAAAATAATTAATATTTTAAAATTAATATTCCTCAATGAAAATAATTAATACCCTTCAATTAAAATATTAATATTTTATTATTTTATTAAAATCATAGTCCAACTAATATTCCTCAGTTAAAACAATTAATACCATTCAATTAAAATAACTAATATTTACCCTTCAATGATTCGTTGTTGAACCATTTTAATTATACACTTTGCTAAATATATATATATATATAATTATAAATCATGAATCTATTTTTTTTATTAAAATAACTAATATTTTAAAATTAATACTCCTCAGTGAAATAAATTAATACCCTTCAATTAAAACACTAATATTTTATTAAAATCATAGTTCAACTAATACTCCTCAGTAAAAATAATTAATACCCTTCAATTAAAATAACTAATATTTTTTAATGTAAACAACTAATACCCTTCAATGATTTGTTGTTGAACCATTTTCATTCTACACTTTGCTAAATATATATATATATATATATATACACACACATATATATAAATCATGAATCTATTTCTTTATTAAAATGATTAATATTTTAAAATTAATACTTTTCAATGAAAATAATTAATACACTTCCATTAAAATATTAATATTTTAATATTTTATTAAAATCATTGTTCAATTATATTTCTTAGCTAACAATTAATACCCTTCAATTAAAATAAATAATATTATTTGGTGTAAACAACAAATACCTTCAATGATTCTTTGTTGAACCATTTCCATTCTATTCTACACTTTGCTAAAAATATATATATAAAATTATAAATCATGAATCTATTTCTTTATTAAAATATATAATATTTTAAAATTAATACTCCTCAGTAAAATCAATTAATACCCTTCAATTAAAATTTTAATATTTTAATGTTTTGTTAAAATTATAGTTCAACTAATACTCCTCAATATAATATAACCTTCAATTAAAATAACTAATATTTTTTTTACTGTAAACAACTAATACCCTTTAATGGTTCGTTGCTGAACCATTTTCATTCTAGACTTTGCTAAAAATATATATATATATGTAAAATTATAAATCATGAATCCATTTCTTTATTAAAATAATTAATATTTTAAAATTAATACTCCTCAGTAAAAATAATTATACCCTTCATTTAAAATATTAATATTTTAACATTTTATTAAAATCTTAGTTCAGCTAATATTCCCCAGTGAAAATAATTAATACCTTTCATTTAAAATAACTAATAATTTTTTGTATAAAAAACTAATACCCTTCAATGATTCGTTGCTGAACAATTTTCTTTCCATACTATGCTAAAATATATATATATATATATATATATATATATATATAATTATAAATCATGAATCTATTTCTTTATTAAAATAACTAATATTTTAAAATTAATACTCCTCAATGAAAACAATTAATAATATCTTAATATTTTATTAAAATCGTAGTTCAACTATACTCCTTAGTAAAAATAATTAATACCCTTCAATTAAAATAACTAATATTTTTAGTGTAAATAACTAATTAATACCCTTCAATGATTCGTTGATGAACCATTTTCAATCTATACTTTGCTTAAAAAAAAAAAAAAATATATATATATATAATTATAAATCATGAATCTATTTCTTTATTAAAATAACTAATATTTTAAAATTAATACTCCCCAGTGAAAACAATTAATGCCCTTCAATTAAAATATTAATATTTTATTAAAATCACATTTCAACTAATCCTCCTCAGTGAAAACAATTAATACCCTTCAATTAAAATAACTAATATTTTTTAGTGTAAACAACTAATACCCTTCAATGATTCGTTGCTGAACTATATTCATTCTACACTTTGCTAAATATATATAAATATATATATATATATATATATATATATATAAATCATGCATCTATTTCTTTTTTAAAATAACTAATATTTTAAAATTAATACTCTTCAATGAAAACAATTAATACCCTTCAATTAAAATATTAATATTTTAATATTTTATTAAAATCATAGTTCAGCTAATACTCCTCAGTGAAAATAATTAATATCATTCAATTAAAATGACTAATATTTTTTAATGTAAACAACTAATACCCTTCAATAATTCGTTGCTCAACCATTTTCATTCTACACTTTGCTAAATATATATATATATATATATATATATATATATATATATATATATATATATATATATATATTATATTATAAATCATGAATCTATTTCTTTATTAAAATAACAAATATTTTAAAATTAATACTCCTTAGTGAAAACGATTAATACCCTTCAATTAAAATATTAATATTTTATTAAAATCATAGTTCAATTAATACTCCCCAATTATAACAATTGATATCTTTCAATTAAAATAACTAATTTTTTTAGTGTAAACAATTGATACCCTTCAATGATTCGTTGTTGAACCATTCTCTCTCTCTCTCTCTCTCTCTCTCTCTCTAAATCATGAATCTATTTCTTTATTAAAATAACTAATATTTTGAAATTAACACTCCTTAGTGAAAACAATTAATACCCTTCAATTTAAATATTAATATTTTATTAAAATCATAGTTCAACTAATACTCCTTAGTAAAAAAATAATTAATAGCCTTCCATTAAAATAACTAATATTTTTTAGTGTAAACAACTAATACCCTTCAATGATTCGTTGTTGAACCATTTTCATTCTACACTTTGCTATATATATATATATATATGTATATATATATATATATATATAAAATTATGATTCATGAATCTATTTCTTTATTAAAATAACTAATATTTTAAAATTAATACTACTCAGTGAAAATAATTAATACCCTTCAATTAAAATATTAATATTTTAATATTTTATTAAAATTATTTTTCAACTAATACTTCTCAGTGAAAATAATTAATACCTCTTCTATTAAAATAACTAATATTTTTTAGTGTAAACAACTAATACCCATCAATTAAAATAATTAATAATTTTTAGTGTAAATACATTTCACAGTGAAATTTGTCCAAACAATACTAACTAATTAAAAAACAATAGTTAGTTTTCATGAATTATTAATGATACTATATTTATTTTACAAAATTTAAAACCCGCAAATTATTAACTAATGAAATTTTAGGAGGCAAAATAGATTACTTGGTGGGCCTTTGAATTTTTTAATTGGCATATCTAAAAAACGTGTCTAAGAATTAAACAAATTGATTTGAAATTGAGATATATTAGTCAAAGATATAATGTTATTCAGTTATTTCCATCTTATTATACAGATTTCACGCTCTCAAATCTCTATCTTTGGTTTTCTTCTTATTATACAGATTTCACGCTCTCAAATCTCTATCTTTGATTATGTATTTTCTCTTCAATTGTGTGAATCTAAGCAGTTCATATTCAACCGTGTGGTCTCGGCAATATTACACTTTGGATTATTAGAATTCGAAGGGAGGAACAACCTTGAATCGGTAGGCCCTGCTTTCTTCTACTCAAATTTGGACAAGGTATTGATTCACAATTAATGAAAACTGATGTTCTTAAATTTCTAAGATAGTTCTTATATATAATTTATGTATTGGGAATTTGATTCTTCTCAGGTTCGTATTTTGATGGGTTTGTATATATGTATATATAAATATTCAATATATATGTATATATCCTGTCTTCAATATGTATGCGTATATGTAATGTAAGGAAACATATATATGTAAATGGAGAACAAAGAAAACCAGAGATTTTTAAGAAAATAAGCAAAAAGTTCATGTCCATAATGTGTTCGATGAAATGTCACACTTATAATTTTCGTCCAACACTTATAGTTTTCGTCCATAATGTGTCCGATGAAATCACATTAATATTTTTTTTGCAGATAATATTCATCCAATTTTCATCCCATACTTATATTTTTTGTCTATTTATTATTCTTATACAATTATGTTCATATAATAAAAAGGGTATATACTATTAGTGTGAAAGATGATATGTGTTCTTGTTAATTCTCCTTGATGAATTCTTGAGTGAACTAGTCCTACAGAAACCATGTGTTTAATTCATTTTACTAGTTTACGCATAAGTTGTAATACCCCGTCCCGTTCCGTACCCTTTCCTTAATTAGAAACCATTTTATTTTATTTTCTCTTCTTTGTTTCTTTTATTTTAATTATTTTGTGTGCTATTTGTGTATTTAAATATACATACCCTTTTTATAAAACTCCTAAATTCGAAGAAAGAAAACGAATTCTTTCAAACGAATAAAGGACTACGAGAAATTAATTATTCAAATTAAATTAAGGATTTTCGATCCGTTTAAATTATTGAGAAAAATCAAAATACAATAAAATATTACTTGAGTTTAAAAACTGTATTATTTTCTAAATCGGGATTACACTCGTGAACCAAACGATCCCTGAACCGTATCTTTTGGGAACGAAAATATCGAAATTATTGAGATAAGATTTGAGGAGTAGATAAGCTTGGAAAGAGAGAGTATAAATAGAAGAAGCCAGAATTTTTCTCTCATTTTTCTTTCATTTTTTCTCACGCAAAAAAATTTCCTCTCTCTCTCTAAAATCTTTTTCCCCCTTCGGCCTCCTCCTTTCCTCCGCCTCTCGCTGCTGTTGTCCTCTCCTCCTCCGGCCGACGAGAAGCCAACGTCTCCCTCCTCCCTTCGCCCAGCCGCGACGCCCAGCTCTCCTCCCTTCGCCCAGCCGAACGCCGCCGTCCTCTGTACTCCGGCGAACGACGCCGCCGCCGCGGCCCAGACCCAGCGCCGCCGAAGCCTCCCACCGCCGAGCTCCGTCGCCGCGACGAAGCCCAGGCCGTCGCCGTCGCGTCCCAGCTCCCCTGCTTCCGTCGCTCGCTCTCTCTCTCCATTGGAACCGAGCGCCGCCGCTCCGCCGCCCGCCGCCGCCGTCTCCTCCTCTACCTCCAGTAAGATGGATTTCTTCCTTCTTACTTCGAAATTCATTTCCGTTTAATTCGATTTCGATTTCCAAACTATTTTAATTTCTAACCGTAGCTTTCTTTCCGTTAATTTCCGATCGTTATTTGACGCCGTTGAACCGGTTGTTATCGCCAAATTTCTGGAATTTCAAACCGACGCCGTTAGGCTGCCCAAATCGTTTTTCCGAATTCCCGAACAACGCCGTAAGGCTGCCCAATTTTCGTGAACAATTTCTGGGTTTCGAAACGACGCCGTTAGGCCGCCCGTTTAACGTCTCAAACTGAAGCTCGTAAGGTTTCTATCTTCGTTTTTACCTTGGGTAGATTTTTGGGTTATTTTGCTAATTGTTAGAGCTTAGAACAAGAAAAGAAATGAAAGAAAACTTACTGTTAGTGGTTAGATGGATTAGTATTAGTTATGGACTTATTTAGTACTATTGTTTTGTTTCACTTGTATCACTCTTTAGAAGTGAGTTTCTGGATAGATTGTTTCTTTGTTTTATTTCTTTCACAAACCATAAGATTGGTTTCTTAGTTTAGTATTTAGTATTAGTAATTGAATGTTGAAATATTATTGTTTTAGATGAATGGTAGTAATGACTTAGAGGACTAGTATTATTCTTATGAATGTTTAGTATCATTGTTTTTAGTATTATGATGATATTAGCAAAATCCTATAGTATCCTTGTTTTGACGTTTTTCAAGGATAAAAACACGTTTGAGTAAATTTCGTAATCAAAGGGAAACTCGTCTTCACCTCGTAACCCTATTAGAATTTTAGAAAACGCAAAAATAAAGTCTTTTAATAAGTTTAGAAAAGAAAAGTTTTATATTCAAGTTTTCGTTTAAAAACGAGAATTAGGATTCGTAAGAAAGAATAACCTTTTCTTTAATTTTATTAAGTAATAATCTTATTTTTCTAAGTATTTTCCAAGTTTAATAATTATATTTTTCCTTAAAAGGCCTTCTTGAGAACACCACTAAATTTAGTAAATACACTCCCCTAATACACCTCCCCTTTAAAAGAGGTGTACTTATAAATTTGAAATCAACCTTTGGAAACTTTAGTTTTCAATAATTTTCTGAAGACAACGACCTACTCAATCCTTGAGTTTCGCGCTCTTAAGCTTTCAAATTCAAAAGTCAATCTTTTAATCGAAATACTCCTTATTAGGATTCTGTACTTTTCGGAATACGCACGAAGGACTCGACTGTCTACCTACCCAATATTCCCGAAACGCAGAACAATCAGGTGGGTGATGATCCGTTGATTGATCTGCTATTAATAACGTCGTGCTGGTATTTTCTGAACTCGACTAAATCAAATCAAAAATATCTAATCCAACATAAATGTAACACCTATTATATAACTGTTTGGATTATGTGATATGACTATATATGTTATATATTAGCCTGTTGTTTTGTGAATCGATCACCACTGCATGAGTAAACACCATACGTGAGCATGAATCAGTTCGGTTATCAGTCAAGTGTTATTCTTTGTAAAGTTTATTGAGTCAGTTTTGTGGAAGGTCAGTATGTACGGAGTCGGGATCGAGTTTTAAATCCGACCTCCGGGGCTGCTGTCGGGGACGCCCTCGGAATCAAGGTTGTTGATCAAGTAGATCTGGTCCCCGGTCAGCTGTCGTTTGATGCACTGGGAAGAAGGCCATTGATACTTGCTTATTTTGAGGGATGTTATAAGGTTGGATGATGTGAGCTTGTGTGATTGGATGAAGCAAGTTTTGTTGGAGTTGAAAAGAGTAACTTTGTTGATTTGTTGGAGTTGAAAAGAGTAACTTTGTTGGAAGTGGAATGATCGTACGTTTATGATTTGACAGTTGTGATAATATGTGATATGACTTTGGGCTTTGCCTTAATGTGAACCAACTTGTGCTATTTCAATTATATTATGTGAAATATGTTTAAATGCCGTTTAAATTTTATATGAAACTGATTAAATAAAATAAACACTTTATCAATGAGTATAACTTAATATATTTCGGATTTACCAATCCCATGATGTTGCAAATCACCCATATGTGAGAATTCAATTCTCACGCCCCATTTTTCCTAACCCCTTGCAGATTATGATTTCGTGGAGCAAGGACAGTAATAGAGACGACACGGAGTTCCCCACTTAAATAAAACGTTACTGATAATACTATGCTTATTGTACACATATATGTGTGTGATATACATATTAAATTTATTCTATTCATTTCTTCCGCTGCATAAAAACTCATCATCTCTCATTTCCGTTATATTTCCTTCTAAAATTTTATAGTTCGGACTTTTGATCACAATAACACTTCGAATTCGATATAATTAATATATATTGGGTTCGGGGCGTTACATAAGTGGTAAACAAATCTTGGTTTCAGGAGGCAAATAACTGTTATAGTTTAGTATTTAACTACTAATAATCTTAATCTTCTTTTGCAGACATGTATTTCCTCATTTTAAATTAAATGTCTTTTGTGTTTTTGTATTTTTCGATCTAGTCCTTGTTCACATTAGTTGCTCATTTGTTAATTCAAGGTTGCAATATCTATATATTTGTGAAACTGTGATTTTTTTTCTTCCAGTGTTTTGGTATGGCTCCTGGAGGTCCATCGAACTTGAAACAAAAATGCAGCTTTGTTTCAAGGACAACTATTAAAGAACTTCTTAATAAGGAAGAAGGTATTGGAGATCAACATGATACAACAAATCATAAATTGAATGGAGGTGCATTGAGAATTATATATATACAATTAGTGGGTGATAAAGATGCACCTTTTTCTTGTTCTTTTTTTTTTTTTAGATTATTTGTTATGAGACCTTTATTTTGTTTTTCATTCTTTAATTTAATATCATCTAAGTACTGTATATTTCCATTACATTTGTTAATGCAAATTGATATTTTATCCATAAATTTGTTCTAGTTCATTTTTTATTTTTTAAATTTAGTAATTGAAATTAGTTAACCACGTCATATTGTATTGTTACTTACAAAAATATTTAATAGTATTATTAATTAATATTTAATATGACAATTCAAATAAATATATATAAATATATCAACCATAGATGTAATAAACACATGACAAATTATGTGTCACAATATGTACCACCTTACTAATAAAATAATTTTTTTGTGACGATTAACAGCTTTGTCACTCTACGATATTTTAATATGATAAAAAATTTAATCATCTTTTCAAACCTTAGCGATAAAGAGCATTTTGTCACTAAAGTCCTATCTTGGTGACTAATTATGTCGTCATTAGATCTATATATGTAATGACGATTTAATTTTAGTCATTATAGTGTATTTCTCTAATGACGAAAAAATTGTTATCTATGATAAAAATATGTTGTCACTAATACAAAACTTTTAGTGACGATTATTGTCTTCGTCACTTGATAGTATATTATAGTGACAAATATAATTTATCACTATTTCACATCTTTTGGTAACGATAAATATTTGTCATTAAATCTTAATTTTTAGTGACATATTTTATTGTCATTATATATACACACTTAAAGCAACGATCAATATTTTGTCACAAAAAACCAACTATCTCATGATAAATTTATAAAATATGACAAAATAGATGATATAATTGTGACAAAAAAGACGTCACTGTAATTTGACAAGGTTAGTAAAATATGGAAAATCGTCATAAAAAAGTTAGCTTTCAGTGACAATAAATCAAATTGTCATGTAAAATTAATTTGTTTGTGACGAAACACCATATTAAGTGACAAAACTTAGATGCCAAATATGACAATTTATTTGTCACAATAGATGAAATGATATAATGACGATGACATTTATCGTCGCTAAATATGATTTTTTTGGTGACAAATAGGAAAAACGTCATATCTACTAAATACCACGCACTTTCAATGACGTTCTTTGTGACGACAAATATCGTCACAAAATATTTATTGTGACAAAAAATGAATATCTAGTGATGAAATTTTTCGTCGCAATTTCTCAAATTTCTTGTAGTGTTCCCTAATCACCTCTATAAATACAGAGTGCAATTTCAGAAAAAGGGCTAGAGATATACATACGCGCACGAAGATACATTAAAACTCTTGTTCATCCAAGCACATAACACTCTTATATTGTTCACAATTATTTATTCACTCTTAAGGAGTAGTGAGACCTCAACCTGTTCATCTACAAGATAAGGTTGAAGGCTGTTGATCTTTAGATCGAAGTTAGATCTAAAGAGAGTGTAAGAAGGAACTGATACTTCTCAATTCCAGTAAGTAAGTTGGTTGTTGGGTGGATAGTGAGACCCCTTGTTCAAGGGAGAATGGACGTAGGATATTCAGATCCGAACCACTATATATCCGGTCTTATTTACTATTTTCTGCACTTAAATTCTTGTTTATTATAGTGTGCTCTTGTAAAAAGAAGTTGTCTTAGACATTTACTCTAAAGCTTCCGCAATTTATCAAACTAGTGGGACCAACAAGTGGTATCAGAGCAGTGTGTCCAACGACCACTGCTTTGTAAAGCTTTTTGGTGGTCACCGGGCAGATCTATTGCTCTTTATTGTGTTTTGGTTAAAATTTTTGTTAAATCTCTTTTGTCAAAATGTTTGCAAAATCTTCTTACAAGAGCCGTAGGTGTTGGTCCCGTTTTTCTTTCACAAATAAGGACAATATGGGAAATTAGGAGAAATTTTTGTTTTAACACTGATGTTATGCAAGTCAGTAAAGCAATAAAGAACACAACAATGTAAAGTGGTTCGGAGGCTCAAGCTCCTACATCCACTGCCTGATTTAACAGGAAATCCACTACCCGGGATTCTTGTTTTTAACGTGCCAAGGTGCACTCACAACTGGACTCACACCCCTCCGCGGAGCTGCCTCTCGAACTGGCCTCACATCCCTCTTCACTCAGGGACTGCCTCTCCTCACCTCACTGCAACACCTAACACTATTCTGGAAAGGGTTTAGTTTGGTTTGGTTCTCTCCAACTAGGTGAGATTTTCCCTTACATGGTTTTAGCCTTTAAGCTAAGGTTGGGAAAATCTCTCTAAGCTTAGGATGTATATGATGAGCTCGAGATACAAGCTGGACACTCAGAATATATGTGAAGATCCTAAAGTGGTCAGTGCCCTAGGTGTGAGATGTGCTTCCTTATACCTCCCTTGAACTGCACTTAAACTCTCACACCCTCACAGCTCGTAGGTGTAGATTTCCCTTATCTCACCCTTGAAACCGCAGCTGGAAGCTTGTATTTATAGTGTAGATTCAAATATTACCGTTGGAGGTAGTCACATTTGAATCCAGACTATCAGTAGGGAACACCTACTTTTCTTGGAACTCGGCCTTGTCAGTGTCAGATGAGTTGTCTTGACTTGATTGGTCCACGTGGACTGAGTCCAACGGCTCTTTGGTTCAGTGGACTTGATCAGGGCACACTGACTTCAGATGACTTATCCTCCACTGACTTGATAATCTTCAGTAGACATGAATGTCTTCAGTGTAGTTGTCTTTCAGTAGACTTTTGAAGATCTCTCCAAGAAGATTGTCATAAGGCTGAATGACAATCTTCCCTGACCACAGTAGCCTGACTCCTTTAGGACCTACTTGGTACAGCACTGATCCTCCTGATCATGCTCTTCACTGAGTAGTCTACTGACCAGCTTAGAATAGTCAGGTTTATACTCAGTGGGACTTCCTTCAGGCTTCTCTTCAGGTTCAGGTCTTCTGACATGGCTTCAGACTGTTCTCCTTGTGATGTCATCTTGACTTCCTCAGGCTCTGTCAGTGAGTTCTCCCTCACTAAGTTCCCCCTCAGTAGAGTTCTTCCCTCAGCTGAGTTCCTCTCAGCAGAGTTCCCCCTCACTGAGTTCCCCCCTCAGATGAGTTCTTCCTCCACTGATAACCTGTTCTCCTGAGAAACAACCTAGCCTGACCTGAAACTAAAAGATACTATCCTGACTGCATTCAAACCTATTACATGTGGTTTTGGAAAATCATCAAAACTAAAATATATCCCAACAATTTCCCCCTTTTTGATGATTCCAAAACTTCTAACCAAATGATTTTCTATTACAAGAATGATGTCAGAACACAAGTAATAATATGAAATATGCAGAAATTCCCATAGTTTAAAACATTTAAGATCTGTTCGGTTGACCAATTTTCTTAACAAAACTAGATCAGTGGTCATGTGAACAACCCGCTCTGATACCAATTGTTGGTCCCGTTTTTCTTTCACAAATAAGGACAATATGGGAAATTAGGAGAAATTTTTGTTTTAACACTGATGTTATGCAAGTCAGTAAAGCAATAAAGAACACAACAATGTAAAGTGGTTCGGAGGCTCAAGCTCCTACATCCACTGCCTGATTTAACAGGAAATCCACTACCCGGGATTCTTGTTTTTAACGTGCCAAGGTGCACTCACAACTGGACTCACACCCCTCCGCGGAGCTGCCTCTCGAACTGGCCTCACATCCCTCTTCACTCAGGGACTGCCTCTCCTCACCTCACTGCAACACCTAACACTATTCTGGAAAGGGTTTAGTTTGGTTTGGTTCTCTCCAACTAGGTGAGATTTTCCCTTACATGGTTTTAGCCTTTAAGCTAAGGTTGGGAAAATCTCTCTAAGCTTAGGATGTATATGATGAGCTCGAGATACAAGCTGGACACTCAGAATATATGTGAAGATCCTAAAGTGGTCAGTGCCCTAGGTGTGAGATGTGCTTCCTTATACCTCCCTTGAACTGCACTTAAACTCTCACACCCTCACAGCTCGTAGGTGTAGATTTCCCTTATCTCACCCTTGAAACCGCAGCTGGAAGCTTGTATTTATAGTGTAGATTCAAATGTTACCGTTGGAGGTAGTCACATTTGAATCCAGACTATCAGTAGGGAACACCTACTTTTCTTGGAACTCGGCCTTGTCAGTGTCAGATGAGTTGTCTTGACTTGATTGGTCCACGTGGACTGAGTCCAACGGCTCTTTGGTTCAGTGGACTTGATCAGGGCACACTGACTTCAGATGACTTATCCTCCACTGACTTGATAATCTTCAGTAGACATGAATGTCTTCAGTGTAGTTGTCTTTCAGTAGACTTTTGAAGATCTCTCCAAGAAGATTGTCATAAGGCTGAATGACAATCTTCCCTGACCACAGTAGCCTGACTCCTTTAGGACCTACTTGGTACAGCACTGATCCTCCTGATCATGCTCTTCACTGAGTAGTCTACTGACCAGCTTAGAATAGTCAGGTTTATACTCAGTGGGACTTCCTTCAGGCTTCTCTTCAGGTTCAGGTCTTCTGACATGGCTTCAGACTGTTCTCCTTGTGATGTCATCTTGACTTCCTCAGGCTCTGTCAGTGAGTTCTCCCTCACTAAGTTCCCCCTCAGTAGAGTTCTTCCCTCAGCTGAGTTCCTCTCAGCAGAGTTCCCCCTCACTGAGTTCCCCCCTCAGATGAGTTCTTCCTCCACTGATAACCTGTTCTCCTGAGAAACAACCTAGCCTGACCTGAAACTAAAAGATACTATCCTGACTGCATTCAAACCTATTACATGTGGTTTTGGAAAATCATCAAAACTAAAATATATCCCAACAGTAGGCTTCCAGAATTCTCTTTCGAGGATTACAGCCACTGGAGCTTCATGATGAGTAATCATCTTGGAGCTATCCATCACCGCATGTTAGATGTGGTAGAGAGTGGCCCAATTAAATTTTACTGGACTCCTATTGATAGTGGCAGGTCAGAGTCCAGGGAAGAAACAAGTAAAACTGCCCAGAAAGCTGCAGAGGACAGAGTCCCCAGGCAAAGAATCCTCAAGAAGAAAGATGAGCTTGACAATGATGAAAGAAAACTTTAAAATCTGGACCAGGTGGCACGGACTGAGATTATCAACACACTCACTAAGGAGATGATAGAGAAGGTCAGAACCTGTGCTACTGCCAAGGAGATGTGGGATAAACTTGCCCTGCTCTGTGAAGGAACAAAGAAGATCAAGGATAACAAACTTCAAGCTGTTCAACACTCGTTTGACACCTTCAAAATGAAACCAGACGAGACCATTGACCAGCTGGATATGCGTCTCACAAATCTTCTCAACAAGGCTAGTGCCTTAGGTAAGACCTACTCTGAAAAGGAAATAAATAGTAAAATATTGCGCTCACTAACCAGCAGGTGGAGAATCAAAGTAACTGTGATAAAAGATAGCAAGGATCTCAACACTCTGGATCACCATCTTCTGCTATCTGATCTTAAAGCCTATGAATACGATCTTCAAGAGGAGGATCAAACAGAAAAGGTTTCCTCTTCTGGTCAGAAGGGAGTTGCCTTCTCTTCTACCATCAAGACAGATGAAAAACCAAAAGAGTCTTCTGCAGATGACCTGAGTCTCAAGGAACAGGTAGCACTTCTAACTTGTAAATTGTATAAAATGAGTTCAAAATATGGCAGGTACAAGAAGCACTGGAAGGAATCTACCAGAGACAGGAAGAGTTCTTTCAAAGCTGCAGATAAAGAAAGAAAATCTGGAGACTCAAGGGAGACCAGATTCAGAACTCCAGAGAAGAGAAGAGATAGCAGCTCTGGGAGATCAGATTACCAGAGGAGGGATGGCAGTTCTGGCAGATCAGACTACCAGAGGAGAGAGAGTAGTCCAGCCAGAGCAGAGTTCAACCAGAGGAGAAGGGATCCAAGCCCCAGTCCCAGAGGAGATAACACATGTTACACCTGCAACAAGCCTGGTCACTACAGCTATAATTGTCCTCAATTGACTCCTAGACGAAGAGAAGAGAAAAGAATCAAGAGAGATAGGAGATATGCTGACAAGAGAGCACTACTGGCAGAAGCAGAGGAGGAAGATACAAGTTCCAGTTCTTCTTCTTCTTCTGATTTCGGATCAGATGATGATGTATGTCTTATGGCAGACATCACTGAGGTAAATGAAACTACCCTATGCCTATCTGATTCCAAATATAATGAATCCTCTAATTCATCTGGTAACTCCAGAGAGTCTGATATGCAGCAAATGCTATCAGATCTCCAAAATTGTGTTCAATTATGTCAAAAACTTGAGAAAGAGAATGGTAGGCTCAGAACTGAAGTTCAATCCTTATCTCATGAACAAAAATCCACCAGAGAACTCATGAAAGATCATTCCAAAGAAGTTTCTGAACTTCAGGATAAGATCACAGAAAGAGATACTCTGGTAGATCAACTCATGAAGGAAAAGAACTCTCAAGTAGAAGAGTTAAATGAGCTTAGAGCCAAATACCAGACTCTTATAAAGGGAAAACAAGTTGAGCATACTATTGAGATACCTATGCCCAGAGAAGCTTCCATGAAACCAGATGTTGTATCTATTATTTCAGGATCTTCTCAACGCATAAATGATAAGAGTGGTTTAGGATATCCTGGAATCATTAAAAGATCTCATAAATATTGCTTTACCAAAGACAGGTCTGTAAGAGCTGGTGAATTTGTGGAACTCTGGAATGAAGAGAATCCTTCTGGTAATGATCGCATGGTGGTTCACAGACCTGGTTGGAAGTGGGACCCCCCTGCTGATCATTCAGAATATAGTCCAGAAGAGGTGAATGTTCTGGAAGAGAAAATTCTAGAGCATACAAGCCAGAAAAGAGAACCTATGAAGATTGATGGTTCTGTTCAGATGCCTAACCTGATTAGGGAACCTCAGAGGAATCCTAAAAGAGTGGAGCCTAAGCAGATTAGGGGACCTAAAAAAGGAGACTCTAAGAGGAAACCTAATCAGAAAAGGAGATACCAGAGGAGGTATAATGAACCAGAAAACCTCAATCAGAATCAGGGATCTCAAAGATGGAATGCTCCAAGAAGATTCCAGAACAGGAAAACTCAAAAGGAATTCTATCATCAGAATAGATCCACTTTCCATAACCAGAGGAGGTCTTCCAGACCCATCTATAGAAAACCAACTGATCTGGGAAGTTATGACACCAGAGATGGTTCTTCTAGGATGTACCCCTATAACCAGACCTTTAAGACCATGTCTTTGAGGCAGGCCATTCCAAAGGCCCGATTTGAGAAAAGATACACCAGACCTGTTTATAGGAAAGGTGTTCTGATCAGACCAGTAGCTCAATATGTCATTGTAAGAGGACATGTGCTGGTAGATAGATTTGGAAGGAAGATAAGATCTCCTCATCCAGCAAGGGATGGTCTTTATCTTTGGATTCCTACAAAACCTGCAACTAACCAATCAGGACCCAGCTCTAGTAGGAGACCTAATTGATTTCTCTGTAGGATGATAAGAGCCCATTGGAGAAAGGACTTTCAAGCAAATATGTGTGGTACATTGATAGTGGATGTTCCAAGCATATGACTTTCCAGAAAGATCATCTCCAGGATTTCAAGCCAATGAATGGGCCAAGAGTGATGTTTGGTGACAACAACTATGGAGTCACCAGAGGAGTTGGAAAGTTGATTTTCAATGGAGTATCTGTAGATGAAGTCTACTATGTTGAAGGACTCAAGCATAATCTGCTTTCAGTATCTCAATTCTGTGACAGGGGATACTCAGTGAAGTTCTCTAGTGATTCATGCACTATCTTCTCTTCTGATTATAATGATATCTTGCTAATAGGCTTGAGGAAGGGTAACATTTATCTTGCAGATTTTAGCAGTTGCCCAAGAAATGCTTGCCTGGTTGCTAAAGGATCTGCAGAAGATAGCTGGTTATGGCACAAGAGATTGAGCCACCTTAACTTCAAAATACTGATTAAGATTGCCAGAAAAGGTCTTATTCGAGGTCTTCCTAATGAAGTGTTTAAGAAGGATCAGGTTTGAGGTTCATGCCAGAAGGGTAAACAACCCAAGACCTCCTTTAAGGATGTCCAGAGCACAACCACAACCAGAGTACTTCAACTACTTCACATGGACCTATTTGGACCTGTTTCTCCTCTTAGTTTCAGTGGAAGGAAGTACACCTTGGTGATAGTAGATGACTTTTCAAGATACACTTGGGTAGTGTTCTTGTTTAAGAAAAATGAAACTATCACTAAGCTGCCAGAATTCTTCAAGAAGATTCAGAATGAGCAGAACCAGAGCATAGTCAGAATCAAAAGTGACAAGGGGACAGAGTTCTTGAATTCACACATTGCAGAGTATTGCAGAGAACATGGGATTTTTCATGAGACATCTGCTGCCAGAACACCTCAACAAAATGGAGTAGCAGAAAGGAGGAATAGAACCCTTAAAGAAGTTGCAAGAACTCTTCTAGCAGAGTACAACACACCACAAAGGTTTTGGGCAGAAGCCATCAATACAGCCTGTTATACCCAGAACAGATGCCTAATTGCCCAGAGACAGAGCAAAACTCCTTATGAGGTATGGAAAGGTAAAACCCCATCTGTTTCATATGTTCATGTTTTTGGTTGTAAGTGTTTCATCCATGACAATGGGAAATCTAAATTAAAAACTTTTGATGCTAAAGTGGCTGATGGAATATTTTTAGGATATTCCAGCACCAGTAAAGCCTTTAGAGTTTTTAATAAGAATTCACTTTGTGTGGAGGAAATACCTCATGTTGTTTTTTATGAATCTGTTGTTGAGTGCAAGGTGGAATTAAAGTCTTCTGATGAGACCCAGAATCAGACTACTCCCAGAGTAATCAAGGTCAATCCACCTATTCTTGATTCAGACTCAGATTCAGATTCAGATGGTGACCCATCTTCTGGTTCTCTGAAGGAGAAGTCTTCACAAGGAGCAGAACCAGAGGAGGTTGGAACTCCTGTAGGGGGAAGCTCTTCTGCAGTTGGTGATACTCACCAAGGTAATGCAGAGGATGATCAACCAGGCAAGACCACAGGAAGGAGGACCCTGGTTGACCACCCCAATGACCTGATACTTGGAGATCCAACTAAGGGTGTCCAGACTAGAAGAACTTTTAACTTAGCTGCCTTGTTCAGTTGCTATGTATCCTTGATTGAGCCCAAGAACATCAAGGAAGCACTGAAAGATTCAAATTGGATTGTGGCTATGCAAGAGGAGTTGAATCAATTCACCAGACAGGATGTTTGGGAGCTGGTAGACAGACCAAGACATCAAAAGGTGATAGGCACTAAGTGGGTTTTCAAGAATAAGAAAGATGAGAATGATGTCATCACTAGGAACAAGGCAAGGCTAGTGGCTCAGGGCTATTCTCAGTCTGAAGGAATAAACTATGATGAAACTTTTGCTCCTGTTGCCAGACTAGAAGCCATTAGATTGTTCTTAGCATATGCTGCTCACATGAAGTTCAAAGTGTACCAGATGGATGTGAAATCTGCCTTTCTTAATGGGATTCTCATTGAGGAAGTGTATGTGGAACAACCTCCTGGTTTTGAACAAGGTGACAAGGTGTTTAAGCTTAAGAAAGCTCTTTATGGGCTAAAGCAGACACCCAGAGCATGGTATGACACTCTATCTCAGTTTCTTCTGGACAATGGTTTTTCTAAGGGAAAGATTGATAGGACCTTGTTTAGGAAAGAAGAAGGAAAGGACATCCTTCTGGTCCAAATATATGTTGATGACATTATATTTGGATCCCCTAACAAGAAGCTGTGTGAGAAGTTTGGTGATCTTATGCAGAGCCAGTTTGAGATGTCAATGATGGGTGAAATGAATTACTTTTTAGGTCTGCATGTAAAGCAAACAGAGAAGGGAATCTTCATTAATCAGGCAAAGTACATCAGAAACATGTTAGAGAAATTTGGAATAGGATCTAGCAAGGCAGCCAAGATTCCTATGATAACAAATTTCAACATGGATCCAGATGAGTCTGGAGAGAGTGTGGACCAGACTCAATACAGAGCACTCATTGGTTCTCTTCTGTATCTGACTGCAAGTAGACCAGATATTACCTTTGTTGTAGGTGTGTGTGCCAAATGTCAAGCTAATCCTAAGAGAAGTCACTTGGAAGCAGCTAGGAAAATATTGAAATATCTTAAAGGTATAGTAAATTTGGGATTATGGTATCCTGCAGATGACAACTTAGAGTTGAGTGGTTATTCGGATTCAGATTATGGTGGATGCATAATAGATAGGAAGTCTACAAGTGGAACATGCCAATTTTTAGGAAATAAATTGGTATCTTGGTTTTCTAAGAAGCAGACTTCAGTTGCAACTTCTACAACAGAAGCAGAGTACATGGCTGCAGGGAGATGTTGTTCACAACTACTCTGGATTAGCCAACAACTTAGAGATTACCAGATTAGAACCAAGGATATTCCTATATTTTGTGATAGTAATAGTGCAATTGCAATCACCCAGAATCCAGTTCTTCATACCAGGTGCAAACATGTTGATATAAGGCATCACTTTATCAGAGATCATGTTGAGAAGGGAGATATAAGGATGGAAAAGATTGCAACAGAGAAGCAGAGAGCATATATTTTGACTAAGCCATTGGCAGAGTCCAGATTCAGAGAGTAGGCATTTGAGTTAGGCTTATTGGATCCAGAGACAAATTTGTTTTAGGGGGAACATCAGAGAAGTATCCCTTGTTTCAATTCTTTACTTAAAATACTCATTATTAAACTAACATGCCAACAGACTAGATATACCAGGGAAGTTACATTTCCAGAGATGAGTCACACCAGATGAGGCTTGTACCAGATGAGGTACATCCAGATGAGGTATTGTATAAGATTCAAGAACATATATGGAGTCTTATCTGACCAGAACCAGATGGGTTCCATCAGAAGAGATGCTCCACCAGACTAGTTGTGGTATCATCTGGTTACAATATCAGATGGCATGTATGTTTTTACTTCTCTGGCCCCTGATCATTGGGATACACTTTTCAAATTACTTAATACACCCAAAACGTTTCAACTTCAGAGTGTATTTAAGACTAGGGTATAGGGCCGAGGCAATCATTTCGCTTCTTCTCTTGACTGCCACAAAACCCCCTCGAACCCAGTCCCAATGTTCACGCCTACGCACTAGATTAAATCTGTATTTTGCCTTTTAATCTTGGCCATCAGATTTAATTGCTGTGCAATATGTCAATCAATTCAAAAATTGATTTTGTTCCCTAAATTAAATTTTGAAATTACATGCGTTCACATTTCATTAATTAAACAAGCCACGCGTCTTGCCCTATTTAAATCAAATTTCTATTCAATCTATCCTTTCACGTTTCCTATTTTTCAAAACCCTAACTTTCTCTCTGCAAGTTTCTCTCTCTCTCTCTCTCTCACATCAATGGCACCCAAATGCAACTTTGACCCAGACTACGTCTGCAAGAAATTGAAGTCTGAGATGGTGGTGGACTTCTATTCCACCAAGAACCCAGCCGCACTGGAGATTTTGGAACTGCTCCGACGATCTGGGGTGGAGGAGTTGATTTCCAAGGTTCCCAAGGACCTGCGCACTTTGGATGGGTATGCTGCCCAGTTCCTTGTCCGGATGAAGATCCATGATGATCATATCTCCTCCAAGCTTGATAAGGAGGACGTGGTCTTCTCAAAGGCCGACTTCTGTAGCCTTTTTGGTAATATTTCTACGGAGGGTGTGGACCCATTGAAGTACAAAGAAAGCGAGGCATTGGAATCCTTCAAGTTATTTGCCAGAAATTCATGCCAGAATCTGACCAAGGGCTTCTTGGACAAGCATCTGAGGCAGAAGTATAAGGTATTGTTTGACATAGTGGTGAAGATTCTCATGTGCGAGAGCCATAGCACATATGCCATCTTTACTGGGAGGCTCTGTGTTATGAGGGCCATTTTGGATGGTGCCCAATGCAACTGGGCGGAGTTCTTCTGGGGAGTATTACGGAAGAACAAGTTGAAGGTCCAAAAGGAGGAGTGTCCCAGCAAGCCAGGGGAGCAACAATTCTTCTTCAATGCTAATGTCTCGCTGGGAACCAAGCTTACACTGATCTTGGACTCAATCTTTCCGGAGAAGAAATGGAAAGATACCTGGTGCAAGGGCTTCCGTAAGTCCAAAGTTTTGCTTTCTAAGGATGGTCCTCTTCATGGCCATCCTGATTCTGATGGTGAGCAAGCCATCCCTGCCCCTCCCATTCAAGCTATTCCATCACCTGCAAAGGGGCAGAAGCAGCAGCAGAAGCAGAAGACCCAAAAGAAAGTTGCTGAGGCAACTGGTTCCACAACCGTTGCTTTCTCTAGTTCCTCAGAGGAGGACCAAATTCCCCTTCTTGATGTCTTGAAGAAGAAGGGTGAAGGTGCTGAGGCTGCCAAGAAGGCAGGAGCTTCCAAGAGGAAGAGGCCAGAGGAGGCCAAAAAGGTATCTGCCAAGAAACCAATGACAGGCAGAAGAGCTCCAAGGACACTTCTGGTGGATGAGCCATCAGAAGAGGAAGTAGAAGAAGAGGTTGAGCCTCTAAAGAAGAAGAAGTCTAAGGCCAGGAGGGCCATACTTCAGGGGTCAGACTCTGGTTCTGACCTAGGAGATGCCTTGGAGCAGGCAATTGAAGAGGCCTCTCTGCTGATGAGAGATGCTCCAGAGGTGACTGATCCAGCCGAGGTAATCCCCCCATCTCTACCTCTACCCCCATAAACCTTGTTTCCCCATCAACCTCTCCCCCAAATAACCTTACCCAAAATCCCTCATCTGCTCCTGGTGCCCCCATTGCCTCACCAGAGCAGACTCTCCCAGATACCCCATCTTCACTTCCTCCACCATACCTACTCAAACACCCTCTCCCACCCCTTCTCAAACACCCCTTACCACAAACCCTTCTCCCCCAGCCCCTGTACCAGAAGTGCCTTCCACTTCTGGTGCTGAACTTCCCTTGCCTCCCTCTCCCATTTCACAAACTACCTTCCCTGTTTCTGTACCAGAAGTACCTTCTACTTCTTCTGGTGCAGAACAACCCCTCCCTTCCACCTCTACCTCTCAAATTCCTACCCCTCCCCAATCCCATACAGAACAGGACCCAACCATCTCTATGGCTCTGGGTTTCCCTGCCCCTCCCTCTCCCACCTGTTTAACCAGCGATGATAGTGAAGATGAGGAAGCTTCACTTGAGCCTGCTAACTTAGCACCTTCCTCCTCTGCCTCTGGGCCCAAACCCTTCACTTTCTCTTCTGTAGACATGGGTCCCATTAGGCAGAGTATGAGTGTAAGTGCTCAGCTCTGGCTAAGAGAGCATTTCCCTATTCTGTTGGAGCACTTACCCCTTTTGGCAGAGTTGACTGATGCCAAGGTCTGGAGCAAGGCCAGACTTGAAGATGTGGAGGACCTTATGTTATTGTTTGAGGAAATGGGTCCCTCCAACTTCACTGCTTGGGAGATTGATCTAAAACAGAGGCTGAACATTCAGAACCCAGCTGAGCTGGAGACCCCTGATGCAGCGAAGGTCTTGATTCGCACCCTGCTCATCCAGAGAGGGGTTATGATCACTCCAGAGGGCCCCTCCTACAAATTTGGACCTCACTTTGTCTTCCCTCCGGAGCTCTATTCAGATGAGGAGGACTTTGATGTCACCCCTGCCGTGCTGTAGAAGATGAAGTCTTTCTTCAATGAACAAATCATGCAGATTGGGTGGTTTTCCAAGGCAATTCAACACATGGCCCCTGCTATGATTGAGCACCAGATCCGGCAGGAGAGGAGGACCTTCTTGAAGCAGATCAAGTCCATGATTGACTCTGCTAAGGCTTCTTTCAAGACAAATGGTCTCTTTGTCAAGCTGGATATTATGCCAGCCAGAAGCAGCTCCAGGAGCATGTGCTTGAGCAGCTGAGGCCAGTCTCTGTGCTGAAGGTGGAGATGGCTTCTCAAATGCTGCAAACTGCTAAGCTGAAGGACTCCCTCCAGGAGATGTTGGAGAAGCAGGAGAAGCTGGTTGCCGAGTCAAAAGCTTACCTGGAGGAGGCCAGCTACGTGATCTTCACTCTTCCTCCAATACTGCCTTGCCTGATCTCATTAGGCAGGTAGTGGGGCCCCTCCTTGATGAAGTTAAAAAGGGGGAAGAGAAGGCCAGAACTGATCTGGCGAAGACCACCAATGAAACCCTCTTTAGCCATGGTGCTCGTCTGGACCTGCTGGAGAACACCTTGGCCCAGGAAGAGCTGCAGAAGAAGAAGAAAGAGAAGCTCAAATCTCTTACCATGGCGAAACAACTTGCTGCAGAAGAGGAATCATCGGAAGCAGAGCAGGATCCTATCTCTATCTCTGGACCTGCTAAGAAGAAAATCAGAAAAGTCAAGAAGAGCTTCCTAGAAGAAGTAATGGAAGAAGCAGAGAAGAGATTTCGTGAAGAGACGCCAGAAGAGAGGCAAGCCAGGATTAGGAAGAACATAGATTAAGATCAGAGGCTCCGATATGTTAGGAGGCAAAATAAGAAGAGCAGAGAAGCTGGTATCACTCCTGGTGCCAGTGGATCCAGTCAGAAGATGAAGGCACCTGTTGAAGTCATGAACATCTTGCCTCTCAGGACAGAAGGGTCCTTTGACTCTACTGTGCCTGTGCCTCTGATAGAGAAATGGAGAGAAGCCAAGACTCTCTGGTTCATTCAACACTACATCCAGAGGCCTCCACCAGAGGATGATGCTCTCATCAACAGAACCTTCCACACTTGGATGAAAGCCTATGATCAAGATCTTTACAGGCAGCTGATGGATTCAACTATTGAGTTCAACCTGGAGGTCACTGCCCCTGAATTCCATTATCTCAACACTCCAATGGTAGGAGACCAGGTTGATTGAGCTGAATTGAAGAAACTGTACAAGACTAAGGTGTTGGTCAATTTCACTCCAACATCTTCTGCAGAGTTGAAGGCCATTCAAGATAGATTCCTTGACTGGTTCCTGGTGCCTAAAGAGAACAGAAGATATGCTTAGATAGGACCAGACTTGCTTTGTAATCTGTAATCTCTTTTATCCTTATTTTTAATGAAAGTATCATATCTTCTCTGTTCAAAAGACAACCTCTTGTTGTCTTAATTGTTTGCCTGATAAGATCTATTCTAAGGTCTTATCCTTTACTGTTATTATGCTTAAGTTATTTATTTTGATCAGTTCTGGTTCTTGTTTTAACTCCATCAAAAAGGGGGAAATTGTTAGGATAAAAAATTGTATAGTTTTGATGAGTTAAAAACAAACCAGAAGATGTAATAGGACCATCTGGACCTATTAGCCAGATGATGATCTAGTTTAGGACTTAGTCTAGGGGGAACTGCCAGACCAGAAGACCTCACCAGAAGGCTCACCAGAAGAGTCACCAGAAAAGTCATCAGAAGACAGATCAGAGGATTCACCAGAGGACTTCACCAGATGAGACTGACCAGAGGCAGAGGACTTTCCCCAGACCAGACGAGTCTGATGAAACAAAAGATGCTCAGAATCATCTCCTGATTCTGATGAGCTATCTGTTTCATAACCAGATCAGGACCAGAAGACATCAAGGTTACTGGTGTCTGGTATTGCCTTCTCTGGAGAGAATCAGAGTTTGGCATTGGAAGCTATTGACCGTTGGTGATTCAAATCAAGTCAACAAGATCAGGATTGGAAAGTCTTGAAGTCAATCAATCCAATGATCTCACCAACCCAATCAATCAATTAGGGAAATTGATTGATTGAAGCTTCCCTAAATAGAGGATCTGATTGGATTAGCTCTCCAACGGCTATTCCCTAATCACCTCTATAAATACAGAGTGCAATCTCAGAAAAAGGGCTAGAGATATACATACGCGCACGAAGATACATTAAAGCTCTTGTTCATCCAAGCACATAACACTCTTATATTGTTCATAATTATTTATTCACTCTTAAGGAGTAGTGGGACCTCAACCTGTTCATCTACAAGATAAGGTTGAAGGCTGTTGATCTTTAGATCGAAGTTAGATCTAAAGAGAGTGTAAGAAGGAACTGATACTTCTCAATTCCAGTAAGTAAGTTGGTTGTTGGGTGGATAGTGAGACCCCTTGTTCAAGGGAGAGTGGACGTAGGATATTCAGATCCGAACCACTATATATCCGGTCTTATTTACTATTTTCTGCACTTAAATTCTTGTTTATTATAGTGTGCTCTTGTAAAAAGAAGTTGTCTTAGACATTTACTCTAAAGCTTCCACAATTTATCAAACTAGTGGGACCAACATGGTATACTCAATTTATATTTTAAGATCATTTTATTATTAGATCGGTAGTATAGATATGTTAAAATGACTTTATAAATAAAAGTAATAAATTATGTTAAAATCTCACTTATTGGATAACGGTATAACGGGTTAAAAATAATTTTAATGATCAGCTGAAATTTTATACATAAAAAATACATTTTTTTTATTATTATTATTACTCCTCTCGTCCACGAAAAATAGTCTTATTTTCTAAAATAAAAATAATAAATTTTATCTATATTTTCAACATATATACATAACATTTTTGAAATAATTTATCTTGTACTTAATTTGAGACAATATTCTTACTTTTAACATATTATGTCTATTTTTTTAATAACAGTGAAAAATGCAACAAACCTATTATTTGTGGATGAAGGTAGTATATAATACTCCATTCGTTTTAAAATAAGTGTCGTTTTAGAGATTGCGTATCAAATTAAAAATTATAAATTTTGGCATATATAACCCTCATAAATTTGAGATTTATTATATTTTTATAATCCCTAACAGATATGTTATATGTTAGAGATAATTGCATAGATACATACTATTTTAGAGATAATTTCAAATAATCTTTTCAATTTCTCCATCTTCCAAATCACCAGATTTAATTTCAAATACACACACATTATGGGCCCTACCCCACCACATTACATGCCACCCCCCCTCTCTCTCTCTCTCTCTCCCTCTCCCTCCCTCTCTCTCTCACATTTAATCGACCCCTCTCATCTCTCTTTTTATCCCATCACTCTCCCTCTCCTCCTCTTACCACTCGTCGCGCCGCTGCCGCCGCCACCACCACCACGTCTCTCCCTCCCCATATAATCTGCTCCCCCATCCCTCATAATCTCCATCCCTCTCTCCCCTCTCCCTCGACCACCACCGCTCACGCTATCACCACTACCACCACTCTTCGATCTATGGCTCAGGTACGCCACCACCACCACCACCACCACTCTTTGATCTGTGGCTCAAGCATGAGATTTGGCTCCCCACCTCACACCGCCCCGAGCACCGTCGCCTGGAGTACGTCGTCACGCTTGGAGATCCATTAACTCACGCCTCACATTGTCACCGCCACAATTACGTCACCACGCTTGCAGAAAACCACCACCTGGAGTCCGTCGAACCCGCCGACACCCCCTGAAGCCACCACGCCCCTTCTCACTGAAGTCAAGCCAAACCTCGCACCAAACTGAGCCGCTGATGAAATCCGATGCCACCTAAGTCGAGCATCACCGCCACTCCGGTACAACCACTATTGACGGAGGTAAACATTAAGCTTTCAATATGTAATTTTTTTGAATTGATTGATGGTTTGTGGGAAAATTGTTTTTGCATTTTATGCAAATAATATATTGTATTATGCAAATAATTTGTTGCATTATACAAAAAAAAATTGCATTACGCAAAAAAAAAATTGTATTGTGCAAAATAATTCTCTAAACATTGTTTGATTAAAGTTTTTGATTTGTTTGGAAAGGGTAAAGCTTAGGGGTGGGGGGGGGGGGGTCTGAATATTGTCTGTATAAGTTCTTCTGAATATTGGTTGTTTTGGATGATGATTTTGAGTTTTGATTTGCGGGTATTTTAATAGAAATGAAGTTGAAGGGAATGATAAGGTTCTGCAAAAATTGTAGCTATATATGCAAAAAAAAAATTGCATTTATGCAATTGTTTTTTTTTTTTTTTTGTAATGTAATTATGTAATTTTAGAATTTTACATATATAAAATTCAAATTGGTGGTCATGAGATTGTATTTGTGATTTTTTCTTTTTAATTTGTGCAAACTATTTTCTAAAATTAGTAGCTGTAAAAAACAAAAAAGACCCCAAAAAATATAAGCCCGTAAATTCTAAAGTATTTGGAAGGAATACATTTTGTTTTTAAAAAAGGCAAAAAAATAAAAAGGTTAAAACTAGAAAAGATAAAAAAAGACAAAAAAATGGGGATTAAAAAAATTGAAAAGTGTACAGTTGCTAGCTGGTGGTACAAATATTCAAAAAATGGATGAAAAAATAAAATAAAAAAGTTGACTGCAACTTTTATTGAATAAAAAAAATACTAGTCTAGTTCCCTATTCACAGCATCTAATCGAGCAGGAGAGAGGGAGAAATTGACAGTTTGAGCTTTGGGCCCACAAAATGGGGTTCTATGTGATGTGAGAAAATTTGGGTGGAATTGTACAATTAGTGCCCAAAAAATGGGGCTATGTGTAAGGCTCTCTATATTTTAATATAATCACTATAAGATTTCTTATATTTTGAATTCGAATTCGGGGTAAATCAGGAAAAAACATGAAAAAAGAAGAAGCTAAAACTACTACAAAATAGGCCTTTTGTATTTAGACCAGTTTTAATAGGATGTGAACAGTAAATGAACAGTCAATTCCTCTCCCTCTCTCTAACCCACACTTTATATCTCCCCCAAATCTCTCTCCGAAGAAGGTTGAACCTTCAGATCGACGTCGGCCGGCCACTAATCGACGTCAGTACTGTTACGCCGCCTAAGATCGACATCAGATCGATGTTATACATTGGACATTTTTCATAATACTTTAGACAAATTTTATTATCCTTTAGGTCATTTTATCATACTTTATGCCATTTCTTTATACTTTATATCATTGTACTTTAGTGAATCTCGTTATACTTTTGTACCTGTTATTATACTTTAGCTTCAACGACGACGACCCTTCTCGCTATATCTTTATGCAGTATATGTGGACCCAAAAAATATGGCCAAGCCAAACAACCCATCTTCAAATTTAACACATCAACTTTCATCTAGGCATTTAAACCAACATCTTGAGCACGTAACAATGCACCTAAAAAAAAAAAAAATTAATAGGAAAAGTGAACCTCTTACCTAATAGATGGACGGTGTTGTACCACGACGACGGAGGGACTTCATAGGATTAGTGGCTGGGCTGAGACAAAAATCCCTCTAAAGAACAGGTTTCGAGGGTATCGTTATGGGTGGAACTCCGGTCCACCCACACGATTTTAATACAAGCAGAAGCAGTTATTGTCTTTTTTGGAAGACTAATCTCTCTGAAAAAAAGACAACACAAACCCGACTGTGTCACCATGAGAGTTTCAGCCTCAGAGAAGCGCCGCCGTCGTCTTTCCTTAGAGGAGTGTCACCAACGTAAAATACACAAAATGATTTCCCTCTTTCGATCGACTGAATTGATGGAGACGATTTTAGGTTTGATTTGAGATGAATATGGTTGAATTTGAATTTTAAAATAAAAATGGAGAACAATTCTAGCAGGTATTGTGTTGAGGGGTGATAGGAAGAATGAGTTGACATCTCGTATGATCACCAAATTATTAAAAAAAGTGACTTAAAAAAGAAGACAAAAAAGGAAGAAAGGTGGTAGGGGGGAAATAGTCTAAACCTTATATAATACTCCATTCGTCCCAATTTTGTTTTTTCATTTGACTTTACACGGAGTTTAATATGAGAGTTGAAATGTAGTATTTAAATGAATAAAGTAGTATTGAGAATGGTGAATTGTGAATAAAATAGTATTTAAATGAATTAAGTAATAGAATTGTAGACTGATGTTTAAAAAAATGAATGTACTTTATTTCTATTTTAGGAATGTGAAAAAAAATTGGAACGAATTTTTTGACAAATGGAAAAATAAAATTGAGATGAAGGGAGTATATAGTAGGTTGTCCACTAAAAATATTGGTTGGAAATTAACTTTCTCCCCTTTATTTTTTCATATATATAATATATAATCGAATATTTAACCCAATATTAATTAATATCGAATAGAATATTATAAATTTGTATTTATATTTTTTTATCGGTAAAATTTGTATTTATATTTAATTACTAACCAAATAAAAAAAAATGTACTCGGATTTAATTATGAATTTAAAAAATAATACCGAATTTCAATTAACAATATGAACCAAAAACATTTGATTTCCAAATATATATATTTCCAGAAATTTAAAAGCTGAGGGAAAAAGGGGCAAGAATAAGGTAGTAAAGTGAGAGAAGACTCCGGCGGCGAGACTGAGAGTTGAGGAGAGAAGCACCGGTGAGATTCGACGGCGCGTATGAAAAAGGGGGAAGAGAGGCTAGGGTTTGATTATTGAATGGCTTTAGATCGGAATGGGAAGTAGGAGAGCGTGTTTTCGAATTGAGATTTGCAGAAAAGGTATGCTCCTCAATTGTGAAAAAAAAAAACGTTTTCTACTAATTTCCCTTTATTAATGTATATTATATGTGTGTGAGAGAGAGAGAGAGAGAGAGAGAGAGAGAGAGAGAGAGAGAGAGAGAGAGAGATGTACAAGTTTGAAAGTCGTGTTTGATGTGCCGCATTAAAATGTCATTTTCTGCGCACTAATAGTATAAAATACTGGTTGCTGCTGCTGTTGTCATAGCCGCCCTCACTTTTGATTCCCTCTCTCTTCTCATTCTTAATCACAGATTCGCAGCACCTAAATCTACTTGTACGGAGAATTCCGATTAGTGTTGCAAGAGGTTTGTGATTATCTACTGTTGTTATTTCCTGTTTAAATGATGATGTTCTGTTTCCTTGCATTTGAAAATGATATGCCATGTTCTTTGAAATAAAAGCAACAGCATACATCTGGAGTGCTAATTTTTATTTAATTTACCTCTAGAATGCAAAACCTAGTCCTGCAGTAGATAGAAAGTGAAATCAGGAATATGAAAGCTCTTTGAACTGGATTCTCACGTGGGGTTTATGAAATAGGGAGTGCTATTTTGAATTTTGCCAAATGAGACATATTGAAAAGCAACCACCGCAATGAGACATATAAGTTTTGTGGCATGATCACAACTAGGGATGCCAAATGCAGAATTTTTTGTTGTCTTGTTTTACAAATTGCAAATCAGCTTACTGCTATGTTCGACCTGTTATGTAATTTTTTACTTCTTTCTTTTATGGGGCGTAATGTTTTAAATTTTTCGCTGGGTGCCCCAAATCTCATGGCCCTGTTGATGGGTATAATCATTTCTATCATTCTGAAGGATTTGGTTCAATCAAACAATAGTTTTATTTTTAATTAATTAGATAACAATCATGGCTAATTCTTTAATTTCTAGTGTTATATGTACTAATTATTAGCTCTGAAGTAAGATAAACATAAGAGAATTAGTAAGCTTGAGTTGATGACGTATTCTGATTTCTCTAATTAGTGGAAGGAGCTATTGATAAGTTTAACTGGGCTAAGCTATTAATTTAGTTGCCGAACATGATTAAGAGCAGAATATTTTGGTTTTATCCAATTGAGATTAGATAAAATATGTTTTTAGCCAAGTATAGTTCCTTACTGGTTAAGAAAGATCCATTTTATATGTTTCCTTTATTTCCTAATGTTAATCGTTAGTGAATTCAAGTTGTTGCTCTGCTCAGGTTAAACCGATATCCCTGTTTTGTCAGAGTGGTAATTCCGGACTAATGGCAGTGTGAGTCTTCTTTTTATCTCTATTTGTTATTGTTTAGTTTAAGAAATATAATAGTTTTTTATTTTATTATATTTTCGTTCTTGACAATGGTAACTTGTGAAAGTATGATCTTGTGACTTGATTATTGATTAGGGTTGCTTCTTCTCCGGGAAAAGTGTTGATGACTGGTGGATACCTTATTTTAGAGAGGCCTAATGCCGGGATTGTACTAAGTACAAATGCCCGCTTCTATGCAATAGTAAAGCCACTCTATGAAGAGATTACACCTGACAGTTGGGCATGGGTATGTAACGCTCTATGAAAAGTTAATCTACTTGTTTAAGGTGAATTTCAAGTCTTTCATCATAAACTTTAAATGGGTGGTGAAATTGTAAATGTTTAGAAGAGTTAATTTTCATGTCCAAGATTTTGTTCTTAAAATGTTAAAATGGGACTCCTTTCTACCAACTTAAGCTTTTAGATGAGGTGGTCATTCAACTTGATATCAGACGACACCAATCGGATGTTTTTCAATCTCGTTCCCAGTCATTTATTAAAAAAATTCCACTTGAAGACTTTAAAATGAAGCTATGTGCTTGCATGTGCTGAGTTTTGTGTGGAGAATATTTTATTAGATGTTAAAATGATACCCCTCTCTACCAACTCAAGCTGTTAGACAAAGTGGTCATTCAACGTTTTGATACAAAGTCAAGAATCTTTCAGTTTGGCTGGGCCTGAATAAAAAAGTATTGAACTATTGATGATAAAGAACCGTATTTTTTTTGGTATCTTATTATTGAATAAAACTTTTCTGGTATGACAGTGGAATTAAATTTATTTTGGGCCGAGATTTTCAGGAACAGCTTGAGATTATGCAGTAAATTCACGTCCAGAAATTTTTAATCAATTTTAAAGTTGTTGTGTAAGTGTTTGTGATAACACACATTTAATAATCTTGGTATTGTATGCTTATTCTGTCAAAGCATGCAAACTACTCACATTCACACTCATTTTAGATATCACTAGATGTAAATGGTCCATGGTTGGCCTGACTCCTTGGCACAATGTCTTCAAACTTTTCCATGTTAGTTTGTGATATTCACAGATAAAAAGTCTGGTGTAATATCTTTGGTATGTGAAATTTATTCCAAGATTGCCTTATTTATACCCTATCTTTCCTCCTATATGCAAAAAGTTCTGCTTTTCTGATTGCTTTCTTAAAAAGTAAAAAAAAAAATTCATTGCACTTCAGGCATGGACGGATGTAAAACTCACTTCTCCTCAGATGGGCAGAGAAACTATGTACAAATTGTCACTCAAACATCTCCAGCTACAGTTTGCATCTTCTAGGTGAGACACCATACTAATATGATCCATACACATCTGATTTTTCTCAGTATTAATATTATTAACTGAATCATGAATAAACTTATGAATGAAGCTAGTCACTTTAGATTTATTTCTTCATCAATTGATCACCCAATGCAAAATAATATACATAGCTAATTATTGCTGATCAATGTTTCTGCCCTTTGTCAACTTCAGTGATGCAAGGAACCCGTTTGTTGAATATGCATTGCAATACGCTGTTGCAGCAGCATATGCCAAATTTGACAAAACTAAGAGGGAGGAGTTGCAAAAGATTCTGTTGCTAGGTATAGTCTGATATAGGTCATAGGATCTTTCTTTTATAATTAGTTGACATCCGAGTTCTGATGTTTGTTGTGGATTAGTATGCAGGTCTTGACATTACGATATTAGGTTGCAATGAGTTCTATTCCTATAGGAATCAGGTGATCCCACTTCTTCAGTATTCTTCTGGATTTTTCTTTCTAGGAGACTTTTACTAGTACAGTTTTCATTTCTGAGGGACTAGTAAGTTAGAACCACTTGGATCTACAGTTGCACATGACTGATGTTTATGGTAGGAAATTAACATTGTGTAATTTAAAGATTTTATGGCTTTGTTTGATTTGTGTTTAGAAAACCGGATTTCAGATTTCAAAATCAAAATCTGGTCCTACTTTGGGATTTTAGAATCCGGATTTTGATAACTTAATACATTCACACCTACAAACACCTATAAACCCTATAAATGCCATTTTTTTTTCTATACCACTCTCTCTCTCTCCACTGATTCAATTAAGGAAATATGGTTTTTTTTAGAGTGAGTTGTTGAGGGGTACAAAATTGGGCAAAATATTGTTGGGAAGAACAAAGTTCAAATTTTAGTTACTTTCGGGTACAAAGTGCAATAATAACATACTTAAGTTTTACATCTTTAGAGTAAGTTGGGGAAATTTGACCACCTTAGAGTAAAAATTTTAAAATTGTGTACCCCATTGACAATGTCCCCTTTTTTTTTAATTCCCATTTCTCATTTTTACACCTCTAACTCTCACTTTTGCAACCACCAATAAAATACACTAAATATAACTAAATACACTATCTCATACTCCTACATATCGATTTGACATTAAGTTAAATCCTACTCCATTTAATTCTCGAAACTAACACACTATTACTATTTAACAAGATTTTGAAATCCAGATTTCAAAATCCTCAAAATCCCAAATCCAACCTACCCTATGTGAATCTCTGTTGGCTCTTTTTTTCTTGAAAAAAAAAAACGTCTTTCAGCATGTAAGAGGATTACCTTTGCTCATTCTTTTCTAATATATGGGAATGTCAGCTGGGTTTTCTCTTGTGCAGATTGAAGCACGTGGCCTCCCATTGACTCCAGACTCGTTGGCTTCCCTCCCATCTTTTGCTTCGATTACCTTGAATGAGGAAGAGAGTGGACTAAAAAGCAAACCTGAAGTTTCTAAAACAGGATTGGGCTCCTCAGCAGCTATGACAACTGCAGTCGTTGCTGCTTTACTTCACTACCTTGGTGTAGTAAATCTTCCTTCAGAGTTGAATGGGAGTAGCACTTCCGAAGAACTTGATATTGTGCATATCATTGCTCAAACTGCTCACTGTATAGCACAGGGCAAAGTTGGTAGTGGGTTTGATGTGAGTTCTGCTGTTTATGGTAGCCAGCGGTACATCAGATTTTCACCAGAAGTTATTTCTTCTGCCCAGGTATACTTCTCTCTGAAATGAAGTAATTTTCAACAGAATTGAAGTTCTGAATCCGACGTCGTAACGTCATTCTCATTAAAGCTTTCTGTTAGCTACTTGTATAAGTTTATTAAGATTGAGATAGTTCTAATATGTTTCTGGAGTGAAAATGAAATACTTACAGCAAGCAACTGGTAATGTTAATTTAACAGAGGAGGTCAAGAAAATTCATGGTTTTTTCTTGGAATATGCTTCCTTTCTTATTTTCTGATCAGGCTAAGAAAATGTTATTCTGAATATCGGTTCATTGCTGGAATACAGGATGCTGCTCAAGGTATGCCTGTGGAAGAGGTCATTGGAAATGTGCTAAAAGCCAATTGGGATCATGAGAGGACTAACTTTTCATTGCCCCCAATGATGACATTAGTAAGTTCCATAAAAAGTATGCATTTGATATAATATTGCTGATAGAAGTGTAAACACTAAATGCATTTCGTTGTGTTATTTAAGGCTAAGTTATTCTTGCCTGCTTTTTGGCAGAAACTACTTTAAAATTGGTTATCTGGCATGATCTTTGATAATTTCTTACTTGGCATATCGAACCTGTGGATCTTATCCGCTTTCACATTAAAATATTGTTTTTCAACTCCATTTATTAAGATGACATATGTTTTCAGCTTAAAGGTCAACAATCTCATCCCAGACTCTGCTCTGGCTGTCATTTCTGTTGTAGACGTGTTTAGTGGTTAAAGTTGCTGTCTTGTTTCTTATCCTCTAATTTATATCAATATGATACTCTCTTCATTCCTTAGGTTAGCTGGGGATCATTCTGTTTCATATTTTATTAGTTTAGTAGAAATTTTGCAACACCATTGAGCTTATTGCTTCATCCTTGCTAACCAATTTCTAGGCCGTCCAAAGATCACAATCCTTTTTCAGAGTTAGATAATCAGCCCATCAGATAGTCAGGTGGGAATTAATACAAAGGTGTGTGAGCTTGGAAGTGAAAATTTACAAAGTAAATTGTAGAGAAGTGTTACAACTCCAAAGTTTTGCTGAATTGGGTCTCTAACTCTCCCAAACAAACATTCACAGTCCCAATTTTTCAGTTTGTGTTTATACATACAGATTACCCTGGCCTACCTTCTAAACTGAAAAACGGAATAATTGTGCTTTTTTATATATAATATAATTAATTACACACTGTAGTGTATGCTCTCTTTCTTCGTTCCGCACTTAATTATGATGACCTTACAGTTACTTGGAGAACCAGGAGCTGGTGGGTCATCAACACCATCAATGGTTGGTGCTGTAAAGAAGTGGCAAAAGTCTGACCCTCAAAACTCTCTTCAAACATGGAAGAAATTGTCAGAAGCTAATTCTGCTCTTGAAATGCACCTCAAAACCTTGAGCAAATTGGCCGAAACATATTATGATGATTACACAAGTGTCATTAGCAGATGCAGCTTTCTCACATCCGAAAAGGTATATATCATGTAATAATTGTTCTGTTATATATACCTCTTTTAATCAAAATCTGAGATTATGTATCTTGACTACTTTTTAACAGTGGACAGAGGGAGCTGTTGGACCAAATCAAATACAAGTGGTTAAAGCACTATTAGGAGCAAGAGATGACATGCTTACCATCAGGTGTAACATGCGCAGGATGGGTGAGGCTGCTGGAATTCCTGTAGGTTCTTCTAATTTATCTTGGAGCTTGCTCTTTGCTTTGTTTTTTGTTATTAAATCAATCTGTGGTTATCTAGTTGCATGCCTATTTCACCTCAAAGTCTCTTGTTATCGTATACTTATAGCTTTCGCCTTACTTTGTCCTTAAAACCTGCCTATTATTGAGATTACAATTAAAACATGATTATTTTCTCACTTATTTACACCCAAATCCACCAATTGAAAAAACCCTAAATCACCGCCACGTCCACCCCTAGCCGCCGCCACTGCCGCTATCGCCTTGCCGCCCCCGTCCTTGCCCATTGCTGTCATCCCCCGATCTCGTCTCTCGCTGGAAAGACTCAAAAGAATCTAGATCTAAACTTGCCGCCACCACACCACCGCTCCCCACTGCCACCTTCCTGGTTTATTTTAGAGTTCTCTCTTGTTTGTTTAGATCAACCAGTCAGCCTTCTCCATCGACACCGTGGCTACGGTGTCCATTTGGGGTAGACTGGTGTCTTTTTAGTTCTAGTAGTATGCCAAATGTTATCATGGTTTCATCAGTCTACTTGGATGTCGAGAAGATATAGACATGATGAAGATAAATATGGTGAAAAACACCTTAGTGAAGGAGTTCTTTATCCACCAAAAGAGCTTTAAAGTTACAACTTACAAGTCTGTCTGACTCTTGGGATAACTCTCTATTTCCTCACGATTGCTTTGGAGCAGTTCTATCTTTTTGTTTGAAGACTTAGCCTTCCAAATAGATCTTTGAGATTGTATGCTTTGATCCTTGTAATTGACTTTGTTTTCTTAAAAAAAACATGATTATTTTAAAAACTAGTCCATTATTAGTAACATCAGGAAACACTACCCAGTTTACATTACTGACTCTCCCCCCTCTAAAACCCTTTGTTAAAAAGTTAGCCATATTTCTGTTGAACAAGTTGGTTGAATTTCAGTTAAATCGCCTTGTTGATGTTAAAGCTGCTTATTTTTCAGCTTTGGGAAGAAAGAGAGAATTTTTTTTTGTACTCTTGCAAGTACAGGTGGGAAAGAGCTAATTTTAAATCCTAGGGATAACGTTTTAATATACAGATCAACAAAAGTATGATCGAAAGAAACTCTCCCAGCAAGAAGCATTAAATCGATTTTCAAGTGTACAGATTTTAATACATGGAGTAAACATAACAACATGATTAGTCTCTCTACTCTATTTGATACATTGTACGAAAGATTTATAAAGTCTGTTTTGTTGGGGTGATGGTCGAATCCGGTCCATTACATGAGTATTTTTCATGATTCCAGAGGAGAACTGGTAGATTCAGCATTAGATGTCTGTTTGACCCTTTTCTCCTTGTGAATATATACATTTTGCAGATAGAGCCCGAGTCACAAACTAAATTACTAGATACCACAATGAATATGGAAGGAGTTCTGTTAGGTGGTGTTCCTGGGGCTGGTGGTTTCGACGCAGTATTTGCCGTCACATTGGGGGATTCAAGCAGCAATGTGATCAAAGTTTGGAGTTCACTCAATGTGCTCGCTTTGCTAGTAACGGAGGATCCTCGTGGCGTTTCTTTAGAAAGCAACGACCCACGAGCAACACAAATTACTGGTGCTGTTTCTTCCATTCGTATCCAGTGAACTCTTTTCAACAATTTCTTAATGCATGGTTTCTATAATTGAGAAAGCAAAATTTGATGTTTGTTGCAAGAAAAATAAGGAAAATGAACAGACCTGAGAGGTGTTGTATTTAAATCAATTGCTGTACTTTTTTCTTCACGCAAAGTTTTAATGATGGTTCAAATAAAATAATCTTGAAAAATTCTATTTGATAATTCTAATGCATTGCCGTATTGTGTGCGCATGTTTTGTAAACTCTCTTTGTTGCTTTGAGAATATCTTTTTCCCCCAAAAGATATGGGGGATAGTAATTGAAAAAAGTAAAGAAAAGAAAAGTGACCCATTCTTATTTGTGTTCATGAACACAAGTCAGTTGAGTGTATTATTAGAGTCAATGAAATCGTTTGTGATTTACTCTGCATCAGTTGATAATTCGATGATGGTTACACGACATCAACAGTTTACGATATTATTTATGATGATCAATCAATGTATAGGAGATGATAATATGTAGATTTGCCAACATATTGTTTTGTTGGTACATGATCCTATATTCCATGGATCACCAATTCGCAGTAAACACTTGTTTTGATGGGCCATCAATTTTTTTTTTTTTTTTTTTTTTTTTTATGAGTACGTCGATATATCAATGGATATTATTAATTGTATTTATGATATCCTACCAATTTTCATGAAGATGAAAATGGATTGTGATTGATCATCATACATGAGACTTGAGTCAGATTGCTTGTTTGACCCCTGGCTATGAACAAAGATCGTGTTCATTACTACCTCTTTAACTCAACGTATTCAACAATTGATGACTATTTTTTGTTGTTTTTCACTATTGAAGGCAATGTAGATAATATTTTGGTAAAAGAAATCATAGACCTTGTTATCCTTCAGCTTTGAGAATACAAAGATGTTTGAGGTCTGTTGTTTACCAAATATATTTTGCTGGGATTGAATGACTATTTATAAAAGTTTTGGTAAAAACATCAAATGATTGGGTTCTTAAATGCTAGAATGGATGCTTGAATGAAGAAAATCAATAAATGCATAAAAACACTAAGAACACTCAGAATTGCCAAGGGTTGTGAATCCCTGGACTTGAATGAGTATGTGTATTGATTATACTGAGAGAGATTGAACCTCCTTTTACATTACAAAAGTGGGGGTATTTATAGTTTTCTCACTATAGGGGTATTCTGGTCATTTCCGGCCTCTCGGGGGACAGGTGCATTAAATGTCTCCTGCCCCTGAGGACGCGCGGGCTCTGGTATGTCAGGGCTTGCAGGTGGCCGGCCACTAGGGTGTTGACGCGTGTCCAAAAAGGACGATTCTCTGGCGAATTTCCTCATTTGGATGGAATATTCTCTGAGTCTCTGGGTACGGAGGCGGCCTTTTTCCCCCTTGGGAGAGGATCTTGTTTGATTCTGTCACGTGCTCCAGATCTCTCTTGCCGGCCGGGGGCCTTGAGTAATCGGAGGCCGGCCTCCTGGCGGACAGCGAGGCCGGAGATTGCTCCAGCCAGTCGGTCGCGTCCGGGCGATCTCTGCTGGACTTCACTGATCTTGGCCGGGCCGGTCCGGCCACGGCAGGACTTGAACGTGCCTGGGACGGACGTGGACGAGGGTCTCAAGCGGGTTTCCGGCCTCGCTTTCTAGGCCGGAAACTTGTGGTCGGAGCCCGCTGAGGTCGGATTCAGGCCGGCCGGGTTGGTCCCGGCCTCTGGGTTCCTTGTTGCCTTTTCCGACTTTCTTCCGGTCGGATCCAACACGTGGTCTGAAACGGTCACAACAAGGTCATCTCATACCTTCACGAAGAGGCGCAATATGATTCATGGGAGAATCTTCTTCAGGAAGAAGAGAATGATAATCAATATGAGATTCAAATATTTATGTTTAAGATTTGATTTGATTTAATTATATAAAGATTTATGTGCAAGGTCCAGCTCATAATTTTCTGGATCCTTATAAATAGGAACCGAATTTCTCAACGCATTGCTCTGCCTTCCACAAAAGAAGCCTGAAATCTTAACACGCCAAATCTCACATGAAGCCATCAGTTCCACTTTCCTCATCTGTTTATCTTCTTCCTTTTTTTCCTTGTAATCAAACCTTGCTATCTTCCATTTACTAATTATTAATTTCTCGGGGAAGAAGATGTATTGGAAAGAAAGAGAGAATACAAATTTAATTTGATTTGAGTTTCAGGACCGGCTAATAGCATGAGCAAGGTGATCTCTCGTAAAAGGCCCTCAAATTTTTAGGGCCCCATTTTTTATTTTATATGTATATATATACTTGAAAATATATATAATTCTTTACATTTATATATGTATATGTATTTTTATGGAGCATAATCAATAGAGAATTTTTTTTTGAGTGACTTTCGTATATTGTGAAACACTTTACCGATATAAATATTTGATTGATGAATTTGCTTCAAAAAATGCTCGGAGGACGAGACTTTTTAAATTATACTTTTGTAAATTAATTACTTTTGTTAAGATATTAAAAATATGTGTTTAATAAAAGGGTCCCATTTTAAATTTTGTTCGGGGCCCAAAAAATGTCCGAGACGGCCCCGTTGAGTTTTGATGGAATTTTGTTGGAATTTGATTTGCCCCCACCAAAAGATCAGTTCTAATCAATTTCTATCATTTTATTATTCCCTTCTATTAGAAACAGAGATAAAAGAGAGATGTTGGAAGAAATTGCTTCATGCTATTGTATTTCTACACACTTGTCCTTCAATAGTAATGGTGTATATAATCTACTCGATAGTGGAACTCAGATGTATACTTCTATTTTTATTTAATTTATATGTATTGAAAAGTTATTGGAGATTACAAAAAAAAGTTATTTACTCACACTGAAAACTTACCTTACTTAATATTGAAAAGTGCATGTCATTTTACCAAACAATTTGGTGTTAAATGTTAGACGTATTGAAAAGTTTTACTGGTTACAAGGAAAAGTTATCCTACCAAACACTGAAAAATTACCTCACCTAATATTAAAAAGTGCATGTATTTTTTCTCGAACAGTTATGGGGTATCATAATAAAGAGTAATGTTGTTTATTATGAAAAGTTATATGTATTTAAAAGTTATGGTGTATTACAAAGAAGAGTTATATTATTTAATACGGAAAAGTTACCGAACACTGAAAAGTTACTTTACTTGATACTGAAAAGTTATTGTACCTAACACTGAAAAGTTATTCTATCAAACACTGAAAAGTTATTCTATCAAACACTAAAAAGTACATGTTATTTTTACCAAAAAGTTATGGTGCATCATAATAAAGAGTTGAAAAATTAATCCAAAGTGTTAAGTGTTATATCTACTAAAAAGTTCGTGGATTGCATTGAAAAGTTACGCTAATTAACACTGAAAGTTGCCCTAACTAACACTTAAAAGTTACTCTATCTAAAAAGCAGGGATGAACACGTGACCTTTCTTTAGAGAGATAATAAATGAATCCATCTGGGCAAAAAACATTCAATATGTGAATTGCATTTTCAACGTATTTAAAGGAGGCACAAATCGTGACCCACATGGATTGACCCAATTACTAAGGTGCACTGTGCACTTAGTGCACAAGAGATTCAGTTAAATTTATGCCTCTTATTCACTAGGTATATCATTTTATTAAAATAAGTGTGAGTTATGAATTATCGAATTGGATTGTTGGATAATCTCATTATAACACCCTTTATCCTAAACAATTTATTTGGGTGGGAAGTTTGAGTAACTCGAGAAGAGACAAAAGGAAGTCTAGGCATATTACACAAGTCAGAATCCCTAATTTAAGGCTATATTCACCAGGTCAAATCATTCATCTTAGGCTGAGTGTAGAGTTAAACTCGTTTATATAAGAACCACTTTGAAGAGTATGAATTGTTTTATTGAAGGGTGTTAGTTAATTTTTTTAATGGTTATTCATTCTAGAGGATACAAGTTTTCATTAAAGAGTATGAGTTGAAGAGTTTGAATTGTTTCACCAAAGAATATTTAATTGTTTTCACTAAATAATATAAGTTGTTCTACTAAAAAGTATTGTAAAATAATTTAAATATAAACCAAAGAAAATCTCTCCTATCAAGAAAAACCAAAGAATGAACAGAGGGCCCCACTTTATCGTTATAATGAGAGGCGCTCTTGCGTAACATAATTGAAGCTTGTTTCATGTTTTTCCCATACCCGTATTCATCTGTTTGCATGTTTGAGTATCATGTACTTTGTGTTGTTGTTGCTTCAAGTGAGGTGGAGCAACGGTCTCTGTGTTGTATTATAATTGATATCGTATTAGTTATATGCATCTAGGATTGTGATGTCTTGGCATGCCTTAGTGGTACGTGTCTTTGTGCCTTTCGTGTTTTATTATTTTGTGTCAATTGCATGCGTTTGTGTTATAATTGCTTTTGTGGTAATATTGATGTATACTTTATGTATCTTTCTTTGTGTGGTTTTATGCCTTCTTTGTGGTTACCTAGACTAACGTTGTATTTTTTGCAGGTTTTGTACTAACAGTTTGTTTGTGCAGGTTTTGTACTAACCTATGTTTGTGCAGGTTCGTTGTATGGAATTGTGTTGTGCATGTGTGTGTGTGTGTTTGTGTAATAAAGAAGACCTGTGGATTCCGGTGTTGATGAGAATGACAAAAAAGTTAGAGATATGTTGGGCTTGGTCAGAGCCCATTTGGGTTTTGGCCCATTTGGATTATGTTTGAGGCCTACATCTTTCCCAACCCTAGAGTGGTAGGATGCCTCCACATAAATACCATTTTCCCTCCCCCTTATTGATGTGTTGCAGACGTGAGAGGTTGAGAGAGGAGAGAGAGGTAATGTGAGTGAAACCCAACACTAAAGTTTGTTTGGTCCTCTTATCTGTCACTGATTTAGAGTCCGTCTAACAGACGGCTCATCGATTGTCCCAAACCGTAAGTCATTTTTTAGAACAACGCAAAGAAAACTAGAGAGGACAAGAAATGCCCCTAGCTAAAACTAAAAGTACAAAAGAAATAAGTAAAACTAACTGCAACCAAACATACAACAACTAGCCTAATTGAACGGTTGATGGTATAAATAATAATAATAATAATAATAGAATAACTATCACAAATAAATTTAATTACTAACTCAATGGAGGGGCCTCATAAGGTCTCTGATTAGGCGTGAAATTGTCATGATTCGTAGCTAGAAACGCCCTAGTTTTGGTCGATTTTATTGAGTTTTTAGAGCCAAATGAGTACTATTTCTATACATTGATGAATTTGTCTCTTTGATACTCATAGGTGAATCGAGGACGAAAAATGGAGTTTGTAGGACTTTGAATCGACTCAAACGGATGCCCGGATGAGAAGATATCGAAGAAATACGATTGGTATTAGTACGTGAGAAGAAAAGTGTTAGTTGCAAGGAAGGAGGGACCACTCGAGCACCATCGCTCGAGCAACGTAGGTCGAGCGCTCTGGACTTACAGAACATTTTTGCCGCTCGAGGGACACAGCTCGAGCGCCCCGCTCGACCTCTTGAACCATTCAAGCAACACAGCTCGAGCGCCCCGCTCGACCTCCTGAATCATTCGAGCAACGCAGCTCGAGCGCCCCGCTCGACCGGGACGGCTCGAGCGCCTCCGAGGCTTATATGCCAAATTTTGTTTTTCGGCCCATGAGATCCCGTTTCGACCCGGTACCTATATATACCTCTTCCAAACACGTTTTGAAGGACCACTTAGCCCCGGACTTTAGAAATCACTTTTAGACTTAGTTTTTAGAGAGAGGAAGAGGAGAAGAACGAGCAAGCTTTACTTACGTTTTGTTGAGGTTTTTCGTACGAATTATTAGTTTCTTTTTGTTTCTTAGTTTCTTTTCATTAGCTTGGTTACTTTAAACGCCTGAACTTCGTTTTAGTTAATTAAATTTCAGTTCTTAGAATTATTTTCTTTTAAAACCCTAGTTCATGTTTCTTATTTTCTTCGTTCAATTCATTATGTTTATGTTTGTTGTTTCTTCTATTGCTTTTATATTTGTCAAAGCCATGTTAGGCTAAAACCCTTGCATGCTTAGGGTAGGATGAACTCGTAGAAGTAGGTTGTGGGTATGTAATTAGGGTAACTCGTGACGTTAGTTTTAATTCTCTTGATTAATGAATTCTTATAATTAACCTTAACTTTACCTTTGAATTTCTTATGAAAGTGTTAGAGAGAGGACGACCGCATTACTCAATAACAATCAGTAGTCTTAACGAGAAGGTTTAGAAAGGGTTAATTCATTTACCGGTTTAGCGAAGGAGGACGACCGCATCACCTTAGTTAAATTAGGGTCTCATTAATTATGCACAATCTATTAACTTGTTAGTAGATTAGTGAAGTCGAGTGTTAGAGTAAAGTATTAGGGTTTAGAATCTTGAGCTTTCACCTTGCATTCTTTTACTTAGGTTATTTCTGGCGCGTCACAGTTATTTTGATTATGTACCCGCTCCGTTAGTATACGTAGGGATTCCTATCCTGAGCATCACCATCTCTCATTAGAACACAACCCTTAGTAAATTTGATTTCTTCAGTATTTAAGTTTACTTAGTTTAATTTAGTCTTTTAATTAATCTTTCCAAAAATCCAAAACAATACACTCATATTAATTACGACGCGTAGATCTTCAGGGATCTATTCGCATACACACTGTCCCTTGGGTTCGATAATACTTGGTCCCTATACTTGCCCATACTACAGTGAACCCGTACTCTTGCGGGGAAGCTACTAGTAGAAGCTAGTGTAATTCCATTCAAGCCAGTCTCCAACATTAATGTCGCTAGTGAACATAGCTACAGTCAGAAATTAAAAAGGAGAAGCCTAACATAATTACTCCTAAGTTGAAAATCAATAAGTTTGAGTGGTGGAAAGATGGTTTTTCCCTCGATATCTGGCCAAGGATCGAGTAATTCGAAGAACCTATAATCCAAAAAGATGCTTATAAACAAGATACATGAGAAGAGAAGAGAAGAGAAGAAAAGAGATATTGGTGGCTTGTGTTATTGTGTTATCCTCGTATGGATAACATTGAGCGATCCTCACAAACACATGTAAATATCCTCTCACACGGATCGGATAACTTTAACTAATATTCCCCCTTATTAAATGTTTCAATTTTTTTTTCATTTATTAGGATATTAAATGACACTTATGCACTTATTTATTATTCCTATTTAATACAATATAATGATTAGTTCTACTATTTATTATGGACATTGTTGAGAAAAATAGGTAAAAATTGCATTGATATTAGTAGATTGACAATTAAAAAGAGATATCATATTGAATAAAATAAGACAGATAAAAAGGGACGGAATGGGTACTCTCCCCGTCCATTTCAGTGCATTATTTATTGTTTGCACTAATTTTAATGTTAAGAATTGTTTATTAGTTTTAAAGTAGATAATTTTTTTTTTGTCAAGGTTAGTTATCATTTCAAATTAAAAGTAGATTAGTGTATGATACATAATGACATATAATGTAATATTGAGGTGTTTGATTGATGAACTAAAAAAAATATTATTAAAAAAAAAGTAAATGTTGAACGAGTTGATGATCGCTAGGCTCCATACTAATAATTAATTATTCATTTAAAAATGCAACATTAATTTATTAAAGTTTAATCATAATTAAATATAACTAATAATAATTGAACCACTTATAATAAATAATTAAATAATTATTGAGGGAGATGGTATTTAACTTTTTAGTGTTGGTGGGACGTGGGTAAAATAATTTTTTTTTTTAAAAGGATAAAATGATATTTACATACCAAAATAGATTTTTTTATTGGAATGATACCACAATAATTTTAAAAGATTATATATGAGGTGGGTAAAATAAATCTTTGAAAGTTGAAAGTGGATATTTTTTTTAAAAAAAAAATCTCATTAGTTTATCCGTAAGATAATTAATGATAATCTTAGACTTATTTAATATGACTATAAAACATGTTTGAAATTAATAAATTTAAAACATTATAAGCATTTGTCGTAAAATGTGGTCTATGAAAGGTAAAACACATGCATATTTTATAAGAGAAGACAAAAGTGTACTAGTGTTAGCCCCTTAGTCGGTTGGATCTCAGGATGCACTAGTGCTTGGTGCATCCCGACGTGGAGCTAGGCATTGCGTGCCTAGGAGGTGTTTGTAGAGGTTTACGAGTGAATCGGGCGTTGATGGTTGTTGGTGATCTTTTCTAATCACAAGGATTAGTGGCTGTATCTAGTTGCTAAGTAGATCATCAAATAATTACGTGTGATTGATCACTACCGTAAATAATGAATACGAATATTTGGGTTAAAAAGATATAAATACGTGTATTGATTCGTATATGTGTAAATCGAGGTGCTTTGGCAGCGTAGTCGAAGTTTGGATGTATTTGTGAATTTGTGTTTATTTTATTAATTGAAAATCAAGGTATTTATACAACTCCTCCAAGTAGGAGGTGTCTAGACCTTTGCTCTCCCATGTGTGCATGTTTGACACATGGAGAGTTGACTTATTTGACCTTATCCAAACTAATTTATATCCACTAAGTTGGATTAGCTCGTATTAACGAGCAGCTCGTCACTTTGGATTCGTCCTTGAGGAGTCACTAGCTTGATTCTGTTAGTCGTTTTATATTTTGTTCTGGTACATTGACTAAAGTAGCTCGTCGGGTTCTTGCTTAGGCTTTGGATGGTCTTTGATTTCAAGTAATTCGACTTGATGTAGTAGCTCGCCTAGCTACTCCAGCTTGGCATGGATTATATTAGCTCGCTTAAGTCTATCTTTGTTGTGATTAACTTGGTTAAACTTGTTCGCCTAAATTGTAATGTAGCTCGCCTATCAACAATTGCCCCCTAGCCAGCTATTATGTTGTGAGAAGTTGGGCGATCTACATATGGGTTGGCTATAATTTTTTGTTACGAAGGCGAGCTGGTCTTCTTTGGGGCGGACTGCATCATTTGGGGCGGGCTGCCTTGGTCGAGCTACATCGGGTAGACAACGTTGGAATACCGAGGCGTGGGCATGCCTCGAGGTCTAACGTGGGCGGCATGATTGCCGCTGCCCACACGCGCGACAATTCGAGGTGACGCGCACCTAAATTTCATGGAATGGGGGCGCACGCGCCTGACAATTGCAACTTAGTCCCCCATTTTCTCGCCTTTTCGCTCAATACCCCACCTTCTTTTTACTATAAAAGGAAAAAAATTCTCATTTTCACTATTTTCTTTCGATTTCCAGCGCCAAAAACCCTTACCCATTTCCTTTCAAAATTCCGGCAACCTTCGCCTCCGTCTTCGACGTCGATTTCCATATTCCCAAGCTTTCTAAGGTAGTATCTTCTCTTTTCTTTTACTTCTCTTGCTTGATTTCGTGTATTTTTTTCTTTTTGTGAAAAACTCCCCAAACTCCATCGTCTTTTCTGAACCGCCGCCGTCTATTTGTATTCTTTACCGGAAACCTCCATTAACACCGGCTAGAGCTTCTTACTCTTCTCTTCTCAAAATTTCGAATTAAATATCCTCGCACTCGGAAACGAGATCATGTCCACCTCGCAACCCTGGGAAACGCCCCATCGGAGAATCCTCAACTCCTATTCCCATTGTAAACCTTAAGTCAGATCCGGAGGCGGCCTCTGTAGTCTGCTCTATTGATTCAGGAGCTCGCCCGTCTAGGGAAGAGATCGTCGTGGTAAACCCTGCCCGCCAAATTGAGGAAGAGACGCGCTCCGATCTACACGAAGAGGAGGAGGCCGTGGTCAAGGTGTAGCAGCCCACCCCTATTGACAAACTGACTTGGAAATATTTGAGAACTATCCAGTATTCCATGCCGAACCCGATCGAGCACCAGATCCCAATTGTTGTAGCTCGCCAGGTGGATTGGGATGCCTACAAAAGGGAGTTCTCCAAACGGTTCACCGTCCCAGCTCGCGGGAGGCGAAGACTTAAGTCAACTGGGTTCGCGGCGAGCTGCATTGTGTCCGCCATTACCGATGAGGATTTACCCAAAGTCAGGAGGGATTACAAGATCCCTTTTGACGTGTACATGTATGCGCCATTAGCCGATGATAGAGCAGATCGCCCACCTCGCGGGCTCACGACGATCACCCAATTGACTCCGGTTGGGTGGATGAATCTCATGTCCCTCATGGTGCTGTGCACCCTTGAGGGATATCCCAATAAGTTATCCGCGGAGGAGGTGAACTACCTCATGACGCTCACTGTTTGTACCGGAGACAAGGCGGGCTGGTACTACCTTAAGGCTCGTCCTGGCCTTAAGGTAGTTGAAGATGTTCCCGGGAAGGTTCGGGACTGGAAGCACGACTGGTTCTATATAGGCGGGGACTAACGTGCTTCAGCTCGCCCGTACGACAGCGAGGAGAGGATAAATACTCCGACGGAGTTTGGGGCCCTTAAGCGTGAGTTTTGTTTCTTCGTTTCAATTAAAGAAGCAAGACTAATTTTAATCTTTCTACTTTCGTTTCAGATCCCAAAACTCTCAGGTGGAGTAGCGCTAAGGACAAAGACGACGACCTATTCCTATTCGTCGTGAGCCAGATTGCCCTGAGAAACCGAGCTGATCACACTATTCACCATCTTTGCTCGGAGGAAACTCGCAGAGTAGCTCGCTCACTACTCACCACCATCACCTTGAGGCTCAAGCCCAAGTTCCAGACGGTAACTCTTTAATTGGCGAACTACTTTACTTTAACTTTTGTGTTCTTATTTTTCTAACTTGTGTAGTTCGCCCTTGTGCAGACCAGCTCATCACAGTTGTCATTCCTCCAGCCTTCCGCGTACTTGATCAACACGTCTGGGAGATGCCGACCAAAAGAGGGAGGAAGAAGGGGGACCCAATATCGAAGATGATCGCCCTGGCGGTGAAGTAACCCCCGCCAAACTGGGGGATCGAGCTCGGCAAAGCAGTCCGCTCCAGTAAGCAGCCCACCGGCGGCCGGAACCCCTAAGACAAAGAGGCTTCTTCGCGGGGACGACACTCCCGTCACGGAGACAGAAAGGGCGGCCAAGAAGAGTAAGGTTGCTCCAGGAGGTGGGGCCACTGCAGCCCACCAAACCGAGCCCGAAGCTGGGCAAGCTCCTTCTGTGGAGCAATATTCCGAGCAGCATCTGGCCGCTGCTGCTCCTGAAGGGAATGTTGATCATTCCCATGATGCGACCTATCTCGCCTGGGATAAAGGTCGCCATGATTTGTAAGTCTTTCTCTCTTTCTTTGCTCTTTTCCTTTTTTTTAACACTTTTATCTTGTTTTTCTTGCAGTTACGAGCCCGACCAGTACCCAGGTTGCTCAAATGTGGTGCACCAATGTTCTTGTTCGAAGGTGCCCACCTCCTTCCGCAAGATCCCTGGCTCCTTTGTTCGGTGGGCTTCTGAGTCCGTAGCTCGCTCCTGGAGCAAAGACTTACACGAGATCGTCAAATCTCAAACGTCCCATGATAATGGCCGATTATGCATAATCGAAGCGAGCAACACCCTGGTCACCATTCAGAAACTAGTCGACCAGGTAGAGGAGCTAGAAAGGGATGCTCGGTAGCACGCGGCGACTGTTAGCCGCATTGCCAAGGAGAGGGATGACTCGAAGGAGGAGGCTAAAAAGCTCGTGGCCAGCCTCCATGACAAAGTAAAGGCCCACCAGGTCGGTGAGCAACGGGCCCTTGATCTACATGTCAAAGTTGCTGAATAGCTCAAGGTCAAAGAGGCTGAGGTTGAGTTACTTAAGAAGCAGTTCGCTCGCGAGCGCCAGCAAAAGGAGACCGCCGAGAGGTTCGCGACAGAGGCTGAGGCTAAAATTGCCAGCCTGGAGAAGAAGCTCGCCAACTCTGTTTCTCGCAAAGAGTTGTCAAAGAGGGAGACGAGCTCGATCCTATGGTTCGTGAGCGCCTACTCTGAATGCATAGGGGCGGTTAATGAGTTCGACGTGCCACACATTGTGAAAGAAATTGGCAAAGAATTTACTAACTTTCTTGAAAGCAACCCTCCACTCCCGGCACTTCACTCCATATCGGCGACCTGCCAGAGTATGGGGTCAAGATAGACTTTCTTGACCCTGCGATTGAAATCACACATCCCCCGGAGAATGATCAGGAAGAGGTCACCGAGGGCGAACACAATCTGCCCATCTGCGAGAATGAAAAAGCTCGAAAGGAGCAGGCTGATGCGGAAGGGTTGATCGTTGAGCTGACTAAAGATGTCCACATTGATCATTCCATCTCCGGGACACCCTTGGAAGACCCCAAGGATGATAACCTCCCTCCTCCAACCGGGCAAGGTTCTTAGGGAGTTAGATAGACTAGGTCATTTACTTCTTCTTTTGTTGTTGTTGTTAGCTCCTGATGGAGTTGTATTTGTAATCTTTTTGGGCGAACAACCTTACTATTAATGGAATTTATTTTTGCTCATATTGTTCTTCATACATTAATTGTCTTTGCATTTATATTTATGCTTTACAATCTTAATGCATGTAGTTACCTTTAAAAATGGAATAAGGGTCTTGGCCTTAGGCTATGCTCATTTAAAAACGAAAAGCCTTTAAATGGGCTTGATCATATAACAGATTTGTGCCTTGAGCTTAGACTTCCTCCTTTGAGCGAACAACATGTGATTGATCTTGATAAAAATTACAAGTATAAATGATGACCTAACTTATACAATTTCTACAAACTAAGCTAAAGTAGTTCAACCACTATACACTTTATTGAACAACCTTTAACCTGTCAAAAGATCAAAACTATAAAAGGATAATCAAGTAGCTAGTCTTAAAGTAGCTCGACCAACTAAACTTGTTCGACTACCAACACTTGGTAAAATTTTCAAAAAATTAGGCAAGTTTTTTATCCTTACTTGCACATATGCTGCATCAGCTCGTCCATTTGTCAAAGTAGTTCGCCCAATACAAGGGCAACACCATCATTTCCTTTAGACAAAGTAGTTCACCTATTGGAAATATTTCTTCAAGTTAGCCGCATTCCAGGAGTATTGGGTCGAGTTACCTTCTAGGTCTTCAATATCATAAGCATCATTGGGTAACCTGTCCGTTACCTTATATGGGCCCTCCCAAGTCGGTCCAAATACACCTGGAGGAGGGGCGAGCTTCTTTCTTAGGACGAGGTCACCAACTTCAAATTCCCTTAATTTGACATGGGAATTGTAATAACGCTCTGCCCTTTGCTTGTATGTTGTATTCTTTAGCTCGGCAGAGATTCTTCTTTCTTCGAGCAAATCCATCTCGGCTGACAAAGCAGAGTTGTTCGCCTCTTCTTCAAAGTTGGTTGTTCTCAAGGTCTTGGTCTTTAGTTCAACTGGAATAACTGCTTCAGCTTCGAATGCTAGTACAAAGGGTGTTCCTCCGGTGCTAGACCTGGGAGAAACTCTATAAGCCCACAAAACATCCGGGAGTTCTAAAGACCACTTTCCTTTATTTTCCGTCAATTATATTTTGAGAACGTGTTTGAAATTTGTTAACAGCTTTCACCTGGCCATTCGACTGTGGATGATAGGGGGTTGAATAATATTTTCTGATACCCCACTTGGTGCAGAAGTCTCTCAGTTTCTTCCCGTCAAACTGAGGACCATTGTCTGTAACAAGTGTTTGAGGAACTCCAAATCGACAGAAAATGTTCTTCCAGATGAAATCAATCATTTTTTCTTGGGTGACTTTAACCAGGGCTTCTGCTTCTACCCACTTGGTATAGTAGTCCACAGCTACGACGGCGAATCGTACGTTTCCCTTTCCGGGTGGGAAATGTCCGATGATGTCCATCCCCCATCGTGCAAATGGCCAAGGACTGAAAATTGAGACAAGCTCTTGGGCCGGTGTGTGGATTCCTGGGGCAAAGATTTGACATCGATGACAAGCTCTGGCCATCTAAATTGCATCTTTTCGTAAAGTTGGCCAATCTTAGCCCTGCTTTATTGTTTTATAAGCTAAAGCTTGTCCCCCAGCATGACTTCCACAGACTCCCGCATGTTTAGCCTCCAAAGTAGCTCACCCCTACCCCCTAGGCAAACACTTGAGAAGTGGGACTGAAAAACCCCTTTTGTAAAGCTGCTCGCCCACCAGGGTATACCTGGATGCTCGTTTTGTTATTTTGGCAGCTTCTAAAGGATTGCTTGGCAGTTCTCCATCTTTTAAGTATTTGACTTAAGGAGTTCGCCAATCATCATCATCAAGAAGTTCGTTTAGCTGGTTGACTCTATAATCTGAAGTAGATGGATTAGTCCTTTTGGTGATGATGATGTCTGTCAATTCAGCTAGCCCTTCACTGGTGGCCAGTCTTGCTAGTGCATCAGCATGTGTGTTGCTCATGCGAGGTACTTGTTGAATGTACACTTGATCTAGCATTGATATTAAGTGAGCAACTATTTTTTGATACTCCATCATGTGTTCATCTTTGGCCTCGTATTCACCTCGTACTTGATTTACAATGAGTTGGGAGTCTCCAAAAATTTGAAGTCGTCTAACTCCAACAACAAGTGATAAGTGGAGACCTGCTATGAGGGCTTCGTATTCAGCTTCATTGTTGATGGCTATAAATTCAAATCTGACTGTGGAGATGAATACTTGTCTATCGGGGCTGATGAGAACTACTCCTGCCCCCGAGGTCATGTTTGTAGACGAACCGTCTACATGAAGATGCCACGGGTGATCTAGCCCTCTCGTTGGATCTTGGGGAAAGGTTAGTTCGATAATAAAGTCGGCTAATGTCTGACCCTTGATCGCCATTCGAGGTGCATAAGTCACTCCTAATTGGCTAATCTCTATGGACATTTCTAATAAGCGGCCAGCTGTGTTAGGTCGATGCAAAATTTATCTAAGTGGGAAAGTTGTTAGTACTTCGACTTGATGGTCGAAAAATTACGGTCTTAACTTTCTAACACTAATTACTAGTGCATATGCCAGCTTCTCAGTGGGTGAATATTTCACTTCGGCCTCGTGCAGCGCCTGGCTAACATAGTAGATGTGCTGATGGAACTTTCCTTCGGCCCGTACCAAAACATTGCTGATGGCCATCTCCAATGCTGCCAGGTACAAGTACAGCTTTTCACCTGGGACAAGTTTGGATAAGATTTTCACATCTCCCAGGTAGTCCTTTAGTTGTTCAAATGCACTCTGGCAGCTGCCCGTCTATGAAAAGTTTCTTTTTTTATGGCTTTAAAAAATGGACGACACTTATCTCCCGAACGGGATATGAACCTGTTTAAAGCAACTAGGCACCCTGCCAGTCTTTGTACTTCTTTTACCGAACAAGGTGGTTGCATATCAACAATGGCTTTAACTTTTATGGGGTTGGCTTCAATCCCCCGTTTGCTGACTAGATAGCCCAGGAATTTCCCCGAATGTACTCTGAAACTGCTTTTCTTTGGGTTCAACTTCATGTTGTATTTCCAAAGAATGTCAAACACCTGGGTGAGATGTTGAAGGTGATCTTCTTTTCTGGTAGTTTTCACGACTATGTCGTCGACATACACCTCCACCATCTCTCCGATGTGCTCGTCGAACATTTTGTTTACCAGCCTCTGATAAGTTGCCCGTGCATTGATTTGTCCGAACGACATTCTTTTCCAGCATAGTAAATTTTTATTTATATAGAAAGCCGTATCTTCCTGATCGTCAGGGTACATTGGAATTTGGTGGTAACCGGCGAATGCATCCATGAAGGTAAACATTTCATGCCTAGCCATACTATCCACTAATTGGTCGATGTGTGGAAGTGGAAAATTATCCTTTGGGCAGGCTGCATTTAGATCTGTAAAGTCTATGCAGAGCCTCCAGGTTTCATTCGGTTTTTGCACTAACACTGGATTTGCCACCCATTGAGGACACAACGCCTGTCGGATCAAGTCGTTGTTTAACAGCTTTTTCACTTCCTCATTGAGTGCTTGATATTTATCCGGCCTGTATTTTCATCTTTTTTGATGGACTGGTCTTCGGGCCAGTTTTATTTTTAGCCTATGACAGGTATGCTTCGAGTCGATCCCCACCAGATCGGCATGTGACCAGGCGAAGACATCGAGGTTAGCATTGAGGAACTCTGTCATTCGGGTCCTATAAGGCTCTGGGAGCTCGGACCCGATGTAAAGTTCAAGATCGTCACGGTCAGGGTTAACTTTGAGTGCTTCCAGTTCTTTGATTGGGGTTGCTCGCCATTTTTGTCCCTTCCACCGTGGATCGATGATTGGTCCCTCTAGATTCAGCTCATCCTCGATGTCCATGGGATCAACTCCCAGGCGGGGCTCGACATCTTCAACTGGCCTTGGGTTAGTGCAGTTCGCCAAATTAGGGTTTCCCAGGTCAGCATTCAAAGGTAGCTCGTCAGTAGCCATTGATGGTTCTCCCCTTGGTAAGAGTAACTCGCCCTCAGACAGATGTAGTTCACCTGAGGTCCGGAGCTGTTCGTCGACCTCCATCTGGTCGTCTTGAAATTCCAGGATATCATCTAGGATGGAAGGTTCGTCTGCGGGATGACTGGTGGATGCTTCTATCATTGGCACCGTCTTTTATTTGGTTGTAGTTGAAGGAGACACTCCCGAGCTTTTCTTTGATCTCCCTTCAACGTCCCAGCTCCACTTGCAGTGGGGAACTTAACACAATAGTGATAGGTTGAAACTGCAGCTTTGAATTCATTTACAAATGGCCGGCTAAGGAACCCATTGTAGGTGGATTCTTGATCTACAACTAAAAACTCCACCATTCTAGTTATATTCTTTTCGGGTTCCTTGGTTGATACAAGTTGTACAGACAACCTAATTATCCCTATTGAGAATGTTACAACATTTCCGAAGCCTAAAATTCGGTGATTGGAGTCTTCAATGTACCTCGCATAGTCTCCCAATTGATCGAGTGTTTCCTTGAAGAGGATATTGGTATAGGCTCCGGTATCCACCAGCAGACAATGTACTTAGGTCCCTATTATTTTGGCACATATTACGAGGGAATCATTATGAGGAGTTATGATTCTGTCTAGGTCCTTCTCGGTGAAAGTCAACTCGGATGTTTGTAAAATTGATGGGTTGACCCCCATTTCTTATACTTGAGTTATGACTCGTAGCTCAGCCTTTCTTTTTCTGTTCGAAACTGGAGGTCGCCCATCAGAGCAGCCCCCCACAGGTCCCGACTGCTCCATCGTCAAAATTTCTGGAGGGGGCCCTGCCGCGGCAGCTGGGTTAGGTCGCCCTCTCTTGTTATTCCTGTGGGGTTGTTCATCTTCATCTTTGTCAGAACTTTGGGGATTGTCTGCTCGAGGCTTCTTTCCAGACTGCCTTTTGACGAAGTCAGACAACTTACCCTCCTTATAGAATCGTCAAAGCTGTTTTAGCAAGTCTCGACACTCACTAGTAAAGTGTCCCACACTCTGATGGTAGGCACAATACTTGTTTGGGTTCAACTTGCCAGTATCCTTGCGAATCTTCCTGGGTGGGGCAAGTAGTTCCTTCTCCTTCATTTTATTGTAGATCGTATCGATTGATATGTTTAGCACCTGGTTGAGCTTATCCTTCAACTCCATCCCCTTATTGAATGCCTTTCATATTCTTGGGGACCCTGTAACCGGTTCTGTTGGATTTTTTCGTGTTCTCCTTCGGGTCTGCTTTATTGTCTCCTATGTCTTTTTGCAATGCTTCATGCATGGAGACAAAGACTCATGCCCGATTGCGGAACTCAGCATAAGTCTTTGGGCACTTGAGATGAACTTCCTTCCAGAGGTCGGTGCCTTTTTTTAATCCAGCTAGGACATCCACAATCTTGATATCCTCGCTTACAGATTCTCCTTCCAATAGAACCTTGTCGAACCTTTCTAAGTACAACCGGTCTGATTCATCATCGGCTTATTTTAAATCTGATAACCGATGCCTCTGGGATAAGTATGACTCAGCTTAAAAAAGGGATAGGAACTCTTTGCCTAGTTGGGCAAACAAATGAATGGAAGTCGGCGGCAAGGCGGAGAACCATTTATGTACACGATCCCCAAGTGTTAGGGGAAAGTTCCGACACTGGATTGCATCACTTGCTCCCATAGAAATCATATAGTCGGAATACTTGGTCAGATGCACCCGGGGATCCGCTATTCCCTCGTATTGGATACTGGCAAGGAACTGGATTTTCTTCTGAATTGGGGCTTTTAAAAATATAATTGATAACAGGGAGGAAGGTAGAGTAGTTGCCCCGAGATCCCTCTCTAAGTCCAGCTGGCCTTGCATACTTTCATTGGTCTTCCTCATGGACACTAGATCATCGAGAGACCTCACATAACTTGGAGGATGTTCAACGAACAACGGTGGTCAGATGCACTAGGGGATCCGACGTTCCCTCGTATTGGATACTGGTAGGGAACTGGATTTTCTTCTGAATTGGGTCTTTCAAAATTATAATTGATAACGGGGAGGAAGGTAGAGTAGTTGCCCCGAGATCCCTCTGCAAGTCCAGCTGGTCTTGCATGCTTTCAATAGTCTTCCTCATGGACACCAGATCATTGAGAGACCCCACATGACTTGGAGGCTGTTCAACGAACAATGGTACATGGCTGTCAATTCGTTGCAGTCCTTCGCTTGGAGGGGAAATCTCATGAGTTGGCCTTCTAGGGCTCTCAGCCCCATTCGGACCCAGGCGACCAAAAGCCGACCTGGTCAGTCTCTCATGCACGGACTGACGAGCTGGATTATAAGCTAGTCGAGCTACTTCTTTATCATGGCCTGGTCGACCAAGCTTGTCCAGCACGCTCTGGCGTGTTGTCCCGTGGCTAACCCCCACAGCCTGGCTTGAGGTTGACTCCCCGTGATTGGCGAGCTCCTCCAACTCTCTTGCCTTGTCCTTTTCTTTCCGGGCTTAGGCATTGTCCACCTCGTTTGGTTGTTCATCCTGTTCCTTTCCATGCCTATGAGCTCTTGTTGGGCTATGCCTTGCTCTAACATGGGAAGGACCAGGCTGCCCCTGCTGTGTTTTGCAATGCGTGAAGCATTGCTATCGTGCGAGCAAGATCGTCGGGGTTGCGAGTAAAAACCTCCAACTCTGGTGGCATCATCTGTTCTTTTGTCGGCCTAGTCTCATCTGCATGTCGAGCAGTTACAACTCGAGTGCCAGCTGAGGAGCCCCTGGTGGGTGAGGCCCTCCTAGAAAGATGGGAATGTTGTGTTTCCTGAGACTGTGGCATCCTTAGCTAGGGTGTTATATGAATCTTCAAATGTCCAAATCTTCAAATGAAGAACACCAAGAACACTCCTTCTTGAGTTTTCAAGGGAAACTCAAGATCTTCTTCAATTCTTCAAGTTTTAAACTTGAAGTTCTTGCTAATCACACTTAATCGGAGGTTCGATGCCCTCCTTCTAGCGCCAATTTGTTGATGATCATTTCTAATCATAAGGATTAGTGGATGTATCTAGTTGCTAATTAGATCATCAAAAAATTACGTGTGATTGATCACTACCGTAAAGAGTGAATACGAATATTCGGGTTGAAAATAGATAAATACGTGTATTGATTACGCATTTGGTTCGTATATGTGTAAATCGAGGTGCTTTGGTATGCGTAGTCGAAGTTTGGATGTGTTTGTGAATTTGTGCTTATTTTATTAATTGAAAATCAAGGTATTTATACAAGTCCTCCAAGTAGGAGGTGTCTGGACCTTTGCTCTCCCATGCGTGCATGTTTGACACATGGAGGGTTGACTTATTTACCTTATCCAAGCTAATTTCTATCTTCTAAGTTGGACTAGCTCGTATTAAAGAGCAGCTCGTCACTTTGGATTCGTCCTTGAGGAATCACTAGCTTGATTTTGTTGGTCGCTTTATATTTTGTTCTGGTAGATTGGCTAAATTAGCTCGCCGAGTTCTTGCTTACACTTTAGATGGTCTTTGATTTCAAGTAGTTCGACTTGATGTAGTAGCTCGCCTAGCTACTCCAGCTTGGCATGGATTATATTAGCTCGCTTAACTCTATCTTTGCTGTGATTAACTTGGTTAAACCTATTCACCTAAATTGTAATGTAGCTCACCTATCAACAACGGTGTACGGATGCGAGTGAGTCATGTGCGTATTGTTAGTGTTAGTGTCCTAGAGACAATCCTTTGTGAGGACATAATACTAAGATAATATTCAGTTTTGGTTTAATATTATTATTGATTTAATATTAAGTATATGACATTACACTTATCTGAATATTATGTCTGATTGTTTGCATTTATTCATATCTGTGTTCCCATGAATCGATACTGTTATTGAGTGAGTGAGAACTCAGGTGACTTAAGTATGATTTTCAAATAGCCCCAGTCAAGGATCATCAAGAATGGAATATTGATGATGCAATTGAGATTTGTGTGTAATCTGCATTATACTCTATGAGAGAGTGTAATAAGATCTCACTTACTACGAGATATCAGGTATCTCATAATGGATACACAAATACCTTAGTGGGTATTGGTATACCCATCCAAAAAACTGTTTGATGTAATTTCACGTACTGTGTCTACGGGTGTCTCGATTAGAGGAAGCGATGTGATACTCCTTTGACTTGAGGTCAATACACACGACATGTGTGGAGTGATGAACCATGGCCGATGCTTGCACCTTTCCAAGGGTAGATATGACATGGATTGAGTTCATCACGAAATGCATGTGCGTGATAGTTGAGCTAAGAATAGGATTCATTCCTCAATGTGGATTTAGAGAGAATACTCATCTTCACATCATAATTGGATCTAAGTCATCGGTCGATTCACGTCAACTTGGACTTTGTGGTCAAGTGTGACAGGAGTGATCAATTAGTGATTAGAGATAATATGATTAAGTTATTTGAATAGACACTTCATCATGTTCAAGGCTTAATTGAGTATTCATGAATGATGTGAAGATATCACAGTAGCCTACAATATTATAGGTAGTTGCAGATTTCCTCGCAACGTACCTCGTATATTGAGAATGTCTGATTTATTGTCTAGGTTTCAATTAAGACCGTTAATTTGACTAATCGCTCGATATATGAGGACCCATGAGTCACACAACAAGTAATTGCTATTTACCAATTATAGTTGGGTGATTAAATATTATATTGGATATAATATTTACTTTATGGAGAATATAATAATAATTATATTTGGAATTAATTATCATTAATATTTAATTAAATATGAATTCCCAATAATAATATTTGGAATATTATTATACAAAATATTATATAGTCAAGATAATAATTCGTAGGAAAATATATATAAGAAAATATAATCCGTAGAGACTTTATTTGACGGGCTAGGCCTGCTATCTTGCTTAGGAATTAAGCCAAGATTATCCTTATAAATATGAGTCCTAGGAGAATTCCAAAAATACACACAAGAAATATAAATTCTCCATAAAATCTCTTGCTCAAATTTTCCTAGCAAGTTCGTCTCGAGATTCAACGCTGACAGATCGGTGTGAGTTGGTAAAAGGCTGTTACGTGGATACCATAGTTGAGGACTCCGCGTACGAAACACTGTAAGAATTCCTATTTAAGTCTTCTTGAAATTATTATGTGATTAATTGTTCGTTGTTGGGGAACTATATTATTCCGCTGCGCATGTATTACGTGTTTACGTGCTCCTAAACCCAACACGTACATGGAGCATTCGGTTGTGCAAGTGTTGGTGCAAGTCCTAGCACAAGTAAGGCGTACTTGAGCTAGGCCGGGTGCAGTTTTGGGGCATCCGGTGGCGGGAGCGATTTCTTGCAGTTTCCACCCATTTAATTTAATATCCACTTGGGTCACTTAGTGATTTGTGTTTTAAACATATATAAAGGGAGGAGACTCCCCGAGGTTCGTGCGCGCAGGAGTAGGCACGTGTGCGGGGGCCGTGCGCGCATTGGGGCATGGTTGTGCGCAGATGCCCACTCGTGCGGGCTAAGGACGCACGTGGGGCCGGATGCGTGCATCGGAGGGATGGTTGGCGCTCGGTGCGTGCGACAGACGATTGGCACCGAGTTGCGTGTGACGGGTGGGCGCGGAGCGTCCGACCCGTCCGTTTGGGTTGATTGAGTACTGGGCGGATTTGGATTAGACTTGTGGCAGTTCACCAGAAGTTAGAGGCGGCTTTGGGGATAAACTTATACATGAATGTGCTGGAACTTACGGATGGGTGACACTTGGCCCTGGAGGATCAAATCCGACGGTTGTGACTTGTTCTACCTAGTGATGGGGGATGTCCATCACATTTATATGCTAGATATGGCCCTGAGTTGCACAGTGAATATTGTGTGCAAGCCTTGACATCCTTTGTACGAAGTTGTGAGTAATACAAGGGTTGGGATAGTGTTCTCGTATGTTGTGTGTGTGCCTTTCGATTTGTTCCGCTGCGTGATTCGAAAGTACTTGCTTGCTACTGTATTATTTCATAATTTCACTAAACTACTAAACACGAGAGTTGGTGAGGTAGTGGGCTGACGGATTGTGCAGATTCGTGCCATCACAAGGACGAAAAATTCTAGTTCGAAGTTAATCCTTTGACAACTAGTAATGTAGAGATTATATTTTCATTACATATCTTAATTTATAACTATAAAATACAGCAACGTATAACATAATGATGCAAAGTCAATAAATTCGTCAGTAAAAATAACTGCAGTTAGAGCAAAAAAATTAACCAAAAGAATAAATTAATACGAAACACGAACTTATTAAAATTCATGAAGAGGCAGAACTCCTCAATTATTATTCCATCGACACAATTGAAAATACAAACAAGAAAAGCAGAATACTTAAAACAAAAATGCACCCCATATCCACTAAAAATATAATTAACTGTTTTTTTACAACTTCTTTTTACCATTCAATTATTATTTAATTATTTTACATGTAGTTGATTTTACATTCATATACAACTTAATTCATAAATGAATTAATCATACAATTCACTAAAACACCTATGTTTTATCTATATATTTTTTAAAACTTGTCAAAAACCAATAATGAAAATTTTAATAAATAAAGGGAGTACATAACAAATATGATAACATGACGACTACAATGATAATATAAAAAAGCACCCACAAGTCCCCATCTCTTCTCTTCCACAGTGCATTATTAATCCAAATATTTCGGCCTTCTCTTCATTTATGTTGCCACCAATCTCCTCTTTTTTCTTATGTTAACTATGTTTGCTTTCGGCATTTTTTTTAGGGACTATGCCGCCAATGAAGTACTTATATGTATTTATGTGTGATTTATATAATATATACGAGTAGGTTTAATTAAATTAAAATAGTTCATAATAAATTTATTATAAAATTATTTTAAAATGTTAAATATTTGATCAGAAGTATAAAAAATTTCATCAAAAGTATCAAAAGTTGAGGTCGAAAAATCAACAATTACAATATAATATCACTAATCTTGATTTTTTATACTCCGATTAAATATTAGATACTTTTAAACAATTTCATGATAAACTTATCATAAAAAAAAAAAAAAAATTATTATACTCACTCTATCCCTCAACTCATGGAAGATTTGTCAAAATGATCCGTTTCTCAACTCATAGAGTAATTTTTCAAAAAGAAAATAAAACAATTATATCATAATTATATTACTAAAAAAATTCACTATTACTCCACATATCATTACTTTTGATCCAAAAAAGTACTTTCGTGTCATAAAGTTGAAATGACAAAACTAAACTCAACAAAAAAATCATTTTATAGTGAATAATTCTCATAATACAAACCAATTTCATACGAGATGTTAAACAATATTATAAACAATGACATTCGAAATGAAGAATTCACATAAACTCATTTTCACAAAAGTGTTTGCCTATTAGTTGATATTCATATGGGGCTGTATAATCCTAAATAGTAAATAGTGTATTTTATAAATTATTGTAACCCAAATAGTAAAATCAATTACTAGTTGTACGGGAAAAACAATGCAAATCGTATAACCTGTTCATAAAAGAATGTAGAAAAATGATGTAAAGTCAAATGAGAAAACCCAATTGAAAGATAAATGATGATATATGATATTAATTAACTACAAATAAATAAAATTACTAACTCATTGGAGGCGGCTCATAAGGTGTCCAAACATTATATTAATGCCGCAAGCGAACATAGCTACGGTAAGAAAAAAGGAGAAGCCTAAAAGAATAAGTATCGAGCTGAAAATTAATAAGTTTTGAGTGGTGGAAAGATGTGCTTATAGAGAAAAGAAGAGAAGAGAAGAGATGAGATGAGATGAGATGGGGGCTTGTGTTATCCTCGTACGCAAAACGTAGAACCATCCTCCTACACACGTTTTATCCTCGTACGAATCGGATAACCTTTATTAGGCCCCAAATTTTAGGATTTGGATCTGATGCTGTACAGGACCGTCCTGTGCAACACAAATACATAGTGAGACCAATTGATGTAACTCCATAAAATTAAATATATGGTCAGACCAATTGGTCTCACGATGTATTTGTGTTGCACAGGACGGTCATGTACAACACATGATCCAAATTTCACATCCGAGCATCCACAATGGTGGAGGGGTTATAACCCCTCTCTCCTCTGCCTCATTGCTACAACACATTTTTTATAAGAGTAATCTATTTATGATAACTTTCACAATGGTGAGAGAGTTATAATTTATTTTTAGGGACCCATCATCAACTCATAATATTTTATGTCAAATTATTATATTTTTTATTTACCATTTTAAAATAATTATCTCATTTTTTAATATATGAATATATTAACATCGAAATTGATTTCATGCCCACCGGTGGGCATAATATTATAAACTCACCGCGAATGTGTTAATAACACATAAACAGATATAAATAATTAATTAAAATAATAGTGGATCCCCTGCTTATGTGTCATTAGCATATTTGTGGTGGGTATATACTATTATGTCCACCGGTGGGCATGCGATTATTTAAGATTATTTATTTAAAATATTTGGTGCTAATTAATTAGATTGTCCAAAGTAAAAAAATTAGAGAACCATAAATTTACATTGTAAACTCGAAAAATCATACGTTAATATTGAATTCACTTTTTTTATCAGTAAATGTATGACTCGAACTCATGACCTTTCAATCATGTGTAGTGAAACTCTAACCACTTAATTTTAATGAACTAATATTGTTTATACATCAAATTGTTTATAATTATACAATTAAAATTATTTTATATACTCCCTCCGTCCATGAAATATAGTCATGGTTCCCTTATTTGGCTGTCCACGAAAAAATAGTCATGTTGCCTAAAATGGAAATAATAAACTTTATCTACATTTTTCAACATACACACATAACATTTTAAAAATAATTTATTTTGTACTTGATGTGACACAATATTCTTACTTTTTACATATTATATCAATTTTTTTAATAACCGTGTATAAAGCAACAAGACTATATTTCATGGACAGAGAGAGTATTATTTTAAATTATTTAGTTCCATCAGTTATCATATTTATAGGGTTTATTTTTTAAGTTAATTGTCAAACTGCTATATATCAACTTAATTAATAATTGTTGTTAATTGAATTTCTTTTATCCACTATTTTAAATGCGAAACCATACAATTTTTTAACAATATATGCTTCAAGAATTTAAAAATAAAACAAAAAAATTTAAGAGCAAAGAGTGGTCAAATTTTGTCTCAACTATTCAACCCAACTTTTTAAGCGTGGGGTTCACGCCTGAAATGAGAGTTCAACGTAAGTGTCACTTTCTCCCTCAATTACTATTCTTTTATTTTCAAATATTGGGTTAGTCTGCAGCCATGTTGCACGGGTGCGGGGTGCGGGAGCGATACGACACGGGTGCGGGGATACGGAGTTTTTTAAAAAGTTTAGAATACGATTCGGCAAGGATACGTCTATTTAAATTTATTTTTATTATATATAATACATGTAATAAATTTAAAATATAGAAAAAATTTATCTAAATACGCAACAATTAAATATTAAATATAATTAACTTACACAAGTCATAATAAAAATTTCAATCTACATATTTATACAATGGTCAACTCACATTAACATCATTATCATTATCACTTGTCATAACCATTATCTCTAGAAAATTGAATAATTACTAAAAAATTAGAAAGCATATATATTTTAGAAATTTCTCCAAATTATTTACTTATATAAGAATTAAGAAATTGAAATACTTGGTTGGATGATGTATTATTTGATTTGTTTGTTGACTAATATATTTAATTATTTATATTTTAATATTAAATTTTAAAAAAAATTACAAAAATTAATAAATTTTGCAATATTTTATCCGATTCGCGTATCCCCCACGTATCCCCCGCGTATCCTTGGAGGGGGATACGCGTATCCAACTTAAAAAAAATTAAAAAAAATTCGGATACGCCACGTGGCTTATCGGGTGCGAATGCGTCGCACCCGCACCCGTATCCCCCGCGTATCCGATACTGCATACCCCCAAAATTTGAAGAATCCGTGCAACATAGGTCTGCAGTGACCCAATTGGTGAGAGAATGTAAAATTTTGAATTATAACCTACACTTACAATGGTAGTAACTCAACATTGAAAGTTTATAACTTAAAAAACAAACCATTGTAGATGATATAAGATAAGAGAAAATTTTGAGTTTAATTTGATAAGGCTTCTTTGCTTGTATACAAAATATTGATGTTTGTCTAATTAAACGCAACTACGTGAAAATGATTTATACATGAACCAGTGAAGGGTATTACTTGTTTTCACTAAAGAGTAATGGTTGTTTTCACTGAAGAGTGTTAGTTGTTTATTGAAAATAAACTAGGACTCTTCAGTAAAGATTACTAATACTCTTCAGTAAAAATAACTAATACCCTTCAATGATTCATATATGAACCAATTTCACTCTATACATACTCTTGAGATAATTGAAACACTAGTTTTTTCATTGATTAAATTCTATATCCCTACTAATAACATTCCATAATTCTTATTGTAGAATTTGTCTAGTTAAAATATGAAATAACTTAGTGACCATGAATCATAAATAAATCCTACATTTAATTAAATCAAATCAAAATTTTAAAATATATACCAATATCTTATTACAATATAGAGGCACCCTAATTTTTTTTATAATATAAAACTAATACTATAACATTCCTTCGGTGTTATTATTGCTCTTATAAATTAATTCATAGCATTTTACACTGTGATATTGTTTATAAGTGCAATAATATCACTAAATAAATATTATGGTATCATTGAATATATGCAACAGTATAAATTTCATATTGTGAACAAGTTTTGTAGGAGCATTTGTGATGAGCAATGAATTTCGCTAATGAATTTCTCTTGGTTTTATATTATTTTCTCTCCAATCTTGGTGATTGTAGGGACACTTAACTCTCCTATGAAATATGTTCATATATAGTATAAAATTTATGTCATTACATTCATTCAATAATGTCATGACATTCATTTAGTGATATCTTTGCACTTATAAATTAATATCATATTGTAAAATGTTATGAGTATTAGTTTATAAGAATAATGGTATCACTAAATAAATGTAATGATATTAATTTCATAATATAAACAAGTTTTATAGGAGAGTGACCTATGGGCACAAAACTCTTGCTATGAAACTTGTAGGGAACTTGATGCATTTGACAATTATAGATGAAGTTCCTCCAATTATCATAGCTAATTTTCCATACTATTTTGATCACAGTATTGATTCCACGTGTATTAGTGATATTCGTCAATATTTTCGATTACGCTCACCCCAAAACTTGCTTCCTTGTACATCTACCCAAGAGAGAAAGTATCAAATTCAAACAAAAACAAAAAAGTATATAAAAATAGAAATAAAAGCAAAACAAATATCACTAGTAATTTAGACGAAAACTAAGTTACACATGTTAAGTTAAACTAGTCCACAACAACGTCAAAATCATTGACACTCTCCTCTCAAACATAAAAGGATCCTTGTAGGAGAAGTAAGTATTTGATTAAATGTTGAACTTGTGAAGGTCATATTGATAGGCGAGCAGAATTAACCCAAAGTATTCACTCTTAAGACAAAATTAAGCCAACAAAACCAGGCTGAGCTGGAAATGTCAAGCGAACAGGTTTTGTCCGCCTGGCAACTTTAATCAGACGAGCAGCTTTAACCTAAAGACCATGTGGACCCAGATGATGCCCCGGCGAGCATATCTAGCACATCGGCGAACAGATCTGACTATAATACAAAGACCAACGAAATCAAACTAAAGATTCCTCAAGGACAAGTCAAACAGGACGAACAACTCCTGAATACGAGCAAGTCCAGTGGAAAATGACAGAATTTAGTTTAGATAAGGTCAAAATAGTCAAAGCCCAAGTGTCACACATGCACACTAGGGAGGTCAAAGGTCTTGTAGACCTCCTGCTAGGCAAACTTGTATAAATACTTAGATTTTTCAGCTAATAAAAAAATCACAAATTAATATACACGTCCAAACTTCGATTATACATCCAAAGCACCTCGATTATCGAACATATGAAATAAATACGTAATCAATACACATGTTTATTCTTATTCAATCTCAACTTTTGTATTCACTAATTACGTTAGTGATTAATCACACGTAATTGTTTGGTGATCTAATTAACGAATAAAACAACCACTAATCCTTACAATTAGATACGATCATCAACAAATTGACGCTAGAAGGAGGGTTCGAACCTCCGATTAAGGATTCAAGCGTGATTAAGCAAGAACTTCAAGCTTAAAACTTGAAGATTAGAAGAAATTTTCAGATTTCCTTTGAAGATTGGTGCAAGGGTGTTCTTGGTGTTCTTCATACCAAGTTTGAACCATTGAAGACTAACATTTACGCTTTGCACAAAGATGTCTCAATCACATAAAACCCAACATTCTCAACATGTTACAAGAAATTCACATTCAAAAGCATCCCACGCTGGTGGGCGAGCAGAAGTAGCTCGTCACGGACAGGAAAATCATCCAACAGCTATGCATCAATCGATGCCCCCTGAGCTAGATGCTTTTGTTCGCAATCCTGATGAACTAGCTCGGACTATTGCAATGCTTCAAACTTTACAAAAACAACAAGGACAACCTGGTCCATCTTATGTCTGAGCTAGAAATAACCTAATAAGAGCTCGTGGGCATGAGAAAGCCAGATATGACCACCAAAATGAGGCCGACAGCGCCCAGATCCGTAAAATAAAGGGGCAAAGAGAAACAGCTAGACGAACCAGTTAGCCATGGGGAATCAACCCCAAATCGAGCTGCAGGAGTAAGCCGGGGGACTACACGCTAACGTGTGCTGGATAGAATTGGTCGCCCTGAGCATAGGGTGGCTGAGGGACACCCAGAGGATGGAAGAGCTCGCCCAACTCGCCAACCTATTCACGAGAGGCTGACTAGATCCGCTTTTGGTCGTCTCGGCCCAAATGGGGATCCAAATCCATGAAGGCCGATCCATGATGCCCCCCGACCAAGTGAGGGACTGCAACGGACAGATGGTCGTGCACCATTTTTCACCGAACAACCTCCAAGTCAGGGGGGATCATTAGAAGTGTTGGTCTCCATGCGGAAGGCAATCGAAAGTATGCAGGGTCAGTTAGACCTGCAAAGAGGTTATGGGAATACTGCTCTTCCTACCTCACCCTTATCTTCAGAAATTCTGAAAGCCCCAATTCAGAAGAAGATCCAGTTCCCTGCAAGTATACAATATGAAGGCACGGCGGACCCCCGGGTGCATTTGATGAAGTACTCTGATTATATGATATCAATGGGGGCAAGTGATACAACCCAGTACCGAAACTTTCCATTGACTCTGGGGGACCGTGTCCATAATGGTTTTCGGCTCTGCCACCAGCTTCAATTCATTCATTTGCCCAGCTAGATAAAGAATTCTTGTCCCATTTCTCTACGGCCGGTTCTTATCTATCCCAGAGACATTGGTTATCCGACTTGAAATAAGCTGACGATGAGTCGGACCATTTGTATTTGGAAAGATTTGTCAAGGTCTTGCTAGAAGGGGAATCAGTCATCGAAGACACCAAAATTGTAGCCGTCCTAGCTGGGTTAAAGAAGGGCACTGAACTTTGGAAGGATGTACATCTCAGATGCCCGAAAACTTATGCTGGATTTCGTGATCGAGCAGGAGTCTTTGTCTCCATGCACAAGGCCTTGCAAAAAGACATGGGGGGTAAAGGCGAACAGAAGGAAAGTGGGAAAAAGACTGGTGGTGGAGGTTGTTGGTCCCAAAAAGGTTATCCAACGGAAAGCGTTTTGAGTTTATTTTTAAGAAAACCCTTTTAAAGAAAATGCTAAAAGAAATACAGAAAACTTAAAGTGCAGTAAAGTAAATAACACAAGGATTTATAGTGGTTTGGACCAACTTGTCCTATGTCCACTCTTCCTTTCTCCAAAGGGGACTCTCTCTCCAACCAACTTACTAACTTTCTGGAATTGAGAAGTACCAGATCCTTCGTACACCAACTCTAATATTATGATTTAAGCCTTACACCAATCTATCTAGGAAGATAAGGATTGTGTAAATGGTCCAACTATAACTCCTAAAAGAGTAGATATAAAACTTGTATAAACAAGGTGAGTGTATGGTGAGAGTTCGTGTGTCTTTGTGCTCTTGCCCGACTCTTGTCTCTAATGAACTCATCGCTATTCACTCATTTTTATAGTTGTAGGAATTAACTAGCTGTTGGAAATGCTAGCAATTCAAACAACCATAATTGGAGGGATATAATCAATCAAGGATTGATTATATGATTGATTGATCTCCTCCATTGATTGGATCTTCTAAGATTGATACCAATCAATCAATCCATCCTCCTATCAGTTGACTCTCCAAATTGTTTCATCTCAATCATTGAAACTCCAAGATCTCTTTGTCTCCAGATTTCACACAACCTCCATGTGGGTGAACTAATCTACCTCCCTCGTCTGGTCTGGGGTCTTCTGGTCTGGTCTGGTCTGGTGATATTTCTGCTTTGAACCTCATCTGGGAGAGGTCTTTTGGCAAACTCCTCTGGTCAGACTCCTCTGGTCAAACTCCTCTGGCCAGACTCCTCTGGTCCTCTGGTCAGAGCTCCTCTGGTCTGCACTGATTTTTCCCCCTTAACCAAAGACCTATTCTAGACCTAGACTAATATGTAGCTGACTAACAGGTTCAGCTAGTCCTATTACAAGTTCTTGTTTTAACATCTTCAAAATATCTAATCTATATCCTAACAGAGGTTATCGAGCCCCAAAGAACATGACAGCATTCAACGAGGGGACAGAACTGAAAGACAAGCTGAATCATGTACTCAACATATCAATCAATGCAGTGTACAATAATGTTCGGGACAAAGAATTACTCACTCCTCCAAAAAAGATACGTCAAGACGCTAGCAAGTTAAACCAAAACAAGTATTGTGCCTACCATCAGAGTGTGGGGCATTTTACAAGTGAATGTCGTGACTTGCTAAAACAATTGTGGCAATTCTATAAGGAGGGTAAGCTATCTGAGTTTGTGAAAAGACAACCCGGTAAGAGGGGCAGAGAAGACGAGTCTGAGGATGATGATGTTGAACAAGCTCCCCGAAGGAATTGTGTTGGGCGACCAGCTCCAGCACCAGAGGGAGGTCCGGTTCCTGAAATCCAAATGATGGAGCCTGCTGGACCTGTTGGTGGTTGTTCTGATGGACGACCACCAATATCAAACCGGAAGAGAAAGGCTGAGCTACGTGCAGTTGCCCAGGTACAAGAAATGGAAGTTAACCTATTCATTCTTCACACAGCAGAGTTGACCTTCACTGAAAAAGATTTGGAAGGAATCGTAACTCCCCATAACGATTCCCTCGTTATCTGTGCCAAGATAATGGGGACCAAAGTGGACTATTAGTGGACACCGGAGCCTACGCCAACATTATCTTCAAGAAAAAGCTTGATCAGCTAGGAGACTATGCTAGCTACATTCAAGATTCTAATCACCGAATCCTAGGTTTCGGATATGTTGTAACCGTCCCATTAGGGATAATTAGGTTGTCTATACAATTAGTGTCGACCAAAGATCCCAAAAAGAATATAACTAGAATGGTGGATTTCCTGGTTGTAGATCAAGAATCCACCTACAATGGGTTCCTTGGCCGACCATTTCTAAATGAATTTAAAGCTGCAATTTCAACCTACCACTACTGTATTAAGTTCCCAACAACCAGTGGTGCGGGAACACTAAAGGGAGACCAAAGGAAAGCTCGAGAATGTCTCTTTCAACTTCATCCAATCAGAGAACATGCATTTATGATGGAAACATCAACTAGTCGCCCAGACGATGAACCTTTTGTCCTCAATGATATTTTGGGAACCCAGAATGATCAGATGGACATAGACGAACAACCCTCGTCCATGGGAGAACAGAAGTTGCTAGACGAAGAGCAAACCTTGCCAGTAGCAAAATTATCGATGGTAACTGATGAATTGAGTCCATGCATCGACCTGGAAGGCCCAGTTATGGCAACCAACAATGGCACTAATCCAACAGAGGATTTTGACCCCCGCTTAGGTGCTGAACCAATGAACATCGAGGATGAGCTAAGCCTAGAAGGGTCAATTGTTGATCTACGGTGGAAGGGACAAAAATGGTAAGCAACTCCAGTCGAAGAACTGGAAGCCCTTAAAGTTAACCCTAGCCGTGATGATCTTAAACTCTACATTGGATCTGAGCTCCCTGAACCCTACAGGACTCGAATGGCAAAATTTTTGAAAACTAACCTCGATGTCTTTGCATGGTCACACGCTGACATGGTGGGAATCAATCCAAAAGATGTTTGTCACATATTAAATATCAATCCAGCTCGAAGACCCATCCACCAGAAACGACGAAAGTATGGGCCGGACAAGTACCAAGCTCTGAATGAAGAAGTTAAGAAGTTGTTAGACAACGACCTGATCAGACAGGCTTTGTGCCCACAGTGGGTTGCAAACCCTGTCCTAGTGCGGAAGCCGAATGGAACCTGGAGGCTATGCATAGATTTCACAGATCTGAATGCAGCATGCCCGAAGGATAATTTTCCACTTCCACACATTGATCAACTGGTGGATAGCACAGCAGGACATGAAATGTTCATATTTATGGATGCTTTTGCTGGTTACCACCAAATCCCGATGCACCCAGACGATCAAGAAAATACGGCCTTCTACACAAACAGGAACTTACTTTGCTGGAAAAGAATACCGTTCGGATTAATCAATGCAGGAGCAACTTACTAGAGGCTGGTGAACAAAATGTTTGACGAACATATCAGGGAGACGGTGGAGGTGTATGTTGACGACATAGTCGTCAAAAGTAATCGAAAATAAGACCACCTCCAACATTTATCCCAAGTGTTCGACCTTCTTCGAAAATACAACATGAAGCTGAATCCAAAGAAAAGCAGTTTCAGAGTACATTCAGGAAAATTCCTGGGCCATCTGGTTAGTAAACGGGGAATCGAAGCCAATCCTGCAAAAGTCAAAGCAATCATTGATATGAAGCCTCCTCGTTTCGTCAAAGAAGTACAAAGGCTGACAGGATGCCTAGCAGCTTTAAATAGGTTCATATCACGATCGGGGGACAAATGCCGTCCATTCTTTGAAGCCATCAAAAAGGGCAATTTTATGTGGATGGGCAGTTGCCAGAAAGCTTTCAAACAACTAAAGATTACCTGGGAGACGTAAAGATTCTATCAAAGCCAATCCCATGAGAGAAGCTTTATTTGTATCTGGCAGCCTCAGACGTGGCAATAAGTTCCATTTTGGTGCGAGAAGAAGGCAAAATCCACCTTTCTATTTATTATGTCAGCCAAGCTCTGCACGAAGCTGAGGTGAAATACTCGCCCACTGAAAAGCTGGCATATGCCTTGGTCATGAGTGCTAGAAAGTTAAGACCGTACTTTTTCGATCATCAGGTCGAAGTACTAACAACTTTCCCACTCAGACAAATACTGTCTAGACCCGATACGGCAGACCGACTGTTGAAATGGTCTAAGAGATCAGCCAATTTGGAGTGACCTATGCACCTTGAACAGCGACTAAGGGTCAAGCATTAACCGACTTCATTGTCGAGCTGACTTTTCCCCAAAATCCGACGAGAGGGCTAGATCACCCATGACATATCTATGTAGACGGTTTGTCAACAAATTTGGCCTCGGGGGTAGGGGTAGTTCTTATTAGCCCCGACCGACAAGTATTCACTTTGGCGGTCAGATTCGAGTTTACGGCCACCAACAATGAAGCTGAGTACGAGGCCCTCATTGCAGGTCTCCAATTATCACTAGCCGTCGGAGCCAGACGACTCCAGATTTTTGGAGATTCTCAACTCATTGTGAGCCAAGTACGAGGTGAATATGAGGCCAGAGATGAACATATGATTGAGTATCAACAAATTGTTGCTCATTTGGTATCTATGTTAGACCAAGTATATATCCAGCAGGTACCTCGAACGAGCAACACGCAAGCTGATGCCCTAGCAAGATTAGCAACGAGTGACGGGCCAACAAATCTAACAGACATCGTCATTACTAGAAAAACCCAACCTTCGATGGTGAATTAAGAAGTAAACCAGGTGGTCGAACAAAAAAATGACGATGATTGGAGAACTCCTATAGCCAAATACCTGAAAGACGGTGAACTGCCAATCAATTCTTTTGAAGCTGCAAGAATAACAAAATAAGCAGCTAGGTATACCCTGGTAGACGAGCAACTTTACAAAAGAGACTTTTCAGTCCCGCTACTCAAGTATTTGTCTAGGGGGCAAGGAAGGACTACTTTAGAAGATATACATTCCGGAGCCTGTGGAAATCATGTTGGGGGGCAAGCTTTGGCCTACAAAACTGTAAGACAAGGCTATTACAGGCCAACCTTACGAAAAGATGCAATCCAGATGGCCAGAGCTTGTCACCGATGTCAAATATTTTCTCCAAGTATCCGTACCCCTGCTCAAGAACTCGTTTCGGTTTTCAGTCCTTGGCCGTTTGCACGATGGAGAATGGATATTATTGGACCTTTCCCGCGTGGAAAATGAAATGTACGATTTGCTGTTGTGGCCGTGGATTACTATACAAAATGGGCAAAAGCAGAAGCTCTAGTTAAATTTACCCAAGAAAAGATGATTGACTTTATATGGAAGAACATTATCTGTCGGTTCGGAGTTCCTCAAACACTTGTAACAAACAATGGTCCTCAGTTTGATGGAAAAAAACTTCAAGACTTCTGCACAAAGTGGGGGATCAGAAAGCACTATTCAACCCCCTATCATCCACAATCAAATGGTCATGTGAAAGCCGTTAATAAGATAATCAAGCATATTCTTAAAATACGGCTAACAGAAAGCAAAGGCAAGTGGTCTACAGAATTGCCAGATGTACTGTGGGCATACAGAGTTTCTCCAAGGTCAAGCACCGGAGAAACACCTTTTGCATTAGCATTTGGAACTGAGGCCGTCATTCCAGTTGAATTGAAGACCAACATTAAGAACGACCAACTTTGAAGAAGTGGGGAACAACTCTGCCCTATTAGTCGAGCTAGATTTGCTCGAAGAAAAAAGAATCACGGCTGAACTAAAAAATACAACTTATAAGCAGAGAGCAGAACGCTACTACAACTCTCAAGTCAAAATAAGAAAGTTTGAAGTTGTCGATCTAGTTTTGAGAAAGAAGCTCGCCCCACCTCCAGGCATATTTGGCCCGACTTGGGAGGGCCCATACAGGGTAACAGACAGGTTACCCAATGGTGCGTATGACATTGAAGACTTAGATGGCAACTTGGCCCAATATTCGTGGAATGCAGCTAATTTGAAGAAGTATTTTCAATAGGCGAGCTACTTTGCCTATAAGAAATCAAAGTGATGCTACTTAACTGGGCGAGCTACTAAAGTCCTTGGGCGAGCTAAAATAGAATATGCACAAGTATTGGTGGTCGAGCAGAATTGATTTGGTCAAGTTATTTACGATCATGAGCTGATTTCCTCTTGTATAGTTTAATTCATTTAAAAGTCCAAGGTTGACTTGACAAGATGTATAGTAGTCGAGCTACTTTGACTTTGGGTGTAAATTATGTATTTTGATAAGTTGATTATTTGACAAAATATATAGAGGTCGAACAACTTCAGCTTAGTTTATTATGGTTTGTAGATTAGGTCGTCATTCGTACTTGTAATTTTTGAAAGCAAGTTCAATCTTAAGTTGTTCGTTCAAAGGAGATTCAAGCTCGAGACACAAATTAGTTATACAATCAAGCCCATCAAAGGATGTTCGTTTTTAAATGGACATAGCCTAAGGCCAAAGCCCATCAAGTTTCTAAGACAAAAGTTCTTAAGGAACAAAGCCCAACTGCATTAAAAAAAATTGGCATGAATGTAAATGCAAAGAACAATTAATGTAAAGAAAACAAATCAAGAAAAAATTGTTTCATTAATAACAAGGCTTGATCGCCCAAAAAAGTTACAAAATACTCCTTAAAGGAGCGAACAACTACAGCAAAAGAGAAATACAAGGAAAGACCTAACTAATCCTTTCGCCTAAGAACCCTGCCCGGCAGGGAGGGAATGTTGTCATCCTTGGGGTCTTCAAGAGTTGTCCCGGCTAGAGAAGGATCAATAGGGACCTCTTGAGTGAGCTCAGCAATCAGCCCCTCAGCATCAGCTCGCTCTTGGAGAGCTTTCTCACTTTGATCGACCAGCTGGGTCTGCTCGCCCTTTGTGGCCTCATCCTCTTCGTCATCATTTGGGGGACTTGTGATAATAACTTGGGGGTCAATAAAATCAATGTTGACCCCATAATCTGGCAGATCGTCTATTTGGAGAGTTGTCCCAGGCGCAAGAGGGTGAGTTTCAACAAAGTTTTTAAACTTGTTGCCGATCTCTTCGATAACGGGGGCATCCTTAAACTCATTCGCTATGCGAATGCACTCTGCATAGGCCGTCACAAAGCCGATGATCGAGCCCGCCTCAATTTTTGGAATCAACTCCTCTTGAGTGATAGAATTGGTGAGCTGATTCTTGAGGTCGGCAACCTTTGCAGTCTCCTCCATCACATACAGCTCGGCGACCTCTTTCTGCTGCTTGACGCGAGTAAGTTCTGCTCGAAGCTGTTCGACCTCGACCATCTTGGCCTTTAGCTCCTCGGAGACTTTGACATACAGATCAAGGGTGCGCTGCTTGCTCACTTGGTGTGCCTTCACCTTATCTTGAAGGCTGGCCACCATCTTCTTCATCTCGTCCTTTGTCTCATCCCTTTCTTTGGCAATGCGGCTCACGGCAGCTGCATGGTGACGGGCATCCCTCTCCAGATCGTCGACCTAGTCGACCAGCTTTTGTACGGTGACTAGGGACCTGCTCACCTCGATGAGACACAAATTACCATTTTCACGAGGTGTTTGCGTCTTGACGATCTCATTTAATTCTTTAGTCCAGGAGCGAGGGACCGTCTCGGAGGCACGTCGGACAAAAGAATCCGGAACCTCGCGATAGTTGGCGGGCACCTTCGAGCAGGAATATTGGTGCACCATGTTTGATCACCCCAGATAGTTGTTGTGGTCATAACTGCACAAAAATATGTCAAAGTTTTATAAAAAAAACAAAAAACAACAACACAAAGAAAGAGAAGAGAGGTTCCCAACAAAGGACTTACGCATCATGGCGACCTTTATCCCAGCCGAGATAGGTCGCATCGTAAGGTTGATCGACGTGTGCCTCAGGAGCAGATACAACCAGGGGCTGCTCGTGATATTGCTCCGAAGAAGGAGCTCGCCCGCCTTCAGACTCAGTTGGGCGAGCAGGAATAGCTCAATTCCCATGGGCGACCTTGGCCTTCTTGGCCATCCTTTCAACATCAGAGACGGGAGTGCCGTCTCCTCGAAGAAGTTTCTTTAACTTGAGGATAGCAGCCACGGGCGGACTGCTATCTTTGGCGGGCAGTTTAGCTGAGCTCGATCCACCCCCTTGTCGTGGATCATCTCTGCCCGCCTTCGCCGCTAAGGCGATAATTTTTGTAAGGGGGTCGGCCTTTTTCCTCCCTCTTTTGTTCGGCATCTCCCACACCATTTGATCAAGGATATGGAATAAAGGATGGATGGCGACCGTGACGAGCTGATCTGCAAGGAAGATAAAAAACACTAAGTTAGAAAAATTATACAAGTTCAAATTGGCGGACAAGATTGATCGCCCAGTTTAAAAATCTTACCCTCTGGAACTTGGGCCTGGGCCTCGAGATGGTGAGGCTAGGTAGTGAAGCGAGCAACTCTGCGCGTTGACTCCAAGCGAAGATGGCTGATGCTACGATCTGTCTGGCTATGAAGAGCGATCAGGCTAATTGTGAACAGGAACTGATCACTGATACTGTCCTTGGCACTTCGCCACTTGAGGTTTTTGGGACCTGAAACACAAAAGAAAAAAGTAAAATTAGTCTTATCACTTCACATATATAGAAGGGATAAGACTCACGAATCAGGTCCCTAAACTCCACCGGAATGTTAATTCGCTCGAGGCCACCATAAGGGCGAGCAGAAGCACGCCAGTCACCACCTATCCAAAACCAGTCATGCTTCCAATCTCGCACCTTCCCAGGGATATCCTCCACCAGCCTCAAATTTGGCTGCGCCTTGAGGTAATACCAGCCCGCCTCTTTCCCGGTGCAGGCAATGAGTGTCATGAGGTAGTTAACCTCTTCGGTGGACAACTTATTGGGGTAGCCTTTCAGGGTGCACAATACCATAATGGACATGAGGTTCATCCACCCAACATGAGTTAGTTGGGTGATGGCAAGGTTTGTCCGCTCAAGGAAGCTGCCGATCAGGGGGTGTAGTGGAAGAGTATCCCCGGCACTCAGAGCGGCCAAGTTGATCACCGTAAGTCCATAGGGCGGGCGATCAGCTCTATCGTCAGTGAGGGGAGCGTACATATAAACGTCAAAGGGAATCTTGTAGTCCCTCCTAATCTGGGGCAAGTCCTTCTCGGTAATGACGGACACGATGCAGCTCGCCCCATACTCTGTGGCTCTAGCTTTCCGCGAGCTGGTACAGGGAATCGGGTGGAGTATTCCCTCTCGTACTAGTCCCAAACAACTTGGCGAACTAGAGTGACCGGGAGTTGATTCTCGATTGGGTCTGGCATAGGAAAATGAATGTCCTTCAAATATTCCCAGGTCAGTTCGTCCGGGCGGACATGTTGTAACACCTCGACCTCCTCCTCCTCCTCCTCCTTGTGGATGTCAGAGCTGGTCTCCTCCTCGACTTGGTGAGCAGGATTTGCTCACACAACTCTTTCTCCGGATGGGAGGGCCCCCGAATCGACGGAGCGAGCTACCGAGGCCTCGTCGGGGTTGGATTCCAAGTTAACCACAGGGATGGGGGACTCTTTGATTGGCCGTTTCCCAGGGTTATGAGGAGGGTATGATCCAGTTTCGGAGTAAGAGGACATTTAGAAGGGGAAATCATAAAATGGAGAAGCTTTGGGAGGCGTTAATGGCGGATTCCGGTGACAAGCAAAGGACGATGTCGGTTTAAAATCCCAGACGGGTGAGCTTAGGGTTTTTGGGCGTTTCTCAAAACCCCCATTGCAACAATAAAGAAGAAGAAGAAGAAGAAGAAGAAGAAGATAAAGAAATTACTACCTTAATTTGAAGAAATCATTGCCGGAATTGGTGTCATGTTGCCGGAAAGTTCGAAATAGAAAGAAGGAATTTTGGCGCTGAGGTTGAACAGTAAAAATGAAAAAAATGGCAAAATTTTCCTTATATAATATATGGAAAAAATGGGGTCCTGGGCGAACAAAGTTGAAAGTACAGGGACTAGATTGCAATTGCCAGATGAGTGTGACCTCTCTTCGATAAAACTGGAGATACGTCGCCTCGATTTCATATACGCGTGGGCGGCGGCAATCATTCCACCTACGTCACACCTCGAGCCCAACCCCAGACCTTGGGATTCCAACCGTCACCCATGCGAATTAGCTCGGCCAAAGTTATCCGCTCACGTAAAGTTGATCGCGCCATGTTATATCAGCTCGCCTCCATATCACCAGACAGTTGCCAACCCATAAGTTGTTTGCCTTGCCCTATCACAACATAATGATTGGCAAGGGGACAATTGTTGATAGGCGAGCAGAAACGTCATTAGGGCGAGCATAATTAACCCAAAGTATTCACTCTTAAGATAAAATTAAGCCAACAAAACCAGGCTGAACTGGAAATATCAGGCGAACAGGTTTTGTCCACCTGGCAACTTTAATCAGACGAGCAGCTTTAACCTAAAGACCATGTGGACCCAGGTGACGCCCCGGCGAACAGATCTAGCTATAATACAAAGACAAACGAAATCAAACTAAAGACTCCTCAAGGACAAGTCCAACAGGACGAACAACTCCTGAATGCGAGCAAGTCCAGTAGAAAATGATAGAATTTAGTTTAGATAAGATCAAAATAGTCAAAGCCCAAGTGTCACACATGCACACTAGGGAGGTCAAAGGTCTTGTACACCTCTTGCTAGGCAAACATGTATAAATACTTAGATTTTTCAGCTAATAAAAAAAGCACAAATTAATATACACGTCCAAACTTCGATTATACATCCAAAGCACCTCGATTATCGAACATACAAAATAAATACGTAATCAATACACGTGTTTATTCTTATCCAATCTCAAGTTTCGTATTCACTAATTACGTTAGTGATCAATCACACGTAATTGTTTGGTGATCTAATTAACGAATAAAACAGCCACTAATCCTCACAATTAGATATGATCATCAACAGGTCATATATGAAGTATCTCTTTTGCTAGGCATTAATATTAGTAGTCAGTTGTTGGTGTTAGTTGTTATATTGATTAATGTCAGTTTCACTTAGTTATGAAGTTAGGAAAAAATTTGTATACCAGAAGGGTTCTGGCCAGAAGAAGCAGAGTCAGACAAGGACAGATGGCAGATGAGATAAATGATTTTTGGCATAGTCAAGTAGCATTAAAGGTTAGGTACTAGAAGAGAGACCACACGAGCTCAAGGTCTTCTGGCAAACGAGAATAAAGTCTTCTGGTTTGGCTATACTTAGAGAATTTCTCCAATTTAATGTAATGGTTAAGGCGGTTCCAACTAATTCAACTAAAGCGGTTATTGAGCTATAATGAGGCGGTTTCTAGCTAGATTACTTGTGTATATATGGCGATTCTCACTTGAATTAACAACTCATATCAATTTAGTGAATTACACACTAATTAGTTCTCTGTAACTGCTTTTAGGGTTCTTCACATTTCTTAGTTGTTTCGAAGAATCCCTTGCAAGAGAAAATGAGATTAAGTGTTGTAATCATCTTCAAATCTTTCATTAGTGAAAGATCGATCTCTCCGATCCCGTGGACTTAGGTGTCATTCACCGAATCACCTAAAAATCTGGTGTTCTTTAATTCTCGTTAATTTCAATTCTATTCGTTGGTTATTGTGATCCCTAATTACCAGTTTTCTTGTGAATCTAAACAATTAATAGGACTCAAAGATGCTAGAACTAAATGTATCCCTAATTTTATGGTTTTACACAATTATATTGAAAATCCAATTAAGAGTGTAATTTTATCCAAAGAATTTATTTAAAATTAAAAATAACCAATTAAACAAAGCAATTAATTAAACAGTGAAGATGAACATGAAAAAAAAAAATGGGTTTGATATATATCCCCATGCAAGACTCAATTATATATGGTAATAAAATACATTTCCAAATGCTCACAGCTACCACTTATCTTCTCTTTAAGTAGCCTACAAAAATATAATAGGCATGTTGAAGGGATCGAGGATAGGATCGTCTCCACACCCAATCAGCTAATAGTTCTCATCCATACTTCGTAAGAGAACGAACATTAAAAAATACATGACTTACGAATTTCGGTTTCTCATTGCAGAAAACACAATTTAATTAAACTTGCATGCGTAGGTAGAATATTGAACCTTTATAGTTTCGTTGTTATTGGCAATCTTCCCCATAAGATTCTCTACACGTGTACCAGAATCTTGGTAGAGCAAATATTTCATTTCAATTGATTAATATGGAAAATCACAAAATTACATACAATGCAATTGTGCTAGATAAGACTAGAAAGTATGCATAAAAATAATAAATATCAGGGCTTGTTATGATGATGTAAATTTATTTATCTAGAATAAATTTCAGATAGTATTGTACAAGTAGGAATGACAATGTAGGAACTTCGAATTTAAAGTTGAGCGATCAACAAAGAAAATTGCTCCCACCAAAAACGATGAAAGAATGAGTAGACGCCCCACTTGATCGCTCCAATGAAAGGCTCTTGGTATAACATTTATCTTCAACGCCCAAATATGTATAAATAAATATATATTCCTTAACTATTGTATGATATAATATCACTAATTATATATATTTACAGTTATATTCAGCGTCCATATATATATAATATATATGTATAAATAAATATATGATATTACAATTAGTGAAAATTCAAATGACATTGTAAGATATTATGTATAAATAAATAAATATATATTCATTTTAATTGATAAGTTATTTTATATCCACAATTTTAAATACTATTGTTGGTGATTAAATTTAGTTGGTAGGATTAGTGACTGTTTTAGTTCGGTTTAAGATCACCAATCAATAACGTGTGATTGATTACCACCATAAATGGTAAATCGAAGGTTCGGGATATGAAATCGAAAATACGAAAGTCGAAATTGTATTAGTTTCATATGTGTGCACGTTTTGGTGTGTTAGTGTGTGTTTTGGGAGTATTTGTCAAATTAAACTTGTATTTCTTAAACTGGAGAACAACTATTTATAGAGACTAGCAAGCATGAGGTGTCTATGACTCTTGGTCTCCCTAGCTTGCATGCTTGACAAGTGTCCTTTGACCTTAGTTTGACCTTATCTAAGCTGAATCTTAGTTACAAAGTCTTCCTTGGTCTTATCTCGGACTTCATTGTTGTTTGTCCAGGTCGGTTTAGTATATCCAGAATAGTTTTTTCATAAAAGTTGTTCGCCTTGTGGGTGCATGGCTCAGAAGTTGTTCGTCTTTGTGTTTTACACAGATTGGCTTTAGGATCTTGGTCCTTTGATCATTTCCATACACCTCTTAGGCTGGTAGATGTATCCTCTTTCATAATGTTGCTCGTCATCAGTGACTTGGTGGAGGGTCCATATTTGACTTTGGGTCTCTAGACATGTTCATCAGTATGTTGTTCGTCGGTAGAGTTGTTCGTCAGTTTATACAATCCCTGGATTGATTTATGCACCCCACCTTGATTTTCTTTATTAATCATCTTCGATTTGAGATTGGTTCTTCATAATCCTTTTTTAGGCTTTAATCCTTGTTCGCCCAACAATGATTGATGTTCGCCTATCAACAATTGCCCCCTATCCTGACTATATGTTGCCCCAGACGAGCAACTTTGTGGCGAGCAAATGTAGTTGGGATATTATACTGGTGAGGATTTGGACGATCATCATTGAATTAGGCGATCAACTTCGTGTTCACCGTTTCGTCTTCCCACGATCTGGGGGAGGTACGAGGATGACGTGGGGGGTATGATTGCACGCCACCCACGCGCGAGCAGCCCCGAGGCCACGCGCCCCTACATTTGCATATAGGCCCTCCAATTTTTGAACTTGCTCGGAATTTGCCCCGTTTTCTTTCAAATTGGCCCACATTTTGTTGGAAATTACGTTCCATACCCCATTTTTGCCTGGGGTATAAATAGTGGAGGGAAATGAATATTTTCCCACATTTTTGCTTCTTGCTACAGTGCTCCGGCGAATTCTCCATCCCCGACGATTCCAAGTTTTTTCCGACGAGATTTTCTTCAAATTCTTGCTTCCGGCTTAGTTTCAAGGTAGCATTTTTGTTTTAATCACTTGATTTTGTTTTTATTTCTCTTCGAGACCCCATCGCCGCCGTGTGTGACCTTGCGCCACCGTCTTCCTCGGGAAATCGCCGCCGTTTTCAACCTCTATCGCCGCCGTCTGGTCTTTTTCTCGTTTTTCTTCCATGTCTTCCCATTCGAGCAACAAATCTGAGGAAACCCTTGATCCCCTCTTTCCCATTGTGGCACACAGAGATCAACCTCCATTTGACATCTCCTCGGCATCGGACCCCCACGTGGACTCAGTTGTTCGATCGGTGGAAGATACTGGTGCTCGCCCATCAGGGAGGGAAGTGGTGGTTGTCGCGAGCAGGGATTCCGAGGAGGGCTCTTCGTCTAGCGCCGAATTGAAAGATCCCCAATTTGACGAATTGACCCGCGAATTTCTGGAGGGGATAAACTTTCCATCTCCAAAAATGCTGGAAAACGAGATTCCAGTTGGAGTTGCTCGGCCTTTCGAATGGCGAGCATATGCTGAGGAATACGCGAACCACTTTGCTCGCCCTCAAAGACAAGTAATGGACTTGGTAAGGAATGACTTTCAGGCGAGCAAAATCAAGAGTGTTGTCCTCGAGGAGGATCTTAATTCGATCCGAGAGACCTACAAGATCCCGTATGACATTCATATGTGGGCTCCCAAGAGAAAGGAGAGAGCTGATCACCCACCCCGGGATGCACGGCGATCAACATCCATACATTGATGGCTGGTCTAAAGCTGTCGTTGCCCCCAGTCGTTGGTCGTTTTCTAGAAGCGATCAACCTTGCTATTACTCAGATCACACCAATTGGATGGATGAATCTGCTCGGTGCCATGTGTTTGTTCGCCCTAGAAGGATATGTTGATCGCCTTACCGCGGAAGAAATCAACTATCTCATGACAATCACTAGGTGTCCCATAAGTGAAGAGGGCTACTACTACCTCAAGGCCAGGACCGGACTTAAGATGGTAGAAGGGGTGCCGAACAAGATTAGGGACTGGAAAGAGCATTTCTTCTTCATCGGGGGTGATTGGCGAGCATCTTCTGGTCCACATGGTGGCATTGGGTGGATTAACTCTCCCGTTTCTTATGGAATAATTAAGCGTAAGTTTATCTTTGTTCGCTTTTGAACTGTATTGTTCTAATTTAACTTTTCTTGTTTGTTCGCAGGTCCTCAATTGCCCAAGTGGAACTCAGAAGAGGGGGAAGTGGGTGCGGAGTTCTTGTTCACTTTATGTTTGGTCGGTTTGCTCAACAGAGCGGATAGGGCCATCCAGTACCTGAGCGAGGATAAGTGCCAGAAAGTTGCTCGCCTTCTCACATTTCCTCACCATCTAGAGGCCCAGGTTGAAGTACCCCCTGGTATAGAAAATTTCTAACTCTTCCGTTTATAAATTTGTTCGTCACTCGTTTCTCAAACTTTCTCGTCTAATAATAATAATTAAATTCTTCTCTTTTTTTTTAGGCGAGCAAGTTACCGTCGCCGTCCCTCCTTGCTTCGGACTCTTGGAGCAACGAGTATTTGAGATGGCACCACCCAAAGGTCGAAGGAAGAAGGGTGACCCGCCTTCTAAGGTGTTGGCGATGACCAACAAGGCCTCTACTGCCGAGCAAGCCCATCGAACGTCCGCTCTGCCGAGCACATCGCTAAAACCGGCTTCCGCCTCCTCTCCTCTCGGTCTAAAAAGACTGAAGAAGGGTGACGG